>OY757908.1:99889120-99956620 GCA_963585895.1 Sepioteuthis lessoniana
ATAGTGTAAAAACGAACCCATGGTTGTCATGGCAATGTACTAAGGAATGCCAACCGTAATAGATTTTTTAAAAATTGTGCTTATAACGGTTATTAAAGATATGTAAAACCCAACCTCTCTGCTATGAATAGGATATGACACAAGATCAATTTTTAAGCGCAGTTTAACGGGTTTGATTTTAGAGTTTTCTTTCTCCCAGACTGGTTGCCTTACAAAGGCTAAAGAGCCCAGCCTGCCCAACTATTTACCCATAGTTGGAGGAAGAAATAAATTTGATCCATACCTTTTCTAAGAAATAAATTTGATTCATACCTTTCGCAATGTGAAATGCAAGCATCCTCATCCAGGATTTGAACTGTGGTTGCTGTGTCCATTTCCTAAGCCAATAAACATTGCACCATAATTACTGGCTATTTAAGGTACAAAATTAGAAGATTTGAAGATATCAATTTTGTATAAGAAGTAAAATATTGTCATTTATAAAGTAAAAGAAAAGTTAGTGACCTTAGTCAAGGGTGACCTGAAGGCTCCCTTTTCTGTAGCTACTACACCGAGGTGTAAGGGAGGGTGCAACTCCATTCCTTGGATTGCTCCACTTTACCTTTGATCCATACCTTTTAATTCTGAGAATTAAGCAGAGCAGCAACAAGTCCCATTTTTTGAGTCTTTGGCATGACTCATCCAAGGATTGAACCCTGGTCTCCTGGTCAACTGGCGAACACTCTACTCATCAGACCAAAGGCCCAGTAACTAATTATTTCATTATAATTAATGAAGCATCAAGCTTGATCAAGCCTAACCCTACCAATATCAAATTTTCTAATCGCCTAACTTGAATAATGGTCAGAAGTACATTCTCAAATGCTTTTCATTCTCACATAGATTCATAATGATTGGAAATATTGCCATGAAATCTTACAGGCAGTTGCAAGGATCTGTGATATTTTTCTTAAAATCTAAAAAAGATTTTCAAAGTCATTATCTGATGAAACTTGAACAGATTGAAATGTGATAAAAACATTTGTTTTCATGTCTTTTTTGACTTCCAGTCTGTCGGATATTAAATCTATATATTTTATTCCAATATTTGAAGAAGTTTTTCATCATATTGTTCATTTAGTTTTTTTATAGATTAAAAAACAAAAATCAAAACTTAATTGATTCCTCTAGTATTCATCACTTTTTATACAAACATATTGAATATATATGATTTAGTTTGGTTTGGTTTTATGTTATATCAACTATTGAAGGTTATTTATTGCCAAATCCTCTTTATACATATATATTAAATATATATGATTTGGTTTGATTTGGTTGGTTTTTATGGCATATCAACCATTGTAGGTTATTTAATGCCAAATCCTCTTTATATATATATATTAAATATATATAATTTGTTTTGGTGGGGTTTTATGGCATATGAACCTTTGTAGGTTATTTAATACCAAATACTCTTTATATATATATATTAAATATACATAATTTGTTTTGTTGGGGTTTTATTGCATATGAACCTTTGTAGGTTATTTAATACCAAATACTCTTTATATATATATATTAAATATATATAATTTGTTTTGTTGGGGTTTTATTGCATATGAACCTTTGTAGGTTATTTAATACCAAATACTCTTTATACATATATATTAGATATATATGATTTGGTTTGGTTGGGTTTTATGGCATATCAACCCTTAAAGGTTATTTAATGCCAAATCCTGTGTACACATATGTATTAAATATATATGATATGTAAACACTTTTTGTTGGTAACGTTTTTAAATGAACCTGAGCTCTTTTTTTTTCACACAGTTATAGTTTCAAATATTTTTATTTAACACAAATAATTCTATTTACTATCAATCAATCGTTTACATGCAGCTAAATGGTTTCAATTGTTGGTATCTACCTCTAATTCTCTTTAACACTATTCATTTGTATGCGGTCAAATGGTTGCCAATATTGCTATGTAAAAAAAGAGCTCAGGTTCATTTAAAAACGTTACCAACAAAAAGTGTTTACATATCATATATATTTAATACATATGAGTAAACAGGATTTGGCATTAAATAACCTATAAGGGTTGATATGCCATAAAACCCAACCCAACCAAATCATATATATCTAATATATATGTATAAAGAGTATTTGGTATTAAATAACCTACAAAGGTTCATATGCCATAAAATCCCACCAAAACAAATTATATATATTTAATATATATGTATAAAGAGGATTTAGCGTTAAATAACCTACAATGGTTGATATGCCATAAAACCCAACCAAAACAAATTATATATATTTAATATATATGTATAAAGAGATTTAGCGTTAAATAACCTACAATGGTTGATATGCCATAAAACCCAACCAAACTAAATCATATATATCTAATATTTATGTATAAAGAGGATTTGGTATTAAATAACCTACAATGGTTGATATGCCATAAAACCCAACCAAAACAAATTATATATATTTAATATATATGTATATATGTAATGCCAATAATTCAATTTAAGCACACAGTTAAAGAGTTTTAACTATTTCTATTTTGCAGTAACAATTCAATTAAACATCTGTCATTTGTTTATACACAGTTAATGGTCAAACAGTTCTATTTCAAACAATTCAAGTCATTTGTTTGCGTACAGTGAAATGGTCCAATATTTCTATTAAACCCACAGATAGGGCCATTTCAGATGGTACCCACTCTGGATCAGAGTGGATGTAGGAATGATGGCAGTGAAGGGATACTCCACATTCCCCCAAAGCTCCAAGACTGGAACCTCAACATCAAATTGTTAAATGTCATATTTAGGACACTTGTTGGAGGGGGTCTTACTCCACTGTAGAGATACAGTCGGTGTATTCTACTGCGCCAGTTGACTGGGCTGTGATGGTTTGAGATTTTTTTAGATTGAGTTTTCTTTAGGTTTGAATAATTTTATTAGAAGTATTTTACTTGTTTGTTGCAATCTAATTTCTTCTTCCATTACTTTTAAGATGATTGATTGATTGAATTTTATGGCGTGTCAACCCATCTAGTGTTATTTAATTTCTAGAGGTTAGGGAATTACCTTCATTGTACATTCGTATTTATATTTTTTGTGTTGTTTCTTAAAAGATCTTATTTTGCACACAGTCCTATGGAATACAACAAATTTTAAATAGATCCATTTGACCCATGGATGGGATACTAATTGATAGTACCACTCTGAGTGGATCTGGGAGTAATGGCAAAGAAGAGGTACTCCACACTCCCCAGATCTCTAGAACTATAGCTTCAGTGTAGTGTCATACTGAAGAAACTTTTTTTTGGAGAGAGGAGCATCTTACTCTTCTGCAGGGGTTACAATTAAGATATTCTAAACTCTGATGTCAGGGTGAATTACTTTGGACAAGAGAAATATTTAAAATTTCTTGACCTCCATGTTGCAAAGTAGTTCAGATATTTATGTCTGTAATTTACCATTTAGGAATTCTCACACGGTCATGTAGTTTTTCTCTTAGGTTCATGTAGAATTTTTCACAGCCAAAAAAAATCTAACAAAATAACGGGTTTATTCCTATTTTGGCAGGTCGTATTTTTCATTCTATTGGGTGTTGAGCACACCTCCTTATTAGTGAATCAATCACTTGATCATGCTGTACTGGGTTACATGGTACCAATACCAGTAGATCAGGTTTGTGGATTTTCATGTCATGTTAGCATTTTCAGAGTTTTTCTCATTTGTATATTAATGTGGTCTTTTTCAATAAAGAGGTCTCAGGTTTCACATGATGTGGTCTTTTTCAATAAAGATATCTCAGGTTTCCCATAATGTGGTCTTTTTCAATAAGGACATCTTATGTTTTACAAAATGTGCACTTCTTCTGTAAGGTCTCAGGTTTCACATTATGTGTTTTTATTCAGTAAGGAGGTCTCAGGTTTCATCTAATGTAATTTTCTTCAGTAAGGTCTGAGGTTTCACATAAGGTGGTCTTTTTCAATAAAGATGTCTCAGCTTTCACATAATGTGGTCTTTTTCAATAAGGAAGTCTCAGGTTTCACACAATGTGGTCTTTTTCAGTAAGGAGGTCTCAGGTTTGACCTAATGTGGTCTTCTTCAATAAAGATGTCACAGCTTTCACACAAAGTGGTATTTTTCAATAAGAACGTCTCAGATTTCACATAATGAGGTCTTCTTCAATAAGAAGGTCTCAGATTTCACTTTATGTGGTCTTCTTCAATAAGAAGGTCTCTGCTTTCACATAATGAGGTCTTCTTCAATAAGAAAGTCTCTGCTTTCACTTTATGTGGTCTTCTTCAATAAGAAGGTCTCAGCTTTCACTTTATGTGGTCTTCTTCAATAAGAAGGTCTCTGCTTTCACATAATGTGGTCTTCTTCAATAAGAAGGTCTCTGCTTTCACATAATGAGGTCTTCTTCAATAAGAAGGTCTCAGCTTTCACTTTATGTGGTCTTCTTCAATAAGAAGGTCTCTGCTTTCACATAATGTGGTCTTCTTCAATAAGAAGGTCTCTGCTTTCACATAATGTGGTCTTCTTCAATAAGAAGGTCTCAGGTTTCACACAATATGGTAAAACTCATCTAAAAAAATACTGGAATTCATCCAATATATTCAAGATATTTTTTCACATCAACTTATTTGTTTCCTTCGGTTTCAAAATAAGATAAACATCTATTTCCTTCTAGAATCAGAAAATATACAACTTACGAAAAAAAGATAACATTTTAGTTATTTTGGACTTGATACCATAATTAAGGTGTGATTGAGAGTGTAGTCATTTTAAAGTAATTTAGTCGCACTTTTACGTTAACTTTGACCAAATACCCTTAGGAAAGGTATGAACCCCCTTACCCTCCCAGCTATGGGTCTAATAATACCACTACTGTTCTAGGAGAATGGCTTTGGCATTACATAACCTACAACTAGAAATATGGGGCATAGAGTGAGAATAAAACTCACTACTAATGCTTGATTGACAAGCTTTGTTAGTCATTACACCCTGTAAGGCATACTAGGTGTGGGTGGCATAATTCGAGAATCATTAAAAAAATGAAGGGAATTTATAAAAAAAATTTTCCCATAAATGTAAACTCTGCATTTTTTGGAATTGGAATTGGCAAAAATTATTCTAATCTCAGAAAAGTATTTGTTTTGGGGCAATTCAAAATTGGTGACAAATCAAACAGTGTGCTCTAAACTTGAACTGAGTTCTGTCATTAAATTTTTACCTGCTGAGAAGTGAAAACCATGTGAAATTTATAGAAGAATGTATTATGTGTCAGAAGAAGCAAATTTTTGTAAAAAAAAAAATGCTTCCAAATGTGTTAAACTTGTGCTTGCAACTATGAGCTCAGGTTTTAAAAAGAGTCCAAAAGTATTAACACACTGAAACTCTGGTAAAATAAAGTTCTAGGTGCTGTAGTCAGTAAAGAAGGTCATGCTGACAATCTTTTGGGACAGGAAAGGAACCATCACTATTGATTTCCTAGAAAAAAGGTGCAACTAAAAACAGTGCTTCCTATTGCAAACATGACTCCAAAAAAAAAAGTTTTGGGAACAGTGATCAGTAAAGAAGGTCATGCTGACAGTCTTTTAGTACATGAAATGACCCATAAGTATTGATTTCCTTGAAAAAGGTGCAACAGTAAACAGTGCTTCCTGTTGCCAATCTTCATTTTATTTATTGAATCATGCTCGTAGTTATTGGTTATTCTGTGAAAACAGAAACAGCAAGCTGAGTCCAAAATCAAAGTGAGACTTTGCACTAATGTCCTTGAAAAAGGCATGAATCTACTTCTCCCTAAAGCAATGGGTAAAATTGCCAAGCTGGCTGGGGTACACAACTATGGTTGTGAGCAACCAGTCTACAATCTGGAAAACTTTGAATTGAAAACCATGGAGAAGGCAGTAAGAAACGTCTCCCCTATTTTTCTTAAAAACAGTCATAATGATGCATGACAGATGAAACTTGATAATTACCCAAATACTCAAAAAGACATGACAGTTTCTATTCAAGGCCATAAAATTATTGTGATTTACTCATGAGTATAATGGCCCAGTCGGCTAGGGCTTCAGAATACACTGACTGCATCTCTGCAGAGGATTAAGACTCCCTATCAAATAAGTTTCCTGCATATGACACTAAACACTCTGATGTTGAGGCGCCAGTAATGCTGGAGCTTTGGGGAATACAGAGTACTCCTTCATTGTCATCACTCCCAGGTCCTAGGTTCTTAAAATTATTTTTACATATATAAAGTAAAAGTAAAGTCGGTGATCTTAGTCGAGGGTGACCTGAAGGCTCCTTTTTAACTGTTTAACTGTTGCAATAAAATAAAGCCAAACTTTGGTGTTATAGGTAGTTATCACTCTAAAGTATTACAGACAAAAAACATATGTACAATTACATATGGAGTTACATTATAACAAATGCACACACATACACACGCACACACACGTGTGCGTGTGTATCTGTGTGATTATATATGTAGTTAAATGAATATAGGAAAATATAGACATATTTCTTTTCATTCATAGATGAATATATCGGCCTATAAACAATTATACATCTATTTCCAGAGAATTGATGACACACATGCGTAGATATGTCACACTCACACACACGTCCACACAGATGTCTACTTATATGCATATATATATATATATATATATATGTATGTATATGTATATTTATATATATTTATATGTATGTGTGTGTGTATATATATATATATATATATATATGGGGAGAGACTTTTGGACATAGGCCAATACAAATGACTCTATATAGATAATATATATCTAATATGTTTAATAAAGCCCCATACTCAACAAGGATATTTTTTGCTTATGTTTTTTATTATATATATATATATATATATATATACATTTGTGTGTGTGTGTGTGTGTGTGTGTGTGTGTGTGTGTGTGTGTGTGTGTGAATTATTTTTTTTTATTACAGTATTTCATTGTTCACTTCTCAGCTGGTGCCACATTGGCTAGCTTTCTTAAGCCAACAGAAAGGCAAAAGCCAAAATCTTTAGCTAGACAGCTCTGACGTTAAACTCTTGGGATGTATTACTTTCTACCTGCTAATCTCTTAGTTTCCTTCTTTTTTTTTTTATGGAAGACCATAACCACCAATTCTGCAGGCCATGTGGATAGACTTGACCTTTTATTTTTTTCCCTTCTTTTCTAAATTCTCTCGATTTTTCTGTGCATATTTTATGCTTGTATTGCTGTTTTGTTTTATGGTTGAATCACTGGTTTCCTGATTCATCGAAGATTCCTTGTGTTTCAGAATTTTTTTCTTTTACCTTTTTTTTTTTAACTCCCTTAGGACAAAGGAAAGAGAAAAGTGTTTATAAGTTATGCAGGATGAGGAATATAACCAGATGGGGTTCAGCATTGAATGCTTTATTGACAGCCACAGCCCATATTGTTCCAGAAGTTTCTGATTTTAGACTAGCAATAAATAAATGGAAACTCATATTCAATAAATGAATCTGCAAGAGGCTTATATTTTTCATATTTCAATTGAAACAAGCTTTGCTGTGAATACAAAGCTTTTAAAAGAATTAATTAAAAAGCTTATAGAAGAATTTATGAAAAAGCTTATAGAAGAATTTATTAAAAAGCTTATAGAAGAATTTATGAAAAAGCTTATAGAAGAATTTATCAAAAAGCTTATAGAAGAAGTTATCAAAAAGCTTATAGAAGAATTTATCAAAAAGCTCATAAAAGAATAAATTATAAAGCTTATAGAAGAATTTATTAAAAACCTTAGAGAAAAGTAAATTAAAAACAGCCTTCATGATAAGGTTTGCTTAGTTGTATGGTTTTATGGGATATCAACACTTATGGGTCATTTATGGCCAAATCCTGTTTATATATATATATATATATATATATATATATATATATATATATATATAGTGTAATCTGATGGAAACTCAAACTTGACGACTTAACCAAATTTGAGTTTTCATCAGATTACACTATATATGCTCTGAATGTGAATGTTGTTATATCCCTGCGAAGGAATAAGGGATTAACAATAACCATACATTGTGCACTCACATAGATTTGTATGATATTCCCCATATATTCTATAAAAAATAATCCACATCCATTGTCTTTGGATGCTGACTGGATATTATAATATATATATATATATATATATATATATATATATATATAAAGTAAGTTGGTGACTGTAGTTGGGGTGACCAGAAGGCTCCCTTTTCAAGAGCTACTACAACAAAATGTAGGGGAGGGCACTACTCCTTTCTCTGGATTGCTCCACTTTACCCCTAATCCTTACCTTATAATGCTGAGGGTTAAGCAAGGTAGCATCAAGTACCATTTTTTGAGTCTATCATATGACTCGACCTGGGATTGAACCCAAGTCTCCCAGGCCATTGGCGAACCCTCTAACAATTATATATATATATATATATATATATATTGAATATACATGATTAGTAAAGGAATAGTTTATAGGTAGCATTTTAAATGAACCTGAGCTCATTTTTTGCTCACAGTAAAATGGTTTCAAGTATTCCAATGATTCCATTTAGTATTAATTATTTGTTTGCATACAGTTAAATGGTTTCAAGTTTTAGTCACAGTAATAGTTTTATTTGCTGGCAGTTAAATGGTTTCAAGCATTGCAATTTGACTCTAATTATTCATTTGCTTACAATAAAATGGTTTCATGTACTACAATTCAACCCTAATAATTCTATTCAACATTACTCTGTCATGGTTTCGAGTATTGCTATATAAATCTGACTATTTGATTTAACATCACTCATTTCTTTGCACGCACACACAAGCACACACGCACACACACAAATGTATATATATATATATATATATATATAATAAAAAACATAAGCAAAAAATATCCTTGTTGAGTATGGGGCTTTATTAAACATATTAGATATATATTATCTAAATAGAGTCATTTGTATTGGCCAATGTACATATATATATATATATATATATATATATACATTATTTAGTTCAGATAAACCGGAGTCTCTCGATCATATGGAAGTCGGACCTAACTGATAAAATGAAACGCAGTTTCTTCCAGGCAGCGGTTGTGTCGATACTGCTATATGGATGCACCACATGGACGCTTACGAAGCGGCTGGAGAGGAGGCTGGACGGAAATTATACAAGAATGTTGAGAGCAGTATTAAACAAGTCCTGGCGACAACACCCCACGAGACTCCAACTATACGGACACTTGCCCCCCATCACAAAAACTATACAAGTTCGACGAACTAGACACGCAGGACACTGCTGGAGAAGCAAGGACGAGCTCATAAGCGATGTACTCCTGTGGACCCCCACACATGGATGTGCAAGAGTGGGACGACCAGCACAAACTTACATACAGCAGCTATGTGAGGACACGGGATGTAACCCTGAAGATCTGCCGGAGGCGATGAATGATAGGGAGAAATGGCGAGAGACGGTCAGGGATATCCGCGCAGGCGGCGCGACATGATTATGATGAAACCGGAGTCAGGAATAATTCCATTAGGACAAATTCATTCCACTATGAACATTTAAAATCTTCCTGGTAAATGTGACTAACATCACAGAGCAATAATTTCTTTAAGAAAAACAAAAATCGGTCACATCAGGATTATAAATTTATTTCCATCCTGTTATGGGTATTGATAAATATCAATAACACCAAAAAAAAAAGACAGGACTTCTTCAGATCCAATGGATGAATAAAATGACATACAGAATAGACACAGGAGGGAAGGGTGGGAATGGTTAGAAGAGGGCTGAAGAGTTACCTCCCCGTTTACCCACTTCCAGTTTTTACTTTTTATTTTTATTTTTTTTATTATTGGTTGGAATCACAGTAAATTAAATTTTAATTTTTTCATTCTGATTATATTTCAACGTAAATTCCAGATACATATATAGTCATATATAAGCAAATATATATACATATATAAGGCTCGTTTAAAAAATACTGTTGTGAATCTTTCTTTTTATATACCCTTTTTTTCTCCTGTTATTTCATCAAACATCCATTGTTATTTTAACAACACTTTTCATGAATTTAAAGTCCTGAAGAAGGTTCTTACAACTGAAACGTTCAACATCGACTTAAATCATAAATTCATCAAATTTGGATTATTTTGTTTTCTACTTTTCTTCACACACACACACAGACACAGACACACACACACACACACACACACACACACATGTATATATTGTTTTTTTTTTCATACTAATATTTTATTCTTTCTGGTGGCCCATTTTATTCATATTTACCAACCCCTCCGCTCGGGCAGGATATGACACAAGGTTAATTTTTAAGCGGAGTTTAACAGGTTTGAATTCAGAGTTTTCCTTCTCCTAGACTAGTTGCCTCACCAAGGCTGAAGAACCTAGTCTGTCCTACAATTTACCCATAGCTGGAGGGAGAGTAATTGGATACATACCTTTCCCAAGGGTATTAGTGCTATGGGAAATGCAATTAGCCAGGTCATGGATTTGAACTTGTGTCGCCGTGTCCATTTCCTCCGACGATAACCATTACACCACGGGCACCTTCATTTTATTAATAAAATGTTCCTTGGTCCAACCCTTATTCAGAATTATCCTGAAGATGCATTAGGTGAAACACTGAAAGGTAGTTTCTGGCTCTTTAGGTATTATATATATATATATATAAGTATTATTTGAACCAGTTAAACTGGAGTTGGGAGTAATTCCATCAGGACAAGAAAACTATTCAAGAGTGAACATTTAAATTTTCCAGGTAAAGAGCTCAATGTAACAGACAATACAGAGCAATAATTTCATTAAGAAAAAACAACAAACCGGTCACATTAGGATTATAAATTTATTTCCATCCTGTTATGCATTTTTGAAAGATCCATAAACACGAAAAAAAAGTATATACTAAAATTATATATATATATATATATTAACGGGTCAACACTATAGCGTTTCGGTTCTACTGAACCATCATCAGGACCATGAGGGGTGATATTAATAATTTTAAGTTAACGATGGATGATTAGAAATGTGAAATACAAAAACCTACGGGAAAATATGTATAGTTAGAAAAAGTTAGCCGTTTAACTGGCAAATCAGCGTTTGATGTTTAAATTACGTCATTTGACTTATTAGGAATATTGTATAGAATTATGTACGTTGTTTAACGAGAAAGATTACGAGACAGAAAGAAGAAAAGAAAGAAAGAAAGAACAAAGGAAGAATAAAAAGCATGGAAATTATGAGTTATACGGAAAATATTAACTAAGGATGGAATATATTGTAGCTGTTTAAAATGTGTTTGCTTAAGTAAGGAGAAATATTATAAAAGCCAGGACGAGTATTTAGGGAACTGAGGAATGAGATAGCTGCGGCTTCGAAAATTCGTCTAAGATTTTTATTATGGATGTAAGTAAGCATCTTAGCAGAGTTGAAGTCAATGTTATGATTATGTTGAGAAGTGTGTACGAGTAATGCGTTGTTTGAGTTGCCAATTCTTATGTCTCTTTTGTGCTCTTTCAAATGGATATGAAGGTTTCGGGATGTTTCACCGATGTATTTTAGTTTGCAATCTTTACAAGGGATGCAATAAACACCGGCGTCAGAAAATATGTTACGTTGAGGGCTGGAGTGTACTAATTCGCGGATTGTTTTAGAAGGTAGAGAAGTAGTTTTGATATTGAGTTTATTTAAGTTGTTTGTTATGCTGTGAGAAGAAGAATTGTTTGGCAAAGTTATGTATCTATGGGGGGAACTAGTTTTATCAGATATTGAGTTGATATTAGTTTGAGATTGATTCTTGTTGTGGATTTTGAGGGCTTTAGATTTAGCATAATGTATAAAGGATTTGGGGAAGGAGTTTTCTATGTGGATGAATTCATCGTTTAAATATTTCGAGGAACAAATGCGTAGAGCTCTGAGGTAAAAACCTATGATGATACCTCTTTTAGTATTGTTGTTGTGGTGTGAATAAAAGTGAATGTGGTCGTTTTTACTGGTGGTTTTACGATAAACCTTAAATTCTAGTTTGTTGATATTCCTAATAAGTAAAATGTCCAGAAAAGGTAGGGTGCAGTTATATTCAAGTTCATGTGTGAACTTTAAGGAAGGTTCGACATTGTTCAGTTTATCAGTGATGCTATTTAAGTCAAGATCTTGATAGATAAATAGTATGTCGTCAATATATCTGAAGTAATGTGCAGTGTTGGGTATAATATGTTTAAAGGGACCAGATTCTAAGAATTCTAAATAAATGCAAGCAAGAACTCCGCTAAGAGGAGATCCCATAGGTAAACCAAATTTTTGTTTATAAAATGTGTTGTTGTGTTTGAAGTAGCAATGTGAGGTACATAAGGTACAAATTTTAATCAATTTAGAGATAGGTAGAGGAAATGTGGTGTTAGATTTTCGCAGGTAGTTATGCAGGCATTCAATGCATTTATCAACAGGTATATTGGTGTATAAGGATTTGATGTCTAAACTAGCTAAATATTTGTTGTGCATATCAATGTCAGTTAGTTTGTTGAGTAGTGATCCGGAATTTTTTAGGTGTGCGTTACTAATGGTACCTAATAGAGGGGTTAATAATTTGGCAAGAAGTTTAGCGATATTATGGGGGGCAGATCCTATACCAGAAATAATGGGTCTTAGAGGAATATTTGGTTTATGGGTTTTGGGAAGGCCGTAAATTTTAGGGATTATAGGGTGGTAATTGATTAATGAGGACCAAGATTGATCTTCATTGGAGATTAGTTTTTTGTAGGATTTGTTAAAGTTGTTAATATTATTTGTAATTGTTTGTAGGGATATCTGTTCATAAGTGTTGTTATCATCAAGTAGATCCATGAGTTTTTGGTTATAGACCGTGGAGTCCATAATAACAACACCTCCACCTTTGTCAGAAGGTGAAATAACAATGTTGTTATCTTCTATGTTCTCTTCTAACCACAACATTGTTATTTCACCTTCTTACTTGAAAAGCAAAATTATATGTGCAAACACTGGATACCATCAAGGGGACTTGCCAAGAGTAGAAATGACCAATAGGGACTGAGGGCAAAAGAGAGTCAAAGGTATCCACACTGTCTGTATACCTTGATAATGATGATGAAGATGATGATGATGATGATGGCGATGATGATGTTGAAAAATTAAAGTTAAGATTCGTAGGAGTCAAATTTTTTTTGAATATTGGGCTCTCACCATATTTGGAGGTTTATTGATATTCATAGGAAGCTGTGTTGTACGTATTTTGTGGGAATTTTAGAAAAAATAGTCCAAGACTTTTTCTCATAATCATGGTCAGTTAGATCTTCTAAATATATTACTCTTTTCTTCAAATAGCAGTTGGTCACCTAAGAGAACGACTGAAATGTGCTACATTGACTAAAAAAATGAAAACACAAGAACAATGAAGTAATCAGGATTTATGAAGGAAGAAATCCTGTATTTTTTTATTAATAATTTACTTTAAAAAGAAACATACTTGTGAGAAGAATTATATGAATGAAAATTGTTTTAATAACATCTTTGTGTGCATGTTCAGAGTTCAAGGGGGGTTTGACAAATATTATGCATATATACATATATGAATATGTGTGTGTGTGTGTGTGTGCATGCATGTGTGTATTTTTATTAATAATTTACTTAAAAAAGAAACTTGTCAATGTAAACAAAATGGAATACATGCGATTTAATCAAAGAGGCACATCTCCACACTAAAGGGTGGGCCTTTGAAACTAGTGGACAAGTTCACCTACCAAGGAAGGAAGCAGTGTCTCATCAACCGAGAAAGGCATCAACATGTGACTAGCAAAGGCATGGACAGCTATTGATCGGTTATCGGTCATATGGAAGTCAAACCTGCCTGATAAAATAAAATGTTGTTTTTTTCCCAAGCAACGGTTGTGTCATTACTGCTATATGTATGCACCACATGGACGCTAATTAAACGTATGGAGAAAAAGCTTGACGGCAATTACACAAGAATGCTGCAAGATGTATTGAACAAGTCCTGGAGGCAACACTCCTCAAAACAGCAGCTGTACGACCACCTACCACCCATCACAAAAACTATCCAAGTTAGACGAACCAAACATGCTGGGACACTGCTGGAGAAGTAAGGACGAACTCATAAGCGATATACTCCTTTGGACTCCTTTGCATGGACAAGCAAAGGTAGTTAGACCAGCTAGAACCTTTGTACTGATACAGGATGTAGCTGGAAAGACCTCCTGAGAGTAATGGACGATAGAGATGGGTGGTGATAGAAGGTAAGAGAGAGATGGGTGGCAAGAGAGGGTAAGGGAGACCTGTGCTAGCAGCACGGCATAATGATGATGATGATGATGGCTTGTTAGAAGACTAATATGAATGAAGAGTGTTCTGATAAAGTCTTAAGGTGCATGTTGACAGTTCATGACATTATATATATATATATATATATGGATGAAAAAAAAAAGTTAAAGTAATCTATGAGAGCAACTGATATGGCAGAAGTTTAAATCACACCTATAACCCATCCAATATTTAGTCTCTGTTCAGTTGGTGCTTTTTTTCTGGTTATTGTTTTTGTACACTCGTAGAATTAATAGCATATTTTTTGTTTATGTTTATTTTTTCAACTTGTATTTTCTTTCATTTTTTTTCTTTATTTGGATTAATTTTTAATTTTTTTTTTTACTGTGTCATGTCATAAATATCACTAAAAGAATGATGTTGCCAAACATTGGGTTGTCTCCACATTTGTAGGTATCTCAATATTCGTAGGAAGCAATGTTTGAGGGATTTGTAGAAAAATAAATCTTAGCTTTTTCTCATAATTTAGTTAGTTTGTCTCATTAATATGTTCCTTCATTTCCTTCTTAGCAGTCCATTGCCAGAGAGAAAGGAAGGAATGGGAATGATCGAAATGTGCCACATTGACAAAACAAATGATATGCATAAGAATAATAAAGAAATCAGGATTTATGAATGAAGAAATCCTGTATTTTTATTAATAATTTACTTAAAAAGAAGAATAATATAAGTGAAAAGTGTTTTTAATAAAGTTTTTTGTGCATGTTGTTAAGAGTTCATATGGAGTCTGACAAGCGTCATGTGTATATATATATATATATATATATACATATATTGTCATCCACAGACTATAAGAACTCTTCAGTGTGGCTAGACATGTAGGATGCTTGAAGTCGGGATCAAAACCGGTCCAACTTTACGTTAGACTTAGTATCAGACCACTTGGCCAACAAACGTACTATGTTGGCTAAGGGAATTATAAGGTATTATGTAGTAACAGCAGCAGCAATGCCCATTATTGGCTACCAGTTTGCTCAATTCTTTCGAAGAGCTTTGCATTATGTGAGCGGCGGCCGAAAATTCCTTTACCAGAGTGTTCAACCCCCATGAGGGAGCGTATATATATATATATATATATAGTAAGTAAAGTAAAGTTTGTGACCATAGTCGAAGGTGACCCAAAGGCTCCCTTTTCAATAGCTACTACACTGTGGTGTAGGGAAGGTTGCTACTCCTTTCCCTAGATTCCTCCACTTTACCCTTGACACTCACCTTATAATGCTGAGTGTTAAGCAAAGCAGCATCAAGTACCATTTTCTGAGTCTTTGGTATGACTCGACCTGGGATTGAAACCCAGTCTCCTGAGCCATTGGTAAACACTCTAACCGCTAGGCCAATATATATATATGTGTGTGTGTGTGTGTGATGGTGTTGTCATGGTGACCAAATTTGGGCAAGTAGGTTTATGTACTGGGCAATGAAGTGTTATTAATCAGTGACACTTTCATTTGATGTGACTGTTCAGCTAAAAAACATTTTTCTGATTTTTCAGAAAAAAAACAGATCAAGGAAGCTGATTTTCTGGGTTGTTCAAACAAAGCAAGAAAGTTTCTGGATTTGTCAGCAAAATGAAATATAATTTTCTATTTCCTCAACTCATCAGGAAATTAGGCATTGAGCGTATTTTACCAATGATTCTGTTGGAAGCAGCCAGAATACGCAGACTGTAATCTTTGCAGAGGGTTAAGATTCCCCTCCACTTAAAAAAAACAACAAAAAACGGTGTCCTGAGTATGACACTAAACTGCTTGTGATGGTGATACTCCAATTCTGGAGATCTGAATAATAGCTCTTCATTAGCATTACTCCCAGGTTCACTCTGATCTGGATTGGTAGTACCTGTTAGCTTATCATCAATTGGTCAAATAGATCATTTCAAAAATTATTTGGGGGTTTTCTCGTGGTATAATGGTTAAAGCAATGGGCTGCGGAATTGAAGTAAGTGAGTCCGTACTCCAGTCGTGCTATTACGTTCACTTTCGGGCAAATACCCTTAGGAAAGGTATGAATCCCCTTATCCTCCCAGCTATGGGTTAAATAGTACCACTACTGTTCTTTTAGGAGAATGGCTTTGGCATTAAATAACATACAAAGGTTGATATGCCATTAAACAAAGAAGCCAAACCAAATCAAAAATTATTTGTATTTGATTGGGCCATGTGCAAAAAATCTTCTTAAGAAACAGCAACAAAAAAAAGTAAATATGAGTGTACAATGAATGTGATTTCTCAACCTCTAGGCCTAAAATAACCTGAGATGGGTTGACATGTTTTCCTTCTCCCAGACTGGTTGCCATATTGAGGAGGTGCCCGTCATGTAATGGTTATTGTCGTAGGAAATGGACACAGCAACACGAGTTCAAATCCTCAACAAGACTGATTGCATTTCACATAGCACTAATACCCTTGGGAAAGGTATGAATACAATTATTCTCCCTCCAGCTATGGGTAAATAGTAGGACAGACTTGGTTCTTCAGCCTTGGTGAGGCAACTAGTCTAGGAGAAGGAAAACTCTGAATTCAAACCTGTTAAACTCCGCTTAAAAATTGACCTTGTGTCATATCCTGCCCGAGTGGAGGGGGTTGGTAAATATGGTTGCCATACCTAGGCTAGAGAACCCAGTCCTTCCTACTATTTTACCTATTGCTGGAGAGACAATAGTTGGATTCATACTTTTCCCAAGGGTATTAGCCCAATGTGAAAATGCAAAAAGCCTTGTCCAGGATTTGAACTTGGGTTGCTGTGTCCATTTCCTATGATGGTAACTATGGGCACCTTGATTTACATGTAACTTGGTGAGTAGATAGCACTATATTAGGTCTAAAAACTGTGCAGATCTTGTTGTTCTACACTTTGTGAAAGATATATAAAGTATCATTTAAGCTGTTTTTGAACACAGTGAAAGTTAGAGTCATGGCACTTTAATTAATTTATTTCAAAACTCTTTAAAAAGTTTTGGTTTCTGAAAGTGAATTATAATTTAAGATTATTAATTCAAAAGAAAAAGGAAAAAAGCTTAAATTTTTGCTTAGTAAAACTAAACATTGACCTTAAGGTTACGGTATTCATCACCAAAATTTGTATTCATCCAAGGCAGTGTCGATAACAGCATTTACAATTAATTACTAGCAAACATAATTTATCTGGAATACAATTAAATGACCCAAATTGACATCTCCAACATGAAGCAGTAAGGAACAGAGCTTTTTTTTACTGAAGTGAAACACACTTTCTAGAAACATTTTTCTTATTAATTTCTTATCTTATATCATAGTTTGATGTCTTTTTCTTCAAATTAGACTGACTGTAACAGGCAAGGGGTATTGGGAAAGATGCGTGTCTCTTAATGCTCCTTTTGTGTCTTAAACTTATATCTAAAACTTGCTTTGAATAAATGCAGAGCAAATGCAAGGGAGATAACAATATTGATCTGTGCTAAGACAAATGATTTGATTTGCTCTAAATGAATTAAAAAAAACACGAGATTAATAAAAATAATAATAATAATAATAATAATAGACATTTTTCATGTGAAAATAAATACTACTTATGGCTTGTTTTACATAAAGAATATTTGGGAAGCCAATTTCAATTTTAATAAAAAGAAACAGAACTTTTATTAGCAATTTTCTTAATATATTTTTTCTTTCTCAAGAATTCATAAAAGAATGAATGATAACAATTTCTTCAACATTTTTTCCTGGTGCAGTTATTTTTATAAATTTTATCATTTTTTTCTCCCTGAGAGTTTTTCACATCAGCTAACGCTGATGGTTTTCCACAAGAGTTTGAGAGACAGCAAGTCTCCTCAAGTCTCCAAGACTCTTCTCAGTATTCTGGCTGATTTCAACAATGCTGTATTTTTATCAGTCTCCACCCATCCTGTTATTTCCTAGTCCTCCAGTTCTTGTAATAATCCTTTGGTGATTGTACCAAGATCAACAATTACAATTTGTATAATCCACACTTTGTATAATCCACACTTTGTATAATCCGCACTTTGTATAATCCACACTTCCATGTTTTTTCAATTTCCTTGCAAGGTCAAGGTACTTATCCCTCTTTTCGCATTCTTTCAATTTTATTGATGATTTCTCACTGGAGTTTGAGTGACTGCAAGTCTCCAAAAGTCTTCGAGACTCTTCTAAGTATTCTGGCCAATCTTAATAATGCTGTTGTCTGGATGGTCTCTACTTGACCTCTTATTTCCAAGTCTTCCAGTCCTTTTACCAATACTTTGGGGAATTGTTCCAAGTGCACCAACTACAAATGGTATTACTGTCACCTTCATGTTCCATAGTTATTATTATTATCATTATTATTATTGCTCCGGGCAACTTTTTCACACTAGTGTTAGCTGATGGTCTTTCACTGGAGTTTGAGTGACAGCAAGTCTCCTCAAGTATCCAGGACTCTTCTCAGTATTCTGGCTGATCTTAGTAATTCTGTAATTTGGATGTTTCTTGCACATCCTCCGATTTCCAGCGCTTTCAGTCTCTTTATCAAATCTTTGATTACTGAAGAAGATCAACTAAAACGTGATAAAAATGATGCTTCACCATAGATGACATTCATATTGTTCTGTAAAAAATTTCACCTCATTTTGCCAAGGAATATTATTATGCCCTAACGGTGGGAATTAGAATATGTTGACTGTATCCCTAGCAGAGGGACATGACCTCCCACAATAAGACGTCCTAAGTATGATACTAAACAATCTGATGTTGAGGCTCCACTTCTGGAAGTCTGGGGAGTGTGGAATACCTCTTCATCGCCATTATTCCCAGGTCCACTTTGACTCGGAGTGGTAGTATGGGGCTATGAGATTTTGTTGGTGTTAGTTGTTTCGTTTGGTTGGTTGGTTGTAGTTGGTTTTGGGTTTTGATATCTGACTACATTTGTTGTCTTCTCTACCCATTTAATTCATTGGCATCTTCTTGTCTGTGAAGGCTGCAAAAGAATTGTAGAGAAGAGGAAAATCTCGTATTTTTTTTTGGCGCGCAATTTAATTCAACACTGAATTTCACCCAATCAGGATAACATATCCTATTCAGCCCGGACCTTCATTTCCGGCTAGCAAAACGGGTGAGCGGCCAAACACAATCTCTTCAGCTTGAGGCGGCGACCAGAACAGACGTGTCTCTGGTCGTCCCTGCTTAGCGATGCTTTTTAGCTAAACAAGCCACCCAGTATGGACATCTCACTGTGGCTTTAACACTAGCAGCAGCAACATGGATACTCAACGAGGGAACCATCTAATTTATGGATTCTTTACGAGGAATCCCAGTGGAACATAAATTAGAAACATTCAGCATGCCTTCCACAGGCACCACTTCTTATCACCCCAAAAATTGCTATGTCGATCTGACGCGCAATTCCGCTCTCGACACGCTTGCTCTCAATTCACCTCTGGGCCACTTTAATGGAGACCAACGCACCCCTCTCCACCAGACGGACAAAACTACACGGTGACTTTGAATACTTCCCTCACACGTCCAACAACACGCTGGCATCTCAACATCTCGCTAAGCCTTTTCGTCTCAAACATCCAACAAGCCTAAACACCACGAGTCTTGCAGCACCAAGAACAAACCAAATATTCAAAGCTGCAAATAAAAAACTTTCGTTGTTGTGTGTGTTGTTAAAGCAAAGTCTCGTAATTCGTTTGCGGTATCCTTCAAAACGCTATAGAATTACTGAAGAAAGGTAGAAAAGAGACTAAACTATTACAGAACAGTTGCGTCCTTCAAATAAGGCATTGAAATGTACTCGTTGATTTCGGTGGTAGATACATCCAAATTCAGTGTGGTCATGTCCAGAGGTGTCGGCTCGCTAGTAACAGACAGGGCATGCTATCAGGCTACAAAACTTAATCAGCACATGTCTTCGCTGCTTGTGGCCATTTGAAAGAGGATCCATTCAGTGCTACTGTGGAGGCTGCAGTCAGGTCGAATTTCGTTTTTGTGCTGGGATGGTCCTTTTTCCGGGCATGCGTCACATCTACTTCCTGTCAGGTGCTTCCAGAAATTTCTGAACTTTTTTTATTTCATTTCATTTATTTTATTTATTTTATTTTTCGTTTTCTAACCCAATACTTCTGTTAGAGTCTTATCGATGGGTCATATAGAGCTCTTTAAAAAATGTTCAAATTCAATTGAACCATGGGTAAAAAAAATCCTCTTAAGAAAAAATGTAAATATTAACACCCAATGAACGTGATTCATGAGGCTTAATAAAGTTTGGGTGTTATTATTTCATGGGTTAATAGGTTGTTGGTAGTCGTCCGTGTTGTGGGGTTTGCCTTTTGACCTGGTACTGGTTAATCGTTCTTGGGTATATATGTCCAAATTTGGTGTGTAAGGGATTAACAATGTGTTAATCTTTTGGGGAGATATGTCTAAATCCGGTGTTATTAGTTCGTTGTTCGATTTTGATACTTTTTATATTTTGGCTGTCTGTTAACAGAGATGGCTGCGACTAGTAAAAGGTGAGCCAGTGCACCGCTTACTGCAGACGTATGGGTCTTTCGCCAGCAGCCAGAAAAATTTAAGTGTTATCACTTCGCCGGTGTAAGGGCTCCTTTGGTGGTGTAACGGTTAGCAAGCTTGACTAGCAAACCTACACGAGTGAGTACGAGTCTCATTGGGTGCCCCATTCATTCAGCCTAGTGCCACATCGAAGCAAAGAGCTTCGTAAATTACTATCACTTCGCCGGTCGCTGCTGAAAGAGGGCGGGTTTCTTTCTTTTGCAGAGATGGTTCCTTTTTAGCGTCGTCCCTTTTTCCTGTCAGGGGATTCTGGGAATTTCTGCATTTTTTTATGTTCATTTTTTATATAATTTTAATTTTCTTTTTCCATCCACTACATCTTTTTCGGTTTGGTTAATTACTGGGTTTTATGGGATGACCTTGTTGTTTTTGGTATTTGATTCCATTGGTCTCTCTTATTACCCCATTGACTTGTTCTGTTATGGTTGGCTGGTGCTGTAAATGAACATAAAATGGAAATAGGCAAAGACTAGGATACCTTGAAACTCAACCTTTATTCTACAGGCCAACAACTATATTGTAGGCGTGATATTTTATTTATAGTCCCCGACGATTTTGATGTTGTTTGTATATTTAGAATAAGATTTAGTATTTATGCTTTCCCACAAGTTTAATGTTGAAGTTTTATATAAGTTTGGTGTTTAGAAAAAAAGTAGAATAGGGCATAATATAAGCACATGGAAAAAGTAGTAAATGAAGGAAGATATGCAACAAATGAGTAAAAGATATAAAACGAATGAAACGAGTAAAGGTTGTAAAACGGCGTGGACAAAAAGAACATTTAAAACAAGGCGACGAACAAAAACAAATTTATATTCTACAACAATAAAACTTACATTGATACATAAAAAATATTTCTAATTCTACTAACAAAATAATAGTGTGTGTATATGTGTGAGTGTGTGTGTGTGTGTGTAACACAACTAAGCTATAAAAGGATTACATATTTAAAATGTCCTTTTTTTATGATTAGAAACAGGCAGTTTCTCTGAAACTGGAAAGTGTCTCATAGTCAATGTATATTTTGAATGTCTGCGAGGCCCATCCATGTTGTTGCTTTTCTCTCCTGTTGATTCACGCTGGAGGGAGTGTGTTGCTGCTGCGAAGAAATTTGGTAAAAGAGAACAAGGGTGTTTGAAGACGACGTATTTATAGAAAATACGCGTCTTGCAGGTGGCTCCGAACGCAGGACGAGAATTTACGCGCGGACGTAGTTTTAAGCATGTCACGTGGTCCTCCTGGCCAATGGTTTCCCGAGACTGAATATGTGAGCGTCCGCCATCTTTGTGGGAACAAGTGGCATACCGCCCAAAATAATTTATAGGAGTGTAAAGTCCTATAATATCATGGTGGAACTTTCTTCCCGAGCCAGGAAAAGCGTCGGTCAAGTAGGAATGTGTGAAGAGTAAAGAAGTTGAGAGTCTCTTTTTTTTGTTGCCAGGTAACCTGTCTTTTTCAGACATGCACGGATCACGCTTCCTGTCAGAGGGCTCCTGGTAAATTATTGTTTTTTGTATTTGTTTATTTTATTCAATCCCACATATTCCCTCACCACTTGGGATAAGATAATGCTAGATGGGTTGACATGACATTAAAATCAACCAGTCAAAGAACATTACTATAATGTTAAAAAAATGAATACAAAATCAATGAACTATAAATTTCTATAAAGCATAAAATGTCGGAAATTCAAGAAATAACCCAAAATAGAGAATAAAATGTAATGGCTTTTTAAAATCTATACTAAAAAACAAACAAAAAGAAAACTTTCTCATTGGGGTGATGGGGGAATGAAAGATTTTGATTGAGCAGAGGTTTCTAATTGAAACAATAATCGGTTTGTTGTAGAAAGAAAGAATTTCAAATTATCATTTTGTGCGGGAATTATTTTGGCCATTGAGGTTTCGATTTACATTTTGTCCAATGAGAATGATTTACCCCATTCTACTCGGATGACCTTCCCGGGTCGTATAAAAGGCTGCGAAAACGCTCTCTTAGTCTCTTCCTCACACATTTTTCGAGCAGGACAGACTGACTCTCTTCTTCTCTCATAATAGTAGCAGAACAGAACAGCATTCAACACGAGGAGAGCGCATTCAACCATGGGCCATTGTTCCTTTTGGAGACTAGTCCTTTGTCATCTATTCATTCCTCCTAGACTAACTGGACCTCGAAACTTCAGGTTGAATGCTTAATTCCTGCTCTAACATTTGCAACTGTTTTCTTCAAATCGTACGACTCACAGCACAAGGGTTATCTTTCTGGCTGTTATTAAAGTTTTTGAAACTCATCAATATTCTCGTCCACATTCCTGTATTTTCCTTTCTTCTTAATGTAACAGGGCAGACCACAATTTGCATTGTTGCAAAAGGCTGGAAGCCTCGTTGTTACAAGACATAACTAATCATACAGAATTTAAATTTCAAAACACCAGGAACAAAAATGGAATTATGTCTTACTAAATTGATAATCCTCATATCAATTAATTCATCCTTGTAATGTCGTTAGCTTTCTTTCCTGTTAAACCCCGGCTCAGGGATCGAACTCATAACAGTACCTGGTTTAATAAAATAAATAAATAAATAAATGGAATAGAATAAAATAAAACGAAGGAATAGTTTAGTCACAAAATTGTAATCTTCAGTTAGCTACAATTCGGGCATCAGTCATATTTATTTGCTCTTTCTCTTCCATCCACAATGAAGACATCGGTATGTATTTATCCAACCACTCCACATGATTAGGATGGGACACATGATCAGCTTTTTAAACGAAATACACTTGGTTTGAATTTAGTTTTCCTTCTGCTAGATGGGTTGCCTTTTGAAGGTTAAATAGCCCAGTCTGCTGTACTATTGACCCAGGGAGAAGAAATGAAGTCATGGGACGAAGTGAAGGTGTTGGTATGTCACCAGAGGATTTTGGCCGATGGCCGATTCGTAATTTTGGGACTTAACTGTTCAGTAAAAAAATGAATCAAATGTTCAAACGTTAGTCTCACCAGGATTGTGAATGTAAGAATTACATTTTTATAAACTTTCGAGGTAAATTTAAATGAAAGTGATGTAGATATATCAATGGGGAGAGGCGCCAGTAATATATAAAAGGTTTTTTTGTAGTTGTGGTTAATTGTTGTTAGGAGATTTTGACTCCTTTTTCTCCTTATCGCATTCACTTGTTATCTTCTATTTTTTTTTTTTTTGCTGAAGCTGCGAAGGAATTAAGGACGGAAGGTAAAAGACCTTTATTTTTGGGGTTTACAACTATTCAGTCGTGTGGAATGTTTTCCTGAATCAGTAGAAATAGTCGTCTTCTCCCAGACACAGCGTTTGAACGACATCAGGAAATCATCAGAAGCTGCCACTAGCAGGAGATACAAAGCACTGCTTAGTTCGGGACTTAACAAGCACGTGTGTTCCTTACTAGCAACCGAGAGAAAAAGGTGCGTACGTCTGAGCGAGATGAAAAAAGCTTCTGAGAAAGAGTTTCTCGTGGGTGTCAGGAAGCTCATCTTTTCAGGCCTGCGCGAATTGCGTATCATGTCAGTCTCCCGGGAAACTGTTACTTTTACATTTTTTTTAATGTTATTTATTTTTTTCATTTATTATTCAATCCCCACAAACCCTTTTATCTTTCTTGACCTGTCTTTATTATGATCAATCAATCAATAAATATGAATTTCAATGTGGAGTGCTATTCTAAACCAACATCCAAATAAATAAGCTTTTGTTTACAAATAAATAGATACATAGGCGCTGGTCGAGTAACGGTTATTGCAAGAGGTGGAGTTGTTTACGGGAGCTTAAATCCTGGATGAGGTTGCTTGCATGTCATATAGTGCTAATACCCCAAGGAAAGGTATGAATCCATCTATTCTCCTCCCAGGTATGAATAACTAGTAGGGCAGACTGGACTCTTTAACCTGGGTATAGTTACTGATTTAGGGGAAAGAACACTGAATTCAAGCCATCTGTAGACCTGGAAAGGGGTGGGCTCCCCCAGGTTATTCCTGCACTTGACACGTTAAATGAATAGTACAACTACAACCACACCAGGTTACGGGATCAATGACGGATACAGATAAGTTGGCTATCTTCAGAAAAACAGAAAATTTCTTTCGTCGTTCTTCAGTATTTCGTCTTCACAAGTTCATGAAATATCTGAGAGTAACATTAAAGTTATCTGTCACACATTTAAGCTCATTCCAACAGATTCACGCCAGATCCTCAAAGACAACGAATAAAAGTAATCAGGTAGCTTTAAGGAATTAAATGTGCTTCAATAAGTAAATGGTGGTGTTGGAAAGTAAATAAGAAACATCACATGTTACTTAAATTAAATACATGCGTCTATCTCTCTGTCTGTCTGTCTGCCTGTCTCTCTCTCTCTCTCTCTCTCTCTCTATCTCTCTCTCTGTATATATATATATATATATATATGCAGGTCTTTAAATAAATGGTCTTTATATTACACTTTTTTCTTGCGCTTTGTTGATTGAAAAAAGAAAAGGAAAGAACAAAAAGCAACTATAAAAGATGTTATAGGGAAGAGCTTTTAAAATTTTGTTTTTGTTTTAAATGTTGTTTAGACAACAAAATATCTTACAAGATCTTTGTAAGAAACTAATCTAGTGTTTGACGCCTGGAGGACTAGTTTCCCCTCAGTGTTTCCCCGATTCTTCCTATATAGCAATTCCTTCTAAGTTTATATATATATATATATATATATATATATATATATATATATATATATGTGTGTGTGTGTGTGTGTGTGTGTATGTGTGTGTCGGTGGTTGGGAAGGTGTGTATAAGATGGCAGCATTTCCCTCCTCTACAATTGTCACCGTAAACCCTGCTTCCTTAGGTGTAATTGCCACAGCAAAAGAAGAAAACAACAAAAGTAAAAGAAAGGAGAAGCGAGAAAAACAAAACAAAAAAAAAAAAAACAACGAAAAACAAATCCCCCCCCCAAAAAAAAGCAAACTAACAAACAAACAAAAAAGGGAGAAAGAAAAACAAAAAAGGAAAGAAAAAAGGTAAAAGGCTGACTTATTTGATGAAATGTTTCTTTTGTCCCGATCAGAAACCAATTCTAATTCAACAGGCAACAAATTTCTTTCATTTTTTTTCCTTCCTTCTTTTGTTTTTAAGAATTGACTGAGTCGGGTAGGGAAAAAAGTTTATTTGTTTCTCCCCATCCTCTGACTTTATTTCTTTAGATAAATACATGCATACACACGTATGTATTTTTTTCTTTTCTTTCTTTTTAATGTCGCCTTATTTACTTGAGTTCCACTTCGACTTCTTATTATTTATTTATTTATTGCTTTTTGGAGTTCTTGTAGCAACACATAATTTTCAATCAAACTGCCAGTGCAGTAAAAAGCTTTCTTCTTCTTCTTCTTCTTCTTCTTCTTCTTCTTCTTCTTCTTCTTCTTCTTGTCTCTTACTTCAAAGTCATAAAATAAATACGATACTTTCCAGCAGAAACGCTAATACATCTCTCTTGTTTCCAAAAACCATTCTTGCTTCTTGAAAGGTGGTTTACTGAAGTGAGCAATTAAACTGATTTACTTTTTACTCTTCATACCCGGGTTCTACGTTTGTTTTTCCTTTTGTTTGTTCGTTTGTTTTTTTCACACACACACACACACACACACACACACACACACACACACACACACACACACACACTAAAAATGTAAAAGATTTTTTAAGTACCTTAAGATTTCGTACACATCTTCATCATCATCGTCATTAATTACTCAAGAAATACAGAATATCTCATCCTCTCCTTCTCTCTCTCTGTCTGTCTGTCTGTCTGTCTGTCTCTTTCTCTCTTTCGTAGTCTTTTTCTCTCGAATTCTCTCTTTCTCTCTTTCGTAGTCTTTTTCTCTCGCATCCTCTTTCTCTCTCTCTCTCTCTCTCTCTCTCTCTCTCTCTTTCGTAGTCTTTTTCTCTCAAATTCTCTCTTTCTCTCTCTCGTAGTCTTTTTCTCTCCCATCCCCCCTCTCTCTCTTTCGTAGTCTTTTTCTCTCGAATTCTCTCTTTCTCTCTTTCGTAGTCTTTTTCTCTCGCATCCTCTTTCTCTCTCTCTCTCTCTCTCTCTCTCTCTTTCGTAGTCTTTTTCTCTCAAATTCTCTCTTTCTCTCTCTCGTAGTCTTTTTCTCTCCCATCCCCCCTCTCTCTTTCGTAGTCTTTTTCTCTCTCTTTCTCTCTTTCTCTCTCTCGTAGTCTTTTTCTCTCGCATCCTCTCTCTCTCTCTCTCTTTCGTAGTCTTTTTCTCTCAAATTCTCTCTTTCTCTCTCTCGTAGTCTTTTTCTCTCCCATCCCCCCTCTCTCTTTCGTAGTCTTTTTCTCTCGAATTCTCTCTTTCTCTCACTCGTAGTCTTTTTCTCTCGCATCCTCTCTCTCTCTCTCTCTCTCTCTCACTTTTTGCTCAGCCACAGCTACACGAGGTCAATTTTTTAGTGCAGTAAAGCTGGTTTGAATTCAGAGTTTTCCTTTCCTTTGACCGTTTGCACAACTAAGGCTAAAGTACACAGTCTGCCCAACTATTAACCCATAACTGGACAGAGAACAGATGTATTCTTGCCTTTCTGAAACACGTGAAATGCAAACAGAAATAGAGGTTTGTCAGGTCCAGTCATAGGGTGATGATCGTTACAACCCACCTCTCTCTCTCTCTCTCTCTCTCTCTCTCTCTCTCTCTCTCTCTGAGTCCCTTTCTTTTTCTTTGATCCTTCACGATGTGGCCGATCACGAGTCTCCGCATCTTCCCTTACATATGTATGTGCGTGCGCGAACACATACAAACAAAAAACAATACCAGTCATCGTCTTTAATTATTCCAGAAATAAAGAACAATCTCATCTTCTCTCTAGATGTGCCACGTCTACTTAGAACGTAAAAGTTTATGGCTCTCCATAGCCTCCCTTATCTGTTCAAAGGATGAATTTCTGCTTAAATCTCTGAAGATTTTCTTCTTCATCATGTTATAGTAAAATACGCTTATATATAACAATCATCATCTTAATGATTTCCTTCTTAAAATTCACAAATCTCTCTCTCTCTCTCTCTCTATCTCTATCTGTCTATCTATCTACCTTTCATCACATAACTCAAGAAAAGGTACAACTATGGTCACCAAATGTTCGCTGTTTACCCATGGTACCCGTCAAGAATAGTTTTTGGCATATTAGTTTTTGAAAATTCCAAAACTTTTAAAGTCTTTAGCAAGGGGATCGACAAGAATACTTTGATAAATAAATAGCTTAGGAGATTTGCTGTTACTGGGACTTTAGTGAAAATCTCCAGTTACAACTGATGTAAAAAAAAAAATAGTATGGTGATGGAAAGGGGTTTTGAAGTACTGGAAATCAGAGGACGAATCCCAACTATCCAGAGAACAGTATTGTTGAGGTCAGCCAGAATACTGAGGAGAGTTCTGGAAACCTATGGAGATTTGCTGATTCTCAGACCCTTGTGAAATACCATTAGGCTAACACATGAGAGAAAAACTCACTAGGAGGGAAATAATAATAGAAGCAAAGGGAGCTACTATTCTCTGGGATTTTGCAATGCGAACTCATCGAAAAATAATGAGCAATAAACCAGATATAGGGGTTAATAACTAGAAAAGAAAAAAATATCCGTTCTAATTGATATGTCACGGGTAATAGATAACAACATATCAGTCAAAGAATTTTATAAAATAAGTAAGTTCAAAGACGTACAAACAGAAATTGAGAAAATATGGTACATTAAAACTACAGTGATAGTAGTAGTGGGAGCCCCGGATATGCTCTAAAAAGAGACAGATAAATGGATTTATAAGATACCTGGCAATCCCAGCCTCTTGGAAATCAAAAAAAAAAAAAAAAAAAAAAATTGCCCTTTGCAGAACGGTTGATCTCCTTAGGGGAATACTACCACTGTGACTGAAAAACATCACCCCAAAACGGTTGCAAAAAACCTGAATACATAGAATGCATATAATCATGACCTTCCCATCATCCTAGATCTTGGGTAAAGTTCTGGTGAAGGATTGTAAGAAGCCGAAAATAAAATACAAATTCAAATAAGTAATGTTGGAGCTTTGGGGAACGCAGAGTACCCCTTCATTGCTGTCGCTCCCAGGTCAACTCTGGCCTGGAGTTGTAGCACCTGATAGAGCCTTATCTATGGGCCAAAAAGAACTAATATGCGTACTTATGCTAAACTGAATTGCTTGAAAAAGAATTGTCTTGACATGTAAACTGTGTACTAATGCAAAACTGATTTGTTTGAAAAAGAACTGTTTTTGACATTGAAAATATAACATGGTAAGCTGAATTGCTTGAAATAGAACTGTTCTGACATTTAAACTGCATACTTATGCTTAATTGAATTATTTTAAATAGAACTGTTTTTGTATGCTAAACTGAATTGGTCGAAATAGAACTGTTTTGACATTTAACTGAGTGTAAACAAAATATATACTTATACTAAACTGAATTGTTTGAAATAGGACTGTTTGACTAAACTGAATAGCTTGAAATAGAAATGTTTTTGACAATTAAATTGAGTACTCATGCTAAACTGAATAGTTTGAAATAGAAGAGTTTATTTGTAGAAAATGAATTTGGTATTAAATAACCTACAAAGGTTGATATGCCAAAAAAAATATGAGGTGCCCGTGGTGTAATGGTTATCGTCGGCGGAAATGGACACGGCGACACGAGTTCAAATCTAATACCCTTGGGAAAGGTATGAATCCAATTATTCTCCCTCCAGCTATGGGTAAATAGTAAGGCAGACTGGGTTCTTCAGCCTTGGTGAGGCAACTAGTCTTGGAGAAGGAAAACTCTGAATTAAAACCTGTTAAACTCTGCTTAAAAATTGACCTTGTGTCATATCCTGCCCGAGCGGAGGGGTTGGTAAATATGGATATGCCATAAAAAAAAAACAACATAAACCCCAAACAAACAAATAAACAAACAAAATTCAAATAATAATAATAATGATGGAGACTTGCTGTCACTTGGACTCAACTCAAAGACCTTCAGCTGACGCTGTTATGAAAAACTTGCGAGGAGTGAAATAATAGTGGACAACACTTTATGTAAATATAAGAATAAACAAAAGTTAAATAATTAGACGCTTTTCATTGCGAATGTAGAAGCCAAGTGCTTCAAGTCAAACGAAAGAAATCAAATGGAATTTCTTGTGTCACTTTACAAGAAAATGTTCTTGAATTCGGAAAAGTGTTTTTTTATTTTAATATTTTTGTTTTTTGGGATAATTTTAGTTATTTAAAACTGCTGAAAACATTTAAAAATTAGATTTGCATTAGTGAGAAATACGCAGAAAAATAAAAAAGCACCAAAGAAAATTACATAAATTATCTTCAGCTGTCAATTTATTTATGCTGATGTCTCATAAATTAATTTTTTTAAATGGACAAAATTTAAATGTGTCCTTCTGTGAAAATACTTGATTCTTTATATTTGTATTTTTATTCTACTGAAACGAAGGAGTATATATTCATCAATATATCTTCTGCTTATATATATATATATATACATATATATATATATATATATATATATATATATATATATATATATATATATATATATCGGTTAAGAATGACAACCTATCAAAAGAAATAACCTCTAACATCTTAAGGAAAACGCTACAAAAATATAATACTGTACTTCTATCTAAGGCTATTGGAGTGGAAGCATTCCAAAATTCAAGTGTGTGTTCTTCGTGATATTTTGAGGAAACCTTACCACTTTATCTGATGGGCCCAGTCGGCTGGGGATAGAGAATACACTGACTGCACCTCTGCAGAGGAGTAGGACACCCCAACGAGTGTCCAAGATATGATACCAAACAATCTGATGGTGAGGCTTCAGTAATGCTGGATCTTTGGGGAATGCGGAGTATACTTTTATTGCTATTGCTCCCAGGTCCACTCTGGCCCGGAGTGGTAACACCTATCTATGGATCAAATAGAACAAAACTGTGTACTTATGCTAAACTGAATTGTTTGAAATAGAACTGTTTTTGACATTTAAACTGTGTACTTTTGCTAAATTGAATTGTTTTAAAAAAATTGTTTATATGTATAAAATGAATTTCGCATTAAATATCCTGCAAGGGTTGATATATATAAAAAAAAAAACAAAAACCATCCATCCAACTAACAAACCAACCAAATCTTTATCTGACAACACAAAAATGACCAAGAAATCTATGTGATGTCATCAACAGGAAGTCCGAGCTGAGTCGTTATGTGATAGTGTTTAGTTTGTGTTTGAAAAATGTAATATCAGTGTTGCTTCACAAACATGTGCATATATATATATATATATATATATATATATATATATATATATAGTATTATTCGGTCCAGTTGGGAGTAATTCCTTCAGGACAAGAAAATCATTCAGGAGCTGAACATTTGAATTTTCCTGGTGGAGAGCTCAATGTAATTGATTTTACAGAGCAATATTTCTTTAAAGAAAAAACCAAAGACCGGTATATTAAAGAAATATATATATATATATGTGTGTGTGTGTGTGTGTGTGTGTAGAAAAATTGATAACAACGATCCAGGTGGAAGGAGAGATTTATTGAGGTTGACACTATAGCGTTTCGGTTCTACTGAATCTAAATCAGGACCATGAGGGGTGATATTAGCGATTTTAAGTCAATGATGGATGTTTGAAAATGCAAAATACAAAAACCTAAACATTTTTAAACATCCATCATTGACTTAAAATCGCTAATATCACCCCTCATGGTCCTGACCTTGGTTCAATAGAACCGAAACGCTATAGTGTCGACCTGAATAAATCTCTCCTTCCACTTGGATCGTTGTTATCAATTTTTCTACATATTGTTGGATTACAATCCTTTATTTACTTTTCATATATATATATATATATATATATATATATATACATAAGAGTGGGTGTAGTTAGGCAGCAGTGTATATATGTATATATATACAATTAGTAAGCTCGTCTAGCAGACTCACTGCAATCGAATAGTGAAGTTGATTCACACTGGGTGTCCTATACTTGTGGCTTTGTGCCAAAGTTATGCTTATCTTTTTTTAGGCTAGTTCTCATGATGTAATTGTTAGCAAGCCAGATTAGCAGACCATTGGTAGTGAGTCCGTTTTTCACTGGGTATGCCATACTTCCGGTCTTGTGCCACATCTAAGCTAAGCTCAGCAAATAAGTACATAATAGCAGGATAACCTGGTATTACCTGGGATAACAATGATGTATTAAAGCATATTTTGTTGAACATAAATTCTTTCGGTATAAATGAGTCCTTTCATATTATCTTCTAAAAGATTCCAGTCATCATGGAGGATACGGTCTCTCATGCTGATGGCAATTTTATTTAGTTTCCGGATGAAATTTTGATATTCTTGATCAATTTTAAGTTAAGATGCCTCAGACACCTCCAGGAGTAAGAAGAAGAGCTCCAGCACAAGCCACACCCTCTGAAGATGCTTTTAAAACACTCCTTGAGGTCCAAGGAATTCACTTACCAAGTTTCATCAAGATTCGACTAAAAAGAGCATAGGCTGAAATGTTCATATATGTCACATTCACTATTGATTACTTTTTTTGATTAATGGTATCCAAGAACTTCAAAACCAATGAAAGAAGTGTGTGGACCACAAGGGAGGCCATATTGAAAAAAAAAAAACCCTCAGTTGGTCTCATTCCATGAGAGTATCTTGGTCAGCCTCATATATATATTTCTCTCTCTCTCTCTCTCTCTCTATATATATATATATATATATATATATATATGCTCCCCTACCCCTGTGGGATTGAGATCTATAGTGATGGAAGAAAATGATTGCCATAGCGTAAAGCAAGGCTCTTCAAATGAATTGAGCTCTCGGTAGCAGTTGAGTGGATATATGTAAACAAAGCAAATGTGATACATAAGCGTTCAAATTTCCTTCGTTTGCGCTAGTTTCTTTGAGACTAAGTGGTAGAATCTTGGATTGGAATTTGAGTCAGCCAGGTCTCGATCCCAGCTTCGGGAATCTAGCATGTCTAGCCACACTAAAGAGTTGTGATGCAACCAAACAGTCTGTCTGTGGATGACAATATATATATATATATATATATATATGGAAGTAAATTAGGAAATTAAATTTGAAAGTAAAAAAAAAAGTAGAAAAAACAAAATAATCCAAATTTGATAAATTTAACAAGAAAGTCAATGTTGAACATTTCATTTTTAATAACCTTCATCAGGACTTTAAATTCATGAAAAGTGTTGTCTAAAAATCGATGGATTTTTGTTGAAATAACAGGAGAAAAGAAAGTAAAAGTAGCAATTTTGTACATTTTTTTTCTTTTCTCCAATTATTTCAACAAACATTCTTTACTTTTTAAACTACACTTTTTTTTAACACTGAATTTAAAGACCTGAAGAAGGGTATTAAAACCAAAACATTTAACGTCGACTTTCATTATAAATTCATAAAATATGGATTATTTTGTTCTTTTCTACTTTCTTCATATATATCTATATAAACTTCCTGTCAGTGACTCCCATCTTGACTAAATCTGCACTTCTATAAATGCATAAATTATATTTATAAGTTTTACATTGTCTGATGCAAAGGTAGGTCTCAGACTGCTGATACTACTTGCTGTTCTAAGGGGTCACCCCTTTACGTACTGGGAAGACTTATAGCTCCTTAAGTTCAGTGATATAGAGAGAACAGGTGTTTTAATTGTTTGTATGTTTGTAAGTAGGAGATAACGAAATGAAAGAGAGAAGGAAAAGAAAATTTGGAATGAGAAAGAGAGAGAGAGAGAGAGAAAGAGAGAGAGAGGGAGAGAGAGAGGAAGAGAGAGAGAGAGAGAGAGAGATTGAAGAGGAGAGAAAAAGAAGTCAGAGATAAAAAAAAAACAACAAAAAAACAGGGTGTGGGAAGTGCCCGTGTTGTGGGAAGTGCCCGTGGTGTAATGGTTATCGTCGGAGGAAATGGACACGGCGATACGAGTTCAAATCCTCAACGAGACTGATTGCATTTCACATAGCATTAATACCCTTGGGAAAAGTATGAATCCAATTATTCTCCCTAAAGCTATGGGTAAATAGTAGGGCAGACTAGGTTCTTCAGCCTTGGCGAGGCAACTACACTAGGAGAAGGAAAACTCTGAATTCAAACCTGTTAAACTCTGCTTAAAAATTGACATTGTGTCATATCCTGCCCGAGCGGAGGGGTTGGGTAAATATGAAAAAGAAGACAGAGATAGAAAAAGAAGAAGAAAGAATTGCTTCGAAAGAGTAAGCATTAAAAGGAAAATAGAAGTGAGTGTTTTGTGGATAAGAAAGAAAGAAAGAAAGAAAGAAAGAAAGAAAAAAAAGAAAGAAAGAGTGGGTAAAGAGATGAATTGTTGAGGGGATTGTTAAAAAAGAAGGAGATAATGAAACACTTTTGGGAAAGACTAAAAAAGGCAGGAAAAAGAGTCAAAAAAGAGAGAATTGAAAAACGGAGGATAAAAAATAGAGTCAATAAGTTGTATCTCTATCATAGTGGTAAGGTTTGGTTTGGTTTGATTTGGTTTTATGGCACATCAACCTTTGTAGGTTATTTGATGCCAAATCCATTTTTATACAAATAGTCAGTTTTATTTCAAACAATTCAGTTTAGCATAAGTACTCAGTTTAAATGTCAAAAATACTTTTATTTCAAGCAAATCAGTTTAGTCAAAGAGTTCTAATTCAACCAATTCAGTTTAGTATAAGTATAGGTTTCTTTGTTTAATGGCATATCAACCTTTGTAGGTTATTTAATGCCAAAGCTATTCTCCTAGAAGAACAGAAGTGGTACTATTTAACCCATAGTTGGAAGGATAAAGGGGGTTCATACCTTTCCCAAGGGTATTTGTCCAAAAGTGAACGTAATAGCGCGACTGGAGTACGAACTCGCTTACTACGATTCCGCAGTTCATCGCTTTAACCATTACGCCACGAGGACACCCCCAGTATAAGTATAGTTTTCATTTACACATAGTTAAATGTCAAAACAGTTTTATTTCAAACAATTCAGTTTAATATAAGTACGCAGATTAAATGTCAAAACAGTGCTATTTCAAGCAATTCAGTATAGCATAAGTACACAGTTTAGTTCTATTTGACCCATAGATAAGACCCTATCTGGTGCTACCACTCTGGACCTGGGTGGACCTGGGAGTGATGGCAATGAACGGGCATTCTGCACTCCCCCAAATTCCAGTATTACTGTAAACACACCATCAGAATGTTTAGTGACATATCTAGGACACTTGTTGGGGAGGTAACAGGTGTTTTAAGCATGACTTCGTCAACAACAGGGGTTGGACAAAATAACGGAAACACCTGGAAGTTTAAAATTTTTTTAATACGGTTTTCTGATTGCAGCCCTTCTGTGACTGTGAAATCCGGCTTTGAGCAGCTCCTTTCTTATAGTTTTTGAAGAAAATGGGTTCTTGAAATGGTCATTAAACTCTGTTGTAATTTTTGGAGCTGTATTCTTGATACCCTTCCAAATGTTATATACTCATCTACAACATCATAACACACGCAATAATAAAGACAGACGCAATGATAAAGACGCAAGAAGACTTCTTTACAAAAATATATACCTCTCACTTTATTGCAAGGGTTCGAAAGGGTTGTTCAAGGTTTGCATGTGAGAGGTAGTTGGAGACCGAACATAAACTGTAATATCTTGACCCCACTGTTATGACCGTCACGTTGTGTCTTTCTTGTTCTCTTGATGCTCAACCGGAGGCCTAGGGGCTCACTCTGCTGTGTGATGGCTTTCTTTATTGGATCTTATCAGCATCTTCTCCAGACCTCAGTTCATCAGGGCCCCAGCCCCTTCGGCCTGGTGTGGCTTTCCCTACCACATCTCTCCACTGGAACTCGAACTCTTTGGCCGGAACTCAACTGCCTCAACTTCCATCTTGACTGCGTTATATAATAGTTCAACGCCTACACGATCGCCCACTCGATCTTTGAAATCGAATGTTTAATCGTCATCAAGCGGAAATAACTGCCATGCAGTTCAGAGGTCACTCTCTTCCGGTGCGTCAGTCTATGAGAGTATCATGGGATATTTTTACCTCGTCCCATTTCATCAGCCAATTTCCGCCCACGCGATTTCCTCTCATAACTGCCATTAGAATGTATCACTTCCTTCCGTGCATTACCTTGAATGGCATTTTTGGCCGAGTCAACAGGTCAAAACATAACCCTAACAATCCGTGTAAGAGTCCAATGGTCACTATCAGATAGCTTTCACATTCTTCCCGAGTTTTGCTTCAGTGAGAAGATTTTTCCTTCTTTCTCAAATGTTATCATAACTTTCAAGACAGTACTCTTTGCTACACCAAATAATTCAGTGGCTTTTGTTACACTAGTACCTGCCGTATGAGCACCAACAATTTGACCTCTTTTAAAGTCAGATAGATCAGCTATTTTGAAGAATTTTGATTTTGATCAGTTCTGATGATGATATTTATAAAAAAGAACAAATTTAGTAAAATAAGATGAGAAAAATTAATGATAAATCTCAAAACATGAAAATAACAAATGTTTGATGGTTTTATAGGCGTTTCAAAATTACAATTATAAGATTCTTGGTGTTTTCATTATTTTGTCCAACCACTGCAGGTAACATTTGCTATTTTACTAAGCTTTGCTAACTCTAACACACAGGAAACCCTTATAGAACCTACTATGCTAAATAGTCACCCATCTGACTTCTGAACAGAACTATTGCTGCTTAATTTTGTCAATCTGACTGCAGTGCTTTTAGTATGACTTCCCTACATTACATTGTTGATGTTCACTATATTTTGCTTTATGTGGCATCCAGGCTTCTACTCTCTGATGTTACAAAGTGGTCACCCATCTAAGTACTGAGCAGACTCATTGTTGCTTAACTTTATTGATCAAGTTAGAATTGGAGTTTTAAGCCTGCTACATAACCTCATAAGAATACCAGTAAAACATTCAGTTGACTATAGATTCTACATACAGAGATGCGTCTATAGATGCAGAGATTGGATTAAAAGCTATACACAAATATCTTCTGTGATTATTTTCCTTGTGTCAGTAATTATCCAACTATATGAGTAAATATTTCATTCTATCATATGAATCTGTGGAGTTAAATGCACATATTGCAAAAAGTCACTTGTCAACATTTTCAAATTTGGATAAATGATTTTTTTTTTTTGCTGTCATTTGCAGAATATTGGAATGTATGAAAGGTTATCAAAGAGAGGGAAATAAGCAAAAATATCCTTAAAAAATGCAATGCCAAAAATGCATGAGAAATGAAAGAAAATTAAACTGAAAACCCAAAATACCAATAATATCAATAAGAAATAAGGCTTGGAAAAAGAAACATAAAAAAAAAGTTTTATATACAAGCTTAAAAAGAAATAAAAGAAGAAATTTAGGTTTCTCTGTGACTTTTCCAGAAAATGATGTGTAAACAAACTCTAAAAAGCTAAGAGTGAAAGCCATTTGAGTTGTAGATGAGATAAAAATAAAAGATTTAAATCAGCTATAGCTAATACGTGAATTGAATTTTTCGCAATGAATTGCAAAAATTAAATTATCTCTTACTGTACAAATGAGAGACCTCCCATTTTCCCTTCTCTGCCAGTCAATGACCAACCAGGCAGCAGTTATTTTTTTTCCTCCTCCTTCAATTTTTCTGTCTTTATTTTGGTCTTTTTTTTTTCTCTTTCTTGATCTCTTCCTGTCTTCATTCCTTAGCCAAGTTGGCTGGGGTTGACTACATCTCTGCAGAGGGTTGGTTGGTTGGTTGGGTTTTATGGCATATCAACTTTGTAGGTTATTTAATGCCGAATCCATTTTTATGCAAATTGTCAGTTCTATTTCAAACAATTCAGTTTCGCAAGAGTACACAGTTCAATTGTCAAAAACATTTCTATTTTAAGCTATTCAGTTTAGTCAAATAGTTCTAATTCAAATGTTGTATACTCATATGCAGATGCATGCAAAAACACAATGACACAATAATAAAGACGAGCGACACTTCTTTAAAAAAATATACCTCTCACTTTATTTGTAAGGTTTGTGTGTGAGAGGGAGTTGGAGACCGAACAGAACTGCAACATATAGACCCCCACTTTTATGGCCATCAGTGTCTCTTTCCCACTCTCCAGGGCTGCTCAACCAGAGGCCTGGGGGCCTACTCTGCTGGGTGCAGGCTTCCTCTACCGCATCTTGTCACCAACGGGTCTGGTCTCCAAACTAACTGACTTCCTGTCTTTATCGAGTTATATAATAGTTATATAATTGTTATATAATTGCCCACTCAATATCTCCCCATAACTGGCCATCGGGATGTGTCACTTCCGCTGTCCTTGGAATGGCATGTTTGATTGTCATCGAGCAGAAATATCTGTCATGCAGTTCACAGGTCACCCTCTTCCGGTGCATCAGTTTGTACTGTGGGATTTTAACTTGTCCCATATTGTCAGCCAAGCCTGCCTACGCCAATGGAATATGCAACGTCCGCGTCTTTGGAATGGCATGTTTGGCCTGGTCAATATACAACACAAACAATTAAGTTTAGTATAAGTATAGAGTTTGTTTATACACAGTTAAACGTCAAAACAGTTCTATATTAAACAATTCAGTTTAGCATAAGTATAGTTTCAATGTAAAAAAACAGTCCTATTTTAAACAATTCAGTTTATCATAATACGCAGTTTAAATGTAAGTACACAGTTTAATTGTCAAAAACATTTCTATTTCAAGCAATTCATTTTAGTCAAACAGTTCTAATTCAAACAATTCAGTTTATCCTAAGTATACAGTTTATTTCTATTTAAGCCATAGATAGGGCCCTATCAGGTGCTACCATTCAGGGCCAGAGTGGACCTGGGAGCAATGGTAATGAAGGGGTGGTCTGCATTCCCCAAAGCTCCAGCATTACTGGAACCTCACCATCAGATTGTTTAGTGTCATATCTCAGACACTTGTGATGGTATGGTTAGGTCTTACCTCCTTGCAGAGTGGCAGTTGGTGTATTCTACAGCCCCAGCTGACTGGGCAACTCTGCAGAGGCGTAAGATCCACCTCTGGCAATGAGTGTCCTGGATATGACACAAAACCATCTGATGGAGAGGCTCCAGTCCTAGAGCATTAGAGAATGCAGAGTACCCCTTCAATACCAATACTCCCAGGTTCACTTGGTTAGGGACCTATCTATGGGTTAAATAGAACTGTTTCATCATTTGTGTAAACAAATGACTGAGGTTAAATTGAATTGTTAGAGTTAGATAGAAATACTTGAAATCATTTCCACAGTTCAATATTGCTCGCAACATTAACAAGTCCTGGCGGCAACACCCCACAAGGCACCAACTATACAGCCACCTGCCTCCCATCACGAAAACTATCCAAGTTAGACAAACCAGACATGCAGGACACTGCTGGAGAAACAGGGACGATCTCATAAGTGATGTACTCCTATGGACTCCCGCATATGTCCGAGCAAAAGCAGGACGACCAGCTCAAACATACATACAGCAGCTATGTGAGGAGACAGGATATAGCACTGAAGACCTGCCAGAGGCGATGAACAATAGGGAGAAGTGGAGAGAGAGGGTCAGGGATATCCATGGTAGTGGCACGACATGATGATGATGATTTCCACAGTGTGCAAATGAATGAGTAATGTTGAAAAAAACTATCAATGTTTGTTAGCAATACTTGAAACCATTTAACGGTGTTCAAATAAAACTATTGGCGTTTGATAGCCATACATGAAACCATTTAACTGTGTGCAAAATGAATGAGTAATATTGAATATAATTATTTGAATTAGACAGAAATTCTTTTGACTATTTAACTACATAAAAGAAATGAACTTTTGCTTATTTAAAACGTTTCCTACAAACACTTTGTTTACAAATTATGTATATTATATATATATATAAATATGTATTAGATTTTATATATCTAATGCCAAGAAACTTTCATGGCATTGAATATATAAAATTTACTATATACTTATTCATAATTATTATATAATAACTCCATCACAGATATTGAGCACTCTCCAAATTATATCGCACTTGGTTCACCATAAACCCACAAAGTGAATTAGTGGCGACCAACACTGTTACAATATATATATATATATATATATATATATATAACCAAGAGTTGACATTAAATAACCCAAAAGGGTTGATATGCCATAAAACACCAACAAACCAGCCAAACAATCAGCTAATTTTCTCTATACTACAAGTTCTTCCTCTCTTACCCCTATAAGCCCAGTCGGCTTGGGCTGTAGAATACACTGACTTCATATCTGCAGAGGGGTAAGACATCCCCTCCTCAACAAGTGTCCTGTTATGACATTAAACCATCTGACAGCAAGGCTCCAGCCTTGGAGATTTGGGGAATGTGGAGTACACCATCATTGCCATTACTCCCAGGTCAACTCTAACCAAGAGGCTTAGTATCTGATAGGAACCTCCTATCTATGGGTCAGATAGAACTAAACTGTGTGTAAATAAATGACTGATGATAAACTGTGACTGTTATATAGCAATACTTGAAACCATTTAACTGTGTGCAAAAAAGAGCTCAGGTTCATTTAAGAATATCATCAACAAAATGTCTTTACAAATAATATATACATTCAATATATATGTATAAAGAGTATTTGGCATTAAATAACCTACAATAGTTGATAAGCCATCAAACCCTACCACACCAAATCATATATATTTAATATATACGTATAAAGAGGATTTGGCATTAAATAACCTAGAATGGTTGATATGCCATAAAACTCAACCACACCAAATCATATATATTTAATATATATGTATAAAGAAGATTTGGCATTAAATAACCTACAATAGTTGGTAGGCCATAAACCTCAACAAAACCAACTCATATATATCTAATATATATGTATAAAGAGGATTTGGCATTAAATAACCTACAGTGGTTGATATGCCATAAAACCAAACCAAACCAAACCTTACCACTATGACAGAGATACAACTTATTGACTCTATTTTTTATCCTCCGTTTTTCAATTCTCTCTTTTTTGACTCCTTATCCTGCCTTTTTTAGTCTTTCCCAAAAGTGTTTTATCATCACCTTTTTTAACAATCCCCTCAACAATTCATCTATTTACCCACTCTCTCTTTCTTTTTTTCTTTCTTTCTTTCTTTCTTTCTTTCTTTCTTATCCATAAAACACTCACTTCTATTTTCCTTTTAATGCTTAATCTTTCAAAGCGATTCTTTCTTCTTCTTCTATCTCTGTCTTCTTTTTTCTTTCCTCCCCCTCCTCCTCCTCTTCCCCTCCTCCTCCCTCTTTCTCTCTCTCTCATTCCAAATTTTCTTTTCCTTCTCTCTTTCATTTAGTTATCTCCTGCTTTTTTCTGACTCCTCAATCTCTCCATCTTATCCTTTTGCTTGTCGATTTAAGTCATCATTATTCCTGTTTGTTTCTTTGTTTATTTCTTCTCATTTTGATTCTGTTTTACTCCATTCATATCTCTCCCATACTCTCATAGTCAACATGTCTATCTTTTCTTTGAAACCTCTCTATTTTGCTCTTCTCCCTCCCCCTCTTTCTATCTGCTTTTGTCTCTTTCAGTTTTCCTCCTCCTCCTCCCCTCTCAGATCTTTCACTCTCAGCTCTCTCAAAGCTTTTCTCTCCCTCTATTTAGTTACCACATTTTATTTCAGCTGTCTCAGCTATTACCATCTCTTTCTTGTCTCTAACTTAATCTGTCTTTGTACATCTCTCTCTCTCTCTCACACTCTCTGATCTTTCACTGTCAGCTCTCTTAAAGCTTTTCTCTTCCTCTATTTAGTTACCTTATTTTATTTCAGCTGTCTTGGCTCTTACCATCTCTTTCTTGTCTCTCTCTTAATCTGTCTTTTTACATCTCTCTCTCTCTCTCTCTCTCTCTCTCTCTCTGATCTTTCACTGTCAGCTCTCTTAAAGCTTTTCTCTCCCTTTATTTAGTTACCTTATTTTATTTCAGCTGTCTTGGCTCTTACCATCTCTTTCTTGTCTCTCTCTTAATCTGTCTTTTTACATCTCTCTCTCTCTCTCTCTCTCTCTCTGATCTTTCACTGTCAGCTCTCTTAAAGCTTTTCTCTTCCTCTATTTAGTTACCTTATTTTATTTCAGCTGTCTTGGCTCTTACCATCTCTTTCTTGTCTCTCTCTTAATCTGTCTTTTTATATCTCTCTCTCTCTCTCTCTCTCTGATCTTTCACTGTCAGCTCTCTTAAAGCTTTTCTCTCCCTCTATTTAGTTACCTTATTTTATTTCAGCTGTCTTGGCTCTTACCATCTCTTTCTTGTCTCTCTCTTAATCTGTCTTTGTACATCTCTCTCTCTCTCTCTCTCTCTCTGATCTTTCACTGTCAGCTCTCTTAAAGCTTTTCTCTCCCTCTATTTAGTTACCTTATTTTATTTCAGCTGTCTTGGCTCTTACCATCTCTTTCTTGTCTCTCTCTTAATCTGTCTTTGTACATCTCTCTCTCTCTCTCTCTCTCTGATCTTTCACTGTCAGCTCTCTTAAAGCTTTTCTCTTCCTCTATTTAGTTACCTTATTTTATTTCAGCTGTCTTGGCTCTTACCATCTCTTTCTTGTCTCTCTCTTAATCTGTCTTTTTACATCTCTCTCTCTCTCTCTCAGCTCTCTCTCTCTCTCTCTCAAAGCTTTTCTATCCCTCTATTTAGTTACCTTATTTTATTTCAGCTGTCTTGGCTCTTACCATCTCTTTATTGTCTCTCTCTTAATCTGTATTTGTATATCTCTCTCTCTCTCTCAGCTCTCTCTTAATCTGTCTTAGTACATCTCTCTCTCTCTCTCTCTCTCTGATCTTTCACTCTCAGCTCTCTTAAAGCTTTTCTCTTCCTCTATTTAGTTACCTTATTTTATTTCAGCTGTCTTGGCTCTTACCATCTCTTTCTTGTCTCTCTCTTAATCTGTCTTTGTATATCTCTCTCTCTCTCTCAGCTCTCTCTTAATCTGTCTTTGTACATCTCTCTCTCTCTCTCTCTCTCTCTCTCTGATCTTTCACTCTCAGCTCTCTTAAAGCTTTTCTCTTCCTCTATTTAGTTACCTTATTTTATTTCAGCTGTCTTGGCTCTTACCATCTCTTTCTTGTCTCTCTCTTAATCTGTCTTTTTACATCTCTCTCTCTCTCTCTCTCTCAGCTCTCTCTCTCTCTCTCAGCTCTCTCTCTCTCTCTCTCAAAGCTTTTCTATCCCTCTATTTAGTTACCTTATTTTATTTCAGCTGTCTTGGCTCTTACCATCTCTTTCTTGTCTCTCTCTTAATCTGTCTTTTTACATCTCTCTCTCTCTCTCTCTCTCAGATCTTTCACTCTCAGCTCTGTTAAAGCTTTTCTCTCCCTTTATTTAGTTACCACATTTTATTTCAGCTGTCTTGGCTCTTACCATCTCTTTCTTGTCTCTCTCTTAATCTGTCTTTGTATATCTCTCTCTCTCTCTCAGCTCTCTTAAAGCTTTTCTCCCCCTCTATTTAGTTACCTTATTTTATTTCAGCTATCTCTTTCTTCTGTCCCTCTTTAAACCTGTCTTTGTACATTTTTATATTCCCTCACTTTCTCTCTTCTTCACTCCCTATCTCGCCATGGAATTAATGAGAAGAGTTTGCTTGAGTCAAGACAAAATTTGAAATTACTTTTTATGAGCATATTATTAGCCACAGATGATTGCTGAACTGTCAAAATATGAATATGTATTTTTCTCTCATTTTAAAATTTTCTTAATTTAAAATCATTTTCTTAGCTTTTTTAAAATGAACTTTTTCCCACTTGTAACATCATTGAATTTTGTGCTTCTTTTCCTCATTCTCCAATTTCTATGCATTACATCTATCTAAATGCATATATATATATATATATATATATATATATATATATATATATATATATATATTTATATATATGTATGTGCACACCCATGAAGAAGGTTCAAGAATTATCAAGACTGAAACTGTATTTACCAAGATAGATATGAACAATGGATGAAACTTTAATTTTCTTCAAAATTGTCCCCTAGCTATAACAACATGCCAATTCTTTTGAGTTTCCTATTGGTTCTAATACCTCTGAAACTTCTTTTTTTTATACACTGTGAAGCTGGATTGTTATATTTCTTTTAAAGTACTTCACATCCTGGAACCATTTCTATAGCAGCTTTGTCAGCTGGGGCTATAAAATACACCGACTGCAAAGATCCCAAAACAAGGGTCCTGAATATGATACTTAACAATCTGATGGGGAGGCTCTGGTAATTCTGGAGCTTTGGAGAATACGGAGTACCCCTTCATTCCCATTGCTCCTAGGTCCACTCTGGCCCAGAATGGTAGCACTAGATAGGGACCTATCAATGGATCAAATAGAACTATTTGACATTTAAACTGAATGCTAACAAATGACTTACACTAAATTGAATTGTTTGAAATAGAACTGTTTGATCATTATATGTGTGTAAACAGTTGGCTGATGTTTAATTGAATTGTAAGTGATACATAGCAATACTTGGAACCATTTAACTATGTGCAAAAGAATGAGCTTAGGCTCATTCAAAAATGTTATTTAGAAAGTGTTTATAAATCATATATATTCAATATATATGTATAAAGAGGATTCTGCATTACATTGCCGACAATAGTTGATATTATAGCATATCAACTATTTATCCAACCCAACCAAATCATATATATTTGATATATGTATATGTATCATATATGTATAAAAAGGATTTGGCATTAAATAACCTACAATAGTTGATATGTCATAAATCCAAACCAAATCCTATATATTTAATATATACATATAAAGAAGATTTGGCATTAAATAATCTACATTAGTTGATATGCCATAAAATCCAACCCAACCAAATCATATATCTTTAATATACATGTATAAAGAGGATTTGGCATTAAATAAACTATAATGGTTGATATGTCATAAAACCAAACCAAATCATATATATTTGATATATATGAGGGTCATTAAATAAGTTTCCGGACTTTTTTCGTATGGGCACTTATATTGAGAGTAAACACATGAAACTCTAGTCCCCTTCGAAGTAATCTCCTCCGGCTGCAATGCACTTGTTGTACCATTCCAACAACTTCTGCAAGGCCACATGGAAGTCCTCTTGTGTGAGCATGTCAATGACCTTCATCACAGCCTCTTTCATCTCCTCAATTGTCTCATAACGACAGTCTCTGAGCTTAAGGAATAACCAAAAGTCACAGGGAGCAAGGGCTCGACTATAGGGACGGTGAGGAACTCTCTTGATGCCCATCTTCGTCAAATAGTCTGTGACAAGGATGGAATTGTGGACTGGTGCATTGTTCTGGTGGAAATGCCACTGACCCGATTTGAAGAGTGCTGGCTTCTTCCAACAGAATCTCTTCCTGAACTCCTTTAAAACCTCAACATAGTAACCCTAACCCTAACCCTTTGGCCAATCAACTCTGGTGTATTGACTTCCTTACTCCTCCCACACCTATCATTCCTCACAGACACTCTGCCTTCCTTGAATCTCTTATGCTACTCAAAAACTCATGCTCAATTCATGCAAGATGGTCGAAAAGCAGTCTGAAGCATTCCATACGTTTCTGTGGCATCTTTTCCAAGTTTAAAACAGAATTTTATTGCATATTGTTTTTCTAAAGTGTCCTCATGTCCAGATTGCATTTTAGAAATTCACCAGCGACAATCAGGCTTTATTAGGGTGTATTCCAATTGCTGCTGTATCTGTTGATTTGAAGGTGAAATCCTAAAAATTGGTCAGTCATCTCATAAGATGTATAACAATAACATACTGAAGTTTCAAGAGTTTATGGCAATTTTAAATGCCTGTACAAAAAAAGTCTGGAAACTTATTGAAGGCACCATGTATGTATGTTTGTATAGATGGGTAAGACAAATAACAATCTGATTTTGATTTTGTGTTATTAAAAATATTAGTGTCCAGGAAATTACATTAAAAAATCTGTTGATAAGGTACAAACCTTGAAGATTTGGGGAATGTGGAGTACCCCTTCATTACTATTGCTTTGAGGTCCACACTGGCTCAGTGTGGTAGCACCTGATTGGATTCTATCTATTAGTCAAGTAGAACAAACTGTATACAAACAAATGACTGATGTTATATTGTGATTTATATGGCAACACTTGAAACAATTTAACTGCATGCAAAGAAAAGCTCAGGCTCATTTAAGAAATCTTATAGACAAAATCATATATACATTTTATATATGTGTGTGAAGAGGATTTGGTATTAGTAGGTTGGTTGGTTGGTTGGTTGAAGTTTTATGGCATATCAACCTTTGTAGGTTGTAAGTACAGTTTAATTGTGAAAAACATTTCTATTTCAAGCTATTCAGTTTAGTCAAGCAGTTCTAATTCAAACAATTCAGTTTAGTATAAGTACAGATTTTGTTTACACCCAGTTAAATGTCAAAACTGTTCTATATTAAACAATTCAGTTTAGTGTAAGTACAGCTTCAATGTCTAAAAAGAGTTCCATTTCAAATAATTCAGTTTAGCATAAGCCTGCAGTTTAAATGTAAGTACAGTTTAATTGTCAAAAACATTTCTATTTCAAGCCATTCAGTTTAGTCAAACAATTCAGTTTAGTATAAGTATGCCATTAGTTCTATTTAACCCACAGATAGGGCCCTACCAGGTGCTACCACACTGGGCCAGTATGAACCTGGGAGCATTCCTCAAAGCCCCAGCATCACTGGAACCTCACCATCAGATTGTTTAGTATTATATCCAGGACACTTACCCCTCTGTAGAGGTGCAGTCGGTGTATTTTACAGCCCTAGCCAACTGAGCAAGATTTGGCATTAGAAAACCTACAATGGTTGATATGCTGTAAACCCAACCAAACTCAACTAGTCTAATATTCTGGATAATTTTTAACAAGTTTTATTTCTATGATTGAAGTCTTATAATAAAACATCTCTCAAATATGTATATTTGTTTTTCGTCTTTAAAAGGAAATAACTTGAATAAGAATGACTGCTTTTGAACATATTATATCCAAGGGGAAATGCTGGTTAATTATGGATAGCAAGTTATAGATATTTTGCTTTTGCAGTATTCATCACCAACTTACTGTTAATTCTATTCAAAGTTTGGCTGAAAAGTCAATTGTCAGACCAAGATACTCTCACGGAATGTGGCCAATTTTTCAACATTGTCCTCCTGGCAGTTCACACATTTCTTCACAGTTGCAGAGCTTGGATCCTATTGATCAAAAAAGCTCACCAGTAGGATGTCATCATTAGAATTTTTCATCTGGCTCTTGTAAGTTTGATTCTAACGGGATGCTCTACACTTGTGTCATGGTAAAATTTTATTTTTGTATCACATGAGATAACACCTGTAATTGGAAAAATTATATCTAAACACTTTCCTGTCAAAACCCGATAATGGTAAGGATTTGACAAATGTCAATTTCACACACACACACACACACGTACTCACGCACCCGTGCACATACACATGCACATGCACATGCAAATACGCACACGCGCAGATACACACACATACATGCACACACATACGTACACATGCATACAGATACACACACATGTACACAAACACACACATGTACACAAACACACACATGTACACAAACACACTCAGATACATACACACATGCATATAGATGCACATAAACACACACATACACATACATATAGACATGGACTCATGCACACATATACGTATGCACATATGCACATGCATACACACATACACACACATGCACATATATAAAGACACACACACACATACACATACATATATATGTCATAAAATTAAATAAAATTAATTATTTTCTCCCAATAGCATTATATTGTTTTAAATGCGGCCAATTAAAAAAAGGACGTCTTATAGAACAAATTATTATTAAAAATGAATGATTATCCTTTCTTATTCGTTATTTTTCTATCTTATCTTTTTCAATCTCCCTCGTTTTTTTTCTTTTGAATTGCCAATTGTTTTGTTTGGTTTCTCTGTTTAATGGCAAATCATCCTTTGTGGGTTATCTAATGCCTTGTCAAAGAACAGCAAGCGTTGGATAACGGAGTTCTAGAGTGTTCGTCAATGGTCCAGGGGACCAGGGTTCAATCCAAGGTCAAGTCATACTAAAGACTCAAAAAATGCTACTTGATGCCGCCTTGCTTAACACCCAGCATTATAAGGTAAGTATCAAGAGTAAAGTGGAGCAATCCAGGGAAAGGAGTAATGCCCTTCCCTAACCTCGATGTAGTAGCTACTGGAAAGGGAACCTTCGGGTCACCCTTGACTAAGGTCAACAACTTTACTTTATTTTACTTATACCTTTTCCAAGTCCAAAAGTAAATGTATCCTATTTACCCAACCCCTCTGCTCGGGCAGGATATGACACAAGGTCAATTTTTAAGCGGAGTTTAACAGGTTTGAATTCAGAGTTTTCCTTCTCCTAGACTAGTTGCCTAACCAAGGCTGAAGAACCTAGTCTGTCCTACTATTTACCCATAGCTGGAGGGAGAATAATTGGATTCATACCTTTCCCAAGGGTATTAGTGCTATGTGAAATGCAATCAGTCTCGTCCAGGATTTGAACTCGTGTCGCCGTGTTCATTTCCTACAACGATAACCATTACACCACGGGCACCTCCAAAAGTAAATATAAAGAGTCGAACTAAAATTTGAATTTGTTTACTTTGAAGCCACAGTCAAACATCTTAGTCCTTATGCCAAGGAAACTCTCCCAATTGTTTTGTTGATACCTTTCAAAATTATTTTTTGCAGATTAGAAACATTAGGCTAATTGTAAACTGAACCAACAAAAGTTAAGTAGTTTTTTTCTCAAAAATGTTATATAACAGGATTCATATCTCTTCCGATTTACGATTTCATTCAAAAAACATACGTGTGGCTGGAGAAGGGTAGCATTCTACTGGATGTTAGCCTGACGGCTGCTGCTGAGACAATGAATAAAATGTATCTTTGCGCAAGAGGCTCCACGCAGGGCTCCCGGGCGAGAATGCAAGAAATTAATTCACATTAACAAAATACCCTTTTTCAGCCAATCATAAATCTTCACCCTAAAAAATTTCCCAGAACCGACTTGATCCAAAGGGTAGCTATTTAAGCAGCGAAAATCTTCAAAGGTGTCAGACTGGCCCACAGAGGGTGAAGGGAAGAACACGCTATGGCCATAAGAACCCATCTGAACTCTGACGGATTTTTTGACACAAGACCTGATGTGGACAGCTGCTGACTTAGCTACAACGCCACTCCGTCCATGACTGTTACTACCACCAAGATCATCTGATACTCTTAACACCCTTATGCCACCATATCCTAAATATAACAACTTTCTTCCCTTCACCCTCGGTGGGCTAGTGGGAATATATTAACTTACCAGTTCTTCCAAGCTGCCCTACTATCCATACTACAATATAGATGCCCCCACATGAATGCTTGTTCAGTTGGCTGGGGCTATCGGATACACCAACTGCATCTTTGCAGAAGAGTAAGACTCGCTCAAAGAGTATCCTGGATATGACACTAAACAATCTGATGGTGAGGTTCCAGTATCACTGGAACTTTGGGGAATGTAAAGTACTCTTTCATTGCCATCACTCCTAGGTTCACTCTGGACTCGGGTAGTAGCACTTGATAGGTTCTATCTCTTGGTAAAACAGAACTAAACTATATTGTTTCAAATTAACTGGTTTTATACTTAAATATGAGTTAAAACTGTGCACTTATGTTTAATTGAATTGTTTGAAATAGAACTGTTTATACGTATAAAAAAGGATTTGGCATTAAATAACCTACAATGGCTGATATGCTATAAAACCAAACCAAAACCACATGGATGTTAACAAAATGCATAGAAAAAAAGCAAGATAAGAAATACACAAGAATGCAGCATGCTGTTTTGAACAAATCCTAGAAGCAGCACCCCACATAACAGCAGCTTTATGGCTATTTATTTCTCATCTCACAAACCATTCATGTTAGATGAACAAGACATGGAGAGCACTGATGGAGAAGCAAGGACAAACTCATAAGCGATGTTCTCAAATGAACACCTTCACATGGACATGCCAATATAGGCCGAACAGCGAAGGCTTATGTGTGGACACAAGATGCAATCTAGAAGACCTGCCTGGAGCAATGGATGATAGGGATGGAAAGCAAGAGAGAGTCAGAGAACTACGTGCTGCCAGCATGACTTGATGATATGTACTGTTATTGATTCACTAAATTTTAAAAGAGAAATAGAAATCAATAATGATTTTTCTAAGAATGCTATTTATACTTTGAATTCATGTAATTAGTATGTATGTATTCAGGGGAATTTCTATGGGTACATCTAATATAAAATAAGTATATTCTGAAAATTTTCCCTACTTGATTAAAACAAATTTTATTGTAAAAACTTGCATAATAAAATCTGTAAATCTAACATACCCCATATCCACTAAAAAAAACCCCCAAAAAACAAAAAATAGAAAACTAAACAAAAAGCTACCTATTATAGTTTTGAAAACTGAAAAATGTCATTTTTCATGTGTTGTGGCTAGTTGAATAGAAGACCTAGCTAATAAATATCTTCTTTAACAAGTTATCTTCTTTTAGCACGACAATCAGATTGGCCATTTTCAAGATGGCTACCAAATGTCTTCTGTCCTTTTTTTTCTTCAGTTGCATCTTTTAAAATGTCAGAAAATAATTTGCTGTCATATTTTATTTTATCTTATTTTATTTTATTTTTTTTTTAGATCTTTTTTTTAGCCTTTTCCAATTTGTGTTTCCAAAAATACTTATTTTTCAATCTTAAAAAAAAAAGAAAAAAAAAAAGAAGTTCAACAAACCATCATACAAATATGCAAAATATATTTTGCATTAATAACCTATAAAACCAATTTCTCAACTTTAATTTATTTTTAATGAAGTCTTTTTACTTTTATTAAAAGATATTTTTACATTCTTTCTTTTTCTTTTTCTCATTTTTTTTTTTTTTTTTTTTTTTTTGATGAAAAATATAATGTTGCTACAATCCAATCAAAATTTCCTAGATTGGACCTTTTATATTATTGAAAAAGTCTATAACAATAAGTGTTGCCCCAGCCTTGTACATCAATTTTAGCAAATAATTTTCTTTAAAGGAATTCAAGGAGATGGGTGACGACAGTGTCCTAAGTTTATATTTGGCATTTTTTTTTGTTTTGAGAATATTTTCAAAAATTATATTTGAAAATCATAAGGTCACGAGCAGGGGTTACAGTGTTGATGACTTTTTCTGTCAAAAGATAATTGTAAAGTAGCTTTGTTTATGTCATAAATGATTGTGTTATTTATATTTGGTTTGGTTAGGTTTTATGGCATATCAACCATTGTTGGTTATTTAATGCCAAATCATCTTTATTCATAAATATCAAATATATAGGATTTGGTTTGGTTAGGTTTTATAGCATATCAACCATTGTTTGTTATTTAATGCCAAATCCTCTTTATTCATAAATATCAAATATATAGGATTTGGTTTGGTTAGGTTTTATGGCATATCAACCCTTGTAGGTTATTTAATGCCAAATCCTCTTTATACATATTCATTATATATATGATTTGTAAACACATTTTGTAGATAACATTTTTAAAAGAGCCTGAGCTTCTCTTTTGCACACAGTTAACTGGTTTCAAGTATTTAAATGTATCCCTAACAATTCAATTAAACATGAGTTATTTGTTTACACACAGTTAAATGATCAAACCAGTTCTATTTCAAACAATTCAATTTAGCATAAGTCATTTGTTTTCACTCAGTTTAAATGTCTAACAGTTCTTTTTGACCCATTGATTAGACCCTTTAAGGTACTACCACTCTAGGCCAGAGGGGACCTGGAAGCAATGGCAATGAAGGGGTACTCGGCATTCCCCAAAGTTCTAGCATTTTTTGAGCCTCGCCATCAGATTGTTTTATGTCATATCCTGGACACTCATTGGGTGAGGGGGAATTACCTCTCTGCAGAGATAAAATCAGTGTATTCTTCAATCTCAGCTGACTGGACTATATTATTTATGTACAGATTGAGATTTCTCTTTTAGTTTCAGATTTGAAAATAGAAGTATTCTTATGGTATTATGTAAAATAAATTTTTTTGTTTTAGCTTCTTTCTATGCTGTTCCTTCAAAAAAACAAGAAACACAATTGATTTTCAGGAACAATGGCTTTTTGGTAAGTTATAATCTATAAAAAAAAACAACTTTTGTCTAATGTTTATTGCTACTCCAAATGGGAAGGATTGTTGCACAGAAGCACACAATAACTTAAAAATTTAAACAAATTATAAATTTAGATTTAATAGTGTATATATACACACACTCACACTTATATATGTAAGTTGACCTACCATAGTTGAGGGTAACCTGGAGGCTTCCTTCTCATTAGCTACTACACTGGGGTATAGGAGGCACCTCTGGTGGTGTTATGGTCAGCAGGGTAAACTGGCAAACCTACTTGTATGAGTTCGAGTCTCACTGGGTGCCCCATTCATTCAAATATACACAAAGAAAGATCATATGACAGTTCAATCATTCAATCATTCTTTGAATATATTCTACTTCCCCTGTTTTTGTATCTTATCAAACATCCATCATTGTTCAATCAACTCTTGTTTCCCCATTTTAATGTCCTGATGAGGGTTCCTTAAAACTGAAACGTTTTTACGTCGACTTTCCTTTGTAATAAATTCGCCACTTTTGGATAACTTTGATTTTCAATTTTTCTTCATACTGTTATTTACTTCTGCTATTAGAGACTAATTTTCCTTCATAATAAATTCGTCACTTTTGGATTACTTTGTTTTTTAATTTTTCTTCATACCGTTATTAACTTCTACTGTTAGAGACAATTTTTTAAAAAAGTCTCTGAGAATGAAGTTTTTACTTTGAAATTAGTTAGACTCAAATAATTATTATATCGCATTATAATAGCCCTCTAACTTAATACAATAAAATAAAATAAAATAATTCGTGCAGTGCTTCAAGCAAATAACCATATATTAAAAAATTATTTCAAAATCTTTTTTGTGGTCACTATAACTAAAGATAATATAACAAAGATATTTTTAATTATTATTATTGAAGAATAATTTTGTTTGTGATTCATTTATTTTACTATAAAAACTAACAGAAGATTATCTTTAAAGAAAAGATATAGAAGATGTTTAGTTTAAATAAAAAAACATATTTTCTGATAATTCTTGAATTAGAAATTTAAACTTTTCTTAGCAACAATTTATGATAATTTATGTCAGAAATATCCCTAAGCATAAACATACATGCACGTACACACTCTAGATATCCGACAAAATTTCTAATAGAAAAGTTGCATAATCGTATAAAAATAACCACATGTAAATTTTAGTGAGCAGGAGGAGATATTCACATAGCATGTATAACTTTAAATTCAAATTGAATTAGATCAAACATTTTTTTAATATGTCAATATTGATCTTAAATTTAATGCTTCCGTCTTATTAAGATTATTCAACAAAAAAGGGAATTTTGCTGAAGGAGTTTACAATAGGAAACACTGTTTACAGTTGCACCTATTTTAAGGAAATCAATAGTGATGGATCCTTTCATGTCCGAAAACACTGTCCGTATGACCTGCTTTACTGACCACTGTTCCCAGAACTTTTTCTTGGAATCATGTTTGTAATAGGAAGCATTGTTTACATTTGCCCTATTTTCAAGGAAATCAATAGTGATGGTTCCTTTCATGTCCCAGAAGTCTGTCAGCATGACCTTCTTTACTGACCACTGCTCCCAAAACTTTTTCTTGGAGTCTTATTTGTAATAGGAAGCACTGTTTGCAGTTTCATCTTTTTCAAGGAAATCAATAGTGATGGGTCTTTTTATGTCCCAGTAGACTGTCAGCATGACCTTCTTTACTGACCACTGTTCCCAGAATTTTTAATTGGAGTCATGTTTGCAATAGGAAGCAATGTTTGCAGTTTCATCTTTTTCAAGGAAATCAATAGTGATGGGTCTTTTTATGTCCCAGTAGATTGTCAGCATGACCTTCTTTACTGACCACTGTTCCCAGAATTTTTAATTGGAGTCATGTTTGCAATAGGAAGCACTGTTTTCAATTGCATCTTTTTCAAGGAAATCAATAGTGTTGGGTTTTTTTATGTCCCAGTAGACTGTCAGCATGACCTTCTTTACTGACCACTGCTCCAAGAACTTTTTCTTGGAATCATGTTTGCAATATGAAGCACTGTTTACAGTTGTACCTTTTTCAAGAAAATCAATAGTGATGGTTCCTTTCATGTCCCAGAAGATTGTCAGCCTGACCTTCTTAACTGATCAATGTTCCAAGTACTTTTTCTTGGAGTCATGTTTACAATATGAAGCATTGTTTACAGTTATACCTTTTTCAAGGAAATCAATAGTGATGGTTCCTTTCATGTCCCAGAAGATTGTCAGCCTGACCTTCTTAACTGATCACTGTTCCCAGAACTTTTTCTTGGAGTCATGTTTACAATATGAAGCACTGTTTACACTTGTATCTTTTTAAAGAAAATCAATAGTGATGGTTCCTTTCATGTCCCAGAAGACTGTCAGCCTGACCTTCTTTACTGACCACTGTTCCCAGAACTTTTCCTTGAGTCATGTTTGCAATAGGAAGCACTGTTTACAGTTGCACCTTTTTCAAGGAAATCAACAGTGATGAGTCCTTTCATGTACTAAAAGACTGTCCACAAGACGTTCTTTACTGATCACTGTTCCAGGAACTTTTTCTGGGAGTAGAGTATGAACAGCATAGTAATCATGAACCCAGATTGTGTAAGCAGACTTTTTTTTGGCTTTTCTGTCACATTTCTTGAAATGCTGGATGAAAATGGAAATCCTTTGTTGTGTTCATAACTTTTCATTCAATATAAAGGATCCCCACAATGAAGTATTAACTCAACGATTAGTTGGTTACTGTTTTATAACATATCAAACCTTGTGGGTTATTTAATCCCTCATCCTGTTTATATATGTGTATATATGTATATATATATTGTCATTCACAGACTGTTTTGTTGTATTACAACTGTTCAGTGTATTCAGACCTACCAGATGCTTCAGGCTGAAATTGAAACCTGGCTGATGTAAAGGGCCATCGTCATCTTAATATATAAGAGGGAAATTTTTACATATATGTTTTTGGCAACTGGAGGGCTTAATACATGAGAAGAGGTATTACATCTTAGTGTATGGAGCAGTCAGCCAATTCATCACTTGAGTGCTCAACCCACAGGTGGATATATATATATATATATGTATACATATCAATTTTTGGAGGTGCCCGTGGTGTAATGGTTATCATTGTAGTAAATGGACACGGTAACACGAGTTCAAATCCTGGACAAGACTGATTGCATTTCACATAGCACTAATACCCTTGGAAAAGGTATGAATCCAATTATTCTCCCTCCAGCTATGGGTAAATAGTAGGACAGACTAGGTTCGTCAGCCTTGGTGAGTCAACTAGTCTAGGAGAAGGAAAGCTCTGAATTGAAACCCGTTAAACTCCGCTTAAAAAAAACTTACCTTGTGTCATATCCTGCCGGAGCAGAGGGGTTGGTAAATATGATATATCAATTTTTGTTGTATCCGATTTGAAATATAGATACAATGTCAAAATGATCTTTGATTTTTCAACAGGAATGTCTATGAGTTATCTTTCCTGAAAGGAGGAGAAGAAGAATCCTTACTAAGGTTATTTGGTTTAATGGCATATCAAACTTTGTGGGTTATTTAATTCCAAATCCCGTTTGTACATACCCATAATCTACATCTGCTTCTTTTTTTTCTTCTTATCTATTCTTGCTTTGACATCATCATCTTGTCATGCCACCAGCACGGATATCCCTGACCCTCTCTCGCCACTTCTCCCTATCATTCATCGCTTCTGGCAGGTCCTCAGGGCTACATCCAGTATTCTCACAGAGCTGCTGTATGTAGGTTCGAGCTGGTCGCCCTGCTTTTGCTCGGCCATGTGAGGGAGTCCATTGGAATACATCACTTATGAGCTTGTCCCTGCTTCTCCAGCAGTGTCCTGCATGTCTGGTTCATCTAACTTGGATAGTTTTCAAGATGGATGGTTGGTGTTCGTATGGTATTGTTTTGTGCTGTTATCAGAAGAGATTCAATTTCTCTTTTAAGGTTTGCCTTTCTTAGCCACATGTGACGGCAAATTGACTAAAATCCCAAAAAGGGACTTTATTTTTGCACGTGTGAAGACGGGGCAGGTTGGCACTTGATCCCCTATAGAATAAGTCCTCGTTCAGAGTTTTTCTCTCAGGCATATAAGAACTGGCATATTACGTGAGGGATTAATTTAGGGCCAGACTGACCGCCGCTGGCAAGGGGTTCCAAATTTCACACTATCATACACCCACCAGGCCGCTAAACTTCTTCCCCTAGACAACAGAAGATATGAGCCTATAGGTTTTAGTCGTAATAATATTATATTGTAGTAGTCGGCAACTCCGGTTTCCCGTGTGATATTTTAAAGGAATTAATAGGACAACTCTAAGCAAGATAACATAAGTTGAAAAGGAAGCATGAAGTAACAACATAGACCACGTAGTAACATAAAAATATATGATTCCTTTACTACAGTTATATACACTTTCAAAGTGTCAAAACATATAATAATTAATGGACAGTCCACGAATATAAATGTCTTTTCTTGACTTTTGTTTTTCTTCAAATTGAGAGAGAGAGAGAGAGAGGGGTATATAAAATTTGGGTATAAAGGAGAAATGGCCCCAAAGTTACTTATCTTATTTTTCGACGGGGTTCCACTGGAGAATCGTCCTTCTTTCACGGGCTAATAGACTTTAAGCTATTTTTAATACTGGCTTGAAGAACTCGGGTCCCTCGTGTCTCAGATATTCTTTTATCTTCTTCACCCGGAGTACTTGGCTTTTGGTTCTATCTCCTACGAACCCTGCCCAAACAACTACCTTTCTTACTATCTATTTCTGCTGACGGGGGGGAGCCCCACTTCCGTTTTGGGGTCCCAGCCAATCATTTGGCTTCTCTCTCCCTCCCCTTCCGGTGTCCGGCGACCTGAGGTTACTAAGTACCAACACCTGTTGATGTGACCCACATTCTCTCTTAGCGGTCACTTTTTTGACGGGTTTCCACTGTTCATTCCAACGGGAGGATAGTATTAATCTTACCTCTATCGTCTCCATGGGCTATCACGTGACACACATCTCATGTGAGATTTCGCTTGTCTGTCTCTTGAAATGTCCATAGAGTTGGTTTTCTTCCAATTTTTATTTTTTTATGATTTTTATTCCATTGATGTATATATTGTCTGTATTGTTTCTAGTTGTTGTAATCAGTTTGACTTCGTACTTTTTTATGTAATCTTCAAATTGTGGTATTGATGCAGGTAAGTCGTCTTCCGCCCTCTTTTCTTGACACCTACAGCTGTCTACATGATGTATGGGATGTAAGGTGTAATGCATCATCATGAGTTTTCTTGTTCTCTGGTCCATTTGATGAATTTCTTCTCTCATCCATTTTAAGAATAGTCCCGAGTATCTTACGAGGGGAAATGCAGGTGTTTATTTTTTTTAACAAGGTTTCTTCTTTGTAGTTTAGTTTGTAGGAGTTTTCTTGTTCTTCTGAGGCCTTAACACATTGTAATATGGTTTCAAGTATTCCTATCTAATACAAATAATTTGCAGACACTTATATGTATTCCTATTGATTAGAAATAATTTGTAGACGGTTATATCTAATAAAAAATCCGCCAACCCATTCAACTGGGGCAGCAGAATACACTGATTGCATCTCTGCAGAGAGGTAAGACCCCCGAAACAAGTGTCCTGAATATAACACTAAGCAATCTGATGGTGAGACTTTAGTAATGCTGTAGTTCGGGGGAAGGCAGAGAACACCTTCATTGCCATCGCTACTAGGTACATGCATTGGGAAAGAGTCTTAAACCATTGCAGAGATGCAGTCAGTATATTCTACAGACCCAACTGACTGGGCTGTATAGAGATGCTCCAAAGATATACACACATATATATATATATATATATATAAAAGATGAGTAGACAAGTCAATAAGCTCAAGATAATGAATGGCCCAGTCAGCTGGGGCAGTAGAATATACCGACTTCATCATTGCAGAGGGGTAAGAACCCACCCTCACAACAAGTGTCCTGGATATGATGCTAAGCAATCTGATGGTGAGGCTTCAGTAATGCTGGAGTTTGGGAAATGTAGTGTACCTCTTTATTGCCATCATTCCCAGGTCCACTCTGGCTTGGAGTATGTTACCTTCATTTGTGTGAAATTATTGTTATTCATGAACATGGAATGCATTCATGATAATATATATATATATATATATACATATATATATATATATATATAATTTCATTTCAAGAAAAAAACCAAATATTCGGTCATATTAGGATAATAAATTTATATCCATCCTGTTTACAGCATTGATATGAATCAAAGACTCTAAAATAATTTTTAACTGGACTTCATTAGATTCAATTGGAAATAAATTTATTTTCCTGTTGGATCTGATGAAGTTCTGTTGAAAATTATTTTAGAATTTTTGATTCATATCAATGCTCTTAACAGGATGGAAATAAATTTATTATCCTAATGTGGCCGAATATTTGTTTTTTTCTTGAAATAATATTTGCTCTGTGAATTTATTTACATTGAGCTCTCTACCAGGAATATATGAATATTCGAAATTTGAATAATTTATTTGTCCTGATGGAATTGTTCCCTACACTGGATTTACTGGATTGAAGAATACGTATATATAGATATATATATATATAGATATATATGTTGAAGAGATAGATTTGTGGTGAATCTGACAGTATGATAGAAATATGTGGATAGCTGGATAAATCAAATGCTTAACTCAGATTTAGATGAGTGATATTTCGTTTGGTCTCAGTCTTGAAGAAGTTCATGAAGATGAAATAAAGCCTGAATGAAATATCACATATCTAAATCTGAGTTAAGTGTTTGATTTATCCAACTTTCCACATATTTCTATCAAATATATATATATATATATATACACAAATATATAAAGTTATTGACCATAGTTGAGAGCAAACCAATAGTGCCCTTTTCATTAGCTACCATACCAAGTTGTTGGGGAGGATGTGATTCCTTTCCCTGGATTGCTCCTCTTAACCCTTGATCTGTACCTAATAATGCTGAGGTTAAGAAAGGTGGTATCAAGTACAGTTTATTGAGTCTTTGATTTGACTCAACCTGGGAGAGAACACCAGTCTCCTGGGCCATTTGCAAACACTCTACCCACTAAGCCAATATATATATATATATATATATCTTTTTTAAAAAAATTATTTGTATTAAATAAGAATATTAGATAGATGTGTTAATGTTTATTATAGAAGAATAAAAAATATGTGATTAAAAAAAAAATCAATCCAATAGAACATTGAAAATAAAGCTAAGATTACAAGCAGACATTTGCAGATGAATCAAATTTTGGTATTGAATACCCCACATGGGTTTGATGTATCATCAAACAAGAAAACCAAACCAAACCAAACCAAACATATATATATATATATATATATATATATTTGTGTGTGCATATGCCAATACAGAATACAGCGACTGCATCTTGGCAGAGGAATAAGATTCCCCCAATGAGTGTCCTGAATATGATGCTAAACAATCTGATGATGAGACTCCTATAATACTGGAGCTTTGGGGAATGCAAAGTATCCTGATATGGTCCTATCTATTGGTCAAATAGAACTGTTTGACATTTAAACTGTGTACTTATGCTAGATTGAATTGTTTGAAATAGAACTGTTTAGCATTCATCTGTGTGTAAACAAATGACATATTTAAATGAATTGTTAATTATACATGGCAATGATTAAAAACATTAAACTGTGTGCAAACAAATGATTACTATATCTAGAATTATTCATATTAGATAAAAAAGTGAAACCATTTAACTGTGTGAAAAAAAAATGAGCTCAGGCTTATTTAAAAATGTTATCTAGAAAATGTGTTTAGAAATCATATATATGAATAAAAAGGTTGGTTTGTTTTGTTTTTTTGTTTAATGGCATATCAACTTTTGTAGGTTATTTAATGCCAAAGCCATTCTCCTAGAAGAAAAGTAGTGGTACTATTTAACCCGTAGCTGGGAGGATAAGGGGGTTCATATCTTTCCTAAGGGTATTTGCCCGAAAGTGAATGTAATAGTGTGACTGGAGTATGAACCTGCTTACTACGATACCGCAGTCCATCGCTTTAACCATTGCATCACGAGGACACCCCTGTATAAAAATGATTTGGCATTAAATAAACTACAATGGTTGATATGCCATAAAACCCTACCAAACCAAATCATATATATCTAATACATATGTATAAAGAAGATTTGGTATTAAATAACCTACAATGGTTGATATGTCATAAAACCAAACCAAAACAAATCATATATATTTAATACATATGTATAAAGAAGATTTGGTATTAAATAACCTACAATGGTTGATATGCCATAAAACCTTACCAAACCAAATCATATATATCTAATACATATGTATAAAGAAGATTTGGTATTAAATAACCTACAATGGTTGATATGTCATAAAACCAAACCAAAACAAATCATATATATTTAATACATATGTATAAAGAAGATTTGGTATTAAATAACCTACAATGGTTGATATGTCATAAAACCAAACCAAAACCAATCTCCTGTGATACAATATATATATATATATATATATCTGTATTCATTCATACATTCGAATATATGCCCAGAAATATAAGCATACATAAATGTACATCTTTTATTAATAGAGGGGCTGAGAGAAAATGCTGATGATATATGTGTGTGTTTATGTATGTGTGTGTGCCACTCTCCAGTGATATAACATATCAACATATAACATTAATTGTGGAGATGAATGTGTGTGTGTGTTTATGCCAATTTCCAGTGATTTAACATATGCACACACACACACACACACACACACACACACACACACACACACACGCACATATATATATATATATGTATACATACATACATACATACATACATACATATATTTAGAATTAATTGTGGAGATAAATGTGTGTGTGTTTATGCCAATTTCCAGTGATTTAACATATGCACACACACACACACACACACACACACACACACACACACACACACACACATATATATATATATATATGTATACATACATACATACATACATACATACATACATACATACATACATTTAGCATTAATTGTGGAGATAAATGTGTGTGTGTTTATGCCAATTTCCAGTGATTTAACATATGCACACACACACACACACACACACACACACACACACACACACACATATATATATATATATATATATGTATACATACATACATACATACATACATACATTTAGCATTAATTGTGGAGATAAATGTGTGTGTGTTTATGCCAATTTCCAGTGATTTAACATATGCACACACACACACACATACACACACATATATATATATGTATAGATGTATACATACATACATACATACATATGCATGCACAGATGTACATTTAGCATTAATTGTGGAGATGAATGAAAATGCTGTTCAGAGATGAGATAGAGAATAGCTGCCAGGAACTCAAAGAGATTAGATACGATTAAAATGGTTTGAAATAAATGCAACCCGTGCTTACTCTGTGTTGTGCACTGTGAAATGAATGCCAGTGGAGGGAGGAAAGAAGAAAAAAATATATACATACAAGTTTTAGCTACAGTAGAGAGACAATGGAGGGGAAACATTGGCTAGAGACGTAAACTAGCCAACAATAATACACCAAATAACCGGCACAACAGAACAGCTTTTTTGATGCAGCTCAGAAATTGGATGGCTTGTGTTATATTTGTGAGAGACAAATGCTGTTCACAAGAGATGCAGACCTTCTGCAAATCAAAGAACACTTGTATCAGTCAAGCATAAATGCCATCTGTAGTTGAAGTATACAATCAAAAATTATGGATGTGGGCAGCTTTCACTTGTCAAAGAAAAGAGAAAAGAAGAAAAAGAGAAAGAAGAAGAAAAAAAAGAAAAAGAAAATAAGAAAGAAAGAAACACTTATCTTATATACATCTAATGTTTTTTTAACTAGAATATTAACTGCCTTGTCTACAGTGGATTGGAGGAAGTTATGTATAGTTAGAATGAACTGAAACTACTCTGCCCATTGAATATCAGTGCAATAACCTCAAGACTCGTCAGGTACTTACAACTAATATGAAAGATTTATCAATTGATATGATCAGATTTATTAGTGAGTGCAAAAAGTATTTTCTTAATTCATTTATTCTAGATTTGAGTAGATTATAATTTGTTGATCTGTTTAAATTCAAAGATATATCTGAAGTTGAAAAGATAATATATCTATCTTCATATGAATAGTTCTACACCTATTATTTTCTATCTATCTATCTATCTATCTATCTGTTCCAATCTTTCTATCTCTATTTGTTCCTATCTTCTTTTGTTCCTATCTATCTATCTATCTATCTCAGCCTGTTCTTTCTTATTTATCTATATTTTTCTTATCTATCTTCCTATCTTCTTTTGTTCCTATCTATCTAAGTCTATTCCTACCTATCTTTCTTTCTGTCTATATAGGCCTGTTCATATTTATCTCTCTATGTTCATATCTATCTATATCTCTGTTCCTATCTTTCTATCTCTATTTGTTCCTATCTCCTTTTGTTCCTATCTATCTATCTATCTATCTATCTGTCTATCTATCTATCCCTGTTCATGTCTATTTATATCCAACTCTCTTTCTATCTTTGTATCTCTATCTATTCCAATCAATTGATCTCTCACCATCTCTCTCCCTCTCCCTCTCTCTCTCTCATTTTATCTATCTATCTATCAATCTATCTATCTATCTATCTATCTCTCTGTTCCTATCTTTCTATCTCTATTTGTTCCTATCTCCTTTTGTTCCAATCTATCTATCTATCTATCTATCCCTGTTCATGTCTATTTATATCCAACTCTCTTTCTATCTTTGTATCTCTATCTATTCCAATCAATTGATCTCTCACCATCTCCCTCCCTCTCCCTCTCTCTCTCTCATTTTATCTATCTATCTATCTATCTGATCAAAATGCATCAGTGTAGTGAGTTGTGTATTTTAGTCGCACACACACATTTCATCTTCCACTCATTTTTCTGCTTACAGTAATGTTAGTTTGTAGAGAATCCCGTTTGTACATATATCTGGCTGCACATGTCAGTTGACATTGAATCTGTCCATATGGTTTAATATTTCCATCCCCTATGATTTAACATTATTTTGCCATAGAATACACCTTAGATAGTAGATTTTTCCTACTCTTCTTCAAACATTCAACTGACCCTATCATTCTTTTTAAAACCGCCATTAGTTATATTTATCGTATAAATCACATGTGATATAATCTTTACACATTATGCTCTCTAGGCACGATTATATGTTAATTCTTGCGGAAAACAAATGTGGTGTTTGGTCTTAATAAGACTGATTGATTTTAATGGCATGTCAACCTGCTTAGGATAATTTCATGCATTTATTGTATGCTCATATTTTCATATTTTGTGTAAGAGAAGTAAGTAAAGTTGTCATTTGTAGTTGGGGGTGACCCAAAGGCTCCCTTTTCAATAGCTACTACACCGAGGTGTAGGGGAGGGCGCTACTCCTTCCCCTGGATTGCTCCACTTTACCCTTGATCCGTACCTGAGTGTTAAGGAAGGAGGTATCAAGTACCATTTTTTGAATTTTTGGTATGATTTGACCTGGGATTGAACCCTGGCTTCCCACAAGACCAATGGGCCTGTAAAGGCAAGCAAAGACACAGCAACTATGTAGTTGAATCAAATGTGCATACCTTTAAAACAGATCTGTTTGACACATAGATGGCACCCCAACAAGATTCGAACCTCACAATCAGATATAGATTAGTGTCATGCTTAAGACACCCCTTTCTTGGTGGCGAGGTCTTACCCAAATGCTGGCAATGCAGTCAGTATTATCTTAGCCCTACCAACAGTGTGGAGTCCTAATAAAAGATTTGTTTTGGCTTCTTGGTTTAATGGCATATCACCCTTTGTGGGTTATTCAAGGACAAAGCAATCCTTCTAGGAGAACAGTAATGGTACTACTTCACTTATTGATGGGAGAGTATAAAGAAGTTCATGCCTTTTTGAAGGGTATTATTCAAAAACAAACCTGAAGATGCAACTGGAGTTCAAACTTTCTTCGTATGATATTGCTGTCCAGCATGTTGGCCACAAGATGCAACATAGGGTCAATTTTTTAAGCGAAGTTCAACAGGTTTGAATTAAGAGTTTTCCTTCCTTGTAGACATTTGGCAGTGCTACTATTTAACCCATAGCTAAAGGGGTAAGGGAGTTCATACCTTCCCTTAGGATGTGAGTCCGAAAGTGAATGTAGTAGCGTGTCTGAAGTTGAATTCTCTAGCTAAAAATGCTGCAGTCCTTTATATTAGCCATGGGGACTCTTTTGGTTTCTTTGTCTAATGGCATATCAACCTTTGTGGGTTATTTAATGCCAAAGCCATCCTTGTAGAAGAACAGCAGTGATACTATTTAACCCATAGCTGGGGGAAATAAAGAGGTTCATATCTTTACCAATTGCCCAGTTGGCTGGGGCATGAGAATACACTGACTGCTTCTCTGCAGAGGGGTAAGAACCCCCCAAATGAATGTCCTAGATATGACACTAAACAATCTGATGGTGAGGTTTCAGTAATACTGGAACTTTGGGGAATGCTGAGTACCCCTTTATTGCCATCACTCCCAGGTCCAGTCTGGCCCGGAGTGGTAGCACCTGATAGGCCCCTATCTATCGGTTAAATAGAACTAAACTGTATACTTATGCTAAACTGAATTGCTTAAAATAGATTTTTTTTACATTGAAACTGTGTATTTATGCAAAACTGAATTGTTTGAAATGGAAGTATTTTTGCATGCTGAATAGAATTGTTTGAAATAGAACTGTTTTGATATTTAATTGAGTGTAACCAAAAACTATACTTATACTAAACTAAATTGTTTGAAATACAACTTTTTATATGTGTAAAAATGGATTTGGCATCAAATAACCTACAATTGTTGATATGTTATCAAACCAAACCAAACCAAGTCTTTAGTGAGGGTATTAGTCTGAAAGTGAATGCAATAAATGAACTCAACGAGCCAGGGTCAGATCATGGATGTGGCTGTTTGCCTTTCACTTCGATGAAATACTTTTGCACAAAAAGTATGACCCCCATCTTGTCTCCCTAATGAAGTTATAGATTAAATAGTAAGACAAACTGGTTTCTCTAATTTTGGTAGAACAACTGGTCTAGGAGAAGGAAGACTGAGCTCAAAACTGGGTGCTGAAGTCTCTAAGACTGTCCAATATTATCTTCACCTTCATTCTGACAATTTCTATGACAACACAGACATCAAGTTCCATCATACCTTGTTCTTGCCTTGGATAACGTCAGTTTCATGAACAGGGAAGACCAACAGCATGTGTATCTGCCTGTCTTTTATAAAACCTTGCCGATTGGTTGGTTGGTTGGTTGGTTGGTTGGATTTCATGGCATATCAACCTTTGTAGGTTATTTAATGCCAAATCCATTTTTATGCAAATAGTCAGCTCTATTTAGTTTAGTATGAGTACACAGTTTAATTGTCAAAACAGTTCTAATTCAGCTAATTCAGTTCAGTATAAGTACAGATTTTGTCTACACACACTTAAATGTCAAAACAGTCCTATATTAAACAATTCAATTTAGTGTAAGTCCAGTTTCAATGTCAAAAACAGTTCCATTTCAAACAATTCAGTTTAGCATAAGCATGCAGTTTAAATGTAAGTACAGTTTGATTTTCAAAAACATTTCTATTTACGCTATTCAGTTTAGTTAAACAGTTCTAATTCAAACAATTCAGTTTATCATAAGTATGCAGTCAGTTCTATTTAACCTATAGATAGGGCCCGATCAGGTGATACCATTCCGGGCCAGAGTGGACCTGGGAGCAATGGCAATGAAGGGGTGGTCCGCATTCCCCAAAGCTCCAGGATCACTGGAACCTCATCATCAGATTGTTTAGTGTCATATCCAGGACACTTTTGGGGGGAGGGGTCTTACCCCTCTGCAGAGAAGCAGTTGGTGTATTCTACAGCCCCAGCCAACTGGGGAAAAACCCTTGCCGGGGTGAATGTCAAAATCTTGGAGTAGATCTATAGTCATAACTTTCAAAAACCATGGGAGAAGGTATGAAGCCAATAATAACGAACCGTGATTATGTTTTTTATAAGCTAATAAATGTCATCAAGATGATATATACTGTTATATATGATGTTATATATACTTTATACTTTATTCCTTATACTCGGCCCTGTTGGCTAGGGCAGTAGAATATACTGACTGCACCTCTGCAGAGGGGTAGGACCCCTTCGATCCAGTGAGTAACCTGGGTATAACACTAAACTGCACCTGATGGTGAGGCTCCCGTCCCGGAGCTTGGGGCAATGTGGAGTACACCTTCATTGCTATCACTCCCAGGTCTACAATGACTCAGATTGCCCAGTCGGCTGGGGCTGTAGAATACACCAACTGAATTTCTGCAGAGAGGTAAGCCCCCACCCCCACAACGAGTGTCCTGATATGACGCTAAACCATCTGATGGTTTAAAAGAATAGTTATTTGAATTGAGCAACAAAAAATGTTGTCTTGACTTTCCAATGATGTTACCATATCGTCATGCTGTTTAAATTAACTGCACTGCATCAACGATTTATTGTCAAGAGCTTGTACACTGACTTCACATTTACAAATCACTTATAATTATTATATACGTATAAACAGAGTTTGGCTGTAAATAACCAACGAGGGTTTATATGCCATAAAACCCAACCAATCAACCAATCAGATGCAGTTTGGTGTCTTGCCCAGGATACTGATAATTGTCCATACTTTTTAAAAAATTAAATTTTAACACTTTAAAAAGTTTAAGACTGAAAAGGGTGAGTCTTCTTGGTGTAATGGTTAAAGTGTTGGACTGTGAATTCGAACTCCCAGCTACTGGTTAAAGTGTATCACCACCATTCTTCAAGAAGGATGGCTTTCGCATTAATCAACCCAGGAAGGTTAATATGCCATCAAAGCCAAATAAACCAATTAACAAGGAAGAATTTACACTTTTTGATAGTTGAACAGAAAATTTTCCACTTGTTCACGTTCAACGTCTTGTTAGTTAAGTTAAATCTTACATTATTGAATTAATATTTCATACTG
>OY757908.1:99961620-100056678 GCA_963585895.1 Sepioteuthis lessoniana
TTTTTCAACCGTCTCTCTCTCTCTCTCTCACACACACACACAGCTACATACACACTCTCTCTCTCTTTATCCCTCCCAATCATTATTTTCTCTTTATTTTTCTCTCAACTTCTCTTAATCAGTTTTTCAAACCATCTCTCTCACTCTCTCACTCTGTCTGTCTCTCTTTATCCCTCCCCATCATTCTTTTTTTTTCTCTTTCTTTCTCAACCTCTTTTAATCAGCTTTTCAAATCATCTCCCCCCTCTCTCTCTCTTTCTCTCTCTCTCTCTCTCCCCATCATTCTTTTCTCTGTATCTTTCTTTCTTTATCCTTCTCTCTCAACCTCTCTTAATTAGTTTTTCAAACCACCACTCTTTCTCTTCGTTCTTTCATTAACTGTTGGTGCATATCTCTTATTGACATAATTAACATTATTTTGCATAATTTCAATTTGAACACCTTTAACCATTCAAGATTTTGCCCCACGTTTGGTTAGTGGTGGTGGTGGTGGTAGTGGTGACACAATGCATATTTGCCTGTAAGGCATGGAAGACGTTAATTATCGCCAATTTTATCTTTTAAAGAAGCAGGAAGTTTCCTTTTTTTAATAGTATGAAAATGAAATCATATAGAATCAAGTTAAAATATTAGAATCTTTGTTTGTTTGATTGTCTGGGTTTTATGGCATATCAACCTGTGTAGGTTATTGTTGGGTATCACCTTCTTTTTCAGCATAATGAGCCATATATGACAGTAGCAGAGATCAGTTTGGGAAGGATAAGCCTACGAGTCAGACCAGAAGAGCCGTTCCTATTGTTGAAGTATATCATTACTCTATCACTAATCCTATGTTCTTATTACTAACAGTCTCTCTCTGGTAAATACTCTTTCCTGTAAATATAACTATTTTCCTCACTTATCGTGGTTTGTCTTATTATTACTACTACTTGCATTCACTAACCAGAACACAGCAGTTATTTACTGCCAAATCCATTTTATTACAAATAAACAGTTCTATTTCAAACAATTCAATCTAGCATAAGTACACAGTTTGTCCAAAACATTTTTATTTCAAGCTATTCAGTTAATCAAACAGTCTTATTTCAAACAATTCAGTTTAGCGTAAGTACAGTTTCAATGTCGAAAACAGCTCTATTTCAAACAATTTAGTTTAGCATACAAAAACAGTTCCATTTTAAACAACTCAGTTTTGCCAACGTACGCAGTTTAAATGTCAAAGCAGTTCTATTTTAAGGAATTCAGTTTAGCATAATTACACTGTTTAGTTTTATTTGACCCATTGATAGGCCAGAGTGGATTTAGGAACGATGGCAATGTACGGGTACTCTGCATTCCCCAAAGCACCAGCATTAGTGCACCCTCACCATCAAATTGTTTAGTATCATATCCAGGACACTCATTGGGAGAGTCTTAACCCTCTACAGAGATGCATTCAGTGTATTCTGCTGCCTAATAGTTGCGTCCTTCCCTACACCTCAGTGTAGTAGCTATGGAAAAGGGAGCCTTCAGGTTAACTTCGACTACGGTCGCCAACTTTACTTTATTTACAATTTGTATTGAAGATAATACACAAACCTGTCCCACTAGCTAGAAATATGCTCATTTTGTTCTATGAACAAGCAGTATGTAGAAGGTGTACAAAACTAGAAAAAGTTTACTCGATGTTAATGGACAGTAAAATAGTCATAGTTACGTTGGTTTTACTGTTCAATGACAGATCAGGCGACAATGTCTTTACTGTTTAAAGAATAGAAACAAAAGAGTGTGAGAATGATTTTCTTTGACTGTCTGAGACAATTAAAGCAGCCTCCAATGGACATGTCAATTCTACTTGGGAGATAATTATTTTTTGTCTCTCTACATATTCATTTTGATGATTCCGGGTGTAAAATTTCTTAGGATTGGAGCGATTATTCATCAATCTATATTTGGACGAGTTAAAACATTGAAAATCATAAGGGTAGACATATATTATAAGGGGAGATATAATGGTTCAACGTTCATGAACGTTTAAAATTAAACGAGGAGTTTCGGACGAATTCAAGCTTTGTCGGAGGAGTATACGATACGCTTACTGTATCCTTCACAGAGATGTATGATCTCTCAAAAAAAATAAATAAATAAATAAATAAATAAATAAATAAAAAGAAAAAAAAAAAAAGAAAAAAGAAAAGGTATCCTGAGTATGATACTAAACTGTATCTGATGGTGAGGTTCCAGATCTGGAGATCTAGGAAGTGTGGACTATCCTTTCATTGCCGTTACTCCCAAGTCCACTCTGACCCGGAGTGGTAGTACCTGTAAAGAATTATTCATATTTGATTGGGCCGTGTGCAAAATAAACCCTTTAAGAAAGAACCAGACAAAAATCTAAATAAAATCATACAACGAATAAAATTCTCGTTATAATCAATCAATACATCAGTTAATTAGATTTTGTCTTAATTCAAATGTAGGTTTAGTTTTGGTTTGGTTTAGTTGAGTTTTATGTCATATCAAACCTTGTTGGTTATTTAATGCCAAATCCAGTTTTTACATATATGTCAAATATTGACAAATTATTTGTAAACTAATTTTGTAGATACATATTTAAACGAGTCTGAGCTCATTATTTTGTACACAGTTAAATGGTTTCAGGTATTTCCATCTAATACGAATTATTCTATTTACCATTAATCATTTGTTTGCACACAGTTGAATGGTTTCAAGTATTGCTATTTAACACTAATCATTGTATTAAACATTAATCATTTGTTTGCACGCAGTTCCAAGTATTGTTATGTATCACTAACAGTTCAATTAAGCATCTGTCATTTGTTTACACACAGTTAAAGGATCAAATAGTTCTCTTTCTAACAATTCAATTTAGCATTAGTCATTTGTTTGCACACAATTTAAATGTCAAAAAGTTCTATTTGACCCATTGAGAGGACGCTATTAAACCTTACCACTCCGGGCCAGAGTGGACCTGGGAGCAATGACAATGAAGGGGTACTCCGCATTCCTCAAAACTCCAGCATTACTGGAGCCTCGTCATCTAATTGTTTTGTGTCATATCCAGGACACTGGTTGGGGGCGGGTCTTACCCCTCTGCGGAGATGTAGTCGGTGTATTCTACAGCCCAGGCCGAGCGGGCCACCGGGACACTCGTTGGAAGCGGGTTTTACACATCAGAAGAGATGCAGTCAGTGTATTTTACAGTTCTAACCGACTGGACTGGTTTAGATTTGTAACAGACGATACCGTTGAAACATTTTTGAGCAAAAATAGGATCCCAGTCCGATTAAGTTTGAATTTATATGATTTGCATTTTTCGACCAATAGGAATGTTTGTAGCGAATATTAAACTCCCAATCAGATTAAAAGGTCATCAATTTAAAAATAAAAATAAAGACCAAAATGTCTTCAGACTTGGAAATCAGTCATCATTATTTTCTTAACAATAAAAATCAAGAAAACCCTGCATCAATATTTTTCATGCAATTAGAACACTAATTCACAAATTATTCTCAGTCAATTTTGGATTCTCTTTGGAGCCAGAAAAATTCTTAGAAATATTCGAAATCAGTTTGAATAAATGGTTTCTATTCGAGATCACATGACAAGTATCAAACTGATTTACTCCTGTTCACCTTTAGTTTCAAAATTAGTGTTAAGAAATTTTTAACGATTTATAAGAATTTTATGTGGTGTATGATAGTGGCCTGAATTACCAACCATACTTTCCCATAATGCATTAGACTATCTTGTTGATAGTCTAACACTGAATAGTTCGGCAAGGAAAGACTACTTGACACGAAAAGTTAAACTGCAAACATTTAATACTTACATATATGGTACTCAATAATAATTGTCCCAAACCATACAAAATAAAAGCGCAATAGTTTCTCCAAGAACAAAGTGATGAATGGCAGAAGTTACACTTACGTAGGTCTGATGTAGTGCGAGTTCTCGTAAGGTGATTTGTACGCACATTCTTCTCACATAGCAGACGCCCTATCAGTAGGATCTTCTTGGTCAAAAAGGGAGAGAGAGAGAGAGAGAGAGAGAGAGAGAGAGAGAGAGAGAGAGAGAGAGAGAGAGAGAGAGAGAGAGAACTTGCTTCTCAAACTATCATATGAGTAACGGTCACATGATTGTCGGAAGCTCCGCCCATGAATCACAAGAAAAGGAGACAATTACGTTTTATTCTCAACATACTTTTTTGTATGAGAAGTTTCGAGAAAACTTATCGTTTGCTTTCAATGAGTTTCGCTACCAACCAGTTCTTGAAAAGTCCATTTCAACAGTGTTTGCTTGTATATACACTGACACACATATTGAATAAATTTGTTCTTATCCTCATCCGTGGTGTACTGGCTAAGGTGCTGGACTATAAGTAAAAGTAAGTAAAGTTGACGACCGTAGTCAAGGGCGACCCGAAGGCTTCCTTTTCAATAGGTGTAGGAGAGGGCGCTACTTCTTCCCCTGTATTGCTCCACTTTACCCTTGTTACGTACCTTATAATGCTGAGTTTTAAGCTAGGAGGTATCAAGTACAATTTTTTAAGTCTTTGGTATGACGCGACCTGGGAATGAACCCTGGTCTCCCATGCCATTGGCGAACACTCTACCCACTAGACCAATGAGCCGGTGAATTGAGATCGAATTCCAGTCACGCTGGGACGTTTTTCACGCTTTTACGTTAACCTTCGGACTAACACCTTTAGGAAAGGTTTGAACCTCTTCTACAACGATGGCTTTTGGAATTAAGTGACCCTCGAAGACTGATATGTCATTAAACAAAGAAACCAAATTTTGATATTTTTAACAATTTTATTTTCATGTTTCAGTTTTTTCATTTGTTTGAAATTTTTGCATTCATTTTGCTTACTAAAAGTCTTTTTATAATTTTCCATACTAAAAATAATTTCAAATTCTTTTCAAACTTTATCTTTTTTTTTTGTTTTACGAGATAACCAATTACAGTCCTAGGGTAATTTTCTTATGGATCTCCCTATTTAGACAATTTTATAATTTCAGGAATATTTTTTCATTGTTGATTTTATCTTTACATTTAATTCTTCCCGCATTTCATTAACATCACTCTAATCAATATTATCTCCCTTTTCTAACACTAACTCTTCATAAAGTTTATATCAGTTTCTCAGTTTTTTTGTTTATATAATCAACATCCGGTCTCACCTTAACTTCTATTTCAATACAGGCATGATCAGATTTACCTGGCAGTGTCTTTCAACTAACACTTTCCATCGAACATTCACTATTTAAAAAAATCTGATCCAATATCGTTTTTTTAATCTATTCCCGTCTCTTCTTTATAACAATAAAATCTTTTTGTTGTAAACAAATCCAAATATTCATTTTATATTCTAAAATGTTGACTAAGTGAATTTACGGGAGACGCAAACAAACCATTTACCCTATCTACATTTAGTAAATTAAAATCTCCGATAATTATAATATTTTCAGATTTGTCTGACGTAAAAGGTATCTAATTTACTAGTTCTTGTAGTTTTTACTCTTCTTCTTTACTGAAATTGGAGATCATTGTAGGAATATTATTTTAAAAAATGTTATTAAAATCAATTATTCTTAAAGCAAAAGATTCAATTTTTTTTCGAATCAATTCAGTATAGATATTTTTAAAGTGTTATGTACATAAGTAGCAGATACTCCAAAATTTGTATTATTTTTCTTTTCTTCCCGTGTCAATTTAAAATTTGGCAGCCATTTAAAGTATTGAAAACAATTGGAAACCATTATTCAAATATGTAAAATCCAAAACTAAAATTCACAAAAACATTATACTGTATTTTTTATTTTCGATTTTTATTTTCGATTAGACAGCTGAATTAACGGACATAAAAGTTGAAACAGTTGATGTACTAGGTAGATTTTTTCAACCTGTTTATTCTTTGGAAGACTTTTGTCTAGTTATAGAAAGCTGATAAAAGGAAGGTACAAAAAATCATGGATGAACTAATGACATAAGATTTGTCTGAATTTTTGTTTAGTTTGGTTAGGTTTTATGGCATATCAACCATTATTGGTCATTTAATACCAAATCCTTTTTATACATATGTTAAATATAAGATATCAAAACACGTTTAGTAGATAACATTTTTGAACGAGTCTAAGTTCATTTTTTTTTTTACATACAGTTCAATAGTTTTGTTGGGATTATCAGCTGAAATAGTCCCTAATGTATGTATTAGGTTCGGTGAGACGAAAATCACCGAACTACTCCTTCGATTTCTACGCCGCGGCGTGTCACGTGACTTGTCTAAGGTCGCGAAATATTTTGACGCCCAATTTGTTTTCTCCTTCCTTTTTACCACTTTGTTTATCCCATTTTACCAGCTAATAAAGCTTGTGTACACAAATACAAATCGTCCTCACCTCTGATACTCGTTTATCCTTATTTCATACTAACACAATGAGTCCTCCTACAATGCCAACTTTAACAAGTTTTACTGAATTTCAAAACATTTTAGCATGATTACACGATTTTTTGTTTATACACAATTAGACATTTGTTTAGATACATTTTTTTTTTGCTTTACACACCGTTAAATGTAAAAACACTTCAATTGTAAACAATTCAGTTTAGCATGTCAACAAAGTTAAATGGTTCCAAGTATTGCTATGTATCACTAATAATTCAATTAAACATCAGAACTATCTTTTTACATTTAACTGTGTGTAAACAAATGACTATTTCAAACAATTCAGTTTAGCTTAAATACAGTTTTTTGGTTACATACAGTTAAATTCAAAAACAGTTCTATTTCAACTATTCCAAACACATCAGTTTAGCTTAAATACAGTTTTTTGTTTACACACAATTAAATGCAAAAACAGTTCTATTTCAACTATTTCAAACAATTCAGTTTAGCATAAGTACACAGTTTTTTTGTTTACACATTAAATGTAAAAGCTGTTCTATTTCAAACAATTCAATTTAGCATATGTCATTTGTTTACACACAGTTTAAATGTAAAAACGGTTCTATTTGACCCATAGATAGGACCCTATCAGGGGTTACGATTAAGGGCCAGAGTGGACCTGCAAGCGATGGCAATGAAGGAATACTCAGCATTACTCAAAAGTACAGCATTACTAGAGCCTCACCATCAGATTTGCTTTATGTCAAATGGAACTTTTGAGATGAAGCTTGATGATTTTATCTTTCAGTCTATCTTCCCCATTTTTATAGGGACATACACAACGTCTTCGGCCTTATTCAGGTTTTTCTGGTCGAACCCGGGAGCACGCCGAACCAAATCTTTCATTTAATCCTCGGGGATTGATTGTTCTAATTCCTGGAGGTGCCCGTAGTGTAATGGTTATCGTCGTAGGAAATGGACACGGCGACTCGTGTTCAAATCCTGGACGAAGATGATTGCATTTCACATAGCACTAATACCCTTGGGAAAGGTATGAATCCAATTATTCTCCCTCCAGCTATGGGTAAACAGTAGGACAGGCTGTGTTCTTCAGCCATGGTGAGGCAACTAGTCTAGGAGAAGGAAAACTCTCAATTCAAACCTGTTAAACTCCGCTTAGAAATTGACCTTATGTCATATCCTGCTCAAGCAGAGGGGTTGGTAAATAGGATTGTTCTAATTCCATTAACCACGACCGAGTACAAAGGTTAATCTATATTAAGGATCCCTTGTCATTTTTACCTGTAATCAGAATTGAACCCGCAGATGATTTCATTTAGAAACTATATTGACTAGTATACACCATTCGTGCTGCTGGACAAATCAAGATATAATTTTGAAACTTATAAACCCGATGTTTTTATTTTGACTATGTATTAAGACTATCCTTTATTATTACTATTTACGATTTTTTTTTTACTATCGCTCATATTGAAATTATTATTTTTTTTTAATAAATGAATTATCACGATTCTGAGCCGTTCTAAGAAATGGAAACGCCGAAATAAAGTAGGAGATTAAAACTGTTACGAATTTCTGGACAAGGTAAGAAGACCTGCCGGGGGCGATGAACGATAGGGAGAAGTGGCAAGAGATGGTCAGGGATATCCGTGCCGACGGCACGACATGATGAGGATGATATGTTCTATGCAACGATTCTTTTTTAAGGTTGATGTGAGAAGATAGCAAAAAGGGAAGATACTCAAGGAAGCATAACAAACAAATGATACTATTTACCAACCCCTCCGCTCGGGCAGGATATGACACAAGGTCAGTTTTTAAGCGGAGTTTAACAGGTTTGAATTCAGAGTTTTTCCTTCTCCTAGACTAGTTGCCTAACCAAGGCTGAAGAACCTAGTCTGTCCTACTATTTACCCATAGCTGGAGGGAGAATAATTGGATTCATACCTTTCCCAAGGGTATTAGTGCTATGTGAAAATGCAATCAGTCTCGTCCAGGATTTGAACTCGTGTCGCCGTGTCCAATTCCTACGACGATAACGACTACACCACGGGCACCTCCTAACAAACAAATGATAATACATACATACATACATACATCGAAAAGGATAAGCTAACGTACCTGAATAGATAAAATATGCGCATACAATGAAGAAGCAGTATATGAAAGGGGTACAAAAATAGAAAAGTCTTGATGAAGATGAGTGCAATAGCTATGGCCAGGAAAAAAGACAACGTCTCCTCTAATCAAAGAACAAATACAAGAGAGAACGTAGTAACGGATTCTGGGATTATCGTGCGACCACCAGGGGCCCAATGAACACGTCTCAAATATCCAAGGGAGACAACAGATGATCGTCTCCCTGGGATATCATTTATTGTCTCCTTAGACTCATATACTTAAAGAATAAACTGTTTTCATTTTATTTCATAAAGTCGGTGCTTTTGATTTCATTTAAGTTTTAAAAAATAGGTTTTGCTATTATACACACAGCTGCCTGGTGTCATACGTTGTTGTGCATTTTTCTTCACATTCTTGAACAAACCATTCTAAATAGAAGTCCAGAACTCATTTAAACTCATGTGAGCAAAAATTGATTCATCAAATCTGAAAGTTTTGCGATTTCGTTTTTAGTCAACATTGCAGTCTGAATATTCAGGCTACAAAAGTTGTGGTATTTTTGCTCTTGTACAGCTGAACGGAAAGTGTCCAAATCAACTTGATTGCAATTTGGTGTGAATACGAAAGGAAAAATAAACAAGAAAGAATAATAATTTTGTTTCTGTTTTTGTTGTTGGAATCTGCAAATTAAGAATTAAGGGAAGACTAATGTTCAGGTCGTTCACCCTACAAAATTAACTTGATTTGTAAGGGGCGGAGTATTCCTATATATAGGGGAACGTTCAATAACTGTAGATGTCTGTTTTGAATTTGTGTTGTATAGACTGGTTCAATTGGTATGGAATTATGCGTGTTGTCAAATGTATGAATATCGATAACTGTATGTTTGTATACTTCTGTGTATCTGAATTGGTCACGTGAAGAAGAACAGATGTGTGAATTGAATATAGCTGTGTGTTTTTTTGTTTCATCCTCATCATCATCATATCGTGCTGTTAGCACGGATATCCTTGACCCTCTCTCGCCACTTTTCCCTATCGTTCATCGCCTCAGGCAGGTCTTCTGGACAACATCCTGTATCCTCACATAGTTGCTGAATGTATGTTCGTGCTGGTCGTCCTGCTTTTGCACGGCCATGTGTGGAGGTCCACAAGAGTACATCACTTATGAGTTCGTCCCTGCTTCTCCAGCAGTGCCCTGCATGTCTGGTTCGTCTAACTTGAATAGCTTTCGTGATAGGAGGCAGGTGGCCGTACAGTTGGTGTCTTGTAGGGTGTTGCCGCCAGGACTTGTTCAAGATTGCTTGCAGCATTCCTGTGTAATTGTCGTTTTGTTAGAGTCCATGTAGTGCATCCATATAGCAGTATCTATGCGACCGCTGCCTGGAAGAAACTGCGTTTCATTTTATCGGTTAGGTCTGATTTTCATATAATCGATAGCCTATTGATAGCTGTCCATGCTTTCGTTAACCTCGTGTCGATGTCCTTCTCGGTTGATGCAACGCTACTTCCCAATGGCGGAGGGATTTCGTCTTATATATCTTGCCTTTCGGTTTAGTTAGGATGAGAACCTTTCGCTTAATGCATGGGTTAGTTAGGTGCAACATTAACGCAGATGTTCACGCGCACGCGGAGAGGATGTGCCATTCAGAGATGTCAAAATAAAAATCCCAGATAGGAATTTAGACCAGGGGATGTGAGTGACGTCACGCACCGGAAGCGTGGGCTGAGGATTTTGGGATTTGAGAAAAAGCAGGAGTTGAGTTCCTGCCTCCGAACGAGAGAGTTGAGATTCAGACTTGGGCGAGGCCAGACGACTTTGTGCGCTACGGGCGCCGCGCGTTGGTTGGATTGAGAGCTGACTATGTAAAAGCGGTCAGCATCGAAAGATTGTGTCTCTCTCTCCTCATGTCGAAAAACCTTTAACTCAAAGGTAATAAAGTTTCGTACCAGAACCAATTTCGAGTTTTCGGATTCCTACATATGTTTATGAACATTTTATGAACATTATGTCTATTTCACATATCCGTACCATGGGTTATCTTACAATATGATTTATTGCTTGTCAATTAAATTGGTATTACTTTATCAAATGATTATCCGTGTAACGATTTTAACACTAATTAATTTGGCACAAATTAATTTGCCAAACACCTCTACTATCCTAGGGGGTGTCCTTGTGGTGTAATGGTTAAAGCGATGGACTGCGGAATCGTAGTACGCGAGTTCGTACTCCAGTCGCGCTATTACGTTCACTTTCGGGCAAATACTCTTGGGAAAGGTATGAACCCCCTTATCCTCCCAGCTATGTGTTAAATAGTACCACTACTGTTCTTCTAGGAGAATGGCTTTGGCATTAAATAACCTAAAAAGAGTTGATATGCCATTAAACAAAGAAACCAAACCAACCTACAATCCTATGGCCCAGGCGACCGAGGCTGCAGAACACACGGCCTGCATCTCAACAGAGGGTTAAGACTCCCCCAACGAGTGTCCTATATGTGACACTAAACAATCTGACGGTGAAGCTCTAGTAATACTGGAGCTTTGGGGAATGCGGAGAACCCATTTATTGCTCTCGTTCTCAGGTCCACTCTAGCCTGGAATGGTAGCACTTGATAAGGTCCTATCTATGGGTCAAATAGAACTAAGCTTTGTACATATTCTGAATTGAAATGTTTGAAATAGAACTGTTTTCATATTTAACTGTGTGTAACCCCCACCAAACTGAACTTATGCCAAACTGAATTGTTTGAAATAGAACTGTTTTGACATTTAAACTGTTTACTTATGCTAAACGGCATTATTTGGAATAGAACTGTTTATATTTATAAAAATGGATTTGGTATTGAATAACCTAAAATGGTTGACATGCCATAAAAACAAACCAAATCAAACAAAAGCCTAACATCCTACAGCTTATGGGTGGGAGGTTGGATAAAACTTCATATAAAATTGACACAAAACCTATTTATAATTAACAGAAGGCCAAAAGTTAGCCATAGCACTCACTGTGAATGAAAAAATGTCATTGTTGGGAGAAAATGAATAATGATCTCTCTTTGAGAATGTTTGTGTCCATTGGGCTGTCACATAACAATTCTCGGAAATCATTCCCGTCCACGTTTTTGCTTCTGTTTTTGAACAACAGAGACGTTTTCTGTGGCCCTACCATTGAGTAGTAAAGCCAACATAGCTCTGACTCTCAATCTCAAGTAAACCTTTTTCTCGTTTTTGCATCTCTTATACATACAGCTTGTTCATAAAACAATATATGCATATTTTATCTGTCTAGAATGTTAAAAGTAATGGTATAATCACATTGTTTTTTTTTGTGAAGTTCAAAGATGTTTGTGCCATGTTATTTCAGGGATTACATGGAATATAATTGGTTCAAGTAGCAGTTGGTTGCGTTCTTCAAGAGATGATGCAGTTGCTATGTCTTTGATTTTGACCCCGACACTAGGCCAGACCAATTATCTAGTGGGTAGAGTGTTCGCCAATGGCTGGGGAGACCGGGCTTCAATCTCAGGTGGAGTCATACCAAAGACTCAAAAGATGGTACATGATACCTCCTTGCTTAACACACAGCATTATAAGGGTAAAATGGAGCAATCCAGGGGTATGAGTAGCGCCTTGCCATACAACTCGGTGTAGTAGCTATTAAAAAGGGAGCCTTCGGGTCTCCCTCGACTACGATCGCCAACTTTACTTGGCCAGAAGACATGTTTTCTTGTTCAGTCGTTACACTTCTCAATCCCATGGTGTTGCGAGTGGATGAGACTTCGGACATCTCTTAGGTCAGTTGGGACAATTATTAAGCAGAATTCCATTTATCATTTCAGCAGTATTCCATTTTTATCATTTTAGCAGTATTTTATTTATCATTTCAGCAGTATACCATTTATCGTTTTAGCAGTATTCCCGTTATCACTTTAGCAGTATTCCCTTTATCATTTTAGCAGTATTCCATTTACCATTTTAGCAGTATTCCATTTATCATTTTAGCAGTATTCCCTTTATCATTTTAGCAGTATTCCATTGACCATTTTAGCAGTATTTCATTTACCATTTTAGCAGTATTTCATTTACCATTTTAGCAGTATTCTATTTACCATTTTAGCAGTAGTTCCTTTATCATTTTAGCAGTATTCCATTCATCATTTTAGCAGTAGTCCATTTAATATTTTAGCTGTAATTCATTTATCATAGTGATGACTCCCTCCCATTTGAAAACAGTTTTACAAATGTTTTTAATGGGGGGGCATCTATGAAGAGTATATTTGACAATGAATTTTAGTGACTCGTCAGTTGCTTTTTTTCACTGTAAGTATTGAATTTCTTGTCAGTCATTAAACGAAATTGATTGATTTAATGTACACGAGCTTCCGTGTCTTCATGGGAAATTTCGGTTTTGCAGTCAATTTCATTATATCCGTAATTGTTTGTCAAGGGCTACTGCACCTTTTCCTAGAATGTAATTGAGAGTGTGTAACGTGACTGAGCAATGGGGGGGGTTAATTTCTGGGAGAGGCTGGCCAGAGTGAATTAGGCCAAAGTACTCGTCACGGGCCCATGACTACAGTGATTAAAAATGACAAGTAAAAAACCGGAAGTCACAAATCTTTTGCACAGGCGTTGAACCACCAGAAACGGACATGTCCTCCCTCCGACACCAAGCGGAAGTAAGGGGACGACCCGGGATTGAAATTTAGTTGACTGCGAGAAGTGACGAGGTAAAGACGACAGTTGAACACCAGCTAGAGAAATGTAAAGAGAGACGAAAATTACGAATCCTCGTTTTGGGGTGAACTCCGAAAAGGGGTCTCACACCGGACACGCAGCTGTAGAAACGAAACGAGCGAACAAGCACATTAGAACTACAAGAGAAAGCCAGAAAGAAAATTCAAGGTCTGTGTCTTGTCTCTCTCTCTCCACACATGTTGTTTCTCTTTGTCCAGCTAACACGGCAACTCAGTTTTCATATTCCCAGTTTCTTTCTCCCAACGACGACTTCAGTAGCGAATAAACTTTTGGGTTAGTTAACTTAGACGATGTTTTGTGTGTTTGTCGCTTTTCCCATGGCCAGGTTACTACAGAGTCTGATAACCACTTTAGACGTAACGATACACGCATGAACCCGTTCGCACGTGGAGGTTCAAGTGGTCATACTGCTACTATGCTTACATGAATCGTTGGTGATGCTTTGATAAGTGACTTTTTAAAGATTGATAATAAAGGTTTGTGGTAGTTTTTAATTTCAAAGTGATGATCATATGCAAATTTGAAGAATACTTTACAACCAAATAAAAATTAATTCTTATTTGTTGCGGACTTTTTGTCCTCATCTTGGTAGTTTTTTTTTTTTTTTGTGTTGTTTCTTCTTTCACTACGTTTCGGCCAAATTTCACCTCTGGCCTTCTTCAGGTGATTTACCGCGACTTCGGATAGGAATGCTGAGTCTTGTAACCGTATCCCCAGTAATTACTGCCTTCCATAGTTGTTATCAATCGCACCACGTTTTTGACCAAGTAAACCTCTGGCTGGCTTGGGTAGGATTTGAAACCGCTATCTTCTGAGAATGCTCACCTGGAACCGTAGAGACTCAACGCCTCAATCCGCTGCGCCACGGGCCCCGAAGGGCGACCGCGGATGGATTTTTTGGTCTTATAAATCCTTATTTGGTCTTCCAGAGTTGGGTCCGTACCGAATGTTTTGTACTTGTCTTTAATTAGAATCATTTTGAGATGAGGTTTCTTAATCTGAGAATTAATTTTTTTTGGAATCATTTTTGAGATGAGGCTTCTTAATCCGCAACAAATAAAAATTAATTCTCAGATTAAGAAGCCTCATCTCAAAAATGATTCCAATTAAAGACAACCAAATAAAACTTTAAGAGTCTCTCATTCTAATATAGACAACTGTTCTACTCAGCTGGAGTTGTGACAGGAGATGTTTACGATATAGACTGCCAACCTCTCTTACGCTTTTGTTCATGGATGGGTCCTAAACCAAGTTATCGTGTGTCAGTTGCGATTTTTGTTCGGAGTATAATCAAACAGGCGACATCTCCACACTAAACGGTTGCTCTCTGAAACTAGTAGACAAGTTCACCTACCTAGGAAGCAATGCCTCATCAACCGACACGGACATCAATGCACGACAAGCAAAGGCATGGACAGCTTTCGATAGGCTATCGGTCATATGGAAGTCAGACCTGACCGATAAAATGAAGCGCCGTTTCTTCCAAGCAGCGGTCGAGTCGATACTGCTGTATGGATGCACTACATGGACGCTAACTAAACGTATCGAGAAAAAGCTTGACGGCCACTACACAAGAATGCTGAGAGTAATATTGAAGAAGACCTGGAGCCAGTAGCCAACAAAGCAGCAGCTGTACGGCCACCTACCACCCATCACGAAAACTATCAAAGTTAGACGAACCAGACATGCGGGACACTGCTCGAGAAGTAGGGACAAGCTCATAAGTGATGTAATCCTGTGGAGCCCTTCACATGGACGAGAAAAAGCTGGACGACCAGCTCGAACCTACATACAGCAGTTATGTGCCGATTCGGAATGTAGCCCTGGTCATCTGCTGGAAGCAATGGACGATAGGGAGGCGTGGCGAGAGAGGGTCAGGGATATCCGTGCTGATGGTGCGACATGATGATGATGACAATGATGATGATGAAAGGATTACAAAATTGTAGTTCGGATTGGTTTGTGTCCTGATCCTTCAGATAATCCATGGATTTCTGCTGTAGCTGATCAAATGACAGTTCAACATCATTTTGGAGTGATAGGGAGAATGGAGTAGTGATTTTGGAGCAGTTGAGCATGAATCTACATAGATTGTTGCTCATGCCGAGTAAACATTGCTCCTCTTTTTTATTATTAGAGTTTGGCATTTTTACAATTGCTTCTAACTTGGAAGAGTCGGGTTTGAATCCTTCTGAGGTGATTTTATGTCCCAAGTAGATCAGTTGTGCAGTAAGAAAAACACTCGTGTAACATGATGGACCATGTTGAATATTAAAATTAAAAAATAATAGGTGACCCATGTTGTTCTGATATGTAACTGATTTATTCAGACTGTCTACAATTTTTAGCAGTCCGACGCAAACACGAGGAGAGTGGAACACCTTGTAAGGGTTGATCAGCGAATCTAGCTTCCAGCTACCCAACACATAAACACACACCCGTTTCTCCCTCACGCCGACCAAAAATCGACTTCTCTCTTTGGATTTCCAAACTCAACTGGTTAATTGTCAAATTATCTAATTTTTAAATATGATCTTTTTTTATTACTTATTGGATCATACTTTCTAGAATCATCACATTTGTCACAAAGCCTTATTCTTCCACACCGGTTGGTATGTCTTGATTTGTTATTATCCATATCATATCTTCCCCAATTAATTGATTAATTAATCACCCTGTCGTGCTTTTATTAAGTTAAGGATCATCTTGCCTGATACGGTCAAATACAAATTTTAATCTCTTCTAGTGTTCTTCTAAGTTTGATGACATTATAATTACACCGTCCTGAACGTTTCTGGCTCTTTCAAGGACACAGTTTCGACACAAAAAAATCTTGCTGGCATTATGTATACTGTATGGCAAGCGAGTAAATCTATAACGACCAAAGGGAGTATGAAATGTTAGCAGTTTTGAATATCTTTATGAATAGTGTTGCATATTGACCTCCGACCCGGCCAAGCCGTCAAAATAGGAAATGCACCTGTGTAAATAACAGGTGCATCCGGTCGAGGAATATCAGGATATAACCTTGACAGTGGACGGGTTGAATTGAGTACGATTTGTGACGCTCACAAGAAGAAGGTGGGTGTCGAACAATTATATAACCCGGGTGAAGACAGGAAGTCAGTCAGTTGGAGAGAAGATGCTGGAATGAGGACCATGTCCCAGAGAGGCTGGGCCTCCAGGTCCCCGGTTGAGCAGCCCAGGAGAACGGGAAGGAAACGCTGTTATGGCCATAAGAGTGGGGGTCAATATGTTGCAGTTCTGTTCAGTCTCCAACTCACTTCTCACACAGTAAAACCTTTAGTAACCCTTTCGAACCCTTTCAAATGAAGTGAGAGGTATATTTTTCTAAAGAAGTGTGTCTGCTCGTCTTCATTGCGTCGTTATGTTTCTGCATGCATCTGCATATGAGTATGCAACAACAGGAATCTGCTAAAAGCCATTATTTGCATCATGTAAAGAAATATTTTGCCCCATGCATATCTGCGGTAGGAAGTTGAAAATATTCCCGCTTTATAGTTTTGTTTAAGTTTTAGGGATCCAGACAAATGCATGGAGGGCCATTTGGCTTATCTATGATTACTAGTGAGTTGATCCCATTCGGTAGGGTCACTTACTGTTTTGACGATGCCCATTTTGGTCATTCTGAACAGTTCTGCTCTTTATCTTTTTCAATTCAAAAAGAAACAAAACAAATAAACGAAACTTATGCTTGTCGTTAAATATAAGTATGACACACAAACACACACACACACATATATATATGAGTGGGTATTTACCATCCGCCCCGCACGTTCAGGATGTAGCACAAGGTCAGCGTAGTAAGCGTAGTTTTAAAGTTTGAATTCAGAGTTTTTCTTTTTCTAGACCGTTTGATATACCAGCGCTGAAGAGCACAGTCTCCCCAACTATTTACCCATAGCTGTGGAGAGAATTGTTGGATTGCTACCTTTCCCAAGGGTATTTTTCTCCCTCCAGCTATGGGTAAATAGTAGGACAGACTAGGTTCTTCAGCCTTGGATAGGCAACTAGTCTAGGAGAAGGAAAACTCTGAATTCAAACCTGTTAAACTCCGCTTAAAAATTGACCTTGTGTCATATCCTGTCCGAGCGGAGGGGTTGGTAAATAGTACCTTTCCCAAGGTTATTAGTGCTATGAGAAATACAAACAACCACGTCCAGGATTTGAACTCGGGTCACCGTGTCCGTCTCCTATAATAATAATAATAACCATCACACTATGAACGCCCCCCACTAAATTATATATATATATATATATATATATATATATATTAATGCTAATTTTCATCGGTGGGGTACTCTAACAATGAAAAGTTAATATTGTTCATGTTTTGATTTAAATTAAATCAAATTGTAGCTTTATACTTTTGACTCATTTCTCAAATTGGATTTTGTGAGAAAAAAAGTAAAAAGTCATTTTTGCAAGGACCCCTAATTGTTCGTTGTACCATATGATGTATATTTTCCAGATAGAAATTCATGCTTTACGTGGTTTAATGTTAAATTATAATTTACGTTTGGTTTGGTTTATTTTGGTTTTATGGCATATCAACCCTTGTAGGTTATTTAATGCCAAATCCTCTTTATACATATATATTAGATATATATGATTTGGTTTGGTTTGGCTTTATGGCATATTAACTATTGTATATTATTTAATGTCAAATCCTATTTATAGATGTATATCAAATATATATGATTTGGTTTGATAGGGTTTTATGGCATATCAACCATTGTAGATTATTTAATGCCAACTCCTCTTCATGCATATATATTAAATATATATGATTTGGTTTGGTTGGGTTTTATGGCATATCAACCATTGTAGGTTATTTAATGCCAAATCCTCTTTATACATATATATTAGATATATATGATTTGGTTTGGTTGGGCTTTATGGCATATCAACCATTGTAGGTTATTTAATGTCAAATCCTATTTATAGATGTATATCAAATATATATGATTTGGTTTGGTTGGGCTTTATGGCATATCAACCATTGTAGGTTATTTAATGTCAAATCCTATTTATAGATATATATCAAATATATATGATTTGGTTTGGTTGGGCTTTATGGCATATCAACCATTGTAGGTTATTTAATGTCAAATCCTATTTATAGATGTATATCAAATATATATGATTTGGTTTGATAGGGTTTTATGGCATATCAACCATTGTAGATTATTTAATCCCAACTCCTCTTCATGCATATATATTAAATATATATGATTTGGTTTGGTTGGGTTTTATGGCATATCTACCATTGTAGTTTATTTAATACCAAATCTTCTTTATACATAATATATATGATGTGTGAATGCATAATTTTTAATAACATTTTTAAACGAGCAAGATCTCATTTGTTTGCATACATTTAAATGGTTACACATATGACATGTAAGCCAATGATTTGAAGGTAATCTTAGTTTTAAATGAGCCGAAGCTAATTTGTTTGCTCACAAGTATTACTATTGTTTGCACACAGTTAAATTGTTCCAAATATTCTCACATGAAGAGTTCTATTTTATATTTGTTTGCATTCATTTAAATAGTTTCAGTATTGCTATCTCACATAAATAGTTTTATCTGTACACAGTTAAATGGTTTCAAGCATCACTATGTTGCACTAACAATTCAATTTAGGCGCACTGTTAAAGAGTTTTAAATATTGCTAATTAATACCAATAATTCTATTCAACATTATTCATTTGCTAGCAAACAACTAAATGGTTCCAATACTACTATGTATAACTAACAGTTCAACTAAAAGACAGTCGTTTGTTTACACATGTAATATAATGGCCGAGGGATTTCGTTTTATCATATTTACCAACCCCTCCGCTCGGGCAGGATATGACACAAGGTCAATTATTTTCAAGCGGAGTTTAACAGGTTTTAATTCAGAGTTTTCCTTCTCTTAGACTAGTCGCCTAACCAAGGCTGAAGAACCTAGTCTGTCCTACTATTTACCCATAGCTGGAGGGAGAATAATTGGATTCATACCTTTCCCAAGGGTATTAGTGCTATGTGAAATGCAATTAGTCTCGTCTAGGATTTGAACTCGTGTCGCCGTGTTCATTTCCTACGACGATAACAATTACACCACATCACCTCCAAATATAATATAATGGCCGAGGGATTTCGGTTTATGCCTTTGTGTTTAGTTAGGCTGAGCACCTTTCGGCTCAGTGCATGGGTTACTTAAGTGCAACATTAACATAGGTGTTCACGCGCACGCGCGGGGACAGAACAGACGTGTCACTCAGAGATGTCACAATAGCCCAAGATGGGAAACGGAGGCTAGCGAGTGCAAATTACGTCACGCACTGGAAGCGCGCAGAGGATTTTGGGAGATTTTGAAAAAGTCAGTTAGTTGAGACTAGACACCGGACGAGTTGAGATGAGACCTGCCTCGGGAGAAGACGGTTGGCTTTCGCTTGCTCGCAGAGACCTTTGTGGCGAGTGCCACACGTGTTGGGGGTGGGCAGATGAAATAGCCCGAATAGAAAGATTGTGCCTCTCTCCTTATGTCGAAGAACCTTTAAACTCAAAGGCAATAAAAAGGTTCGTACCTGAACTGAGAAGTCGTCAAGTGTTTTTTTGTTTTTCGAGATCCTATGTTCTGTGTATATATGTAATGAACGTCCCATGTACATTTCGCATATTCATGTGTATGGTCATGGTACACACACAGTCAAATGGTCTGACATTTCTATTTCTAACGACTCGATTTAACGTAAGTCATTTGTTGACAAACAGTTTCAGTTGGCCAAACAGTTCTATTTCAAATAATTCGATTTAACGTAAATCATTTGTTTGCTCATAGTTTAAAGGGTCAAACAGTTCTATTGGACCCATAAATAGGATCCTCTCTGGTGCTACCACCTCGGGCCAGAGTAGAAATGGGAGTGATGGCAATGAAAGGGTACTCTGCATTCCCCAAAGCTCCAAGGCTGGCTTAATGTCATATCCAAGACTTGTTGGGTGTGTATTCTTACCCCTCTGCTGAGATGCAGTCGGTGCATTCTACAGCCCAATCCGACTGAGCTGCTGATGAAGTTTAGTGTCATATCTTGGACATTCGTTTGGGGTATTGGTTCTTACTCCTCTGCAGAGATGCAGTCAGTGTATTCTATAGCGTTTCTTCTTCTTCTTCTTCTTCTTCTTCTTCTTCTTCTTCTTCTTCTTCTTCTTCTTCTTCTTCTTCTTCTTCTTCTTCTTCTTCTTCTTCATTTGATGTCCGCGAGTTAAGAAGTGACGCAATTAAAGACTTGTTAACCCAATAAAAGATACAGTTCAACTGTAGTAATATAATACTGTTACCTTTCCCGTTTCAAAATGGCCGTCAGTTCAGCTGTAAAGAAAAAAACAAAACAAAAACAAAACAAAAAACAAAACAAAAAAAAAAAAAAAGAAGAAAATTGAATAATAAAAGAAAAGTTCCTAAAAACAAAAGACGAAAACAACTCATTACATAGTGAAAAAGTAAGTCCCAGCACACTCACACACCCATACTCATACATGCACACTCATATACATTCACACACACACAATAATAATAATAATGACCATCCGAACAAGTGGTTTTTGCACAATCAAGAATCCGTCCGGGAGAATGAGACACAAAGTTCTTCAGAAGTTGGAGATACAAACAGATCACCTAATCTTGGCCAGACGACAAGACCTATTGGCTGTTCTAATTTTAGCATCCTTCAGCGGTCGGAATTTATGATATTTTACTCCAAGGACAAGCTTTGGACAGCTTTTAGCGGAAGAGCAACTAACAGGACCACATAAATCAGAATGTACAATCACGATACTCAACTACATTGTATATATGTATTCTATATTATATATATGTTTATACGGCGAACCTTAATCATAGCCCAGTTCTTTTTATACGTTAACATATACAGCGGTTTGATTAACTAGTACGCATCTTGTAAAAAAGAAGATAATCTACAATACATTAATGTGCAAATGCTCCACAGTATTTATCTGGAGACGTAAACAGTTGTATACGCTGTGGAATTAATTTATCTCTCCACGCCTCCACTGCACTAATTAACGCAGATGTAATGACGTGCCACTGTCTACAACGACTAATGAAGACATTCTCTCGTCTGCCTTGAGTCGGGGATTGATGAGGTCTGTCTTTTATTGTATTTTTGTTGATCCTTTTCTTCGTTCTTCTTTTTTTTTCCAGCAATTCTTTTGACAGTAAAATGTTAGATTTGTGTGGCCCAATCAGATTGAAGATGAAGATTAAGAAGACGTTATTTTAAACAACAACAACAGCAACAACAACAACAATAGTAATAAAGGATATATTTTGGATTTTTAGAAAGAGATTCTTTAAGTGACTTTTGGCGTTTAGAGTTTTCATAAGATTATTATTGTCTTTTTTTTTTGTACGTGGTTGGAAGGGATGTAATTACTTTCTAATTTTTGTCTCTTCTTTTCGCGTATAGAATCATTATCTGAATTTCTGGGTGTTAGTTAGGAACAAAATTACTTTTCTATTTCCTTCTCTCTCATCTGATGTCTTTATATCAATTTCTAACTGCCAAGACAAAATAACGTTTCTTCTTCTTCTTCTTCTTCTTCTTCTTCTTCTTCTTCTTCTTCTTCTTCTTCTTCTTCTTCTTCTTCCAAATCTCATTGGATGTCTGCCAGTTAAGAAGTGACATAATTAGAGACTTGTTGACGTAATAAAAGAAACAGTTCATCTATAGTAATATAATACTGTTACCTTTCCCGTTTCAAAATGGCCGCCAGTGCAGCTGTAAAGAAAAACAAAGCAAAACAAAAAAAAAAAAAAAAAGAAAGAAAAAAAAAAGAAAAAGAAAATCGAATGATAAAAGTACAAGTTTCTAATAACAAAAGCAACTCATCCTAAAATGAAAAAGTAAACCCCAGCACACGCACACATGCACATGCATACATGCACATACACACGTACACACGCACATACACACACACGCGTGTGCATGCATACAGCAAAAACAACAACAACAGCAATAATAATAATAATAATAATAGTAATGACCATACGAACAAGTGATATATGCACAACCCAGAATCCGTCCGGGATGAATAAGACGCACAGAATTCTTTGTGATTTTGAGATATAAACAGATCACCTAATCTCGGCCAGATGACCTGACTAATTGATAGTCAACAACAACAAAAAAAAAAAAAAAGAAAAAAAAAAAAAAAAGAAAAAAGGGGAACCTGCCGAATAGGAGATTTTACCATCCCGGCGAATCACTGAGTAATAATAAAAGAAAGCAAAAAGAGAGATAAATACATAAACCTTGCCAAAGGGTAAGTGAAGTTGGCGACCGTAGTCGATAACTACAACACTGACGTATCGGGAAGGGTGCTGCTTCATTCCCTGGATTGCTCCACTTTACCTTTGATACGTACCTTATATTGCTGAGTGTTAAGCAATGAGGTATCACGTACCATTTTTAAAGTCTTTAGTATGACTTGACCCAGGATTGAACCCAGGTCTACTGGACCATTGGTAAACACTACCCACTAGGCTAATGAGCCAGTTTTAAAATACATACACTAAAGTGCTGGGAAGGGCGCTACTCCTTTCCCAGGACTGATCCATTTTACCCTTCAAGAATCATTTTAAAAGTCTTTGGTATGACGCGACCCGTGATTGAACCCAGGTCTCCCGGACCATTGGCAAACACTCTACCCACTAGGACAATGAAAAAAAACAAAAAAAACAAACTATGTAACATGAAGGTGACAGTGATACCAATTGTAATTGGTGCACTCGGAAGAATCCCCAAAGGACTGGTAAAGGGACTGGAAGACTTGTAAATAAGAGGACAAGTGAAGACCATCCAGACTAGGGCATTATTAAGATCGGCCAGAATGCTGAGAAGAGTCCTAGAGACTTGGGGAGACTTGCTGTTACTCAAACTCCAATGAAAAATCATCAGCTAACGCTGGTGTGAAAATCTCTCGAATGAGTAACAATAATTTATAGATTGTGTGGAGAAAGAGATGAAGCGGTTAATCACATAATAAGCGAATACAGCAATCAAACAAAAAAAGAGTACAAGGCTAGACATAACTGTGGGTGAGTAGAAGTGTTCCACCGGGAACTGTGAAAAAAAAAAAAAAAAAATTAAAATTCGACCATATTATTAAATGATATATATACAAACCAGAATCTGTCTTTAAGAATGAGACACATAAAATTCTCAGGGAATTTGAAATGCAAACAGATCACATAATCCCAGCTAGAGAACCAGACGGTATATACATTTACCAACCCCTACGCATAAGAAGGATGTGACACAAGGTCAGTTTTTAAGTGGAGTTCAACAGGTTTGAATTTAGAGTTTTCTTTCCCTAAGACAGGTTGCCATACACAGGCTAAAGAGCCCAATGTGTCCTACTCTTTATTCTTAAAAAGATAATTTTTTTTCACTTTAATCTCGTCGGAGAAATGACTGTAAGAGAAACCAACGAGAAAGAGTTTAGAGAGTCAACCGTAAGGTGGGGGAGAAAAAGAAAAAAAAAAAAAAAAGAAAATCCAATGTAGATTACTCTGCTTCAGATGAGCACAAGCAGGAATTGGTATTTATTTTTATCTTATGTCTAAATTCCTTCTGTTTTTCTTTTTCCCATTCAAGTAGATTTCTTTTCTTTTCTTTTTTCTTTTTTTTTGCACCCTCACTTGACCGTTGACATTCTAGTCTATATTAATGGTTTCTCTTACAGTAATTTCTCTGATGAGATGTGAGCAAAAAAGTTCTTTTTCAGAATGAATCCTCCAATAAACGCCATTTTGAAATTTTGTACCCACAGCAAACTGTTTACCTATTCTCTATTCGTAGCAGGAGGGAGAATAACAGGATTCAGGCATTCCTCAAGGTTATTAGCTCTATGTGAAATGCAAACTACCCTATTCAGGACTTGAACTTGGGTTGGTTTTATGGCATATAAACCATTGTAGGTTATTTAATGCCAAATCCTGTTGTACCATAGCCAGATACGGCTATGTGTGAAACGTACATAGAATGTTCATAATATATATACATAGAACATCGGAATCTCGAAACACGAAAAACACTGACGACTTCTTAGTTCAGGTACGAAACTTTTTATTACCTTTAGTTTAAAGGTTCTTCGACATAAGGAGAGAGATACACATTCTTTCTATTCTGGCTTTTCCATCTACCCACCCACAACACGTGTGACACCCACCACAAGGCCACTGGCCTAGTTTCGGCGAGCAAGCGAAAGCCAACCGTCTTCTCCTGAGGCAGAACTCAACTCAACTTCAAAATCCCCCAAATCCTCCGCGCGCTTCCGGTGCGTGACGTCACCCGCACTCTCTAGCCCCGTTTCCCATCTGGGCTATTGTGACATCTCTGAGTGACACGTCCGCTCCGCCCGTGCGCGTGAACACCTGTGTTAATGTTGCACCTAAGTAACCCATGCACTGAGCCGAAAGGTTCTCAGCCTAACTAAACCCAAAGGCATAAAACGAAATCCCTCGGCCATTATATTACACTGTTTATTCATACATATTAAATATATATGATTTAGTTTGGATTGGTTTTATCATCAGGCCAAATGATCTTTATACATATATATCAAATATATGTGATTTGGTTTAGTTGGGCTTTATGGTATATCAACCATTGTTGGTTATTCAAGATCAAATCCTATTTATACATATATATTAGATATATATGATTTGGTTTGGTTGGGCTTTATGGCAATTCAACCATTGTAGGTTATTTAAGGCCAAATCCTCTTTATACATATATATTAAATATATGTGATTTGGTTTGGTTGGGTTTTATGGCATATCAACCATTGTAGGTTATTCAAGATCAAATCCTATTTATACATATATATTAAATATATATGATTTGGTTTGGTTGGGCTTTATGGCAATTCAACCATTGTAGGTTATTTAAGGCCAAATCCTCTTTATACATATATATTAAATATATGTGATTTGGTTTGGTTGGGCTTTATGGCAATTCAACCATTGTAGGTTATTCAAGGCCAAATCCTCTTTATACATATATATTAAATATATGTGATTTGGTTTGGTTGGGTTTTATGGCATATCAACCATTGTAGTTTATTTAAGGCCAAATCCTCTTTATACATATATATTAAATATATGTGATTTGGTTTGGTTGGGTTTTATGGCATATCAACCATTGTTGGTTATTCAAGATCAAATCCTCTTTATACATATATATTAAATATATGTGATTTGGTTTGGTTGGGTTTTATGGCATATCAACCATTGTAGGTTATTTAAGGCCAAATCCTCTTTATACATATATATTAAATATATGTGATTTGGTTTGGTTGGGTTTTATGGCATATCAACCATTGTAGGTTATTCAAGATCAAATCCTCTTTATACATATATATTAAATATATATGATTTGGTTTGGTTGGGCTTTATGGCAATTCAACCATTGTAGGTTATTTAAGGCCAAATCCTCTTTATACATATATATTAAATATATGTGATTTGGTTTGGTTGGGCTTTATGGCAATTCAACCATTGTAGGTTATTCAAGGCCAAATCCTCTTTATACATATATATTAAATATATGTGATTTGGTTTGGTTGGGTTTTATGGCATATCAACCATTGTAGGTTATTCAAGATCAAATCCTATTTATACATATATATTAGATATATATGATTTGGTTTGGTTGGGCTTTATGGCAATTCAACCATTGTAGGTTATTTAAGGCCAAATCCTCTTTATACATATATATTAAATATATGTGATTTGGTTTGGTTGGGTTTTATGGCATATCAACCATTGTAGGTTATTCAAGATCAAATCCTATTTATACATATATATTAAATATATATGATTTGGTTTGGTTGGGCTTTATGGCAATTCAACCATTGTAGGTTATTTAAGGCCAAATCCTCTTTATACATATATATTAAATATATGTGATTTGGTTTGGTTGGGTTTTATGGCATATCAACCATTGTAGGTTATTCAAGATCAAATCCTATTTATACATATATATTAGATATATATGATTTGGTTTGGTTGGGCTTTATGGCAATTCAACCATTGTAGGTTATTTAAGGCCAAATCCTCTTTATACATATATATTAAATATATGTGATTTGGTTTGGTTGGGTTTTATGGCATATCAACCATTGTAGGTTATTCAAGATCAAATCCTATTTATACATATATATTAGATATATATGATTTGGTTTGGTTGGGTTTTATGGCATATCAACCATTGTAGGTTATTCAAGATCAAATCCTATTTATACATATATATTAGATATATATGATTTGGTTTGGTTGGGCTTTATGGCAATTCAACCATTGTAGGTTATTTAAGGCCAAATCCTCTTTATACATATATATTAAATATATGTGATTTGGTTTGGTTGGGTTTTATGGCATATCAACCATTGTAGGTTATTCAAGATCAAATCCTATTTATACATATATATTAAATATATATGATTTGGTTTGGTTGGGCTTTATGGCAATTCAACCATTGTAGGTTATTTAAGGCCAAATCCTCTTTATACATATATATTAAATATATGTGATTTGGTTTGGTTGGGTTTTATGGCATATCAACCATTGTAGGTTATTCAAGATCAAATCCTATTTATACATATATATTAGATACATATGATTTGGTTTGGTTGGGCTTTATGGCAATTCAACCATTGTAGGTTATTTAAGGCCAAATCCAATTTGGAATTTTTGTTCTTCTCCCCTCTCCGGAGATCAATGAAGATGAAAACAAAGAAAAGAATAACTATACACATGCATGTTGAAAAATCAACGATTGTTTTGACATTGTAAACGGTTGGAGAAGAAGCTAGACGGCAATTATACAAGAATGTTGCGAGCAATATTGAACAAGTCCTGACAGCAACACCCCACAAGGCACCAACTATACGGTCACCTACCACCTATCACGAAAACTATCCAAGCTAGATGAACCAGACATGCAGGACACTGCTGGAGAAGCAGAGACGAGCTCATAAGTGATGTACTCCTGTGGACCCTCGCATATGGCCAATCGAAAGCAGGACGACCAGCTCGAACATACATACAGCAGCTATGTGATGATACGGGATGTAACCCTGAAGACCTGCCAGAGGCGATGAATGATAGGGAGACGTGGAGAGAGAGAGGGTCAGGGATATCTGTGCTAGCTGCATGACATGATGATGATGATGATGATCTATATTGTAAATTGGACATCCTATTCTCTCAGATGATAGAAAATCAATATTTTTCAAATTTGACAAATCACATGGGAAAATGAAGTTCTGAATTTGAAACAACAAAAATCAATCAACCAAGCTGAATGTGAAGAGAATGTGTCAAGAATGCCTCAACTCAGAAATATTGATGGATAATAATTCTATTTATCCAAATAATAATTTCTGTTAGCATGTTTTAAAAATTTTCCTTATTATCAAGAGGGTAATCATGATTTACATCCACACTTAGTTGGATTGATTTTAATGGCACATCAACCAGTCTTGAGTTATTTAATGCCAAGAAGTTAGGGAATCATTTACATTTTTTGTGTAGTTGTTGCTTAAGTGTTTTTTGCCCCCAGATGATATCAAGTATTCCTATCTAATACTAATAATTTACTCCCAGTTATTAACTGTGTGCAATCAAATGAGCTCTGGCTCATTTAAGAATAATGTTACCGACAAACTATTCACTTTTGTTCCGGATTCCAAGTATTCCTATCTAATTCTAATAATCATATGGTTTCAAGTGTGTGTCTCTATTTGATAATTGTCGTTTGTTTCAAGTAACTAATTGTTATAATCCTAAGAAAAAAAATTCTTTATATACTGGGCCCATCTGGTTCTGTATGTCAAAATTTTTTTTTTCTCACAAACAGGATAGCCCAGGTAGCTGGGGTTGTACAGTGCATCAACCACATCTCTGTGGAGGGGTCACTCTCACCCTACTAAATGTGTGTCCTGGATATGACACTAAACCAACTGATGGTGAGGCTTCAGTCCAATAGCTTTGGGTAATAAGGAGTACATCTTCATTGCCATTACTTCCAGGTCTACTCTAATCCAGAGTGATATTAGGGTCCAATGGTTAAAAATAGAATTATTACCATTAAATAATGCTTGAAACCTTTGAACAGAGTGCAAACAAATGACCTTTGACTCATTTAAAAATAATGTTACTAAGAAACAATTTGCTTACGAATCTTCTATATTCAAAATATACTTATATAAACAGGATTTGGCATCAAATAACCCACAAGGGTTGATATACAATGAAACACAATAAAACCAAACCAAACCAAACCCCAATTTTGAAGAGATTAAATTGTTTGAACCACTTTTGGTGTGTATAATTATATTCCATATCTTATGTCCAACTTCAGTGAATAAAAAAAAAAAAGGCTTATCATATAACCTGGTTCGGCCTCTTGGATGTAGATCCCATCCAACTTCAGAATTTTCTTTCCCTCAATCAGGTGCCACACCAAAGTTAAAGAGTTCAATGTGGCCAACTATCTACCCATAGCTGGAAAAAATAATTGGATTCATGCCTTTCAATCGAATGCTCTATGAAATACTAACAGTTTTGTTCTGGATTTGAACTTGGGTCACCAAGTCCACTCTTTATGGCATTGCCCAGTCAGCTGGGGCTGTAGAATACACCGACTGCATCTCTGCAGAGAGGTAAGACCCCCCCCCCGTCCCCCCTCAGTGAGTGTCCTGATATGACACTAAACAATCTGATGGTGAGATTCCAATAATGCTGGTGATTTGGGGAATGCAGAGCACCCCTTCATTGCCATTGCTCCCAGGTCCACACTGGCCCGGAGTGGTAGCACCTAATAGGCCCTGATCTGTGGGTTAAATAGAACTAAACTGCATACTTATGCTAAACTGAATTGATTGAATTAGAATTGTCAGACTAAACTGAATAGTTTGAAATAGAAATGTTTTTGAAGATTAAACTGTACTAACATTTAAACTGTGTGTTTATGCTAAACTGAATTGTTTGAAATGGAACTGTTTTTGACACTGAAACTGTACTTTCGTTGAACTGAATTTTTTGAAATAGAAATGTTTTGACATTTAACTCTGCGTAAAAAAAATCTATACTTACACTAAACTGAATTGGTTGAATTAAAACCATTTGACTAAACTAAATATCTTGAAATAAAAATGTTTTTGACAATCAAACTGTGTACTCATGTTAAACTGAATTGTTTGAAATAGAACTGATTATTTGTATAAAAATGGATTTGGCATTGAATAACCTACGAAGGTTGATATGTCATAAAACCGAAACAACCAATTAATCCTTATGGCAACTGAAGTTACGTCATGAATACCTTCATAGGTTTAATTAAAATAAACCGTTTTTAAAATTCTAAACTTATGTTGGTTTATTATATTTAAAAAATATATAGCAACAAAACAAAAATTGAGTTAAGTGAAAAGATAATTATGGAGTAGAAAATTGTTGTGAGACCGAAACTTACCTACATCATGGACTCTTATTGAATAAGTCCTGCCGGCAACACCCCACAAAGCACCAACTATATTACCACCTGCTTCCCATCACGAAAACTATCCAAGTTAGATGAATCAGACACGCAGGACACTGCTGGAGAAGCAGAGACGAGCTCATAAGTGACGTACTCCTATGGACCCCCACATATGGCCGAAAAAAAGCAGGACGAGCAGCTTGAACATACAGACAGCAGCTATGTGAGGATACAGGATGTAGCCCTGAAGACCTGCCTGAGGTGATGAATGATAGGGAGAAGTGGAGAGAGAGGGTCAGGGATATCCGTGCTAGCGGCATGACATGATGATGATGATGATGAGTAATATCTTAAAACGGGAGTAGTATGGGAGCAGTAGTAGCAGTAGTAACAGTAGTACTAGAAGTACAACTACTAATATTGGACACTATCCTTTGAAACTTTTGTTAATATATCTTTCTTACTTCTAAACTGTGTTCCGTAGTTTCCTTCTGTGTACCGACTTTGGGTCCACATCAAAAATGTATTATTTGCCTACATTCCTCATGAGCGCTCTATTCATCTTCAATTCAATCTGAATAGATTTTAACTTTAAATTTAAGTGTTCACATACCCAACCCCACTCTTTCAAGAGGTGGATGTGACATACAGTCAATTTTTAAGTGGAGTATAAGTAAGTTCTTGTTGTTTGTTACGGACATCTGCCTCCCATCCCGAAAACTATCCAAGTTAGATGAACCAGACATGCTGGACACTGCTGGAGAAGCAGGGATGAGCTTATAAGTGATGTACTCCTATGGACCACCACATATGGCCGAGCAAAAGCAGGAAGACCAGCTCGAACCTACATACAGCAGCTATGTGAGGATATGGTATGTAGCCCTGAAGACCTGCCAGAGGCGATGAATGATAGGGAGAAGTGACGAGAGAGGGTTTGGGATATCTGTGCTAGCGGCACGACATGATGATGATGATGATGATATGTAAGTAAAAAGTAAAGTAGGTGACCATAGTCAAGGGCGACCAGAAGTCTCCCTTTTCGATAGCAACTAGGTGTAGGGGAGGGCACTACTCCTTTTCCAGGATTGCTCCACTTTACACTTGATACGTATCTTATATTGCTGAGTGTTAAGCAAAGAGGCATCAAGTACCATTTTTAAACCCTGGTCTCCCAGACCATTGGCGAACACTCAATCCATTAGGCCAATAAGCCAGTTAAGTGGATTATAACTGGTATAAATTCAGGGTTTTTCTACTTCAAAACAAGTTTCCATACCAGGGCTAAAAACAGCATAAGATAGTTAGATTATTGCAAGATATTTATTATTACATTTAAAATGCTCTTGGGAGAAACTGCGGAGGGGTAACACCCCCTGCCAGACTAGTGTCCTGGATATGACATTAAACAATCTGATGGTGAGGCTCCAGTGATGCTGGAGCTTTGGGGAATGCAGAGCACCCCCTTCATTGCCATAACTCCCAGGTCCACTCAGGCCCAGAATGCTAGCACCTGATAGGACCCTGTGTATGGGTTAAATAGAACTAACTGCATACTTATGCTAAACTGAATTGTTTGAAGTAGAACTGTTTGACTAAACTGTATAGTTTGAAATAGAAATCTTTTGACAATTAAACTGTACTTACATTTAAACTGCATGCTTATGCTAAACTGAATTGTTTGAAATGGAACTGTTTTTGACAATTAAACTGTACTTAAGCTAAACTGAATTGTTTAATATAGAACTGTTTTGACATTTAACTGTGCGTAAATAAAATCTGTACTTATACTAAACTGAATTAGAACTGTATGAATAAACTGAACAGCATGAAAAAAAAATGTTTTTCACAATTAAACTGTCTACTAATCCTGAATTGTTTGAAATAGAACTATTTGCATAAATTGGAATTGGCATTAAATAACCTATAAAGGTTGGTATGTCATAAAACCCAACCAACCAACCAACCAACCAACTCTTGGGAGAATAATACAACATCCAACCGAATTTCTATCTGAATATTCACATACTGGAATCTGTATTATTTTTGATCATTGAAATTCTGGATATGAGAAAATAACTATGAAATGCAAATTAGAATATTTCACTCCTTCCTAAATAGAAGCATCAATATCATTATGGAACAGGAACCCACAAGTTCACATGCCATCGAATAACTTATAAATTTTGATAAATAGACATTTCAGTATTGATCCCCAAGGAAAAGCAGATGAAAAGTCCCCATTAAAAATCAAAACACATGAAAACAAAGTTAGTGAATATTAAAAAAAAAAGCATTTTATCCCAGACAACTCAAGATTATCCTGCCAGTGGTTTCAATTTTTTTTTCTTGGAGAATTGCAATAAATCACCAGATTTTCAGTGATTATAAATCCTGGTTTTAAATACGTAACAAAGAAAAGGAAAAATCCTGTTTTGTCATATTTCAACAAATCTAATTTGAAAATAATAAAGAATAAATGAACTGAATAAAAAAAGAAAAATTGTCTCTGGTTGATTAGCAATGAAGTAGTTCAATCCTTTCTTCTTAAGAAAGCAAATAATACTGTTTTTTTTTTTGTTATTTTTATTTTAATCTTTGTAAAGAAGATAATAATGGTGCAAGTCACTATCTGCTCGGGATTATGAGTTTGAGCTGAGGACTTAGTCTTCGTTTCTGTGCCATTTAATGTGCTTTGTTTCACTGAAAGAATTTTTTTAAAAAGCTTTTCACTCTTTTATTGTCAGTAAAACTTATAACTTCTGATTTATCTTAAGTCCTTTTGACAAGTTTTGCGTAAAAATTTTTCAAGAAGGAAGAAAATGACAGTTTTGAGGACTAGTTCAATTACAATGACAACTGGGAAATTATACGTAGAGTTTTAGATGAATTAAAAATCCTGAAAACAAAATATAGCAAAAGAAAAATTTAAAAAAAAAGAAAGTAAGAGAAGCATGAAATAAAATTTGGTAATTTCATTTTCTCTTGTTAAGAATTGTTCACTTGGCACCGTGTTCTATATTGCCCTGTAGACTAGGGTTGTAGAATACACTAACTGCTTCTCTGCTGAGGAGTAAAACCCCCACTAAACGAGTTTCCTGGATATGACACTAAACAATCTGATGTTCCAGTAATGCTGGATCTTTGGAGAATACAGAGTACCTCTTCATTACCATCACTCCCAGGTCCACTCTGGTTTGGAGTGGTAGCATCTGAAAGGGTTCTATCTATGGGTCAAATCGAGCAAAGTAATCAAAGTTGGCGACCGTAGTTGAGGGTGATCCAAAGACTCCCTTTTCGTTAACTACTACACTAAGGTGTCAGGGAGGGCACTACTCCTTTCCGTAGATTGCTCCACTTTACTCTTGATCCCTTCCTTATAATACTGAGTGTTAAGCAAGGAGGCATCAACAACTATTTTTTGAGTCTTTGGTATGGCTCAACTTGGGATTGAACCCAGGGCTCTCAGGCCAATGATGATTACTCTAACCATCATACCAATGTCCAGTATCAAATAGAACTAAACTATATACTTATGTTTAACTAAATTGTTTGAAATGGAACTTTTTTTTTGACATTGAAACTGTATACTTATGCTAAACTGAATTGTTTTATGTAGAACTGTTTTTGTATGATAAACTGAATTGTTTGAAATGGAACTGTTTATATGTAAAAAAATAGATTTGTCATTAAAAACCTACAATGGTTGATATGCCATAAAACCAAACCAAACCAAACCAAACCAGACCAGACCAGACCAGTGTTTTATAGAAGCTAGTGTGACGGCAAATTGACTAAAATCCCTAAACGGGACTTTATTTTCGCACGTGTGAAGACGGGGCAGGTTGGCACTTGATCCCCTACAGAAATAAGTCCTGTTCAGAGTTCTTTTCTCAGGCAGATAAGAACTGGCATATTACGTGAGGGAATAATTTAGGGCCAGACTGGCCACCGCTGGCAAAGGGGTCCAAAATTTCACACTATCACACACCCACCAGGCCGCTAAACTTCTTTCCCTTAGATAATAGAAGAATACGGGCCTATAGGTCTTAGTTGTAATAATATTAATGTTGTTGTAGTAGTCGGCAACTCCGGTTTCCCGTGTGATACTTTAGGAATTAATAGGACAGTTCTAAGCAAGATAATGTAAGGCGAATAGAAGCTGAAAGGAAAGCATGGAATAATAACATAGACCACATGGTAAAATGAAAATACATAGGTTCTTTACTACGGTTATATATATATATACGTTCAAAGTGTCAAAAACATATAATAGGATAGTCCATGAATATAAATGTCTTTTCTTGGCTTTTATCCTTCTTCAAATAGAGAGAGAGAGAGAGTGGTAAACAAAATTTGGGTGTAAAGGAAAAATGTCCCAAAGTTACTTATCTTATTTTTTTGACGGGGTTCCACTGGAGAATTTTTCTTCTTTCACGGGCTAATAGACTTTGTACTGTTTTTAATACTGGCTTGAAGGATTTTGGAGTCCTTCGTGTCTCAGTTAGTCTTTTGTCTTTTGCCCGGAGTAAAATGGCTATCGTCCGTCTGCCACGAGCGTTGCTCAAAAACCCCCTTACTACCCCTGAGGGGAAGGGAACCCCCACTTCCGTTTGGGGTCCCCGCCAATCATTTGGCTTCTTTTTTCTTTCCCCTTCCGATGTCCGGCGACCCAAGGTCACTTAGGTGCGAACATCTGCGTGACCCACATTCTCTCCTAACGGTCACTTTTTGACTGCTTACTAATGTTAGTTCAACGGGGGGAGAGTATCATTCTTACCTCTTCGTCTTCATGAGCTATCACGTGACACTAGATACAAAAGTACTGAGTTTGCTTGAATATAATGTTATCCCAAATATAATATGACACCCAAAATTTTGAACAATTTAGGAATAAATTTTATTTTCTTATATAATGCAATGTCCAAATACAGCCATACTTTTGATATAGAAAGCTACTGTATCAGTTTGGTTTGGTTTTATGGCATATCAACCCTTGTTGGTTATTTAATTTGAAATGTGGTTTAAACATATATATTAGATATATATGATTTGTAAACATAAATCAACAAGGTTAAATAGTTCTTAGTATTGCTATGTACTGCAAACAATTCAATTAAACATCAGTCATTTGTTTACACATGGTTAAAGGATCAAACAGTTTTTTTTTCCAACAATTCAATTTAGCCTAAGTCTATTGTTTGCCCTCAGTTTAAATGTCAAACACATCTATTTGAAACATCAATAAGATCTTTCAGGAGCTATTACTTCGAGCCAGAGTGGACCTGGGAGCAATGGCAATGAAGAGGTAAGTATTTGTCGCTGCCTCCCACCAGACAGGACTTGACACAAGGTCAAAAGCCCGAAGGCCGATTAAAGTAATGGCAATGAAGAGGTACTCTACACTACACTCTCCAAAGCTCCTGCAGTTGAGCCTCACCATCAGATTGTTTAGTGCCATATCTAGGACACGAGTTAGGGGAGTCTTACCCCTCTACAGCGATAGAGTCTGTGTATTATATGGCTCTAGCCAACTGGGCTATATCTGTTTGGATTCTGCATAAAACTGTATCACCTAAACCACTTCTGGAGGTGCCCATGGTGTAATGGTTATCGTCGTAGGAAATGGACACGGCAACACGAGTTCAAATCCTAGACGAGACTGATTGCATTTCACATAGCACTAATACTCTTGGGAAAGGTATGAATCCAATTATCCTCCCTCCAGCTATGGGTAAATAGTAGAGCAGACTGGGTTCTTCAGCCTTGCTGAGGCAACTTGTCTAAGAGAAGGAAAACTCTGAATTCAAACCTGTAAAACTCTGAATTCAAACCTGTAAAACTCCTCTTAAAAATTGACCTTGTGTCATATCCTGCCCGAGCAGAGGGGTTGGATAAATAGGATCACCCAAACCACTTCTGCCTCCAAAAGGATTTAACCAGCCATTTCACTACAAGCAGAATGTGACACAAGATCAGATTTTTATGGTAGGTTTTACCGTGCATAAATGTATTGCCGAGGGCAAAAAATATAAATGTATTGCCGAGGGCTAAAAATTATTTGATTTTGTTGGCATCTCCTCCCACCCCCACTTTGAGAGGATTACTTCAAACATCATTTTATAAGAAAGAAATAATATCGAAATAATAATATGAAAATAATAATATGAAAACGATATGAAAATAATATTGCCCAGTCTGCTGGGGCTGTAGAATACACTGACTGCACCTCTGCAGAGGTCTTACCGACCCCCCAACAAGTGTCCTGGATATGACACTAAACAATCTGATGGTGAGGTTCCAGCAGTGCTGGAGCTTTGGGGAATGTGGAGTACCCCTTCATTGCCATCGCTCCCAGGTCCATTCTGGCCCAGAGTGGAAGCACCTGATAGGGCCCTATCTATGGGTTAAACAGAACTAACAGCATACTTATGCTAAACTGAATTGTTTGAGTAAACTGAATAGCTTGAAATAGAAATGTTTTTGACAATTAAACCGTACTTACATTTTAAACTGCGTGCTTATGCTTAACTGAATTATTTGAAATAGAACTGTTTTTCAACATTACAACTGTATTTACACTTAACTGAATTGTTACATATTGTTACATTTAAACTGTGTGCTTATGCTTAACTGAATTATTTCAAATAGAACTGTTTTTCCACATTAAAACTGTATTTACACTTAACTGAATTGTTACATGCTTGAATTGTTTGAAATAGAAATGTTTTTGACAATTAAATAGTGTATTTATGCTAAACTGAATTGTTTTAAATAGAACAGATTATTTCCATAAAAATGGATTTGGCGTTAAAAAACCTACAAAGGTTAATAATGCCATAAAACCCAACAAACCAAACCAAACTGAAAATAACAATATGAAAAGAATAAGAAAATAATATGAAAATAATAATATGAAAATAATAAGAAAATAATATGAAAATAATAATGTGAAAATAATATGAAAATAATAAGAAAATGATATGAAAATAATAAGAAAATAATATGAAAATAATAATGTCAAAATAATGATATGAAAATAATATGAAAATAATAATATGAAAATAATAATATGAAAATAATATGAAAATAATAATATCAAAATAATAATGTCAAAATAATAATATGAAAATAATAATGTCAAAATAATAATATGAAAATAATAATATGAAAATAATAAGAAAATAATATGAAAATAATAAGAAAATAGTATGAAAATAATAATGTCAAAATAATGATATGAAAATAATATGAAAATAATATGAAAATAATAATATGAAAATAATATGAAAATAATAATATGAAAATAATATGAAAATAATAATATCAAAATAATAATGTCAAAATAATAATATGAAAATAATATCAAAATAATAATATGAAAATAATAATATGAAAATAATAAGAAAATAATATGAAAATAATAAGAAAATAATATGAAAATAATAATGTGAAAATAATAAGAAAATAATATGAAAATAATAATGTCAAAATAATAAGAAAATAATATGAAAATAATAAGAAAATAATATGAAAATAATAATGTCAAAATAATAAGAAAATAATATGAAAATAATAATGTCAAAATAATGATATGAAAATAATATGAAAATAATATGAAAATAATGATATGAAAATAATATGAAAATAATAATATCAAAATAATAATGTCAAAATAATAATATGAAAATAATATCAAAATAATAATATGAAAATAATAATATGAAAATAATAAGAAAATAATATGAAAATAATAAGAAAATAATATGAAAATAATAATGTGAAAATAATAAGAAAATAATATGAAAATAATAATGTGAAAATAATAAGAAAATAATATGAAAATGATAAGAAAATAATATGAAAATAATAATGTGAAAATAATAAGAAAATAATATGAAAATAATAATGTCAAAATAATGATATGAAAATAATATGAAAATAATATGAAAATAATAATATGAAAATAATATGAAAATAATAATATCAAAATAATAATGTCAAAATAATAATATGAAAATAATATCAAAATAATAATATGAAAATAATAATATGAAAATAATAAGAAAATAATATGAAAATAATAAGAAAATAATATGAAAATAATAATGTGAAAATAATAAGAAAATAATATGAAAATAATAATGTCAAAATAATGATATGAAAATAATATGAAAATAATAATATGAAAATAATAAGAAAATAATAATATGAAAATAATAATATGAAAATAATAATATGATAATAATCTGAAAATAATAATATGAAAATAATATTGAAAAAGGAATAACTGAATTTAAGTATTTTTTAAAATAATTCTTTCTTTTTAAAACTGGTAGTTTTTTTGTTAAAAGCTTTTATGATTATTCTTAGTCTCTTTCATATAACTAACCCTAACCCTATTGAACAAATCCGGGAAGCAACATCCCACAAAACAGCAGCTGTATGGGCATCTACCTCCCATCTCTAAAACCTTCCAAATAAGAAGGACAAGACATGTGGGACACTGCTGGAGAAGTAAGGATGAACTCATAAGCAATGTTCTCCTATGGACCCCTTCACATGGACATGCAAGTGTTGGATGACCCGCTAGAACTTATCAACAACAACTCCGTACGGACACAGGATGAAGTCTTGAGGACCTGCCGGAAGTGATGGATGATAGGGACGAATGGCAAGAGAGAGCCAGGGAAATCCATGCTAGCTGCATGTCATGATGATGATGGTCATGATATTTATCAAAAAAAGGAATCGACTCACTTCACAAAACCTAATCTTCTATTTTTTCATTCAAGTTGCTTTTTTTTTTGTTTTAATTGTACGATTATATTTCATTCTTATTTGGTGTTTGTGTTGTTATTACATCAAGAAATTTCCAAAACCGGGCCATTGGCCTAATGAGTAGAGTGTTTGCCAATGGTCCGGGAGACCGGGGTTCAATCCCAGGTTGAGTCATACTAAAGACTCAAAAAATGGTACTTGATGCTGCCTTGCTTAGCACTCAGCATTATAAGGTACGGATCAAGGGTAAATTCAAATTCAGATCAAGGTACGGATCAAGGGTAAATTCAGATAAGGTACGGATCAAGGGTAAATTCAAATTCAGGGAAAGGAGTAGTGCCCTCCCCTACACCTAGGTGTAGTAGCTATTGAAAAGGGAGCCTTCAGGTCACCCCTTCGACTACGGTCGCTAACTTTACTTTATTACTGATTTACAGTTTAAATCTGTGCAATTATTTTGTGGAATTTTTGTGGATACGGCTGATTCTTTTTTCTGCACATTTCTTAATCATTTTTTATTTTGAAAAAAAAAAAAAAAGCGGAAAAAAAAAGAACTGGAGAAATGAGTTGAAAAGAATCAGTTTAATAAAGTCAATAAAACTAAATGTTTTATTTATTTATCAAGAGACTCGCTCTCAAGAAAAACTAACGAATTTAATCTGTAAACTGAATAAATATATTTTACAAATGATCATAAAATAATTCAATAAGACAAACTCAAGAAAAAATGTACATATGTGTGTGTGTGTGTATGTGTGTGTATGTGTAAGATAGATGAATATACATTTTGGAAGCTTGCATTGTACACCAATGGTTGGTTGGTTGGTTGGTTGGTTGGTTTTAAAAGCATATGAAGCCTTGTTGGGTTATTTTATGCCAAAGTCAGTTTAACAATTGTGGTCTCCAATTATATACACAATACAAATGTGTCATGTCAACTCTTGTTGGGTTATTTTATGCCAAAGTCAGTTTAACAATTATGGTTTCCAATTATATATGGTACAAAAATGTATCATGTCAACCCTTGTTGGGTTATTTTATGCCAAAGTCAGTTTAACAATTATCGTCTCCAATTATATACACTACACAAATGTATCATGTCAACCCTTGTTGGGTTATTTTATGCCAAAGTCAGTTTAATAATCATGGTCGCCAAGTTCATATGGTATAAAAATCAATCTTCCTAATCATTTCAAACTAGTTAATGCTTCATACCTAGTTGCAATATCAATGTTTTAAGAGCTTATCTATCAAGTATTTGAGACCTTAGCCGGTACTCCCACACCAAATCAGAAGGGACCTGTGAATAATAGCCATGAAGGGGTGACACCACACTCCCAAGAGCTCTAGATCTGATCCCTCAACATCAGATGAAATTAAGTGTCATACCCGGGATACCCCTTTTTGTGGGGGAGTTTTATCCCACTGCAGAGGATATTGTCAGAATATTCAAGACCCTGTGACCGGGCTGCTATAACGAGAAAAAAACAGAAGAGACGCTCAGATTCATTTGAAGTTATGCATATCTTATAAAATGTTCCATATTAATGTCTGATGATTTCCAATTTAATAATGAATTAAGTGAGGGAAACTTAATTGCAAAAGTTGATTTATAAAAAGAAATTGTTTGGCTGTTTTTGTGGATGATGAACATTTGTGTTGCAATAGTCGTGATTCATTGAATGTGCAAATATTTCAGTGGTTTTACTTGATTCATTGAATGTACAAATATTTCAGTGGTTTTAATTGATTCATTGGATGTACAAATATTTCAGTGGTTTTACTTGATTCATTGAATGTACAAATATTTCAGTGGTTTTACTTGATTCATTGAATGTCCAAATATTTCAGTGGTTTTACTTGATTCATTGAATGTACAAATATTTCAGTGGTTTTACTTGATTCATTGAATGTCCAAATATTTCAGTGGTTTTACTTGATTCATTGAATGTCCAAATATTTCAGTGGTTTTACTTGATTCATTGAATGTACAAATATTTCAGTGGTTTTACTTGATTCATTGAATGTCCAAATATTTCAGTGGTTTTACTTGATTCATTGAATGTCCAAATATTTCAGTGGTTTTACTTGATTCATTGAATGTACAAATATTTCAGTGGTTTTACCTGATTCAAAATTGTAATCATAAAATTGTAATCATTTGTTGATTTTGTGTGTGTGTGCATGTGTGTGTATCTGTGCATGTGTGTGTGTGTGTGTGTGTGTGTGTATGCAAGTGAAATCTGTGGCAAATTCTTATACAGTATAATCTATGTGATGACAGTATGTTTTATTCAAAAGTTCTTTCTAATTAGAGGCAAAATCTTCAGATAAATCTGGCTGATATACCATTAAACAAAGAAACCAAACCAAACCTAACCAAATTTGGATAAATCCGTCTTTTTATTGCATGTAATTAAATTACAGAGTGTTTCAAAAAAATTCCGTATCATTTGAGATCTACTAGAGTGCTTCAGAAAAAACTGATATTAATACGTAATCTAATAACTTGACCAATTCTCATTGAAATGGTCACAAATATTTAACATTGGCCTAATGGAGAGAGTGTTTGCTAATGGTCCTGGAGACCTGGGTTCAATCCCAGGTCGCGTCATACCAAAGACTTTAAAAATGGTACTTGATACCATCTTGCTTAACACTCAGCAATATAAGGAATAGATTAAGGATAAAGTCTAGCAATCCAGAGAAAGGAGTAGTGCTCTCCTCTACCTCTCAGTGTAGTAGCTATTGAAAAGGGAGCCTTTGGGTCACCCTCGACTATGGTCTCCAATTTTACTTTACTTTTTATAGAAACACACCAAAAGTCTATGTTTAAAAGTCAAACACCTTTTCTTTACCAGTGAATGGCATTTCTATAACTGAAAAGACAAAAACAAAAACATAAAACATTTAATCAAATTTTGTGTTTTTTTCTGTACATGTGGCAAAAATTCTAGAATCATTTGAACAAGAATTGGTCAAGTTATTAGATTACAAAATGATATCAGTTCTCCTGAAACACCCTGTACTTTCTTCTTCTCTGAATCTCTTTCCAACAACAGTCCAGTTCAGTTTTTTTCCTTTGGATATCTTAACCTTTTAATCCCTTAGTTCCTTAGTTCTCAATACCCTGTACCTCAGTTCATAAAAACAAAAACATCTGGTTCAAATAACATGCAAAATTCTTTTAGTTTTAGGAAATGAATATCTTTGTTGAAAACTACCCATTTTTCTATTAAAATAAAGGCTATGAACAGTTGCCAGAGTTAGCCTTCTATTCTTTGTCACTTACGTGATCTCCCATCATCCCAAATATCAGGCTTAAGACAAAGAAATATCAACCAAATACTGCACTCAATTTGAAATATCAAATTTGGTTTGGTTTGGTTTGGTTTAGTTTTGTGGCATATCAACCATTGTAGGTTATTTAATGCCAAATCCATTTTTACACATACAAACAGTTCTATTTCAAACTATTCAGTTAAGCATACAAAAGCAGTTCCATTTCAAACAATTCAGTTTAGCATAAGTATGCAGTTAAATGTTAAAACAGTCTTATTTCAAGCAATTCAGTTTAACATAAGGATGCAGTTTAGTTCTATTTAACCCATTGGTAGGGCCCTATCAGGTGCTACCACTCCAGGCCAGAGTGGACCTGGGAGCAATGGCAATGAAGGGGTACTCCACATTCCCCAAAGCTCCTGTATTACTGGAACAATTTCATGGACTTTTTACTTCTTTTTTTTTTGAGTGATTATTTTTTTCAAATCTAAGTTCATGATATTTGAAATATTCATTCATTGAAAATTCTTACTGGATATAGGAAATTGTAAAATAATGCCGTATTGAAATTGCTTTGTTATTGTAATAATATTTTTTAAATTCCTGCATATCTATTTTTCTCACCATAAAGCAACTAAACAAATATTGGAAAAGTAAGAAAGAACACATGAACAACATTCTCCTATGGATTCCTTACACATAGACATACTGATCAGCAAAGTCTTACATTTTACTAGGTGCTGTCTAGAGGACTCAACAAGCACGATGGCCAATCAGGATATGGATAACTAGAGAGATTCAGAAAAATTCATACTGTTAGAATGCCTTGATGATGATGACGATGATGATACTTCAAATGTTACCCTAATTCTGCATGCCTCAGGTACCAGGAACCCAAGGGCTGACTCTGATTTCTAGCTTTTTTGTTTATTGTCAAGTTTTAAGTCTGTATTTTAAAGACTTTTATTTCCCAATTCTTGCTGTCTTCATTGATTAAATGATGAAGAAGAATCTTTTTTTCTCAATTCATTCCTGCGTTATTAACACATGTGCTAGGAAACTGGGAAAGTCTTTTCTCGAAGATTTTAAAAGGAAATTAATTTTGTTCAAACGAATTAGTCCAACTAAGTGTTAATTCTTTTCATTTTTCTTTTCTTTTTTCTCGGAGTGCAAATTATTATTTTAAAAAATTTTTTTTCAAAGAATAATTTCATTCCCTTTGTTAGAGATTCAAAAAAAAAAAAGAAAGAAAAAAAGAAAAGAAAAGGAAAATAAGAAAAGAAATAAAAAGCAACAACTAATAGATAAAATTATCGCATTTACATTTTAGCATTAAGAGTTCTCTTCATTTGGCTCTAAAATGGCATAGTGATGTTCTTAGCTTTTTTTATCCGCAGTGGGTGACAGGAGAATAATTAGGTCTTTGCTATTTCAATTGCTCACCCAGATGCACCTGGAATTGGAGTGAAGCTCTCATGCGCCAAACACTAGATGGATTTCATGTCACTCGACAGAGTTATGGTAAAACAGAAAGAAATTCATTTTTCTTTTATGAATACAGGATTCAAAATTAATTTTTGATCTTTGATTAATTGATTGATTTTAATGGCATGTCAACCTGTCTAGCATTATTTCATGCCCAGAGGTGAGTGAATCATGTTCCTTGTACATCCCCATTCATAATTTTTGTGTTGTTAAGAGTTTTTTTGTACAAGACCAGTAATATGGATACTTAGTGAGAATCAAACTCATTATATTTTCAAAAGTGCTGCCGAAATTATCACCATCACATTGGCCTGCACCATCAATCATTGAGCAGATTGATTGATTGATTTTAATGGAGTGCCAATCTGTTTTGGGTTATCTTAAGTCAACAGGTTAGGGAATCCCATTCATTGTACATCCATATTTACATTTTTCAGTCAAGTCATTTCTTAAAATATTTTTTTTGCACATAGTTCTATCAAACATGAATGAGGTGCCCATGGTGTAATGGTTATCGTCGTAGAAAATGGGTATGGCGACACGAGTTCAAATCTTGGACGAGGCTGATTGCATTTCACATAGCACTAATACACTTGGGAAAGGTATGAATCCAATTATTCTCCCTCCAGCTATGGGTAAATAGTAGGACAGACTGGGTTCTTCAGCCTTGGTGAGGCAACTAGTCTAGGAGAAGGAAAACTCTGAATTCAAACCTGTAAAACTCCTCTTAAAAATTGACCTTGTGTCATATCCAGCCCGAGTGGAGGGGTTGGTAAATAGGATCAAACATGAATGATTTTTAACTGATCTATTTGATCCATAGATGGGATATTAACAGGTTCAACCACTCTGGGTCAGAGTGGACCTGAGAGTAATGGTAATGAAGGGGTATTTACACACTCCTTAGATCTCCAGAACTGAATTCTCCGTATCAAATGCAATTTAAGCCAAACTTAGCTCTTTGGACCTGAATGCCTAAAATCCTACAACGTCTCCACACAATAGGAAATTACCGAAATAGCGGTACCTTCGAGTTCTAAGGGTTAAGACACCTTTTGGGGAGGGGAAGGGTTCTTAGCTCTTTGCAAGGGAGACAGAGTGTAAAATTTGTTTTCAAGAAAATTGTGGCCACCCTTAAAGACAAAGGAATCAGCTTTTTTTAAAATGTAGTATTAGAATATATTCTAGGAAAAATAGGAAAAAAATTCTTTCATGAAATCTTGTGCCAGTTTTATGATCAATATGATTATTCAATCTCTTTTCCATTGCCCTGAATAAATTTTCATCATTGAAAAGATAAACATTAAAAAGTGTTTAGAAAGAGGAAATATGAGGAGGTGTATTCCAATTGCTGCTGTAGCTGTTCATTTGAACCTGAAATCATAAAAATTGGTCAGTCATCTCATAAGATGAACAGCAATAACATTCTGAATTTTCAAGAGTCTATGACAATTTTAAATGCCTGTAAAAAAAAGTCTGGAAACTGATTGAATGTGCCACGTAAGTTAAAAAGATTTTTAATATTTGTCTCTTAGTCTCTCAGCATCTGTGATGTAAGCATTGCCCTCCTCCTCTATGGAGATGGGTACTTAAACTAGGTTTTTTTTTTTCTTCTTATGTGTCATATGTAACTCATTAATGACAATATTTATTCAGAATTATTCAATAACTGCAATAATTAATTGGATATTAGTTTCTTATTGTATCCATAGTTGGTGCCTTGTGGGGTGTTCGTGCCAGAACTTGTTCAATATTGCTTGCAACATTCTTGTGTAATTGCCGTCCAGCTTCTTCTCCAGCCATTTTATTAGCATCCAAGTAGTGCATCCATACAGCAGTATCAACATGACCGCTGCCTGGAAGAAACTGTATTTCATTTTATCGGTCAGGTCTGACTTCCATATGATTGATAGCTTATCCAATTTAGATGAACCAGACATGCAGGACACTGCTGGAGAAGCAGGAACAAACTCATAAGTGATGTACTCCTATGGACCCCCACATATGGCCGAGCAAAAGTGGGACAACCAGCTCGAACATACATACAGCAGCTGTGTGAGGATATGGGATGTAGCTCTGAAGACCTGCCAGAGGCGATGAATGATAGAGAGAAGTAGAGAGAGAGGTTCAGGGATATCCATGCTGGTGGCACGACATGATGATGATGATTGTATCCATAGATAAAAGAGAAATCACACAGATAAGAAGGTTTTTAGAGTTCAATATTTGCATTGCTTCAGATAAAGACAGACAAATGTGGGTTTTGGTTAGTTTCTTTGTTTAATGACATATCAACCTTCATAGGTTATGTAATGCCAAAGCCATCCTTGTTGAAAATTACTAGTGGTGCTATCTAAACCATAGCTGTGGAGATAAAAGAGTTCATGCCTTTCCCAATGATATTCATCCAAAAGTGAACATAGCACGACTGGAATTTGAACTCGCTTACTTAAGATAACTGTTCAGTGCTTAGCCATTACACCATCGAGACTCCACTTGAGAATCTGGTGTCCTCACATATTACCAAATTCTATACAGTCAAAAGATATGAATATGCAGCAATCCAAAAACTGGACATTGGCATGATGGTTAGAGTGCTCGCCAAATGGCCCAGGAGACCTAGGTTCAATCCCAGGTCAAGTCTTACTAAAGACTCAAAAAATAGTTCTTGATACCTCCTTGCTTAACACTCAGCATTATAAGGTAGAGATCAAGGGTAGATTGAAGCAATCCAGGGAAAGGAGTAGCGCGCTCCCCTACACCTTGGTGTAGTAGCTATCGAGAAGGGAACCTTCAGGTCACCCTCAAATAAGGTCGACTAACATTTATGCTTTTTTTATCTAGGTTTCAGTTTCAGGGCTGTAGAGCTTGATTATTTTTGTTTGCCCAGTCGGCTGGGGCTGTAGAATACACCGACTGTTTCTCTGCGGAGTACCCCTTCATTGCCATCGCTCCCAGGTCCACTTTGGCCTGGAGTGATAGCACCTAATAGGGCCCTATCTATGGGTTAAATAGAACTAACAGCATACTTATGCTAAACTGAATTGTTTGAGTAAACTGAATAACTTGAAATAGAAATGTTTTTGACAATTAAACCATACTTACATTTAAACTGCATGCTTATGCTTAACTGAATTATTTCAAATAGAACTGTTTTTCGACATTAAAACTGTATTTACACTTAACTGAATTGTTACATATAACTGCTTGAATAGTTTGAAATGAGAATGTTTTTGACATTTAAATTGTGCACTCATGCTAAACTGAATTGTTTTCAATAGAACAGATTATTTATATAAAAATGGATTTGGCGTTAAATAACCTACAAAGGTTGATATGCCATAAAACCCAACAAACCAAACCAAACCATTATTTTCATCTAAATTTCTGAGATGAAGCTTGATAATTGTGATAAAACTTGATAAATGAGTGAAATGATCTGGAAGTTGTAGGTTCAACCTCAACAACTAGTAAGACTAACAAGGAATACTTACAATAAATTAATGCTTGTACTCGGTCAAGGTTCACAAAATTGAAACAGTCTATCCCTGTGATTCAAATAAAGGTTTCTGTTTGAGATTCAGTGGGGACTCCCAAGTTTGACATGAAATACATGAAGAAGGCTGAAGGATATATCAACCGAAATGTTTTGATTATTACTATAAAGATGCAGTCAATAGTCTGAATATTCTAAATAATGACAATTGATCATTTTCGTCGAGATTTTATCATGTTTCACAAGACATAATAAATTTCTGGTATCTTTGGTTTAAAAAAGCAGTTCCGAAACTTATTGGCCACTGAAATTTTGATAAAACATTGAAATGAAGGAAAACGATTTTTTTTAAATATAAAAAAATTATTCAAAAAAGAAGAGAAATATTCAAGTGAAAAGCAATTCTGTTCTTTTTTTATTAATCTGAATTTCTAATTGAGAAAATTCATACTGAGAGATTTTACCTTTGTGCTGAAGTTTTCTTTTTTCTTCACTTTTAGAAATGAACATACTTCAGTAAATTTTCTAAAAAGTATTATTTTGAGAATAGCGACTCCAGTGTGTATATATATATATATATATATAAGTAAAAAAATAAAGTTGGTGACCTTAATCGGGGGTGATCAGAAGGCTTCCTTTTCAATAGCTACTACACTGAAGTGTAGGGGAGGGTGCTACTCCATTCCCTGGATTGATCCACTTTACCTTTGATCCATACCTTATAATGCTGAGTGTTAAGCAAGACTGCACCAAGTACCATATTTTGAGTCTTTGGTATGACTCGACCTAGGATTGAGCCCAGGTCTCCCAAACCATAGGCAAACATCCTACTCATTAGGCCAATATATATATATATATAAGAGTTGTGATACAATGAAACAGTCTGTCTGTGGATGACAATATATGTATATATATATATATATATATATATATATATATATAGGGAGGAAAATACAGAGACAATATTTTTTTCTCCATCTGAAGAAGGTCATTTTATAGCCCTGATGTAAATTTATTATGAAACTACAAAATTGAGTTTTTTCTATCAATTTTATGTAAAAAATGTTTTTGCTCAGCACGTGAGTTTCAATGTATTTTTAATCTGAAGTTAATAATGCATTCAATAAGTGTTGGCATTGAGCACTTAACTGGATATACCTATTCTCTTTGGATTATTACTTGATTGTCTAATCCTTAGACTATTTTCCTGCTATAACATATATAATGAAGAAATGACCTAGTTTTTTCCAAGTAGGAACAACTTTCAGTGGATTACATATTTATTATCAAACTCTACACCAGTGAAACTCTCATACAAAAATAAAATAAAATAAACGAAAATGAAATTGTATAAATATATATAATGTTATAATGGATATACTTAATTTTGGACTGCTGCATATTTATATGTAAATGTTTCTGAAACTATAGAAATACCAATCTAATATTTGACAGTGTCTTCTGTACAATCAACTTGTACCTATTTAGATTCTATTTTGATAAATCTTTTTTGTTAACTAAAATAGTAGAACACATAAAACAAAGCAAGAGAGCAATAAAAATATTTAATTCCATACAAAAGAAATGACAATAAAAAGATTTATGTAAATTCATACAAACCAGATTTCAACTAAAATGAATTTGATTCTTTGTTTCTTTCTAATTTTATTTTGCTTTGTGTGACTTTAATTCAAAAGCTAGCTCGTTATGAATTTATGAGAAAACATATTTACATGTTTCATATTTCAAAACTTAGTGAAAATTATATAAATCTTATTTTTCATCTCTTCAGAATCTCCATAAAAGTCTTCTATAGAAACATATAAACTAGATGTTTGTAGTAAGCCCCTCAAAATTGTAGGCCTGGACCATATGGCACCACTGGGCCTCGCTCTGTTTGGCCTTGAATATGATACAAGTTGAATGACACTGTGGTCATGTATTTGACTATGAGTCTCATTGTTAACCATTATCATTGGTTTAGTTGTCAATCTTAGGTAATCATAAATACATATATAAGAGGGATTGAAAAGTTCTAAACTGAGCCAAAAAAGGAATTACTTGATTTAAGAATTTTTATTTATTTCCTTTTTAGAAGCATTGAAGAAACTGGAGAAACAATGTTCCAAGTTTGTTCAACTGTAGAATGCATAAATGGAATAGCATGTATGTTTTATGGCGGTTGGTTGTTTTCTGAGAAATTCTGAGAACTTTTCTGTACCCTCTCATACATTGGAACTATTAGATGCTGGTAAAATAAATTATTTACTTTCTTTCAAGTGCAACTTGAGAAAAAAATAATCATGGGTTGAAATTTTTATTACATTTTTGTTAGAAGCATTGAAAAAACTTGGTGGATCGTTGTTTGGGTTTTATGGCATATCAACTTTTGTAGGTTATTTAATGCCAAATCCATTTTTATACAAATAATCAGTTCTTTTTCAAACAATTCAGTTTAGCATGTGTACACACTTTAATTGTCAAAAACATTTCTATTTCAAGCTATTTATTTTTGTCAAACAGTTCTAATTCAAACAGTTCAGTTAGCATAAGTATGCAGTTTAAATGTCAAAACAGTTCTATTTCAAGTAGTTCACTTAAGCATATGTACACAATTTAGTTCTATTTGACCCATAGATAGGACCCTACCAGGTGCTACCACTCTGAGCCAGACTGGACCTAGGAGCAATGGCAATGAAGGGATACTCTGCATTCCCCAAAGCTCTAGCATTACTGGAGCCTCACCATCAGATTGTTTAGTGTTATATCCAGGACACTTGTTGGGAGGTGGGGTTCTCAGACTTCTGCAGAGGTGCAGTTGGTGTATTCTACAGTTCCAGTCGTCAGGGCAAAAGAAACTTGAACTGTAGAATGAATATGCGAAAACATATTTAAATATGTCCTAAATAAACTGACAGTTTTATATTTCAAAACTTTGTAGAAATTAAATAAAAACTCATTTTTTAAACAAGAAAGTTTTAAGTCTTTTAATTACAAAAATATCAAGAAGAAATATGTTTTCACCGAACCATTTCAGGATGGGGCAAGATGCAGAACAAGATGGCATTTATCTGTCTGAACATCTCAGATGAGACTTGACTTGTATCCTTTAAATTTTTATTTTTCGGACTGTTTTCCACCTCTATACTATGATTTTTTAAACACAACATTTTGGCTGTTATATCCTTTGGCCTTCTTCAGGTGTTCCTTGTTTATAAGAATGGTTCTTCTTCAGGTGTTCTCTAAGTATAGGAATGGTTCAACCAGAGAAATTATTTTTAATGTTTGACTGTTGATCAAACAAGGCATTCAGGAACTTATTAAGATCTCATTCAAATAATAACGTCATTGTTTTTGCATGCTTATTAATCCGAGAAGCATCATGAGAAGTTTCATAGGAAGGATTTGAAGTATAAAATCCAATGGTATCAGTTATACTAAATATTTCTTAATTTTCATAGTTTAAACTGAAGAAGGTCGGAAGATACAACAGCTGAAACATTAAGTTTTAATATATCACAATAAATATGAGGACAGCAATCTGAAAAATCAAAATCAAAACAGTGCATATCAAACCTCATCTTCAAAATTCAGATAGAATATATCAAATTAGTGTGGACTTGATATATTACAAGAATGGAGAAAACAATATGGGAACCAATAATTGAAAAGGCTAAAGTAAATTGATTTTTTTAAAGTAAATTACATTAGTCCAATTGGGCTAATGAGTAGAGTGTTTGCCAATGGCCTGGGAGACCAGGGTTCAATCCCAAGTGAAGTCATACCAAAGACTCAAAAAATGGTACATGATGCCACCGTGCTTAGCCCTCAGCATTATAAGGTTAGGATCAAGGGCAAAGTGGAGCAATCCAGAGAAAGGAGTAGCACCCTTCCCTACACCTCAGTGTAGTAGCTATTGAAAAGGGAGCCTTGGGGTCATCCTTGACTACGGTCGCCAACTTTACTTTTAATAGAAACACCCCAAAAGTCTTGCTTAGCACTCAGCATTATAAGGTTAGGATCAAGGGTAAAGTAGAGCAATCCAGGGAAAGGAGTAGCACCCTTCCCTACACCTCAGTGTAGTAGCTATTGAAAAGGGAGCCTTGGGGTCATCCTTGACTACAGTCGCCAACTTTACTTTTAATAGAAACACCCCAAAAGTCTTGCTTAGCACTCAGCATTATAAGGTAAGGATCAAGGGTAAAGTGGAGCAATCCAGGGAAAGGAGTAGCATCCTCCCCTACACCTTGGTGTAGTAGCTATTGAAAAGGAAGCCCCCGGTTTGCCCTCGACAAAAGTTGCCAACTTTACTGATTTTACTTTACAACAGTCCAAAAAATCAAAATCAAAATGAAGATGGCATTTAATCAGAGTATAGCTGGTTTAAATTCAGAATTTTCCTTTTCCTAGGTTGGTTGCTGTACTAAGACTAATGAACATTGCCTGGCCCACAACTTATCTATAGCTGCAAGGAGAACAGATAGATTCCAAAGGGGATTAGTTCTAAGAGAAATGTGTATAGTAACCTTCAGGATTCGAAGCCTTTGTCTTACAATGAAAACTATAGTAGCACCATGGTAGGTATCTGGAATAGGCTCCCTAAAGATTGTAAGCCCTGGCTATATGGCTCCTTATGCTTCTTCCTTCTGTCCGCGATTGCTTTCTGTTTCAGAATAGTAAAAGCAAACTTCTGATGAAGGTTTCTGTCTGGAAATTTAAATATAACAAATTTCTTTGTGCTGTTTTGTTGAATATAAAATAAAAGGCAAGTTTTGAATTGATATTAAGCAATAAACCCATTTCCTTCTTTAGTTTTGTATTATTTGTACATCCTTGATAATTAACTTCCATTATTATCTCAATATCGTAGATTCTAAAGCTGTCATGAATTATTGCTTCTTAGACAAGACATGAAACGGAGATCAGTTTTGCAGGATGGACCTACTGTGTATATACACTGGATAATTGACTTGTTGCAATATCTGCAAATTCCAACGTTCCATAATTTCCGAGACGATAGTCAAAAAGATTAATCTGTTTTCCATAATTGGAGAGAGAGAGAGAGAGAGAGAGAGAGATAGAGATAGAGAGAGAGAGAGAGAGAGAGAGAGAGAGAGAGAGAGAGAGAGAGAAGAGTAGAAGAAGAGGAAGATGAAGAAGAAAAGCTAGAGAGTGGTGTTCAACTAACAGAATAAGAACAAAGTCATTGAGAATAGTTCTTACTATAAACACATAAATGATATTTGATTTATAACAATAAAATATTGTAATTCAGGATTGAGATTTGACATATTGATTATATTCATCAAATCTATCTTTGCTTCTTTTCCATTGAGGTGACTACCATCATATCAGTTACTACTATTACTACTACTGCTATTACTACTCATGATGGTGATGATTGATGATTGTGGTTGAGGTGATGGTGATGATGATGGTAATGGTTGTGGTGATAGTAATGATGGTAAAGGTTGAGGTTATGATGGTGATGATGATGGTAGTAGTTAGGAGATGGTGATGATGATTGTATTGGTTAAGGTGATGGTGATGATGATGGTAATGGTTGAGGTGATGGTGATGATGATGGTAGTCGTTGAGGGGATGGTGATGATGATGGTAATGGTTGAGATGATGGTGATGATGATGGTAATGGTTGAGGTGATGGTGATGATGATGGTATTGGTTGAGGTGATGATGATGGTGATGATGATGGTATTGGTTGAGGTGAGCTGTGTGAGGAAAGTTATTGTATAGGTACAGAAATAAAACATATATATATATATATATATATATATATATATATTTATTTATGAATAAGTCTGCTGTTTTACCTCCCCGGCCCATTGGCATAATGGTCTGAGTGTTTACCAATGGTCTGAAAGACCAGGATTCAGTCCCAGGTCAAGTCATACTAAAGCTTAAAAAAATGGTTCTAGATACCTCCATGCTTAACAGTCAGCATTATAAGGTATGGATCAAGAGTGAGTGGAGCAATCCGTGGAAAGGAGTAGTGCCCTCCCTGACAACTCAGTGTAGTAGCTATTGAAAAGGGAGCTTTTGGGTCACCCTCAACTCCGGATGGCCAAATTACTTACTATATACATATATATATACGTATTGAACATCGAATACATATATAAATGCATATATATATAAATGCATATTTAAGTATTTGATAGAAATATGTGGAAGATTGTATAAATCAAACACTTTTAAAAAAAAAGTTTTTTTTTCACTCTGTACCACCATACTTTTGAGAATTCTTTCCTTACCACTTTCTTATTTCCTCTTTTTCGTTTCCTTTCCACTTAGACATTACATCATAGTGAATGTCTTTGATGAAAAAGGATATGCTGAAACCCCTCTCCCTCCACTTCTTTCCCTATTTCTTTCCCCTCAACTCATTAAGATTATTTCCACTTTCAAACAATCAAAAATCTCTAATCAAACCTTATACATTTGACTCTAAACACTCTCCTCCTTTCAGCAACACCTTAATCCTCTCCGTCATTTAGTCATGTTCCTCATTTGCCTATATATAGAAAAACTCAGAAAATGGTTTAGCCTGAAAAAGTTCTTGGAATAAAGAATGAAATATCAAAATATTGCGGATACTACTAAACCTGTGTTAAGTGTTTGATTTATCCAACCTTCCACATGTTTCTATCATACTGTCAGATTCACCACAATCTATCATTTTAACATATATATATATATATATATATATATATATATATATATATATACATACTCAAACGGGCAACATTTCCACACATGACAGAACCTCTCTGAAACTGGTAGACAAGTTCACCTACCTAGGAAGCAGTGTCTCATCAACCGAAAAAGACATTGACACACGGCTAATGAAAGCATGGACAGCTATCGATAAGCTATCGATCATATGGAAGTCAGACCTGACCGATAAAATGAAATGCAGTTTCTTCCAAACAGCGGTTGTGTCGATACTGCTATATGGATGCACTACTTGGATGCTAACAAAACTGCTGGAGAAAAAGCTAGACAGCAATTATACAAGTATGCTGTGAGCAATATTGAAGAAGTCCTAGAGGCAACACCCCCCCAAAACACCAACTATACAGCCACCTGCCTCCCATCATGAAAACTATCCAAGTAAGACGAACCAAACATGCAGGACACAGCTGGAGAAGCAGGGATGAGCTCATAAGTGACATACTCCTATAGACCCCCCATATGGCCGAGCAAAAGCAGGACAACCAGCTTGAACCTACATACAGCAGCTAAATGAGGATACAGGATGTAGTCCTGAAGACCTGCTGGAAGCGATGAACGCTAGGGAGAAGTGGAGAGAGAGGGTCAGGGATATCCATGCTGGCGGCACGACATGATGATGATGGTATATATATATATATATATATATATATATATAGTCATCCATAGACAGATCTGTTTCGTTCTATCAGAACTCATTAGTGTGGCTAGACATATATATATATATATATATATATATACATGTACGAAGTTCCTTCAACAAATGATGTGAATTTTGTCTAATAGGAAGTGCGATTTACAGTTGCATGATTTTAAGGAAATCAATAATGATTGATTTTTCATGTCCCAGAAGACTTTCAGCATGACCTTCTTTACTGGCCACTGCCCCAAGGGTGCTTCCACTCCATCGATTTTTCTTTTTGATTTAGGCTTGTAGAGGTAATTTAGCCCATTTGAAAGCATTCTTTTTTTTTTTTTACTGAAACGTGCTTCGATTTGTCTCACATTCTACAGTAAATTTCACATGGTTTGCACTTCTCAGCCACCAAAAAGTTGATGACAGACCTCTGTTCAAGCCTGAAACGCTGTTTGATTTGCCACCATTTTAAATAGCAGCAAAACGAATGTTTTTGTGAGATTAAAATAATTTTTGCTAAAACCCAATGCAGAGTTTAGATTTTTGGAAAGAAAAAAAAAACTCTGAAAAAAAAATTGTTTCAATTTTCAACCAAATATTTCCCCGACTGAATGACCCTTACATATCTATTTCACTTTTTCTTCATATATACACATACATCTATATAAACAGATACACACAACATAACATAAAAAGATAATGCGAATGAGAAAAGTTTATGAGAAAAGTGCTCAATCCCTCTGCAGCAGAGCAGGTATACAATCCAGAAAAAATATCAAATTAAAAAGACTTAAAGAGAAGTCCATTACTTTAAGTTTCATGAGGTGTGCACAATCTGACTTTTCTGTCTGATGGCTTTTCTATCTGATGATTGAGTGCGCCACATGAAACTTCTTGTGTTCATAATTTGATATTTTATTCTGTGAATGGCCCAGGAGACCTGGGTTCAATCCCAGGTTGAGTCATACCAAAGACTCAAAAAATGGTACTTGATGCTACCTTGCTTAACTCTCAGAATTATAAAGTAAGGATCAAGGGAAAGTGGAGCAATCCAGGGAAAGGAGTAGCACTCTCCCCTACACCTTGGTGTAGTTGCTATTGAAAAGGGAGCCTTCGGGTCACCCTCGACTATGGTCGCCAACTTTACTTATATATATATATATATATATATATATATATATATATATATATCCAAACTCATGTTATTTGATTAATATAACATAAGATTCTTCCTGAGATTGAAAAGGATTCTATTCTAATCACTAATTCTTTTATGAAAGGGAGTTGTTTTTAAAATAAAGGGAAATAAAAAGATATGTGTATATATATATGCCTTTTATCATCAAATTCAATGGCTCTATTTTAGTTGTGCAATAATATTTGGAGTTTGAATAATATAAAAAAAGATGGAGACCACTAGAATATGCTGTTTTAGATTTTTTTTTTCATGGGAAACTGTTGCACACAGTTAATATTTTAGAGAATGTGAATGTTTTAATAGTATTTTGCTACTAATACCCTGCAGTAAGTTATAATATCCCTTATCCCACCATTAATGGGTTAAATAGTATCTATGCAGTTTTACAAGGATAGCTTTGGTATCAAAATAACCCATGAAGGCTAATCTACCAATAAACAAAAAAACCAAGCTGGTCAAAGTACAAACCAGATACTTTGCTGCTTAACTTTCAACACTGTTTTTACAATGTTATTGGCACAGTCAGCTGGGGGTGTAGAATACATCAACTGCATCTCTGCAGAGGGGTAAGACCCCCCCCCACAAAGAGTGTCCTTGATATGACACTAAACAATCTGATGGTGAGGTTCCAGTGATATTGGAGCTATGGGGAAAGTGCCATTGCTCCAAGGTCTACTCTGGCCCTGAGTAGTAACTCCTGATAGGGTCCTATCTATAGGTCAAATAGAAGTGTTTAACATGCAAACAAATAACTTATGCTAAATTGGATTGTTTGAAATATATCTGTTCGATCATTTAACTCTGTGTAAAAAAATGGCTAATGTTTAATTGAGTTGTTAGTGATATTTAGAATTACTTGAAAACATTAAATTATATGCAAACAATTATTTGTATTCAATAAAAATAAGTGAAATCATTTAACTGTGAGCTTAGACTCATTTAGACTCAATGCTATCTAAAAAAATATGTTTAGAAATCATATATTAAATATATATATGTATAAAAAGGATTTGGCATTGAATAACCTACAATGGTTAATATGCCAAAAAACTAAAACAAACCAAATCCTATATATTTAATATATATGTATAAAGAAGATTTGTTCTTAAATAACCTATAATGGTTGATGTACCATAAAAGCCAACCAAACCAAATCATATATATTTAATATATGTATAAAGAGGATTTGGTATTAAATGACCTACAATGGTTGATACATCATAAAACCCAACCAAGCCAAATCATATATATTCAATATATATGTATAAAAAGGATTTGGCATTAAATGACCTACAATGGTTGAAACGTCATAAAACCCAACCAAGCCAAATCATATATATTCAATATATATGTATAAAAAGGATTTGGCATTAAATGTCCTACAATAGTTAATATGCCATTAAACCAAAACAAACCAAATCCTATATATTTAATATATATGTATATAGAAGATTTGTTCTTAAATAACCTACAATGGTTGATATGCCATAAAACCCAACCAAACCAAATCATATATATTTAATATATGTATAAAGAGGATTTGGTATTAATTACCTACAATGGTTGATATGCCATAAAACTAAACCAAACCCAATGATATTTTGTTTACTGACATGCTTTTAAACAGTAAATTTCATCTTTATGGCCTTTATCATGTTCCTCACCTTATAACACAACAACATAAAATTGAGCTAACTTTCTTTGGGAAATGTAGAGTTAATTGAATATGCTTTTTCCGAAATGTTCATGTTTGGGAATAAAATCTTTCAAAGGTTTTTTTTAGAATACATTCTTTTTTAACAAAATATACCTTACAATATCATTTTTATCCCCAACAATGCAGGGTACTTCCGCTAGAGTTTAATAATTAGCAAAACAGTCAGAAGTCAAAGGTTTAGCATGGACATAAAATTTTGTGGCAATTCCCCTCAACAAAAAAAGAATTAGAAATACAAGATAAAAAAGAAATGAATCAAAAATCACCCCAAAAATTCAATATACACAATGAAATAAAAATATTTGTTTTTTTCTTACAACAAATCAACCATTGCTTTGTTATTTTATGCTGAGGTCGAAAGTTTTGAAAACTCAAAAAATGGTACTTGATGCGGCCTTGCTTAACTCTCAGCATTATAAGGTATGGATCAAGGGTAAAGTGGAGCAATCCAGAGAAAGGAGTAGCACCCTCCCCTACACCTTGGTGTTGCAGCTATTGTAAAGGGAGCCTTCAGGTCACTCTCGACTCAGGTCACCAACTTTACTTTACTACTATATAGCTTCAAGTAACTATTCCGCAATTGTGGTTGGTGCCTTTGGAATGGTTCCCAAAGATCTGAAAAAGAGACTGGAGGGAACTGGTGATCAGAAGAAGAATCGAGATCATCTAGACCGCAGCACTACTAAAATCAGTTTGAATACGTAGAAGAGTCCTGGAGACCAGAGGAGACTTGCTGTCACTCAGACTTCAATGAAAAACCATCAGTTAAAATTGGTGTGAGAAATTCATGAGGGGTGAATTAATAATAATGATGATGATGATGGCAATGATGATGATGGTGATATTAGCAATGATGATGATGATGATGATGATAGCAATGATGATGATGATAGCAATAATGATGATGGCAGTAATGACAATAATGATGATGATGATGGCAATGATGATGATGATTATGATAGCAATGATGATGATGGCAATGATGATGATGATGATGGCAATCAGGATGATGGTTATGATAGCAATGATAATATTGATGATAATAATGGCGATGATGATGATGATGATGATAGCAATGGCAATGATGATGATGATGGTGATGGCAGCAATGGCAATGATGATGATAGCAATGATGATGATGATGACAGATACGACAATTTTGATGATGATATCAATAATGATGAGAATGATGATGGCAATATTTTGTCCACCGTTATTTGGCTTCAAGTAATTCTAACTAATTCTAATAATTTTCAAAGAAATCTGTCAAACCTGCAGATGGGACTGTTATTACGTTCTACCACTCAAGGACAGAGTGGATCTGGAAGTAATGGCAATGAAGCAGTGTCTCCATTCCTCCCAGAGCTTCAGAACAAGAGGCTTACTGCTGGATGAGGTTTAGTTTCATATCTAGGATGCACAAAATAGTTTCCCATCTCTGTCACCTGGGTCTCATAGCAACCCCATGACGCTAGTGATTCAGAACGCATAGAGATTTCTGATAGTTAGAAATACACACAGTCTTTTCAAGAAATACTCTTAAGAGTGTATGAGTTACACAGGAACCCATTTGTTCCGCGAACACATAACAATCATAAAGACAAATACGCAGTTCCAATTCATGGCTAAACAACTAACATTTACAGTAAATCTCTTATCTCAAAAATATTAACTCCCCTTCCTCACCCATTGCCCCTGTCAGCTTTCCCCAGGCTCTATACACTTCTTGATAACAGGCATTTGTACAGGGACCTAATCACTTTGTTATTGAATGTTCTAAATCCTCAAACTTGGCCATAACGAAATTCTTTATCACAAGTGCAAACCAAATCCTCATTAGAGACCAAATCAAAATCGGAATCTTCCCAACCCCGGTTTAACAACTTGTTCATGCACAACAGTAATTACTTACTGTCAATAATGACTTCACACCTTCAGTTTACCCCTGCACCATCAAGACCCACACCCTGTCTCTAGCCCCACTCCCAGTCGCTGCTATTCACAACCTGACACTACTTAGCACTGAAATATCAATACTAACAAAACAAATGCACAAAATCAGTTTATACGTTTATAAGTCTATTGATTAAATCCAAAGAACGTACGCATACATGTACATACATGCATACACATGCACACATAAACATTTATAAGCACTCACTAATAATACTTGATGTAAGAACAGGATGCTTGAACAGAATAGCACACCCCTTTAACATTTTGGTAAATTTTTGTTTTAATGCACAACAAAATTCATATAGAAATGCAATTGAAAATTTATGTAGAAATTTGTGTAAAAAATTTATACAGAAATTTAAAAAGGAAATCAATGTAGAAATTTATATAGAATTTTATATTGAAAATTTATATCGAATTTTAAATTGAAAATTTACGTAGAAAGCTTATATAGAAATTCATACAGAAATGTATGCAGAAATTTTCATAGAAAATTTATACAGAAATGTATATAGAAACTTATAAAGAAAATAATGCTTGATGTAAAAACAGGCTGCTTGTACAGAATAGCACACCCCTTTAACATTTTGGTAAATTTTTGTTTTAATGCACAACAAAATTCATATAGAAATGCAATTGAAAATTCATGTAGAAATTTGTGTAAAAAATTTATACAGAAATTTCAAAAGGAAATTGATGTAGAAATTTATATAGAATTTTATATTGAAAATTTATATCGAATTTTATATTGAAAATTTATGTAGAAATTTATGTAGAAAACTTATATAGAAATTCATACTGAAATGTATGCAGAAATTTTCATAGAAAATTTATACAGAAATGTACATAGAAACTTATAAAGAAAATGAATATAGAAATTTATTTAAAATTTTATATTGAAAATTTATATAAAAAATTTAAGCAGAAATTTAGCCGAGATTTATTGAGAAAATTTATATAGAAACTTATCTAGAAACTTACAAAGAAAATTAATATAGAAATTTATATAGAAAATCTATGTAGAAATTTATACAGAAAATTTACATAGAAATTTATATATATATATATATATATATATACTATACTTTATAGAAAGTCATATAAAATTTTATGCTGAAATTAAAAAATTTATATAGAAATTTATATAGAAATTTATGCAGAAATTCATATAGAAAATTTATATAGAAATCTATATAGAAAATTTATATAGAGATTTATATAGAGATTTATATAAAAATGCCAAACTTACATTCACCATCCAGCTAAGACTAACTTTCAGTCACTTTCTTAAATATTTTTTATGTCTTCAATCAGTTACAATTCAGCAATTAGCAATATTTCTTTAGTATTTCCCTCCCCTAACAATTAAAAATGTGCCAATGGTCAATTTATTACTTTGAGATTTGACTGCTTGTGTTGAGTAAAAAAATGAAAGAAATGACTAAAACTTATTCTTATCTGGAAAGTGAATGTACGTGTTGCATTTCTATAAAAATTTTTGTGTACAAAAACAAAATTCAGCTGAGTCAGTTGGGGCCGTAGAAAATGCTGACTGTAGCAGTGTCCTGATATGACACTAAACCCTCTGATGGTAAGTCTATGGGAAAGATGGGGTACAACTTCTTTGCTATTATTTCCTGGTTCACTCTGACCCGAAGTGATCGTACCTGTTAGGGTCCTAACAATGGGTCAAAAAGAAATATTTAATCATTTTCTATACTTGAAACCATTGAACTGTGTGCAAACAAAGGTCTGTTAAACTGAATTATTAGTATTACATAACAATCATCATCATCATCATCAAGTCGTGCCGCCAGCACAGATATCCCTGACCTTCTCTCGCCACTTCTCCCAATCATTCATTGCTTTTGGCAGGTCTTCAGGGTTACATCCCGTATCCTCACATAACTGCTGTATGTATGTTTGAGCTGGTCATCTTGCTTTTGCTTGGCCATATGCGGGGGTCTATAGGAGTACATCACTTGGAATTATTTAATTGGATGCTAATAAATAAGTAATATTGAATAGAATTACTAGCGATAAATAGCAATACTTGAAACCATTTAACTGTGTGCAAAAAAAAATAAGCTCTTGCTCATTTAAAAATTGTTACCTGTAAGCTATTTGTTTAAAAACCATATATATCTCATCATCATCATCATGTTGCACCATCGGCACGGATATACCTGACCCTTTCTCGCCACCTTTCTCTATCGTCCATAGCTTCCAGCAGGTCTTCAGGGCTATATCCCATATCTGCACAGAGCTGCTGTAAGTTCTAGTTGGTTGTTCTGCCTTTGCATGTCCATGTGAAGGGATCCACTGGAATACGTCACTTATGAGTTTGTTCCTATTTCTCTAGCAGTGGGACATGTTTGGATCGTCAAACTTGGATAGTTTTCATGATGGGTGGTAAGTGGCCATAGAGCTGCTGCTTTGTGGGGTACTGCCTCCAGGACTTGTTCAATATTGCTCGCAGCATTCTTGTGTATATATATCTAATAATATATATATATATATATATATATATATATAAACAAATTTAGCATTAAATAACCTGCATGTGTCGATATCCCATTAAACATAACTAACCAATCAACCAACTGACCAAAACAAAATTAAATTTATGGGGTGGGGCTATTCTGTATTAGCACCAAAAATAAACTGACTTAAATATCATTGAATAATTGTATGGTATACTATTGTATAGTGAGGAATTTTTGCTGTGTTACCAGATGTTTTGATGCCAGACTTTAATTCAGTTTCTATTAAGCTTAGTGCTTGTTAATTGTATTTATAAATCTTGGACTATTGTCTCTACCCTAGTGATTATATTCACAATATTTGCTGACTTTGGGGGAGTGGTTACCAATCAATAAACCATAGTTGTTAGACTGCACAAGTAATAAAAAGCTGTGAAGAAAAGAAGATTTCTCAAAGATTTTAAAAGCTAAGGTGCTAGGAACTTTTGGATTAACCTTTTACTTCCAATTATTCTCACCTTATTTTCTTCACTTACTTTTATTTAAAAGATTTTCCCAAACATTCCATCTATTTTTGGTGGGACTTGTTTAGAGACCAAGCCAATAGCCTCTTAAGCTTTCTTCACTTGAATTGCTGTTAAATTTTGAATATGTAAGAATTAAATATTACGGGGGGGGTGCAGAATTTTAGAAATAGCAAAGCTGGGCATGATCCAAAATCAGTTGGGAATCACTGACTTAAAGTACTCGGGCTATTGTCATCATCTTCACTGATATATTCACACCATTTCAGCTGATATGTCCTTCGGCCTTCTTTAAGTGTTTCATGTTGAACCTGGCAGCCCACACATAACCTCGAACCAAACCCTTCATTAAATCCATTTGGGTTGAATATTCTAATTCTATTATCCATGGGTTACCTCTCCCACTACCCCAGTAAACCATCGGCGACTGCTATCAATTCCAGAGGACCCCAAAAAACTCACACTACTCCTCTGAAATATACAGCTAATTCTGTATGCCACCTTCTCGGCTCATGAACTTTTTTCTCAGTGACATTTTGTTTTTTAAAAAAAAAACGTACCACGAGGTACACACAAAAAAAGAACTGAACAGGACACTTTGCCTTTTTTTATTAATTTGCTTTTGTTCGTTTTTCTTTATATATGTATGTATTATATTTCATTTTTTGTATTTTGCTCTTTTGTGTTGTGACACTCGTGGTTCTTTTCTTTCTTTTCCCTTCTCTTACAATTTTGTGTATCGAAATTCAGGTACTCCATACTTGAAATTCTGGGGCCAACCTATGTAGAGAAGAGGAAAATCTCGTATTTTGTTTTGGCGCGCTATTTAATTCAACACTGAATTTCACCCAATCAGGATGACATATCCTATTCAGCCCGGACCTTCATTTCCGGCTAGCAAAACGGGTGAGCGGCCAAACACACTCTCTTCGGCTTGAGACGGCGACCAGAACAGACGTGTCTCTGGTCGCCCCTGCTTAGCGATGCTTTTTAGCTAAACAAGCCACCCAGTGTGGACATATCACTGTGGCTTTAACCCTAGCAGCAGCAACATGGACACTCAGCGAGGGAACCTTCTAATTTATGGATTCTTTGCGTCTAATATATTTTAGACCAAGGAATCCCAGTTGAATATGAATTAGATACGTTCAGCATGCCTTCCACAAGCACCACAAAAATTTACTATGTCGAGCCGAGCGCCGCTCCGCTCCCGACACAAAACTACACTATGGCCTTGAATACTTCCCTCACACGTCCAACGACACGCTGCCATTTCCAGCATCCCGCTAAACCATTTCGTCTCAAACATTCAGCAAGCCTAAACACCACGAGTCTTGCAGCACCAAGAACAAACCGCCTCACAGCTGCAAATAAAGAACTTTCGTTGTTGTATTGTTAAAGAATAGTTTCGTATTGCATTTCTGTTGCCATAAAATCTATAGTGTTCAGGAAAATAACTAATTCCCTCAAACCGCTATATATCCAAACATGCTGGACACTGCTGGTGAAGCAGGGACGAGCTCATAAGTGACATACTCCTATGGACCCCCATATATGGCCGGGCAGAAGCAGGATGACCAGCTCGAACATACATTCAGCAGCTATGTGGGGATATGGGATGTAGCCCTGAAGACCTGCCAGAGGTAATAAACGATAGGGAAAAGTGGCAAGAGAGGGTCCGGGATATCTGTGCTAGCGGCACAACATGATGGTGATGATGATATGCCACCAAACTGTTTGCAAACAAATGATTAGCATTAAATAAGATTATTAGTTTTTCGTAACATTACTTGAAACCATTTAACTGTATGCAAACAAATGAGCTCTGGCTTATTTAGAAATAATGTAACCTGAAAACTACTTGCTTACAAATAAGCACTGGCCCTGTCAGCTGGGGTTGTAGAATACACACTGACTGCATCTCTGCAGAGAGGCAAGACTCCCCCAATGGGTGTCTTGGATATGACACTAAACAATCTGATGGTGAGAATCCAGTAATGCTGGAGCTTTGGGGAATGAGGAGTACCCCTTCATTGCCATCGCTCCCAGGTCCACTCTGGCCTGGAGTGGTAGCACCTGATAGGGTTCTATCTATGGGTCAGATAGAAGGAAACTGTGTACTTATGTTTTGACATTTTACTGAGTGTAAACCAAAAAACTGAACTTATGCTAAACTGAATTGTTTGAAATAGAATTGTTTATATGTATAAAAATGGGTTTGGCATTAAATAACCTACAATGGTTCATATGCCATAAAACCAAACCAAACCAAACCAAATTACACACACACACACACACACACACACACACACACACACAATATGAATATATATGTATAAACAGGATTTGGCATTATATAATCCACAAGGATTGATACACCAGAAAACACCAACTATAAGATAAAATTAAATGACTTTAGCTTTAGAGGCATCCCACTAGGCAGCACCTCCCCTTTGTCTAAAAAAAAGTGTCAGGTTTATTGCGTGATGACTGAGGTGATATTTTCAGGAAGAATGCTGACGGAGCTAAACAAATATTTTGCACTGCTCACCTGGCCATTTGTTTGAGGGAGGGTTTCACCTTTGATGAATTATTGTAAGATAGATGTTTTCCTTGGCAATTCTTCTGATTGCATTTTTCCTCTTGTAAAGAGGAGTCATTCAGATCGGCTTGTTTTAAAGCTTTATAATGTTTTCATTGAACCATGTGAAGGCCATGGGGAATAGCTGGGTAAGAAGACTTAATACCTAAAAGGAACAAATTTGTTGCTTGTATGGCAATAATCCAGGAAACAAAATAAAAATAAAAATACAATGAACAAAAATGAATAAATAAAAATACAAAATAAATCATCATCTATTTAAGTATAATTAGTTAACATATTGAAGAAGGCAGGAACCATGAATTGCATAATGGTTAGCAAACTGGGCTAACATACGATTATTGTTCTGTCTGCAAAAAGTTTTTAGAATATGTTGATTGCATAGCTCAGTCAGCTGGAGCTGTAGAATATGCTGAGTGTATCTCAGCAGAGGGTTATGACCCCACCCCAACGAATATCCTAGATATGACATTAAACAATCTGATTGTGAGGCTCCAGTAATGCTGGAGCTTTGGGGAATGCAGAGTACCCCCTCACTGCCACCAGGTCCACTCTGGCCTTGTAGTGGTTGCACCTGATAGGGTCCTTTTTATTGGTCAAATAGAACTGTTTGACATTTAAACTGAGTATAAACAAATGATTTATGCTAAATTGAATTGTTTAAAATAGAACTCTTCGATTGTTCAACTGTGTATAAACAAATGACTGATGTTTAATTGCATTGTTATTGATACGTAGCAATACTTGGAACTATTGAACTTTATTGACTTATGTTTACAAATCGTTTATATCTAATATATATGTATTGACTGGATTTGGCATTCATCATCATCATGTCACACTATCAGCACGGATATTTCTGACCCTCTCTCGCCACCCCTCTCTATTGTCCATTGCTTTTGGCAGGTCTTCCGGGTATTAGATAACCTTCAATGGTTGATATGCAATAAAACCAAACTAAACCAAGCTGATTGCATCCTTTACAGAAAAGTAAGACTTTCCCGATTAACAAAAAGAAAATGATAAAAAAGAGAAAAGTGTCCTTAATATGAGACTAAACTGTATCTGATTACTGAGGCTCCAGTTCTGAAAGTGAGTGGAATTTCCTTGGTGTGTCTGTTATCTTATAGGATATAGAATTGGCAACTCAAGTTCAAACCCTGGACGAGACGGTTTGCATTTTACACAATGCTAATACCCTTTGGAAAGTTATGAATCAAATAATTCACCCTCACAGAAAACAGAAAGGCAGACTGGGCTCTTTAACCTTGGTATGGTAACTGGTCTAAAAGAAAGAAAGCTCAAAATTCAAACCAGCAGTACTGCACTTGAAAATAGACCTTGTGTTACATCCTACTCATGGTGGAGGAGATGGGTGACTGTTTGATCATCTAACTGTGTTTAAACAAAAGACTGATGTTAGAAATGTTTCAGATAATCTTTAAAAACTTGTTTTGGTATATATTAGTTCATTGACTCTTAAAAGATTGGTGGAGTTCACCCCAAAATTGGTGGATGGTTAAAGTGCCAGACAGCAGCCTTGAAATAAGCAAGTTTAAACTCCACTCATATTGTTACATTTATTTTCAGAATAATACTGAGTGGGCCCAGTTTGCTGGGGGAGGGGCTACAGAATATACTAACTGCATCTCTGCAGAGGGGTAAGACTCCCCTAATGAGGGACCTGGATATGACATGAACCAATCTGATGATGAAGCTTCAGTAATACTGGTGCTTCTTCATTGTCATTGCTCCCAGGTCCACTTTGATGATTAGTTGGTTGGTTTATAGGTTATTTAATGCAAAATCCATTTTTATACAAATAATCAGTTCTATTTTAAACAATTCAGTTAAGCATGAGTACACAGTTTAATTGTCAAAAACATTTCTATTTCAAACTATTCAGTTTATTCAAACAGTTCTACTTCAGGTAATTCAGTTTTGTATAAGTACAGATTTTGTTTACTCACTGTTAAATGTCAAAACTGTTCTATATATAACAATTCAGTTTAGTGTAAGTACAGTTTCAATGTCAATAACAGTTGCATTTCAAACAATTCAGTTTAGCATAAGCACACAGTTTAAATGTAAGTACAGTTTAATTGTTAAAGATATTTTATTTCAATCTATTCAGTCTAGTCAAACAGTGCTAATTCAAACAATTCAGTTTAGCATAGGTATACAGTTTAGTTCTATTTAACCCATAGATAGGGCCCAGGAATGCAGAACACCCCTTTATTGCCCTTGCTCCCATGTCTGCTCTGGTCTGGAGTGGTAGCCCCGAATAGGTTTCTATCTATGGGTCAAAAGAACTAATCTGCATACTTATGCTAGACTGAATTGCTTGAAACAGAACTGTTTTGATATTTAAACTGCACACTTATGCTAAACTGAATTGTTTGAAATGGGACTATTTTTGTATGCTAAACTGAATTGTTTGAAATAGAACTGCTTTTACATTTAATTGTGTGTAAACAAAATCTATACTTATTCTAAACTGTATTGGTTGAATTAAAACTGTTTGACTAAACTGAATATTATCAAATAGAAACGTTTTTGACAATTAAACTGTGTACTTATGCTAAACTGAATTGTTTGAAATAAAACTGCTTATTTGTATAAAAAAGGGTTTGGTATTAAATAACCTACAAAGGTTGATATGCCATAAAACCCAAACAAACAAATAAACAAACAAATAAACAAACATTCCACATGCAAATCGAGACTCAATGTACACAGTTACAAAAGATGCTGGATCACTTTGGTATTCCCCATAATTCAGTGCCTCAGACGCCAAGTTATGAACTCAACCCTATAAAGCAGGTATTGCTTGGGATCAGATGTTTAGCTTAATCATACCCATCACACCCTTGACAAATGTCAAGTGGGCCGCAACAAAACAGGGAGTAATGCAACTAAGTATGAAGTGTTTACCGGTTTAAAAGGGTCATGAAGATATATGGTTCGGGCCTTGTGCAAAACTTAGATAAACCTAGAAAATAACATGCATTGAAAAAATCTAACACTTAGAATGCTTGAACCCTCAAATGCCTAAAGACCTTTCTACTCAGGGCTAAAAAATATCGAACGACTGGAGAAGAAGCTAGATGGCAATTACACAAGAATGCTGCGTGCAATCCTGAACAAGTCCTGGCAGCAACACCCCACAAGACATCAACTGTACGGCCACCTGCCCCCTATCACGAAAACTATTCAAGTTAGACGAACCAGACATGCAGGACACTGCTGGAGAAGCAGAGACGAACTCATAAGAGATGTACTCTTATGGATCCCCACACATGGCCGCGCAAAAGCAGGACGACCAGCTCGAACGTACATTCAGCAGCTATGTGAGGATACAGGATGTTGTCCTGAAGACCTACTTAGGGCGATGAACGATAGGGAGGAGTGGCGAGAGAGGGTCAGGGATATCCGTGCTACCAGCGCGATATGATGATGATGATGATTTATTTACCATTCAGGCCAAATGTAATATATAGGTCCAAAAATACGACCAAGATATTCACATGCATAGGAATCTGAAAAACATGAAACACTGACGACTCTCTGGTTCAGGTACGAAACTTTTATTTATCTTTTTGAGTTTAAGGTTTTCCAACATGAGGAGAGAGAGACACAATTTCTTACTATGCTTACTGTTCATACATCGTCACCTCTCAACTCACTGACTCAACTAACGCGCAGGCATCTCAGAGACCCCAACTGGTCTCGCCTCAGTGAGCTCCGAAAATCAACTCGCCCCGTCTAAGTCCAAATCTCAACTAACTGCTTTTTTCAAATCCCCAAATCCTCAGCCCATCACTTCTGGGAATGACATCATTCACATCCCCAATTCTATATCCTATCTGGGGTTTTTATTGTGACATCTGTGAGTGTCACATCCTCCCCGCGTGCACATGAACACCTGCACTCAATGTGTGCACCTAACTTACCCATGCACTAAGCCAAAAGGTTCTCAGCCTAACTAAACCCAAAGACAAGATATACAAAACTAAAATTGATAATATCAAAAAAATCCTTCCGCAATTATATAACACAAAATTCAGGCCTTCTGAAGATATCTGCATCTAAATAGAAATACAAATACGAGCAGCTCCTGTTTTAAGGGTTAATTCTGATAATGTCATTTGATAATTGATAAATTAGGTTATAATAGAATAATTATTGCATCATTAACTGTGTAGGAATTACAAAAAATGGTGAAAAATTATCATCATTTCTTTTAGAATTAAAACCCCAAGTTTTTCAGTATTTTTCCTAATGGAATAACTTACTCAATTGTGTATATATATATATATATATATATATATATATATATATATATATATATATATATGTGTGTGTGTGTGTGTTTTGATTTGTTTTTTGTTTTTTTTTTTGCAATGGGAAACCAAGAATAGATTCATAACTAATTTTTTACAAGAAATCTAATGGAGCTATTTATCTGTATGTTGTAATTAATGATGAAACTAATAATTATTACTGTGATTATTATGGAATTTAGAAAAATGGAGATAAACCCAATGAACTTTGTCATCCATGTTTTACATTCTCTGACCTAGTTGATATTTCAGTCTAATTACTGAGGAGAACATTTTTAATTGGGGAAAAAATTTTAATTAGGGGATCAGGGAAAGCATAAAAAGCACACTTTTTAAATATATATATGTATGCATGTATGATTCGTCAATTGTCATCTAAATTACACAAAAATGAAAATAACTCTGATGTCTCCTTCTGTCAAATATATCTACTATAATTACATGAAAATATCTTGAAATTCTATCGGTTAAATTTGTTGAAAGAAATCACCACTGGCTTTAACCATGACTTCTAGAAAACTCTGGAATCTCCGGTAAGCCTTTTCTGATGGTTTATTTGTTTAAATTGGTAAATGTTGCCATTATCCTTGCTTTCAGTTCATCTTTGGCATTGTTTTGAGTTATGTTGGTTTCTTACACAACTGTGACCACACGTAATAATCAGGGGAGTTTTCTCCATACATTTAGTTAGCGTCCATATAGTGCATCCATATAGCAGTATCGACATGACCACTGCTTGGAAAAAACTGCATTTTATTTTATTGGTCAGGTCTGACTTCCATATGACCAATAGCCTATCGATAGCTGTCTATGCCTTTGCTAGTCACATGTTGATGTCTCTCTCGGTTGATGAGACATTGCTTCCTAGAGAACAACTACTTAGTGTGGTGGAGATGTCGACTCTTTGATTAAAGCATATCCTCTTTATACATATATGTTAAACATATGATTTCTAAACACATTTTGTAGATAACATGTTTAAATGAGCCTGAGCTCATTTCTTTTGCACACTTTTAAATTGTTTCATTCATTTCTATCAAATATGAATAATTCTATTTACTATTAATCACTTGCTTGCACACAGTTGGTTGCTTGGTTGGGTTTTATGGCGTATCAATCCTTGTAAGTTATTTATGCCAAATCCTCTTTATACATATATGTTAAACGTATGATTTCTAAACATATTTTGTTGATAACCTGTTTAAATAAGCCTGGTCTGCAGAGAAGCAGTTGGAGTGTTCTACAGCTCCAGCCAACTGGGCCAGCTTGCACACAGTTAAATGTTTTTAAGTATTCCTATTTAACACTAGCAGATCAATTTAACATCAGTCATTTATTTATACACAGTTAAATGATCTAACTGTTCAATTTCTCATAATTTAATTTAGCCTAAGTCATTCATTTGCACACAGTTTAAATATCAAACAGTTCAATAGATAAGACCCTATCAAGTGCTACTCCTTTGAGTCAGAGTGGACCTGAAAATGACGCCAATGAGAGGGTACTCTGCATTCCCCTAAGCTCCAGCATTACTGGAGCCTTTCTATCAAATTGTTTGATGTCATATCTAGGACACTCGTTTGGGGAGTCTTACCTTTTTACAGAGAGGCAGTCAGTGTATTCTACGGCCCCAGCTGACTGGGCCACCAGCCTAGGAGAAAGAAAACTCTGAATTCAAACCAGCTTTACTCTGTTTAAAAATTGACCTTGTGTCACATCCTGCTTGTGATGGAGGGGTTGGGTAAATATATACAATGCTAAATTGTTATTTTGTAACTTGAGAAAGATTGAGATTAAAGTCCATAGCAACAACTCTCACTAAGGCTCATAGTAATACATCTCTTTGTGTATAATGGCAATGTGTGTGTGTGTGTATATATGTGTGTGTGTGTGTGACTAGAACAAACCTAAAAATCAATAATGATCCAATGGTTATATTCTATATCCTATTTTATAAGTCTATACACAATTGTCTCCTTTCACCCCTCAGTGTTGCTTGGCTTCTTGCCTTCTCATGATTAACCACCCAGATCTATCAGGTCAGAAAAGCCTTTCCTTTCCTCACTTCACTCCAGCTTTGGCGGGGAGAGAGTTGACAGGGTTTTGAAATCTATCTCAATAAGCACCTGTCAGAGATGTTGTTGTTAGCCAAATCATTCCATTTTGTTGACACTGCACCTGATTATCTGCCATGGTATTCCTCTCATTAATTTTGTTTTCAGTGTCATATTTCAATTGGTGATTATATTGTGTGAACTTGGTTTGGATCAGTTTGTTGTTACTGGGAAGGAAGACAAAAGAAAGATAAAAAAAAAAAAAAACACATTCTCTAAGGGATCAGCTTTTACTAATTTGTACATTCCACTTGGAAAGTGTAGATTTATGTCAATAGGAGGACAGTACCCATAAAAAAATGACAGAATTATTTATGAAGGTATCAGCACTTCTGGTTTGGGTTAGAGTATCTATCCTCTCTACCTAGGATCAAAATGAGTATTCTTGTCTTTCTGCCTAGGATCAGTGTAGTATCTGTGCATTCTGCCTTGGATCAAATTTTCACTCTCTATCCCCAGACCTCTACATAAGATCAAAGTATTGCTACTTGACTTTCTGCCTAGGATCAGTGTATTATCTGTGCATTCAGCCAAGGATCAAATTATCACTCTCTGTCCCTCTGCTGAGGATCAGTGTAGCATTGGTGAACTTTGCCAAGATTGAAAGTATCACGCCCCAGACCTCTACATAGGATCAAAGTATTGCTACTAGACTTTCTGCCTAGGATCAGAGTAGTATCTGTGCATTCAGCCTAGGATCAAATTATCACTCTCTGTCCCCAGACCTCTACATAGGATCAAAGTATTGCTACATGCCTAGGATCAGTGTAGTATCTGTGCATTCTGCCTTGGATCAAATTATCACACTCTGTCCCTCAGCCGAGGATCAGTCTAGCATTGGTGAACTTTGCTTAGATTGAAAGTATCACTCCCCAGACCTCTACATAGGATCAAAGTATTGCTACTTGACTTTCTGCCTAGGATCAGAGTAGTATCTGTGCATTCAGCCAAGGATCAAATTATCACTCTCTGTCCCTCTGCTGAGGATCAGTGTAGTATCAGTGCACTTTGCCAAGGATGAAAGTATCACTCTACATTGCTACTTGACTTTCTGCTTAGGATCAGTGTAGTATCTGTGTATTCTGACTTGTATCAATGTATCACTTTCTGTTCCTAAGCCTTGGGTTAGTGTAGTTTCTGTGCATTCCGCCTTTGATCAAAATATCCCTCTCTCTCCCTGAACCTTGTATTAATGGAGTATCTGTGTAATCTGCCAGAGAGCAAAATATCACAATCTTTTCTTCAGCTGAGGTTCAGGGGAGTATCTGAGCACTGTGTTTAGGATCAACTTATCACTCTCTGTCCCTCAGCCTAAGACCAGTGTACTTGTATGTATTTGTCGCTGCCTCCCACCAGACAGGACTTGACACAAGGTCAAAAGCCCGAAGGCCGATTAAAGTGGGGATAAAGGGGAGGGAAAGGTCGGGAACGAGCCGAAACTCGAACCCTGCTGGTCTGTGCTGCTCATCGACCCACTAAGTGCAATGTGGGTCTAATGAGGCAAGCAGTTTCACGAATCCAAATTTGGATCCGGGCACGTATGCCGGGTTATGGCTTAAAATAGACAGCAAGGTCTAGTGCCATTCATAGGGGACAGAGGATGCAGTTCGCCCACGCGAGGGTGGCCCAACCGAAGTTGGGGGCCTTTCGGCCTCGAATACTTGTAGAACACCTACTTTCATGCTTGCTTACCTCGAACCAAGAGAGGGTTCACTTGTTAACTTTTCTGCAGCTTGAAGAATTACATACAAACCTAATTAAATGTTAACGACTAGATGTGAATAATTATTCAAGTAAGACAAATTCTTTTTAAAGTTTGGAAATTTAAAATCTCTATGATTAGAAATGTCTTAAAAAGTTATAAAAGTTATTCCTTGAGGAGAAAGAAGGGTCCACTATCAAGTTTGGTTTAGTTTGGTTTTATGGCATACCAACCATTGTAAGTTATTTAATGCCAAATCCTCTTCATGCATATATATTAAATATATATGATTTGGTTTGGCTGGGTCTTATGGCATACCAACCATTGTAGGTTATTTAATGCCAATCCTCTTTATACATATATATCAAATATATAGGATTTGATTTGGTTGGGTTTTATGGCATACCAACCATTGTAGGTAATTTAATGCCAAATCCTCTTTATACTTATATATCAAATATATAGGATTTGGTTTGGTTGGGTTTTATGGCATACCAGCCATTATAGGTTATTTCATGCCAAATCCTATTTATACATATATATTAGATATATATGATTTGTAAACACATTTTTTTTTGCACAAATTTAAATGGTTGCAAATATTGCTATTTAATATGAGTAATTCTATTTAATGCCAAATCCTTTATATATATATATACATATGATTTGGTTGGGTTGGGTTTTATGGCATATCAACCGTTGTAGGTTATTAATGCCAAATCCAGTTTATATATTAAATATATATGATTTGGTTGGGTTGGGTTTTATGGTTGGGTTTTATGGTTGTTTGCACACAGTTAAATGGTTTCAAGTATTGCTATGTAACAATAACAATTTAACATCAATCATTTGTTTGAACACATTTAAATAGATATACATGATATGTAAGAGATTAGTTTGTCGGTAATTTCATTTTTAAGTGAGAGAGAACTAATTTGTTTGCACACAAGTATTGCTAATGTTTCTACATAGTTAAACGGTTTCAATTATTGCTACATAACTCTAATAATTCTATTCAATATTAATCATTCGTTTGCACACAGGGAAGTGATTACAAGTATTGCAATGTATAATTAACAGTTCAATTAAACATAGCATTTGTTTACACACCATTAAAGGATTGAACAGTTCTATTTCTAACAATTTGCTTTAGCATAAATCCTTCATTTGGAGATTGTTTAAATGTCAAACAGTTCTATTTGACCCATAGATAGGACCCTATCAGGTGCTACCACTCCAGGACAGAGTGGACCTTGGAGTAGTAGCAACGAAGGGGTACTCTGCATTTCTCAAAGCTCAAGCATTACTGGAACTTCACCATCAGATGTTTAGAGTCATATCCAGGATACTCGTTAGTGGGGTCTTACCCCTCTGCAGTTCTATTTCCAACAATTTGATTTAGCATAAATCCTTTGTTTGGGGATAGTTTAAATGTCAAACAGTTCTATTTGACCTATAGATTGTACCCTATTAGGTGCTACCACTCTGGGCCTGAGTGGACCTTGGAGCAGCAGTACACTGCATTTATCAAAGCTTCAGCATTACTGGAGCCTCACCATCATATTGTTTAGTGTCATATCCAGGACACTCCTTTGTGGGGTCTTGCTCCTCTGCAGAGATGCAGTAAGTATATTCTACAACCCCAGACAACCGAACTATCCACTATCAAGATTGAGTCCCCGATCCGTGGGAAACCATGTTGCTGCAAGACATAATTAATATTCTCCAGGGCCAAATAAATATGCATAAGTAACAAATAGAATGAAATAGTTTGATTGATCTATTCACAGATATTCAAAAATTGATGAAAATATCTTGAATGATAGAGTCAACATACTTGACTAAAATTTCTATTGAATAAAGTACTTTTGTCGCTTCAAATATTCTGACTATTGTCTTCATCTTCATTGTTTTACTCACAACGTTTCATCGGATATGTCCTTTGGCCTTCATCAGGGGTTTCATGTCAAACTCAGGAGCCCATACAGAACTATAAACTGAAACCTTTATTTAATCCATGGGGTCATTTTGTTCTCATTCTATTTACCCTGATTGGGTACAAGTTTTAAGCTATAGTAAGAATTTTTTAAATGTTCTGTGTATGTATCGATTGACAGTTTGTATTTTTTGTCTTGTTTTTGTTTTGTTCTTGTTTAGTTTTCGCTTCTTTTTGCTAATGAATAATTTCATATCATAATGAATTAAGAATTGCCAAATGCTCTTTCAAACACACACATAACTTTTCTTTTGGTAATGTTGCCTTTGTAATATTTGCAGAATATTTTTCTTAAAACAAAGGAGAATTTATTTATATGTTTCAGTCTCTTCACACACACACACACACACACACACACACACACACACACACACACACACACACACACACACATACGTACAAGTTTGTAATATTTCATTTTTCACTCTTAATTTTTATTTATTTATTTTTATTTTTTTTTGTTTCAGGAAATTGGAGGAAAGTATGGCCTCGGGGAACATAAAGAGAGAACATTTATGGTTCCTGCTGGTCACACTAACGCTCTGACTTCTAGTCACTCAAGCAGAGAAGACATTCTTCCAAAAGGCTATGGCAAACAATACAAAGAATTACCAGGTAAATACTTCAAAAGGCATTGAATCATAAATCTCAGAATGGTTTTAGTTCCATGGTTGCTTTGTTAGTAGTAACATCAAAACATAATAAGAATCTACTTAGACATAAAATGCCATATAACTTGATATATGTATATATATATATATATATATATATATATATATATATATGCTAGAAGAACTATATATACTAAAAGAACAATATATATATAGTTCTTTTAGTATATATAGTTCTTCCAGCATATATATATATATATATATAAAAGAAAGAAAAAAATATATATATATATATATATATACCAGAAGGACAACATATATATATATATATATATATATATATATATATATATATATATATAGTTCTTTTAGTATATATATACTTCCTCAAGTATATATAAATATATATATACTAGATGGACTACTCAACGTTGGTTGGTTAAAAGGAAAAAACATTATATAAAACAATATTGAAAGAAATGATTGATTGATTGATTTTTACGGTATGACTACCTGACTAGGGTTATTTTATGCTAGGAGATTAGGCATTGTACATTCATTGAACATTCACATTTATATTTCTTTTGTATCTTTTCATAAGAGTTTTTTGCACATGGCTCTATTGAATATGAATGATTTCAAAATGGATCATTTTGACCCAGAGCTGAGACACTAACAGGCACTACCAATCCATTTTAGAATAATGGCAATGAAGAGGTATTCCACATTCACCAGATCTCCAGAACTCGAGCCTAACCATCAGATATAGTTCAGTGTCATACCCAGGACACCTTCAGGTGGGAAGGTCTTAATCCTCTTTGGGAAATACTTATAGGCTGTATAGTAAGAAATATGTTCAATGTCATCATCATCATCATCATCATCATGTCTTGCTGCTAGCACAGATTCCCCTGACTTTCTCTTACTATTCATCCCTATCATTTATTATTTCTGGCTGGTCTTCTAGATTACATCCTGTGGCTGTAATGAGCTGTTGGAGAAAAGTTCCAGTTGGTCATCTAACATAATGGTCATGAAATTCATTTACTTGTATATATATATATATATATATATATATATATATATATATCAGATGATTGGGTTGTAAATAGAGTAATAGACAATAGTTAGTATGCAATTTTTTTTCCTTTTAGGATTGATCCCTTTTCATATTTTCGGTAAACTTTTGCTCCGAAACATTCATATATATATTTGCCCAGTTGGCTGGGCTGTAGAATACACCAACTGCACCTCTGCAGACGGCTAAGATTTCCCCAATGTTGGTCCGGGTATATGACACTAAACAATCTGATTATGAGGTTCCAGTAATGCTGGAGCTTTGGGGACTGCAGAGTGTCCATTCATTGTCAAAATTTTTTTAATTCAAATATATATATATATATATATATATATATTTGAATTAAGAAAATTTTGACAACTTATTGATTCCAAGATGATGAGGCTCCAGTAATGCTTGAGGTTTGGGGATTGTGGAATACCTCTTTATTGCCATTGCTCCCAGGTCCACTCTGACCTGGAGTGGTAGCACCAGATAGGGTCCTATCTATGGGTTAAATAGGATTGTTTGACATTTAAACTGTGTGCAAATGAATGATTTATGCAAAACTGAATTGTTTGAAATCAAACTGTTTAATCATTTAACTGTGTGTAAACAAATGACTGATGTTTAATTGAATTGTTAGTGATACATTGCAATACTTGGCTCTATTTAACTATGTTGACTTATGCTAAATTGAATAGTAAGAAATAGAATTCTTTGATCATTTTGTGTATGTACAAAATGTTTTTACAAATCATATATCTAATATATATGTAAAAACAGGATTAGGCATTAAATAACCTACAATGGTTGATATGCCATCAATCCAAAACAAAGCAAAGCAAAGCAATTTCTTGTACCAACTGTCAAACAAGTTTAGTTGCTGGTGATTTCCTGAAATGGGTTTTAGAAGGCTGCTGTCAATCAGAAACTAAATCAATTTTACTCATTTCAAGCAGTGTGTGTGGGGGGGTCTCAGTGGCGTAATGGCTAACGTGCTGGACAGCAGCCTTGAAAGAAACAAGTTTGAACACCAGATGCACTATATTATGTTCAATTTCAGAGTAATACTCTTAGAAAAAGTTTGAACCCCTAATCCCCCTGGCTGGATTTCATTTTCTAGGACAGATTCTAGTTTGTAAATTTGTTAGTATGGTCAATTTTTTATCTCTTTCACGATTCCCAATGGATTATCTTTTCCACCCCACCATGCCTCGTCTTGGATTTTACAATGTGCAAATAAAACCGTCGCGAGAAAGGCCCCCGAAATGGTGCACATTCTCTCCTGATGACCCCGAAACAAGCATGGAGTTAAAACTGCTCGGTGGAAATAAGAAAGGCTAAAGGAGCGTTTTCTATCCGCTTACTTTTTGGTGAGTTTCTGTTACTTGATAAGTAACTTCCTTCTCCCCTATGGATTATCTTTTCCACCCCACCATGCCTAGTCTTGGATTTCTTTTGTGTCAGTTTATAGCATTCACTTCTCATGTGATTAACCGCTTCGTCTCTGTCACCTTATAACATACACTTACTATTCTGTCAAGCATTATCAATTTTTACTTGGATATAATTGTTCCTTATGGCATTATTTTGTACTGTCACCAATCTCATCTAATTGTGTTGCATATTGACCTCCGACCCGGCCAAGCTGTCAAAAGTAGAAATGCACCAGTGTAAATAACAGGTGCATCCGGTCGAAGATATCAGGAGATCAGGGGCGACCTTGACTGTCGAGGAGTTGAATTGAGTGTGAAATTGTGACGCTCGCAGGAAGTAGGTGGGTGTCAAATTATTATATAACCACGGCGATAGGAAGTTCAGGTCAGTTGGAGAGAAGATGCTGGAATGAGAACCATGTCCCAGCAGAGGCTGGGCCCCCAGGCTCCCGGTTGAGCAGAACAGGAGAACGGGAAAGAAAGGCTGTGATAGCCAGAAAAGTTGGGGGCTCAATATATTGCAGTCTTTGTTCAGTCTCCAACTCCCTCTCATACACAACCCTTTCAATAAAGTGAGAGGTATATTTTTCTAAAGAGCTGTGTCTGCTCGTCTTTATAGTGTTAAATATGTTTCTGTATGTATATGTGTATGTATAGTTGTTCATGGTTGTGACTATACAAGAATCGCAATGTAATTCAGCTGTAATATTCTTGAAGATTCCAATTCAGCTGCAGCCTGGAAAATCTTTGTTATTTTTTTTTTTTTTTAATAGGAAACTAAACTTGAATATTTATAGGTTGCTAACTTTAATACAAACAAATGATGAGATAGAGAATATGCATAGTTTATTCGGTTAAAAGGAAGCAAGATTTAAAGTGGTTAATTACTGAAAGAGAGAGAAAAAGTTAACATTTGACAGATATAATATTTTTAAACCTATTTTAAACTATTCATTGGTTAAAGGGTAGATAGAAAGATATATATATATATATATATATATATATATATAGATAGATAGATAGATAGATAGATATATATAGAATACACCAAGATTTCCCCAACGTGGGTTTGGGTATATGACACTAAACAATCTGATTGTGAGTTTCCAGTAATGCTGGAGCTTTGGGGACTGCAGAGTGCCTATTCATTGCCATCAGTCCAAGGTCAATTCTGGCCTGGGATAGTAGAACTTAATAGGGTCCTCTCTATGGGTCAAATAGAACTAAACTTTATACTTATGTTATGATAGATAGATAGATAGATATAGACTGAGCTGGCATTAAATAACCCATGAAGGTTGATATGCTATAAAACAAAGAAGCCAAATCAATCAATTCAAGCAGACAGATTTCAATAACAGAGCACCTACTGCTGCAGAAAGCCTTAATAATAAACTTACATTATTTCTCCATGAAATCGCATATTGTATGTGTCAATATCTTAAATATTAAAAAAAGAAACACATTTTTGAAACACCTTTTTTCTTTGCAGACATTCAGTGCGTATATATATATATATATATATAAGAAAAATTTGATATATATATATATATATATATATATATAAAATAGTTGATATATATATATATATATATATAAGAAAAAGTTGATATATATATATATATATATATATATATATATATCAACTTTTTCTTTTTTTGTTGGTCCAAAGAGAGAAAAAATAAATATTTTAAAATGAATAGGTCCACAAAGAGATTTACATATTTTCTAATTATTTATTTTGCTCATGCATATGTTTCTATCTAGCTTCTTGCTTTTCTTCAGAGAGAGAAAGCAAGAAGCCGGAAGCATACTTATGAGTAAAATAAATAATTAGAAAAAATATCAATCTCTATTTGAACCTATTCCTTTAAATATATATATATATATATATATAGGTTGTTTAAAAAAGGATGCAGCAATCTAGACATATTACAAAAGATACTAATGATACATTTTAAGACTAAATTTATCTGTTACACATTTGTAAGATTTATATGTGAAATATGTTTATACTTAAGAAACAACAAAGACAGAGCTTAGAAAGAAGAAAGTAATGGATGTTCAAATGAGGCTAGCACAACCATTTCAATTGCAAAATGCAGTTGTCTCTAAGCTTGAACCATATGTAAATAATTTCTACCTTCCTTTCTTTAGGGTTATGTCCTTTATGAACACCCTGTATATATATATATATTATACAAGAAATGAAGAAATAGATCAGATTCAGACAGTATTTTCTTGTTCAACTTCCATGATAGGGCTGTTTTGATAATTCTTTCTCATGAACGTAATTGAATTAGTTCAATTTGAAATCTGGCACTGGTCAATATATATGAGATAGTAATGTTAAGTTCTCAGCCCGACAAGGAAAAATAACATTTTTTAAAAAAATGTTTACGTTATATCTATATATATATATATATATATGTGTAAACATACGCACATGCACACTCACATATCTATGTCTATATCCATACATACACACACACCCTTATGTATGCCCACACACACATATATGAGAAAAAGAATACAGTATGGAAAATTATTTTGCTATGTTTCTCTATATGAATCAATAGCTTCTTCAGAAATGAAGAAGATAGCCTTATAAGGAAATGTCAATTTGATTTTTCTTATTGCCGTTGTTTATCTCATAAGGCTGGATTTCATTCCAGACCTCACACTTATATATATATATATATATATATATATATATAAATAATGAAAATAATTCCTGAAGTGCGATCCTGAAGAGCAATTTGGTGAAACCTAGGTGGACTCACTCTTGGCCGTATAAGAATTATTTTCATGATATTAGCTCTATCTCATGTATTGAGTACTTTATTACGTTTTAGTTTAGGTAAATCTGTCGGTGGTTTTTCTTTTGACTGGACATACATGCTGCTTAATTATTTTCAAGTAGATTTTTTTATGGAATTTTTTCCTAGATATCAGTTTGTAGAATTTGAAAATTGTACAATCTGAGTTTTTTCACACTAGCAGAATTATAAATTATATATATATATATATATATATATATATATATATATATATATATATATCCATTTGGGTGTATGTATGTGTGTGTATGTATTTACAATCCTCTCTACACAAGCAGAATGTGACACAAGGTCAGTTTTTAAACAGAGTTTAACAGGTTTGAATACAGTTTGCCTTCTCCAAGACAGGTTTGAATTTAGAGTTATCCTTCACTTAGACTGGTTGCTTAACCAATGCAAAAGAACCAAGTCCACCTTTCTATTTACCCATAGCTGGAGGGATAATAATTGGATTCATGCCTTCCCCAAGGGTATTAGTGTTATGCGAAATGTAAACAGCTGATTCCAGGATTTGAACTGGTGTCAGCGTGTCCATTTAGATGAAATACCTCCTGAAGTATGGAAGACCAGAAAATTAGTCAACATACTTCCAATATTATATTTAAGAAAAATTAAATTTATGGGTCATATCATCCAAAAGATAGAATAGTTTACTATATGTATCGGAAATGGTCAACATGAGGACAAAGAAGAAAAATAAATTATTAATATGAAAGAACTAACAAACAAATATATATGATATTATGTATGCTGAAAGGCATCGTTCTCTCAGAAGAACCATGATGAACCATGACGATAATGGTTAGTTAGCTGCCACTTACATAATGCAAAGATCTTTGAATGAATAGAACACTCTGGTATCCGGTAAGGCAAAATGTAAACAAATGAAAGCTACTACATAATGCCTTATAATTGCCCAGTTGACGTGGTTCATTTGTTGGCTGAGCGGTATGATACAAAAAAAAAGTAACCGTAGTCGAGGGTGACCAGATGGCTCCCTTTTCAGTAGCTACTACACTGAGATGTAAGGGAGGGTGCTACTCCTTTCCCTGGATTGCTCCACTTTACCCTTGATACATACCTTATATTGCTGACTGTTAAGCAAGGAGGTATCAAGTACCATTTTTAAAGTCTACTCCTTTCCCTGGATTGCTCCACTTTACCCTTGATACGTACCTTATATTGCTGAGTGTTAAGCAAGGAGGTATCAAGTACCATTTTTAAAGTCTTTGGCATGTTGTTTGGTTTTGATCCCACCTTGAAGCGTCCTACATGTCTAGCCACTGAAGAGTTGTGATACAACGAAACAGTCTATCTGTGGATAACAATATATACTCTCACCCACGGGGGTTGAGCACTCTGATGAATGAATTTACGGCTGCCACTCGCATAATGCAAAGTTCTTCGAATAAATTGAGCACTTGGTATCCGGTAAGGCAGGAATGTAAACAAACGAAAGCTATTACATAATGCCTCATAACTGCCGAGCTGATGTGGGTCGCTTGCTGGCTGAGCAGTACGATACTAAGTCTAACGTAAAATTGGGCGGGTCTCGATCCTAGCTTGAAGCGTCCTACATGTCTAGCCACACTGAAGAGTTGTGATATAACATAACTGTCTGTCTGTGGATGACAGTATATAAATATATATATGATATAATTGGAAAGAAAACTCAACGGACAGTCATCATGCCATTATAAATTTTTTTCGACAGTCTCCCTCATCAGATAGCGTTAACAAACAGATACGAGTATATTTACTCTGGATGAGATTCCTTTAAATATATTTAATACATTTATATATTAATATATATTAATGTATATTGATAGTATTGATATTAATACATCGATTATTCATGGAAAATTATATGAAAACTCTCATATATTCTCAATCTGAATAATTCCAAACTCACCGTCTCTGGACATTTATTTTATATATATATATATATATATGAGTGTGTGTGTGTGTGTGTGTGTGTGTATTAATTTATTCCTATTTTAAGTGGGGTTCACCTCGATCAATCTATCGGAGTCTTAGCCAAGTTAGAATAGATGCAAAATTAAAAAAACAAAAATACATTCGGCAAAGTAGAATTATAAAGATACTGAAAGTGTCTTGCTACTATTATTGAGTTTATAATAAAACCGAGAGACTATCCATTGCTTTCTTGTTTTTGCCGTCATTAAAAAAAGAGGGTATAAACAAAGCATAATAAAGAAATTGAGAAAACACAGTATCCCCCCGTTCTCCAAAAAAAAAAAAAAATGACCTCGGAATCACTAGTCACTAGAGTAGCATAACTCTTGCCGTTTTCACAGCAAAGGTTTATAATGCCCTGCTTCTCAGTTATATCTATGAAGCGCATAAAAGTTTTATCATTGTTGTGTTGAATTGTTGGTATTGTAGGAAATAAATAAATAAAAAAAAAAAATTAAATTGAATTAAAATAATTATCAAAATGTGCTGAAACTCCCCCAAAGCCTCTGACAGAAATAGGGGCGACGCATGCATAAAGAAAAAGGACCGTCCTGACAAAAGGAAGAAGCTCACTCCCTTTCAGCATTGACCGGCAGAGTGACAACTTCTAAATCTCACTTGTTGCTAGTGGAAGGCCACGTGGCCGCTCTAAAGCACCACGTTGGCTAACCTAGTAGCAGCCAAAATATAAAAAGTATCAAAATGGACCTATCGAACTACGAACTAAAACACTGGACTTGGACAAACTCCCAAAAGCGACTTACACGTAGTTAAAGCTATATACATATTTACCAACCCCTCCGCTCGGGCAGGATATGACACAAGTCAATTTTTAGCGGAGTTTAACAGGTTTGAATTCAAAGTTTTCCTTCTCCTAGATTAGTTGCCTCACCAAGGCTGAAGAACCTAGTCTGCCCTACTATTTACCCATAGCTGGAGGGAGAATAATAGGATTCATACCTTTCCCAAGGGTATTAGTGCTATGTGAAATGTAATCCGTCTCGTCCAGGATTTGAACTCGTGTCACCGTGTTCATTTCCTCCGACGATAACCATTACACCACGGACCCCTCTAAAGCTTTATATACCGAACACGTTATTAAAGTTTTAAATACCGAATAAGGACACATATATACCCAAGAAACGACTAACACATTTTTAACACCCAGACTGGGAGATTCAACCATTTCAATTGTATTCAGGGAGAATTTCCTTACCCATTGAATGGTTGTTGAACCCAGGAAATAAAGGGAAAATATAAAAATATGTCTTCGTCTCCTATCTGTTACTATCTTCTTTCATAGAATTCTTTTACGGACTTCTTATCCAAAGAATTACACCATCAAGACAACGTGGGGTAAAAGTAGCATAACCTCAGAATGGAGTCAGATAGAAAACAGCAACACAGCTTGCCCTGGGAGACCCCATAGTATGTTGTTGGGGAATTCTGAGGTTTGATAACTGACTCATTTTTCTTCTTAACCCATTCTCTTGTTATTTTCTTTTTATGTCGAAGCTCTAAAAGAAACTAAAGACAGAAGGAAAAAGACTGAGATACCTTTAGACTCAAATTTTATTTTAGGGCTTTACGACAATTCTGTGGTATGGAATGTTTTCCTGAATCAGTAGAAACTATCGGGCTCATCAAAACGAGTCATTGGCAAATTACAATTTGTGGATCTATCATGTGTTTCTGTGTTCAGTGGGGACGTTTGACAGAGACTGCTACAAGCAGGAGAGGCATAACGTGCTGATAAGATTAGAACTCAGCAGGCATGCGTGTTCCCTACTGGCATCAGTCGAGGTGGTTAAAGTTTCTGAGTTTCTCTTTGGCGCCAGGAAGCCCCTCTTTTTAGACATGCACCGATTTTGCTTTCTATCAGAGGCGTCCGGATAAACTTACTTTTGCATTTATTTATTCTATTTATTTCTTTTTCATGTCTTTTTTTATTTCTTTTGAAACCCTACATATCCAACCTGAAGTCGAGAAAATTTTTAGAGTTGAACTTGTCTCTGAAAAATCTTACCCACAACAATATGGTTTTCCAGTCTGGGACTCTTGTGTGATTCAACTCTAAAATGCTTACAAAAAAACCATTGCGTTGAAATGATAAAGTATATTAAAGACGTTTCTATCACGATCTCACATTCTTCACTATTTTACACTACTATATCAACTGTATCAAGTATTGGTTAATGTCGCTACAGTGTCTTTTTGACTTGCAGCTCAGGCCCACAAGGCTGGGACACATTTCGGCCGGCCGTGTTTACTGGTACGTGGATCAGGTCGGGTGTGTCTTGGTCTCGGTGGCAGTTAGTCAAGGCCATCTGACGTGGATTCCCGGAAGCCAGCATTCACATCATGCCTGCTAAGACCAGTACTCCTTAAGCCTCAGAGGGTCATCCCCTCGGGCTCTAACCCTCTCTGGATGGGCTAGGTTTATTTCCTGGAGCCTGAAGCTCCTCTTTTTTGAGGTATGCTGACGGCGCTCAAGGAATTTTTGGAACCTCCTGGTGTGCGTGTAACATTTATTTTGTATAACCCATTATATATGTATATATAAGAAAATTAAGTATTTATCCTACCCTTCCATCACAAGCTGGGTGTGACACAAGGTCAATTTGTTAAGCAGAGTAAAACTGGTTTGAATTCAGAGTTTTTCTCCTTGACAGGTTGCCTACTGAGCAAATCTGCGCTGATTTTTATCCATGGCTGGAAGGGGGAAGTGAAAAGTGAAATGCAAACAGCCCCGCCCACAATTCGAACTCGGGTCACCAGTTTCATTTCGTGCCATGCTAACCATCCCGCAAAGTGCACCTCAGACAGAGAATATATATATATATATATATATATATATATATATATATATATATACTTATTTTTTAATCATATAACGTGTGAAAGCACGTGAGATATCCTGCCCTCATCAGCCTCCAAACAGGGATAATAACACAGTTTTGGTAGCTCAAGACAGTACTGCCACTCCTGGCGCTACCAAGCAGGTTTTGCCACTGGACAGGGTATTTTAAAGAATTATATATGTATATATATATATATTCGCCAGATCAACTAAAAGTAGAGATTACATTGTACGTTCATCTTCATATTTACTGCAGTTTGTGATTTTATTTCTCAAAACATACACGTTTTAAGTGGGCACAAGGCCAAAAAGATTTTGAGGGGAGGGAGAAAGGAAGAAAAACTGTATTATTCTGCATTATTCTAGGGAGCCCTAGCTAGCCACATTCGTCATCAGCCCCTCTGTACAATAAATTCACATATTTAATGCAGTTTGTGATTTAAAAAAAAAATGCGTTCGGCCGTTGATATCATTACGCCCTCACAGTAACCGTTTCTTGATGTTACGTAATCACACGGAAATGGTGGTTCCACGTGCATTTCATTCATGCTGAAGACTTTTCGTAATATATATACCATAATATATTTAACCGAACATCAATTGACAATAGGTTGCTGCCCGAAGATATACACACACACATATATATATATATATATATATGTGTGTGTGTGTGTGTGTGTGTGTTTGTGTGGCGGGTGGGGGGAAAGTGGATTAACCGAAACACAGACAACAGTTTCAATAATGATATTTCGTCTTTATTTCATAGATTAAATATTATTATAATAATAATATTTCGTTATCTGTGTTTCGGTTTATGCACTTTTCCTCTTACTTTTTAACATCTGGTCGGATTAACCAGAATCTACGATTTCCCCATATGTATATATATATATATATATATATATATATATATATATATTATAACTGTATGGTTGTCACTATCTCACCTAGTTGGTTTTTGGCAGACTGAAGCGGTATAATTTGGAGAGTGCTCAATATCTGTGATTGAGCTATTATCAAATAATAATAATAATAATAATAATAATCAATAAATATATATTAGTTTTTAAATATATTTATTTAATAGCATGGATGTTTATCTATGACCCAGGGTTTTATGCCGCCTTATTACGACAATCGTCAGGCAGCGAAGAAAGATGTTTGAGAAATCGAAAAAATCGAAAAATATAGTCTGGCTATTGTTTACGGTGAGATTTGTAGGATTTTTTTTTTAGTGTATGTGTGAGTAAAATTTGTCTTGGAGATTGTTAGTGTGTGTGTGTATATATAATGATACATACGTCTCGCATATATATATATATAGAGAGAGATAGAAACAGATAGACATACAGAGACAGAGAAAAAGAAACCGAGAGAGGTATTTGTGGGGATTTAGGAATTAACAATAAAACTCCCAACCGGATGTTGACTCGTCGGCTGCCACATACAAAATGTATAAACGCGTCGCCACGCATAAGGCTCCACGCATCCATCCGGTTAAAAATCAGAAAAAAAGAAAAATAATAAAAAGTAAAGTAGCCAATGGGAAGCGGTCGCGCCAAAATCAGAGAGATAAATACTCAGGTTTTCTGTGAACCGGGTCTTGTCAGGCAGTGTCCGTCGAACCAACAACATCATTTTTGCTGTCTGGTGTTTTGGGCACCACGCTACGTCTTAGGACGTAGCGTTGGTTAGTCCATTCACCAAGTAAATAAAGGAAAGTATGGAAGAAATGTTTTCGTCTCTTATCTGTTTCTATCTTTTCTTTTTGTATATTTCTTTTGGGACTTTCTTTGAACAAGGCATTGCGCCGGCCAATCAACGTGGGGTAAAATAATATAACCAAAATATGGAGTCAGATAGCTTACGAAACACAACCTTGCCCTTAGCCCCTGACCTTCAAAGGCCCTTTTAAATCCCACATATTCAAGGTGTATAGTTTACTGTTGTAGAAAATGGACAAGGTAACTCGAGTTCAAATCCTGAGCGCGGCTATTTGCATTTCTCATGAGAAAAGTATGAATCCAACTATTCTCCCTCCAGCTACGGTTAAGTAGCAGGGAAGACTGGGCTTGGTCTGGCAACCGACGTAGGAGAAGGAAAACTCTGAATTCAAACCTGTCAAACTCTGCTTAAAAATAGACTTTGTGTCGCATTCTGCTCATGGGGAGGGGTTGGTATATATCATCATCATAATCATGTCGTGCTGCTGGCACGGTTTCCCTGACGCTCCCTCGCCGTTCGTCTCTATCATCCATCGCTTCCGTAGGTCTTCTAGACTACATCCTGTGTCTGCACAGAGCTGTTGTAGATAGGTTCTTGTTGGGCGTTCAACACTTGCACGTCCGTGTGCAGAGGTCCATAGGAGAACGTCGCTCATGAGTTCGTTCTAACTTCTTCAGCAGTGTCTCGCGTGTCTTGTTCATCTTAACTGGATAGTCTTTGAGATCAGAGGTAGGTGGTCGTACAGTTGCTGTTTTATGAGATCTTGCTTCCAGGATTTGTTCAATATGATTCCTAGCACTCTTGTGCAATTCCCTTCTAGCTGTTTCTCTATACGTTTAGTCAGTGTCCATGGGGTGCATCCATGTAGTAGAATGGACACGACTGCTGCATGGAAAAAATTATATTTTATTTTATCGGATAAGTTTGACTTCCATACGAACGATAAACTATTGATTGTAGTACATGCCTTTGTAGGGGGACATATTTTTATGGTAGATATGTTTAGTCCCCCCAAATTTAATGTTATAGTTTTATATAGTGTTTGCTTAGTTTAGTTTAGTGTATGTCAGGCTTGGAAAAAGGCACATGGAAAAAGGTAGTAAATGAAGGAAGCCAATGAGTGAAGTTATGAAACAGTGCGGACAAAAGGAACATTCAAAACAAGGCGACAAACAAAACAAATTTATACACTATAATAAAACAGACATTGATACATTAAAAATATCGCTAATTCTATTAATAAAATAGTCGTGTGCGTATATGTGCGAGTGTGTGTGTGTGTGTGTATGTAACTAACACAACTAAACTACAAAAAGGTTAATGACGAAAACGTTCTATTAAGTTGGATTACATATTTAAAATGTCTTTCTTTTTGTGGTTCGAAACAGTCGGTTTTTCCGAAACTGGAAAAAGTCTCATAGTCAATGTATATTGAACAAATGAATGTCTGCGAGGCTTATCTATGTTTTGCTTTTTAACTCTGTTGGTGAATAAGAAGAGTGTCACACTGAAGAGAGTGTGCGTGTCAGCGCTGCAATGGAAATTGTGAAAAAGAGAATGAGTGCTTGAAGACGACGTATTTATAGAAAATACGTGTCTTGGAATCGGCTCCAAAAAAACAAAAAAACAAAACGCAAGACTAAATTTACGCGCGGACGTAGTTTTAAGCAGGTCACGTGGTTCTCCTGGCCAATGGTTTCCCGAGACTGAATATGTGTGCGTTCGCCATCTTTGTTGTGGGAACAAGTGGCATACCGCCCAAATTAAATTACAGGAGTGTAAAGTCCTATACCTTCACTAGTCACATATTGATGTCATTTTCAGTAGATGAGACGATGCTTCCGAGGTAGGTGAATTTGTCCACTAATTTCAGAGAGTCACCATTTAGTGTGGAGATGTCACCAGTTATGATTAAAAGTGAATTATAATAAATCATAATAAATCAGAATGTGATGACTATTCAGAGAGACTTTTTCATTTGAATATTTTGAAAATGTAAATTCTCTTGATTTAATTACATTTTTTTAAATCTTTCAGACGTGACCACAACACATGCGTTAGTAAGCTGTCAAACGCAGAGTACAGATATGAGACCATCACTAAAAACATTTATGTCACCCGGAAACACAAGGACAGTTTCCAGGTGCTTATATCCAGCCAGCCTGCAACCAGTTACCAACTTTCGACAATGGACCACCTTGAAGCCGAATACGATAGACAGAAGCTCCTCGGATGCATTGGTGAAACCAAGCAATCTTACAGACATCGTGCGACTGACATACAGCCCAAAGTCGGTGCCAAAATTATCACAAGGAATGTCTAATAGCGATTGCTTTGAACGAATGAAATACATCACAACAACTGCAGTAGAATCGCCAGCTGTGAAGCCTTTTGCGCAAGAATCATCATTAAAAAACAGCCCCTCTCCGCCATATTCCCTGATGCACACATGAACACGACTATATTTTGAAAGAACAAATATTTCTTAAGTGAGAAAACAACTTAAAATAATCTTTGGTGCTTAGACGGAATAACCAATTCATAAATTTACACTAACTTTTTTTTAATCAGCAAAAAATATTATACAGAAATGTAATACTTAGATTCACCACTCAGATGAAAGGAAATTTCAGTTATTTGCTTCATTTTTCTTTCGATTAGACACTTATATTTAAGCTCCAGAATTGCAAAGCAGCCATCAGACAAAACTCGACTTATTCTATGGGATTGAGAGCGTTGGAAAGACTAAAAAAATGTGACCAATGACTGAATTGTTGCTTAGTTGAAGATTTAATTTTGGGACTTGACTGTTCTGTAAAAAAATGAATCTAATTGTCATTTCCTTCATTTTTTTTTTAACTGAACAGTCGCAGTTAAATTCCAATTTTACAAATCAGCCATCAGCCATAATTCTACACCTTCTTAGTGATTGAGGGAAGGAAAGACTAAAGAAATATGGCCAATGACTGAATTGTAGCGAGCTGCTGACATAATTTTGGAACTTAACTGTTCCGTAAAAATTTGAAGTAAATAACTAAAAATCAGTCTTGTCTAGATGGTGAATATAAATATTACATTTCTATATAATTTTTTGTATATTAAAACAAACTTATTGTAAATTTTCATGGATGGGCAATTCCAGACAAGCACCTTATCTTTAAGAAAACCTCAGTTTTTATCATAATGGGAAAATAATTTTCTTTATAAAATATTCCCAAAAGTCTTTAAAAAAATAAAAAAAAGAATTAAAAAAAAACTTCCATGTTAAAGTGACAAGTTAAGGGAAAATATTTGAAAGATGTGGTACCATTTTGATTTTTGAGTTCCTTTAGACTAATATCCTCATTGTTGATTTTTATTTGCTATGCATGTGAAATCAACTGTGTGCACTAAATTGATTATCTTCATCCGATTCAATAAAAAAAAAATGAAGTAGCATCAACTCACACTCAACATGCAGACGGCAGACAATAGAAAACAGTTCATGGATATCAATTGTATTTATATATTCATTAAAACTCCCTTTTTGTTGATAAATAAACATTATCAAGATGGCTGAATTAATTCTAATTCAGCTATTTACCTCCCTTGGACCTCGTCTGATGTCATTCCGTAGAAGGGGGGGGCTATGAAACCATAAGGATTACTTGATTAAAACTGACTTCATTAGGGACAAGGGAATGCGGATAATATCATGAAGATGGCACTAAGTTTTTGTATGTGTCTGTAAGTACAAATACATCTGAACTGATCATTCCCAAACGTATATATATATATATAAATATATATATAAGATCGAAATGTTATTGTTTTATTGTTTACTTGTTATTTGAATGGGTTTCTTAAAGTGGGATTGATGTTTGAAGTGAAAGGAGACATTACAACTTCCACCGAAGTCAGAAAATTTAAATTGTTTATGAGTGTGTTCAACTGATTCAGTTGATTTTCAGGCATATCTATAGATGTGCACACACACACACACACACACACACACACACACACACACACACACACACCGGTTCATACTGTATTGTCCATATATAAGTATATCTCAAAAAGTGTTTAAATTTTGAAAAAAAAAAATGGCAATTCTCTTCCAAACAAAAGATACCCAGTCTGAATTTCTGAGATAAGGCTCATAGTGCATTATTTTGGTTTTGATTTTTCGGACTGTTGTCCTCATCTTTATTGTGGTAATTTGAAACACGTTTTGTCCACTGTATCCTCCGGCCTACCTCTGATGTCGCTTGTTTATCACGGCATAGAAATGATTCAACCTGGGAAATCTTTTTTAAAGTTTGATTGTTGATCAAACAAGGCGTTCAAAAAATATGAAGATGTTAGTCAAATAATGACGTCATTATTTGAATAACATCTTCATATTTCTTGTTTAATCAACAGTTAAAATATAAAAATGATTCCCAGGTTGAATCATTTCTATGCTCAAATAAATAAGGGACGATTGAGGAAGACTGTAGGATACAGCACCCGAAACATTGTATTTCAACTAATAATAATGCGGATGAGGACAACAGTTTGAAAAATGACACCCAAAATAAAAGCAACCAAGATTTGATTATTTCTTGTGGTACACTATTAAATTAAAACATATATTATCAGATATCATTTATCAATCGCCACAACTTTTTCTATGACATCAAAATTTTATTATTCCAACAGGAACATTATATAATAAAATGAGATGTTATTAGATATTATTCATTGCCAAATTCACCAGCATTGAGACTCCGTAACCAAGAATAAAATGGTGACACCTCAGTAACCAATAATAAAATTGCAGGCATATATAAGAAGGGAGCACTTATTTTTGAGCAGCTTCATACTCATATTTTTGGTTAGAGAGTTTTAGAGCTATAGAATTGGGGAATGAATAATACACAATAATGTTCGTTTTGATAGTATATTGTTCCACTAGAAATAATGCAGACCAAGTATTTTTGGTTTACAATAATATCAACATTTTATTAAAAAATTATTAGGGTTGGACGTTTTTTTACTAAATGATACAGTATGGTATATATATATATATATATATATATATAGGGTGTTTAAAAAAGGGTGCAACCATCTTGACATATTACAAAAGATACTAATGATACATTTTAAGACTAAATTTACACATCTGTTACACATTTGTAAGATTTATATGTGAAATATGTTTATACTTAAAAAAACAACAGAGACAGAGCTTGGAAAGCAGAAAGGAATGGATGTTCAAATGAGGCTAGCACAACCATTTCAATAGTAAAATACTGTTGTCTCTAAGCATGAACCATATGTAAAAAAATTCTACCTTCCTTTCTTTAGTGTTATATCCTTTATGAACACCCTATATATATATATATATATATATATAAGAAATGAAGAAATTGATCTGATTCAGAATGTATTTTAGTGTTCATGCTAGGGCTGTTTTAAAAATTCTTTCACATAACCTGGCACAGGCCAGAATATATGAGATAGTAATGAAAAGTTCTTGGCCTAACAAGAAGAGAATAACATTTTTTAAAAATTTATATATATATATATATATATATAAACACATACACACACACACACATATATATATACATATATATATGAAAACACACCTATGCGCACACACATACACACACACACACATATATATATATACACAAACACACCTAAATGCATACACTCACACGCATATATATAAGAACTTTTTTAAAAATTATTTTTGTTCTTTTAAAAAGATCTTGCTACTTTATTTGTTTTTTTTAAAACGTTTCAAACATTTGTGATGGATATTTATTGATAATAATTTTTTAAAAATAGAATTCGAACTTAAATCTGAGAAAAGAAACAGAATTTTAAAAAAATACCTAAACGAAACAAAAAGTTTCAAGTTTAGAATATTCGACAATTTATATTTGGTCGGACAAAAGTAATTGGGCAACTAATAGTATGATAGTAGTAACTGTTCTGTTACTTTTGCCTATCTATCTATCTATCTATCTATCTATGTGTGTGTGTGTGTGTGTGTGTGTGTGTGTGTGTGTGTGTGTGCATATAAAGATGTGCATGTATGTGTATGTATATGTTTATATATGTGTGTGTGTGTCTGCATATATATATATATATATGTCTATGAGTGTATATATGGGTAAGTATGTGTATATATGCATATGTGTGTGCATATATATATATGTCTGTATGTATATGTGTCGATATTTGTATATATACATATATATATATAAAAGTATATATGTATTTCTTAGCAGCGGTCGTGTCCATACTACTATATGGATGCACCACATGGACGCTGATTAAGCGTATTGAGAGAAAAGCTTGATGGCAAATGCATAAGAATGCTACAAGCCATACTGAACAGAACCTGGAAGCAACATCCCACAAAACAGCAGCCGTACGGCCACCAACCTCCCATCTCAAAATCTATTCAAATCAGACGAACAAGACATGCAGGACACTGCAGGAGAAGTAAGGGTGAGCTTATAAGCGACGTTCTCCTGTGAACTCCTTCGCACAGACGAGCAGGTGTTGGACGTCTGGCTAAAACTTATCTAAAACAGCTTCGTACAGACAAAAGAGGTAATTTAGAGGGCCAACCGAATGCAATGGACGATAGAGATGAATGGAGAGGGAGAGTCAGGGAAATCCATGCTCACAGCACGACATGATGATGATGATGATGATATATATGTATATGTGAGTGCGAATGTGTCAATATTTGTGTTTGTATATATATATGTGTGTGTGTGTGTGTGTGCGCACGCGCGTGTGTGCATATTTGTATTTGTGTGTGTATGCATAATCATAGAGAGAGAGAGAGAGAGAGAGAGAGAGAGAGAGAGAGGGAGAGAGACTGGCAGTAAAATAAGAAATACTACCTCTGTCTTATGATAGTTGTTATAAATGTCACGACAATTATGGGACAAATTTCTGATAAAAACAATGGAGTATCACATCTGTTAACTGAGAATGATATATTTTTACTTAAACATTTAAAAAGTAAACGTCTCATCATAGATTTAGCGAAGAGAATCCGACACAAACACACTGAAAATACCTAAAGAACTGGATCGGTTTCAGAATGTATTTTCTTGTTCAACTTCCATGATAGAGCTGTCATATTTAGTCTTTCACATGGCCTTAATCGAATTAGATCGATTTGAAATTTAGCACTTACATATAAAGTATATACGGTATAAGGTATATACGGTATAAGGTATATACGGTATAAGGTATATACGGAAAAGTTCTTAGCCGATCGAGGAAGGGAATAAAAAAACCGTTTATATTAATTTCTTTATAACTTTGTGCAAATTGTTTTGATCGGCAAGATAATTTTTCTGGAACAGAATGGTCTAGTTTATTCCCTTCTGAGAAAGAAAAAGTACTTTTCAGTGGTTCACATCTATCTATCTATCAATGAAATGTTTAAAATGAATATATAGGTATATATGTATGTATATTAATGTATGAATATACCTGTGTGTATGTGTGTATGTGTGTGTGTATTTATAAAGTTTAAAATGAATATATATATATATATATATATATATATATATATATATATTAGTATTATTTGGTCCAGTTAAACCGGAGTTGGG
>OY757908.1:100061878-100096878 GCA_963585895.1 Sepioteuthis lessoniana
TGTGACTTTAGTCAAGGGAGACCCAAAGGCTCCCTTTTCAATAGCTACTACACCGAGGTATAAGGGAGAGCGCTACTCCATTCCCTGGATTGCTCCACTTTACCCTTACCTTATAATGCTAAGTGTTATGCAGAGTGGCTTCAAGTACCATTTTTTGAGTCTTTGGTATGACTCGACCTGGGATTGAACCTCAGTCTCCTAAACCATTGGCAAACACTCTATTCATTAGGCCAATGGCCCGGTCGAAACAAGCTGTGTACTTCGTGTGAAAATGCAAAACTTTTTCCGCTGCACTAAGAGAAAAATATTCTTCTCAGTAAGAGATCAAGTTGTCGATAACAGACTTTTCCTTATACAATTGAACAAAATTTAAGGTCTGTACACAGTTGTGAAAAATACCCTAAATAAAAAAAAAAAAAAAAAGAAAAAAGATTAAATCAATTAAAACATTGTTACCGAAATCCAAGTACCTTAAACCAATTTATAGATTCCTCCTGGATTCTCCCAATAAAGAAAAAAAATATTTAGAAATAATATTTCTTTGTGTTTCTTTCATTTTTTTTAAGCAGCTTTGTTGTTTAATTTCCACTGAATTTCTATTTTATATTCAGGTATTTGCTTGTTTTAAAAATAATGGCTGAATTTTCCATTCAAATGTAAAATGAATTTGGCTATTATTTTACAAGCAATCTCATAATCTTGTTGTTTGTTGTTCTTGGATTGCTACAGAATTACCGATAAATATGTACACACCTAACAATTTCTTGGAAATGCTAATTTTCTTCTAAACCAAAAATACCAGGATTTTATACTTTCTTGTGGAATATTATACTATAAAAACGGATATCATTAGGTAATATTAATTATAAAACTCTACAGTGTTGAAACTCAATATCCAAAAGTATGAATCTGTTGTAGTGCAAAAATGAATGCACCATTTTTATTTGTGTAATTCCATTTTTGTTTACTGTCAAAATGTTTTAGAATTTGGTAATTAATTGTACAATTGGTTACACATATAATGTCCACTGAGAAATAGTCAAATCCTGGTGCTGCATATTGACCTTTGACAGATCTGTCAATCAGGGATTTCTCTAGACTGGATGCACCAGTATAAACATTGATTACCAAAAAACAACCAAAAAGCAAGCAATACATGGGAGTAAGCAGATCACTTGGATGAAACCAGAAATGTGTTGGCATTGTGAAATTATATATGCAGGCACCCACAGCAGTCTCGGTCAGTCTCAGTCATGTATGCACAGAAAGTGGCCCGCTAGTGCCCAGAGAAGGGCAGTGGCCACTCTGTCTAAGAAGTAGTTGCAGAGTCATGGACAGTCTTGAAGAGATGGCAGTCTGAAGAGATTCGGGCAGTCAAGATGTCTTGAGAACATCAGTTAGTGCCCAGAGAGAGCAGTGCTCCTCCTCAGCGGAGAAGCCAAAGAAGTGCACAGTGGGGACCTGAATATGAATATGGCTCAACATGGCTAAGAAGTTATGGGTTAATATAGCAGTCCTCCGTGTGTTTCTGTCTCCCTGTCTCTCTCAGACACCTACAGAGTTTCAACCCTAAGAAAGAATCAACGGATATTTTTTATAGCATTATTTTCTAAACAAGCTGATGTCTTTTGTTTGATATCTATACTGAAAATTAAAATTATATATATATATATATATATATGTTGAATTACCATGATCAGAAAGTGGGAGAGATCACAGTATTCATTCCTGATGAGATTTAATAAAGTCGAAACAGCTGTCCTGTGGTTCCATATGTCACGCACAGTGCTTGCCATATTTTCTGATCATGGTAATTCAATTGATGATATATAATTCATTTATTCAAAAAAATTTCTTTAAATGTGTATATATATACATATATATGTGTGTGTGTGTGTGTGTATAAAAAGAAAATTGCTATATTGAGCATTGAAGGCACAAAAAACGTTTCTTAAATAAAATTTTGCAAGTGTCTTCAAGCTTAAAGGGCTAAACAACTCTGCCTTTACACCTTGCACCAAAAGTTGTTGGTTCAGGCTCAGTTCTAAATAGCTGAGACATTCCAAGCAGGGAAAAGCCGAAAAGACCTTTGCAATTTTTGTCCATCGTCCCTTGTACTTCTACACTCTCCCATGTTAAAAATTTAAAAAAAAAAGAAAGCTTTACATTGTATCCTACACCTGTAGGAGAGCAAGAAAATATTACCTTTATTGATTTTTGGAAAAGGTATGAATCTCCTTATTTCTCCAAGTGCAAATTAAATAGTATTACAACTTGTCAAAATTTCTGTGATGAAGCTTGATAATTTTGGTCACTATTCAAGACTATTATCTTCATCTTTATACACACAGTGTTTCAGCTATTTTCTTCAGCCTTCCTCAGGTATTTCATATAAAACTCAGGTACCTACACAGCACCTCGAACTGAACCCATGTGATTAGATTATTCTAACTTTCGTTTACCATGACCAGGTACAAGTGTTAAGTTATGGTAAGTATTTCTTGTTATTCTTACTTGAAGTTGGGATTGAACTTGCGACTTCCAAATGATTTCTCTCAGAAGCACTTCTCAATCAAATGTAACATATTGACCTCCGACCTGGCCAAGCTGTTAAAATAGGAAATGCACGAGTGTAAATAACAGGTGCATCTTCTTAAGAAATATCAGGATATAACCTTGACTGAGGACAGGTTGAATGAGTGCAATTTGTGACGCCCACAAGAAGAAGGTGGGAGTCAAACTATTATAAAACTCGGTGCACAGGAAGTTCAATCAGTTGGAGATCAGACCAGTTCAAGAGAAGATGCTGGAATGAGGAATGTGTCCCAGAGAGGCTGGGCCCTGAGGCCCCCAGTTGAGCAGCCCAGGAGAACAGGAAGAAACGCTGTTATGGCCATAAGAGTAGGGGTCAATATGTTGCAGTTCTGTTCAGTCTCCAACTCCTTCTAACACAGTAAAACCTTTAGTAACCCTTTTGAACCCTTTCAAATAAAGTGAGAGATATATTTTTCTAAAGAACTGTATTGCTCGTCTTTATTGTGTCGTTGTTATGATTCTGCAAGCATATGTATATGTGTAGTGCATATGACAATACAACACAAACTCTTTACCATGTGTCATACAGGATGTTGTAAATATAACACAGGAGATGACGACAATTGTGCGAATATTCAAAGTGATTAAAAAAAAAACAAGGATCACTACTAACAAGGATAGATTTTGCATTACATATCCCATGCCTCCGGGCAGTAGATTAAATTGTATCACTACTGTTCTTCTCACAAGGATAGGTTTGGCTTTAAATATCCCATGAAGGTTGAAATGCCATGAAGCAAACAAAAGTATAAACTCTCTTATACTCCACGCAGTAGATTAAATAGTATCTCTACTGTTCTTTTCACAAGGAGAGCTAAGGCATTACATATCCCATGAAGGTTGATAGGCCATTAAACAAAGAAAAGTATGAACTCTCTTATCCTCCGGGCAGTAGATTAAATTGTATCTCTGCTGTTCTTCTCTAAAGGATAGCTTTGGCATTAAATATCCCATGAATGTTGATATGCCATTAAAAAAAGAAAAGTATGAACTCTCTTATCCCCCGGGCAGTAGATTAAATTGTATCTCTACTGTTCTTCTCACAAGGATAGCTTTGGCATTAAATATCCCATGAAGGTTGATATGCCATGAAACAAAGAAAAGTATGAACTGTCTTATCCTCCAAGCAGTAGATTAAATAGTATCTCTACTGTTCTTCTCACAAGGATAGCTTTGGCATTAAATATCCCATGAAAGTTGATATGCCATTAAAAAAGACAAAGTATGAACTCTCTTATCCTCCGGGCAGTAGATTAAATTGTATCACTACTGTTCTTCTCACAAGGATAACTTTGGGATTAAATATCCCATGAAGGTTGATATGCCATTAAACAAAGAAAAGTATGAACTCTCTTATCCTCTAGGCAGAAGATTAAATTGTATCTCTACTGTTCTTCTCACAACGATAGCTTTGGCATTGAATACCCCATGTAGGTTTAAATGCCATAAAACAAAGAAAAGTAGGAACTCTCTTATCCACCGGGTAGTAGATTAAATTTTATCTGTACTGTTGTTCTCACAAGGATAGCTTTGGCATTAAATATCCCATGAAGGTTGAAATGCCATTAAACAAAGAAAAGTATGAATACTCTTATCCTCGGGAGAGTAGATTAAATTGTATCACTACCGTTCTCCTCACAAGGATAGCTTTGGCATTAAATATCCCATGAAGTTTGATATGCTATTAAACAAAGAAAAGTATGAACTCTCTTATCCTCCAGGCAATAGATTAAATTGTATCTCTACTGTTCTTCTCACAAGGATAACTTTGGCATTAAATATCCCATGAAGGTTGAAATGCCATAAAACAAAGTAAAAGTATGAACTCTCTTATCCTCCGAACAGTAGATTAAATTGTATCTCTACAGTTCTTCTAAAGAGGATAGCTTTGACATTAAATATCCCATGAAGGTTGATATACCATTAAAAAAAGAAAAGTATGAACTGTCTTATCCTCCGGGCACTAGATTAAATTGTATCACTACTGTTCTTCTCACGAGGATAGCTTTGGTATTAAATATCCCATGAATGTTGATATGCCATTAAACAAAGAAAAGTATGAACTCTATTATCCTCCGGGCAGTAGATTAAATTGTATCACTGCTGTTCTTTTCAGACGGATAGCTTTGGCATTAAATATCCCATGAAGGTTGATATGCCATTAAACAAAGAAAAGTATGAACTCCCTTATCCTCCGGTCAGTAGATTAAATTGTATCTCTACTGTTCTTCTCACAAGGATAGCTTTGGCATTAAATATCCCATGAAGGTTGATATGCCATTAAACAAGGAAAAGTATGAACTCTCTTATCCTTCGCGCAGTAGATTAAAATTTTTTCACTACTGTTCTTCTCACAAGTATAGCTTTGGCATTAAATATCCGATGAAGCTTGATATGCCATTAAGCAAGAAAATGTATGAACTCTCTTATCCTGCGGCAGTAGATTAAAATTGTATCAATACTGATCATTTCTCACATGTAAAGGTTTGGCATTAAATATCCCATGAAGGTTGATATGCCATTAAACAAAGAAAAGTATGAACTCTATTATCCTGCGGGCAGTAGATTAAATTGTATCACTACTGTTCTTTTCAGAAGGATAGCTTTGGCATTAAATATCCCATGAAGGTTGATATGCCATTAAACAATGAAAAGTATGAACTCTCTTATCCTCTGGGCAGTAGATTAAATTGTATCACTACTGTTCTTCTCACAAGGATAGCTTTGGCATTAAATATCCCATGAAGGTTATTTGCCATTAAACAAGAAAAAGTATGAACTCTCTTATCCTCCGGGCAGTAGATTAAATTGTTTCACTACTGTTCTTCTCAGAAGGATAGCTTTGGCATTAAATATCCCATGAAGGTTGATATGCCATTAAACAAAGGAAAGTATGAACTTTCTTATGCTCCGGGCAGTAGATTAAATTGTATCACTACTGTTCTTCTCACAAGGATAGCGTTGGCATTAAATATCCCATGAAGGTTGATATGCCATAAAACAATGAAAAGTATGAACTTTCTGATGCTCCGGGCAGTAGGTTAAATTGTATGTCTACTGTTCTTCTCACAAGGATAGCTTTGGCATTAAATATCCCATGAAGATTGATATGCCATTAAACAAAGAAAAGTATGAACTCTCTTATCCTCTGGGCAGAAGATTAAATTGTATCTCTACTGTTCTTCTCACAAGGATAGCTTTGGCATTGAATACCCCATGTAGGTTTAAATGCCATGAAACAAAGAAAAGTAGGAACTCTCTTATCCACCGGGTAGTAGATTAAATTTTATCTGTACTGTTGTTCTCACAAGGATAGCTTTGGCATTAAATATCCCATGAAGGTTGAAATGCCATTAAACAAAGAAAAGTATGAATACTCTTATCCTCCGGAGAGTAGATTAAATTGTATCACTACCGTTCTCCTCATAAGGAGAGCTTTGGCATTAAATATCCCATGAAAGTTGATATGCCTTTAAACAAAGAAAAGTATGAACTTTCTTATCCTCCGGGCAGTAGATTAAATTGTATCTCTACTGTTCTTCTCACAAGGATAGCTTCGGCATTAAATATCCCATGAAGTTTGATATGCTATTAAACAAAGAAAAGTATGAACTCTCTTATCCTCCAGGCAATAGATTAAATTGTATCTCTACTGTTCTTCTCACAAGGATAACTTTGGCATTAAATATCCCATGAAGGTTGAAATGCCATAAAACAAAGTAAAAGTATGAACTCTCTTATCCTCCGAGCAGTAGATTAAATTGTATCTCTACAGTTCTTCTAAAGAGGATAGCTTTGACATTAAATATCCCATGAAGGTTGATATACCATTAAAAAAAGAAAAGTATGAACTGTCTTATCCTCCGGGCACTAGATTAAATTGTATCACTACTGTTCTTCTCACGAGGATAGCTTTGGTATTAAATATCCCATGAATGTTGATATGCCATTAAACAAAGAAAAGTATGAACTCTCTTATCCTCCGGGCAGTAGATTAAATTGTATCACTGCTGTTCTTTTCAGAAGGATAGCTTTGGCATTAAATATCCCATGAAGGTTGATATGCCATTAAACAAAGAAAAGTATGAACTCTCTTATCCTCCGGGCAGTAGATTAAATTGTATCTCTGCTGTTCTTCTCACAAGGATAGCTTTGGCATTAAATATCCCATGAAGATTGATATGCCATTAAACAAAGAAAAGTATGAACTGTCTTATCCTCCGGGCAGTAGATTAAATTGTATCTCTGCTGTTCTTCTCACAAGGATAGCTTTGGCATTAAATATCCCATGAAGGTTGATATGCCATTATACAAAGAAAAGTATGAATTCTCTTATCCTCCGGGCAGTAGATTAAATTGTATCACTGCTGTTCTTCTCAGAAGGATAGCTTTGGCATTAAATATCCCATGAAGGTTGATATGCCATTAAACAAACAAAAGTATGAACTTTCTTATGCTCCGGGCAGTAGATTAAATTGTATCACTACTGTTCTTATCACATGGATGGCGTTGACATTAAATATCACATGAAGTTTGATATGCCATTAAACAAAGAAAAGTATGAACTTTCTTATGCTCCGGGCAGTAGATTAAATTGTTTCACTACTGTTCTTCTCACAAGGATAGCTTTGGCATTAAATATCCAATGAAGGTTGATATGCCATTAAATAAAGAAAAGTATGAACTCTCTTATCCTCCGGGCAGTAGATTAAATTGTATCACTGCTGTTCTTTTCAGAAGGATAGCTTTGGCATTAAATATCCCATGAATGTTGATATGCGATGAAAAAAAGAAAATTATGAACTCTCTCATCCTCCGCGCAGTAGATTAAATAGTATTTCTACTGTTCTTCTCACAAGGATAGCTTCCACATTAAATATCCCATGAAGGTTGATATACCATTAAAAAAAGAAAAGTATGAACTCTCTTATCCTCCGGCCAGTAGATTACATTGTATCACTACCGTTCTCCTCAGAAGGCTAGCTTTGGCATTAAATATCCCATGAAGGTTGATATGCCATTAAACAAAGAAAAGTAAAACTCTCTTTTCCTCCGGGCTGTAGATTAAATTGTGTCTCTGCTGTTCTTCTCACAAGGATAGCTTTGGCATTAAATATCCCATGAAGATTGATATGCCATTAAACAAAGAAAAGTATGAACACTCTTATCTTCCGGGCAGTAGATTAAATTGTATCGCTACTGTTCTTCTCACACGGATAGCATTGGCATTAAATATCCCACGAAGGTTGTTATGCCATTAAACAAAGAAAAGTATGAACTCTCTTATCCTCCGGGCAGTAGATTAAATTGTATCGCTACATTTCTTCTCACAAGAATAGCTTTGGCAATAAATATCCCATGAAGGTTGATATGCCATTAAACAAAGAAAAGTATGAACTCTCTTATCCTCCGGGCGGTAGATTAAATTGTGTCTCTGCTGTTCTTCTCACAAGGATAGCTTTGGCATTAAATATCCCATGAAGATTGATATGCCATTAAACAAAGAAAAGTATGAACCCTCTTATGCTCCGTAGATAAAATTGTATCTCTACTGTTCTTCTCACAAGTATAGCTTTGGCATTAAATATCCCATGAAAGTTGATATGCCATTAAACAAGGAAAAGTATGAACTCTTTTATCCTCCGGGCAGTAGATTAAATTGTATCTCTACTTTTCTTCTCAGAGTGATAGCTTTAGTATTAAATATCCCATGAAGGTTGCTATACCATTAAACAAAGGAACGTATGAACTCTCTTATCCTCCGGGCAGTAGATTAAATTGTATCTCTACTGTTCTTTTCAGAAGGATAGCTTTGACATTAAATATCCCATGAAGGTTGATATGCCATTAAACAAAGAAAAGTATGAACTCTATTATCCTGCGGGCAGTAGATTAAATTGTATCACTGCTGTTCTTCTCAGAAGGATAGCTTTGGCATTAAATATCCCATGAAGGTTGATATGCCATTAAACAAAGAAAAGTATGAACTCTATTATCCTGCGGGCAGTAGATTAAATTGTATCACTACTGTTCTCCTCAGAAGGATAGCTTTGGCTTTAGATATAACATGAAGGTTGATATGCCATCAAAGAAAGAAAAGTATGAACTCTCTTATCCTCCAGGCAGTAGATTAAATTGTATCTCTCCTGTTCTTCTCACAAGGATTGCTTTGGCATTAAATATCCCATGAAGATTGATATGCTATTAAACAAAGAAAAGTATGAACTCTCTTATCCTCCCGGCAGTAGATTAAATTGTATCTCTACTGCAATACCGGACATTGGCCTAGTGGTTAGAGTGTTCGCCAATCACCTGGGAGACCTGGGTTCAATCCCAGGTCGAGTTATACCAAAGACTCAAAAAATGGTACTTGATTCCTCCTTGCGTAACACTTAGCATTGTAAGGTACGGATCAATGGTAAAGTGGAGCAATCCAGGGAAAGGAGTATTTCCCCCCCCCTACACCTGAGTGTCGTAAGCTATCGGAAAGGGAGCTTTCGGGTCACCCTCGACTATTGTCGCCTACTTTACTTTACTGTTCTTCTCAGAAGGATAGCTTTGGCATTAAATATCCCATGAAGGTTGATATGAAGAAACTAAGAAACCAAACTTAATAGATTGAAAACATTCTTATCTATCTGAATTTTTGATATGCGGTTTTACATGTGTATTATTTTTGGTTGTGACTTTTTTCGACTGTTGGGCTCATCTTTATTGTTTTTGGTTGAAACAACGTTTCAGTCGCTGTATCCTCCAGCCTTCCTCATGTGTCCCTTGTTTATATGGGCATAGAAATGATTCAACCAGGGAAATTACTTAAAGTTTGACTGTTGATCAAACAAGGTGTTCCTGAACAAGGAAGATCTTATTCAAATAATGATGTCATTGTTTTTCATGCCTATCAATCCGAGAAGCATCACAAGAAGTTTCACAAGAAGCATCATGAGATGAATTTAAAACGTAAAATCCAATGGCATCAGTTATTCTTGATATTCTTAAAGTAATTTTCTTTAAAAACAATTTGATTTGGCCTTTTCAATTATTGGTCTACTCAAGAGGTCAAACAAATGGAAATTAATAAAATGAAACAATGTTACGCTAAAAGTATAAACGATTATGATCGTTGTCAAACAATTACAAATGAATCAAGTTTCATCATTAAAGAGTTGATTACCCATTAAACAAATCGATCAAACAAAACCACTTGTACCTCAAATGTTTCTGCAAGGCTAAGGATGATATAGGGATTTTAGGCTGAAGCCGCATTCACTTTATACTAATTCCCTTGGAAAAGACACAAATTCATCTCTTCTTCCGCTAGTTATATATAAAATAGCTGACTGGGCTTTAGCCTTGGTCGTGTCACCAGTCTAGGAAAAGGACACTTTTGAATTAAGAACCAGTTCCTACAGTAAGCAACCATTAGAATTCAATTGTAGAACTCTAGATATTGATCATGGAGGTCTTTCCATTTATTTCAGTTTCTTTTGTTTTTAATTGCATATCAACCTTTGTGCCAAAAGCCATCCTAGTTGAAGAACAGCAGTGATACTATTTAACCCACAAATGGCAGGGATAAGAGTTTAGTCCGTTATATATATATATATTAATCTGTTTCTTCAGTTGTTAACTTAATTATTCCATAAAATCCCCCACCAAAAATACTTCATCTTTATATTTTTTTTAGCTCAATGATTGGTCTGTTACTTGAGAGAGTAAAACATTGTGCAATATTTTGGTGCTTACTAGTTTAGATCATGTGACTGAAACAGTTCAACCGATGGAATGGTACCAGCTGTGGTTGATAGTATCAATTGAAAGAGTTTGAGAAAAATCTTATCTATCACAAAAGATGAATTGATTGAATGAGTGGTGTTGGAATTTGCAGTTTAGTAAAGAATGTGATAAAACAAGGAAAAATATTTTTGTTAATTCCCATTTTCAATTCCCATTTTCAAAAGTTGAAAATCAAGAAAGAAAGAAAATAAAATCTGAACTTAAAAAAAAAGGGAGAGAAAAGAAAATGAGATAAAAGGAAAGCAAACAAAAAGTAAAAAAGGAAAAGAGAAAAATGAAAGAAAGAAGTGAAGAGAAGAAAAATGGAGAAGGAAAGAAAAATAAAAAGGAAAAAAAAAAAAGAAAAACGGGAAAAAGAAGAAAACTAAAGAAAAAAATGGGGGAGGAAAATTGAATTAGGAAAAAAGGAAAAATAGAAAAGAGAAGGAAAATGAAGAAGGAAAAAAAAATGAAAAAGCAAAAATAGTGAAAAAAATATAAAAGGATCAGGAAAAATAGTCAAAAAAGAAAAAATATAGATGGATCAAGAATAATGGTGAAAAAAAAGGAAATAGGTTGGTGGATCAGGAGAAAAAGGGAAAAAAAAGAAAAAAAGCTGGATCAGCTAAAATGGTGAAATTAAAAAAAAAATAGAGAGGGATCAGGAAAAATTGCAAAAAAAAAAAAAGAATTAGGTAGACCAGGAAAAATAGAGAAAAAAAGAAAAAAATATAGCTGAATCAGGAAAAATAGTGAAAAAAAAAGAAAAGAAATATGACTGGATCAAGAAAAATAGTGAAAGAAAATGGAAATAAAATATGGGTGGATAAATAAATAGCTAGATCAGGAAAAATAGTGAAAAAAAGAAAAATAAATATAGCTGGATCAGGAAAAAAGTTAAAAAAAAAAGAAATATAGCTAGATCAGGGAAAAAAATGAAAAAAAGAAAGAAAAAAATATATAAATGGATAAGGTAAAAACTGAAAAAAGAGAAAAAAATATAGCTGGATAAGGAAAAATCCTTATCCAGCTATATTTATTAAAAAAAGGCAAAGAAAGATACTTTATCAGATAAAATAGAGAAAAAAATAAAGAAATATCTGGATCAGGAAAAATAGGGAAATAAAAAGGAAAAGAAATATAGCTGGATTAGGAAAAATAGTGAAAAAAAGAAAAGAAATATAGCTTGATCGGGAAAAAAAGAGAAAAAAGGCGAAAAAATGCTGGATCAGGAAAAATAGTTAAAAAAATTAAAAGAAAAATAGCTGAACTTTAAAAAATAGTAAAAAACAAAAAAGAAATACAAATGGATGAAAAAAATAGGGCAAAAAACGGAAAGAAGTATTAGTGAATCAAGAAAAGTAGTTAAAAAAAGAAAAGAATATAGCTGGATTAGAAAAAAATGGAAGGAAAAAAGAAAAGAAATATTGCTGGAAAGAAAACAGTGAAAAAAAAAGGTAAAGAAATATAGCTGGATCAGGAAAAAAACAGAGAAAAAAAGGGAAAGAAATAGCAGGAAAAGAAAAAAGAAGAAAAAAGGAAAAGAATGTTGCTGGATCTGAAAAAAAGTGAAAAAGAGAAAAGAAATAAAAATGATAAAAGAAATATAGCTGAATCAGGAAAAATAAAAAAAAAGGACATGAAATAATGTTGGATCTGGAAAAATAGTAAAAAAATGGAGAAAAAAAATTGATCAGGAAAAAATAGAGAAAAAAGGAAAAGAAATATAGCTGGATCCGGAAAAAATGCAAAATAGGAAAAGAAATATAAATGGACCAGGAAAAATATTGACAGAAAGAAAAGAAATATAGGTGTATAAGGGAAATTATTGAAAAGAAGGAAGAAAGATTGCCAGATCAGGAAAAATAGTAAAAAAAAGAAAAAAAATATTGCTGGATTAAGAAAAATAGTGAACTAAAAAAGGCAAAGAAATATAGCTGGATCAGGAGCAAATGCAAAATAGGAAAAGAAATATAAATGGACCTGGAAAAATATTGACAGAAAGAAAAGAAATATAGCTGTATAAGGGAAATTATTGAAAAAATATATTGAAATATAAATGGATCAGGAAAAACAGTGAAAAGAAGAAAAGAAATATTGTCAGATTTGGAAAAAAGTAAAAAGAGGAATAGAAATATAGCTGAATCAGGAAAAATAATAAAAAAATGAAGAAATATAGCTGGACCAGGAAAAACAGCAAGAAAATGAAAAGAAATATAATGAAAAAGTAAAGGAAATAATTCTGGATCGGGAAAAAAGTTAAAAAAACTATAGCTGGATGAAAAAAAAATAATGAAAAAAGGAAAGAAATACTGGTGGATCAGGAAAAAAAGTTAAAAAAAATAGGAATTTAGCTGAATTGGGGAAAAAAAGTAAAAAAGGGAAGAGAAATATAGCTAAATCAGAAAAAATAGTGAAAAAAAGGGAAAGAAATACAGGTGGATCAGCAAAAATAGAGAAAAAGAGAAAAAAATTTATAACTGGACCAGGAAGAATAGTGAAAAAATAGGAAAGAAATCTTCTTTTCACTGTTTTCCTGATCCGTTTATAAAAAAGAAAAAAAATAAGTAAAAAAATGAAAAATAGTAAAAAAAGAAAAGAAATATAAATGGATCAGGAAAAATAGAGGAAAAGAGAGAATGAAATAAGCTGGATCAGGAAAAGAAAAAAAAAAAGAAATGAAATGTAATTGGATTAGAAAAAAATAGTAAAAAAAGAAAAGAAAAATCGGTGGACCAGGAAAAATAGTAAAAAAAGGAAAAGAAATATAAATGGATCAGAAAAAACAGAGAAAAAGCGAATGAAATATGGCTAGATCGGGAAAAATAAACAATGGGAAAGACCTATGAATGGATTAGGAAATATAGAGAAAAAATCAAAGGAGATAGCTGTATTAGGAAAAAATTGTGAAAATAGCAAAGAAATATAGAAAAGGTATTGAAATATAAACGGATCAGGAAAACAGAGAAAAGAAGAAAAGAATCATAGATTTAGGAAAAATTTGTAAAAAAGGAACAAAAATATAGCTGGATCAGGAAAAATCGTAAAAAAATAGGAAAAGAAATATTGCTATATCTGAAAAAATATTGCAAAAAGAAAAAGAAACATATATAGATTAGGAAAAATTGTGAAAAAAGAGAAGAAAAAAAATTTGATTGAGAAAAAAAAAAGGAAATAAAATATAGCTGAATAAGAAAAATAATGAAAAGAGGGAAAGAAATATAGCTCAATCAAGAAAAATAGTAAAAAAAAAATGACAAGATATATAAATGGATCAGGAAAAATAGAGAAAAAAGTGGAATGAAAAAGCTGGATTAAAAAATAGTGAAAAAAGAAATATAACTCGGTCAAGAAATTCTAGGGAAAAAAAAGGAAAAGAAATATAGCTGGATCAAGAAAAATAGTGAAAAAAAAGAAAAGAAATAAAGCTAGATCAGGGAAAATAGTAAAATAAAGGAAATGAAAAATAAATGGATCAGGAAAAATACTCTATTTTTCCTGATCCATTTATTTTAAAGAAATTACTGGATCTGGAATAGCAAAAAAAAGAAAATATAGCTGGATCAGGAAAAAAAGGTAAGAGAAATATACCTGGATCAGGAAAAATAGTGAAATAAAAAAGAAAAAGAACTATAGCTGTATCATGAAAAATAGTAACAAAAGGAAATAAATTTAGCTGGATTAGGATAAATAGTGAAAAAAAAAGAAAAGAAAGATAACTGGATTGATATAAATAGTGAAAAAAAGGAAAAGAAATATTGCTGGATCTGGAAAAAAGTTGAAAAAAAAGAAAAGAAATATAGATGTATAAAAATAGTGAAAGAAAAGAAAAGAAAAGAAATATTGCTTGATCTGGTTGAATAGTGAAAAAAAAGAAAAGAAATATTGCTTGATCTGGTTGAATAGTGAAAAAAAAGAGAAGAAAGATGGCTTGATATGGGAAAATAGTGAAAAAAAGGAAAAGACATATAGCTGGATCAGGATAAATTGGGAAAAAAAGAAAAGAAATATGGCTGTATTAGGAAAAATAGTAAAAAACAAGGAAAAGAAATATAGCTGGATCAGGAAAAATAGAGGAAATAAAAAACACAAGAAAAAAAATATAGCTGGATTTTATAAGCAGAATTACTTGGCATTGCCCAACATACAAATATCATCTGAAAGCACATTTTGATAAAGAAAAAAATTTCTTCAACAAAAATCTTGGAAGTATTTTATTCTATGTATTAACATGTTTTTGGAGACACTATTAAACTAACGCTATAAAAATGCATTCGTTAAAGAAAGTTGTCTAAAAATATGACAAATATAATTCAAACAGATAAATGAAAAATTTCTAACCAAGTCTTCAGGATTTCAGTTCATTAATAAAAGTTTAAATGAATAAAAAAATATTGTCTTTTATCATACGAAGTATGATGACTTTATTCTATTAGACAATGATATATACGAGGATGAGACAAAAGTAATTTTTTCTCTTTTTACAGGAATAATTACTGACACAGGAACATGAATCATTATTCAAAATGAAGCTAGTCCGCTGTGGATTTCATCCCTGCCTCTCAACATAGTCACCATTTCTCTCAAAAGCAATGTTCCACCTTTGAATGAGAGCATGTATCCCTGCCTGTTGACGGTTCTTTGAGTCACCTCATCACTTCAGTTTTCACTAAGCATCAGAACAAGGGAGACAATTGCTTCATTCAGGTGGACAACTTTATCGCATCCTCCATCCTCACCAGATTTAGCACCTAATATTTGAGACAGCAATATATCTATCTATTTTAGTCATCTATCTATCTATCTATCTATCTATCTTAATATGTCCAAATCTATCTCAGTCTGTTCATATCTCAGTCTGTTTCTATCTATCTATCCATCTATCTATCTGTTAATTGGCCCAGCGGTTAGAGTGTTCGCCAATGGCCCGGGAGACCTGGGTTCAATCCCAGGTCGAGTCATACCAAAGACTTTAAAAATGGAACTTGATACCACCTTGCTTAACACTCAGCATTATAAGGTACGGTTCAAGGGTAAAGTGGAGCAATCCTGGGAATGGAGTAGCGCCCTCCCCTACACCTTGGTGTAGTAGCTATCGAAAAGGGAGCCTTCGGGTCACCCTCGTCTATGGTCGCTAACTTTACTTTTATATTTTATAAGATAAAAGGCCGATTTTAGTCCTCTATCTATCTATCTATCAATCTATCTTAATATGTCCAAGTCTATCTCAGTCTGTTCATATCATCCCAGTCTGTTTCTATCTATCTATCTATTAATATCTATCAATTTATCTATTTTATGTTTTATAAAATAAAAGGCCTCTAAAAATTTGGTGTGTGCCTTCAGGCTGCCCAAACTTGGCTTTTTAAAATATGTCCTTGTTAAATAAGATTTTTCTGATTTATATCTAAGGTTAATTTAAACTTTCATGCCTGCAGATATCAAGATTTTTTTTTGCTTTCTTTTCAACTGAGACATTTTACTTCAAAAAGTTTCAAGATACAATCCATCCCCTGTGAATGCCAATTTTCTTTTCTTTCAAAGTATAATTGAAGTAGTAGTAGTAGTAGTATAGTAGTGATAGTGATGGTGTTGGCGGTGTCTTTGTAAAATTGATGGAGGTGGTGGTGGCGGGGATGTAGGTAGCAGAAGTAACATTAGCGGTGATGGTGGTGAACCAATAGTAGTTGTGGTGGTGGTGGTGGTGCAATAGGAACAGTAATGGTTGGCGTCATGTTAATATCAGTGGAGCAATCCAAGGAAAGGTGTAGCACCCTCCCCTACATTTCGGTGTAGTAGCTATTGAAAAGGGAGCCCTCTGGTCACCCTTGACTATGGTCACCAATTTCATTTTTACAAGAACTATAAGACACGATGAGTGATGGCTCTTTATCATATCATGCTGGCCTATGTCGTATGGGTGGGATTTTGAATTCAGAGATAATCATTCTCCTAAAATGGTTGCTTTACCAAGGTGAGTTGCCCTACCTTTTGGCCCAAAATGGAGGGAAGAAGAGATGGATTCCAGCCTTTCCCAATATGGAATGCAAAATAATAATTTGGCAATGATTATAGTTAGAATGATAATGTTAGCCAACCAGAGTCAGGAGTGACACGAAGGCTCCTTTTTCAATGGCTACAACACGGAGGTGAAGGGGTGGGTGTAACTCCTTACCCTGGATTACTCCACTTTACCCTTGATCTATACATTATAATGCTGAGTGTTAAGCAAGGAGGCATCAAGTACCATTTTCTGAGTCTTTGGTATAACTCAACCTAGGATTGAACCCCAGTCTCCTGGACCATTGGCAAACACTCTACTCATTAGGCCAAGCCTGAATCATATAGTAGATTAAGAAAAAGTCTAATGAGGTAGGCATGGATGGTGAGGATCCGCGTATAAATATATCCTTATTATTGTAAAATGTCGGGTTGAAATGCAGTATTTGAACAATTAATTGTAAAGTTTTTTTTTAGAGGTGGAGGCGGGAGGGGAGGCTGACCCATTGAGTTGTTGGTGTTATGAAAGGTTTTGAAATAATCCTCTTTAGTTCCACCTCTGCAGTCTCATAGCTCTAATATATAGCTTGCTTGCCAATGGCCCAGGAGACCTGAGTTCAATCCCAGGTCAAGTCATACCAAAGACTTGGTACTTGATGCCGCCTTGCTTAACATTCAGCATTATAAGGTAAGGATCAAAGGTAAACTGGAGCAATCCAAGGAAAGGAGGAGCGCCCTCCCCTAGACCTTTGTGTTGTAGCATTTTTACTTCTTTTTGTCTCTTTAATGATATATTCCAACTACTTGCCTGATTTCTACTGACTGACAAATATTTTATGCAATAAACAAAAAAATGGAGAATACCCATGTTGTAATGGTTAAAGTGCTGGGCTGCAACCTCAAAGCAAGTGAGTTCAAACTCCAGTCATGTTAGCTTTTGGACTTATTCCCTTTGAAAAGGCATGAACTCCCTTATTCCCCCAGCTATGAGTTAAATAGTATCATTGCTGTTCTTCGAGGTGTCTGTGGTGTAATGGTTATCATCATAGGAAATGGACATGGCGACACGAGTTCAAATCCTGGACGAGACTGATTGCATTTCACATAGCACTAATACCCTTGGGAAAGGTATGAATCCAATTATTCACCCTCCAGCTATGGGTAAATAGTAGGACAGACTGGGTTCTTCAGACTTGGTGAGGCAACTAGTCTAGGAGATGGAAAACTCTGAATTCAAACCTGTTAAACTCTGCTTAAAAATTGACCGTGTGTCATATCCTGCCCGAGCGGACGGGTTGGGTAAATAGGATCACTGCTGTTCTTCGACAAGGATGACTTTGGCATTAAATCACAGTTGATATGCCATTAAACAAAGAAATCAAACCAGTGAATGAAAAATTAATTACTATTACGGTTCGCAATTTATGTACTTCCCCGACACCTCCATGACAGGCAGGTTGTGATACAAGGTCAATTTTTTTTAAGTAGAGAAGAGCTGGTTTGATTTCAGAATTTTTCTCTGCCTAGATTGGCTTCTTAACTGTAGAAATCACTACACTAACATGCAGAATAAACAAGAATAACAACACTTACAAGCTCAGCAGCCCCAGCTAGCATCTGGCTAGCAGACAAAAATTTAATACCAAACCTATCCTGGTATAAGAACAGTCGTGGCACTATGCAACCCATATCCAGCAGGAAAGAAAGAATTCATACCTTTCTCAAGGGTATTATGAACTTAATAATTTTCAGAGAACCAAGTCTGCCCTACTACTTACCGATAGGAGGAAAACAGATGGATTCATGCCTTTTGTAAAAGACATAAGTATGTAATGAAATGCAAACTGCTTCATCCTGGAATTGAACTCTGGTTTCTAATTTCATTTTCAGCGATGATAACTGTTATGTTTCACAGCTTATACAAAAGATATATTAAATCATCTAGATAGCACATTATTTATTATGGTGGAAATTAAACTTGATGAGGTTGGTTCAAATCCTGGACAATGCTGTTTATCTTTCAATTTGCACTGATGCTCTTGGATAAGGCATAAATTTTCTTTCCCTAACAATAGGAATGGGGGTTCCCATTGTGTAGTGGCTAATTTGCTGGACTGCGAAATTGTAGTTAGTGAGTTCAAACTCAAGTTGGGCTATTATGTTGTGAAAGGTATGAATTCTTTTATCCAACTAGCTATGGTTTAAATAGTATCCCTGCTGTTCTTCTACAAAGATGGCTTTGGCATTAAAGGTTAATATACCATTAAACAAAGAAGGTTAATATGTGATCCTCTGCTTGTCACAGAGCCAAATGTGGTGTGACAATTAGTCATAGTACTTGTTGCGGCTGTTGTGTTCATTGTGACAATACCCCTTGCAGCCCCCAGTACTTATCAACTTCTTTGAAACAATTCTGTCTTGGCCAGTGAATAATCTAGTGGTTTCCGCCGGGGCATTTCACATTTCCTTATGGCCACAAGAAATACAACCAAGGGAGTGGGAGAAAAAGAACAAATGACAAACGAACAATATGGGTTTGGGTCAACTCAAAGTGCAAGAAGGGTGGTTCTGTGAAACTGCATTCCCTGTGCATTTGTAGGCTAATGCTGACGTGTATTTTTCACGAAATTTCTACAAAGCTACGAGGAATGCCAACTCATCTTGAGGAATGCCAACTCACTGCTGACTGCTGTCGACTGCCCATCTGCGTCTCCCTTTGCCAACTGCCTTCTCTGGGTTCCCTTTTCCAATTGCCTTCTCTGGCGTTCCCTTGCCCACTGTCTTCTCTCAGATCTGCCTTTTTTCTCCCACTTCCGGTCTCGTTGGAGATCTCGATTCTAAGCCCTTTGTTTGGTTTCTTGCCAAGACAGACAAAGGGATCGTCTGCTTAGCGGACCACCCACATTGTGTCACATCATGACAACCACATTAGCTTCCAACTGTTTACTTTGTCAAGTCCTTCCATGCCCATGCTGTGTTTGGAAGATCCAAAAAAAGGTTTGACACAATTCAGCCGGATCTTCTGACGGTCAGGTAATATGAGTGGCTCGATTGTCTAGCAAATCAAAGAATAGAGAAAACTTGTTGTTAGCAAACAACAAAATATCATTTTTATTTGAAAACGTTCGTGAGACAGTAAATAACAAACAAACAATGTTTGCTTTCCTGGCAAAAAGAAGAAGAAATAATATCGAGAGAGGAAGAGTGATGATGAGGTGCGGTTAGTTTGACACTAATGTCTCTAAAGTCTGGGACTTTGAATTTTTGTAAAGTCTGAAGGTTGTTCAGAGTGCCTCGAGTCTAGAATGGAAGGGATGCTTCTTTGGCAGTCTTGAGTTTCTTCTTGGTCACTTTTCTCATCCTCTCTGATGATTCATTTTACCATCCTATTTTTATAAAACTATATTTTTATGGACTAAAAAAGGTTTCTGATTGGTTGTCCAATAAGAGACAATAAGGAATCATATTTCCATTGGTCAGCCAATTCTAGTTCAGGATTATATTTTACAGGTATAGGGATAACACTTTTTAGATGATTTGATCCGTGGGAACAGGTTTAAAGCAATGGGGTTGAACCAAAAATTCTCAGCCTCACCTGACAGGATGAGCCATGCCCAGCACATGTTTATTTAGGGTGGAGCAAAATTAAATCTCCCTTTTGACATTGACCTTTAAAATAAGGACTAGAAAAATATGTTTTACGAAATAACCCGTTTCATCATTATGATTGATGAAATTAACTGAGAACCAAAAAATTAAATAAATTCACTGACCTTTAAAATCAAAAACAATTGTCTCGCACTTAACTGATCTTTAGGAACAATCAACCAACATTCTAGGTCAATTTAAGCCTTGAACAAAAAGATACTTACCGTAAGGATCTTTCTGTTTTTGAAATATATATATATATATATAGATATATATAAATTTTCATATATTTTATCAATTTTAATTTTGACATATTAAGTCAACATTTTAGGTCAATTTAAGCCTTGAACAAAAAGATACTTACCGTAAGGATCTTTCTGTTTTTGAAATGTATGTATATATATGTATATATAGATATATATAAATTTTCATATATTTTATAAATTTTAATTTTGACATATTAAGTATTTAACCGCACGTCGTGTCACAAATATACCATTAAATAAAGAAGGCTAATGTACCATTAAACAAAGAAACCAACCAACGAAAGATAATAAGAAGGGCAGTTTGGACTCTTTAGCTTTGGTATGGTAACTAATTGAGGAGAAGGAAAACTAAACTGTACTCAGCTTCAAAATTGACCAATTTTTACTTTTAGAAAATCTTTATCATTGCAGGAAACTTTCAGGTTGTAATTCATCATGTAAATGATGATACACACGTCTATTCTAACTTTTTTTCACCAAATCTCACTAAATGTTAAAAAGGTCATTCAAGGTGCCAAACATCACCACTTTGCTTGGCTCCAAATCACAAGTTGGTCAGCTGGTTGTGTTTTATGGCATATCAACCATTGTAGGTTATTTAATGCAAAATCCTCTCTATACATATATATTAAATATATATGATTTGGTTGGGCTGGGTTTTATAGCATATCAACAATTGTTGGTTATTTAATGCCAAATCCTCTTTATACATATATTTTAAATATATATGATTTGGTTTGGTTGGGTTTTATTGCATATCAACCATTGTAAGTTATTTAATGCCAAATTCTTCTAATACATATATATTAAATATATATGATTTGGTTTGGTTGGGTTTTATGGTATATCAACCATTGTCAGTTATTTAATGCCAAATTCTTTTAATACATATATATTAAATATATATGATTTGGTTTGGTTGGGTTTTATGGCATATCAACCATTGTAGGTTATTTAATGCCAAATTCTCTTTATACATATATATTAAATGTATATATGATTGGGTTTGGTTGTGTTTTCTGGCATATAAATCCTTATAGGTTATTTAATGCCAAATCCTGTTCATACTTATAGGTTGCGGAAGCAAAATTAGGAATATTCCAGCATAATAATAAACGACTATGTTAAAAAACAAGATTAATTTTAATTTTGAAAAATAAACAACAAAATAAGAAGCTTGACACAAAATAGTAAATTTATTCAATATGGCCACCATTTTTTTCAATCATTGTATCAATACACCTCAAAACGATTTGCATGCCTTTAAAATAAATTCTTCAGACATTTTATTCTATTCCTTCTCAATAGCAGTCTTAAGCAAACCAATATTTAGATGAGAAGTTGCATTTGTTTTGTTTTCTAAAACACCCCATTAAGTCTAATCAAGGGGGTTAAAGGTCGGGGCTTAAATCTTGTTTAATTACTGTCCTCACAGTTTTCTCATCGACTTTCCATTCATTAGTATCCTTTCTTATTGACATTGTGGGGTCCTTCTTAATTGCTGTAATGAGAACATTTAAAATGCCTTCTATTCCTTATTTCTTCAATCTCCCACTCCCCCTTTTCCTAAAAAGCCCTTTGAGTATAAAAATTTTTCTTTGCCTTGGCTTGATTTCGGTGTTTTGTTGTTTCTTTTTTTGCTCATTCTTATTAGGCTGAATTTTAATGAAAAAGTGCTGGAACATTAGGGCTAATCATAGAAATTTAGACTTTTCAAAAATTAGACTAATCATATAATTGCCCAGTCGGCTGGGGCCGTAGAATACACCAACAGCTTCTCTGTAGAGGGGTACAACCCCCCCACCCAATGAGTGTCCTGGATATGACACTAAGCAATCTGACGGTGTGGTTCCAGTAATACTGTTGTTTTGGGGAATGCAGAGTACCCCTTTATTGCCATCGCTCCCAGGTCCACTCTGACCTGGAGTTGAAGCACCTGATAAAGGTCCTATCTATGGGTTGAATAGAACTAAACCGTGCTTCCTTCACAATACTGATTTTTTCATTTAAACGGCATATTTATGCTAAATTGAATTGATTAGAATAGAACTGTTTTGACATGTAAACTGCGTACTTATGCTAAACTGAATTGCTTGAAACAAAACTATTTTGACATTTAACTCTGTGTATTGCCCAGTAGGCTAGGACTGTAGAATACACTGACTGCACCTCTGCTGAGGGGTAAGACTCCCCCCCCATGAGTGTCCTGGATATGACACAAAACAATCTGATGGTGAGGTTTCAGTAATGCTGGGGCTTTGGGGAATATGGAGGACCCACTTCATTGCCATTGCTCCCAGGTCCACTCTGGTCCGGTGTGGTAGCACTTAATTGGGCCCTATCTATGGGTTAAATAGAACTAATGGCATACTTATTCTAAACTGAATTGTTTGACTAAACTGAATAGTTTGAAATAGAAATGTTTTTTACAATTAAACTGTACTTACATTTAAACTGTGTTTTTATGCAAAACTGAATTATTTGAAATGGAACTGTTTTTTGACATTGAAACTGTACTGTTTAATATAGAACTGTTTTGACATTTAACTGTGTGTAAACAAAATCTCTACTTATCCTAAACGGAATTGTTTGAAATAGAACTGACTATTTGCATAAAAATAGATTTGGCATGGAATAACCTACAAAGGTTAATATGCCATCAAACTCAACCAACCAATCAACCAACCAACCAACTAATTAGATAAAACAAACGTGTTAAAAATCATTCCTTATTTTGCTTCCACACCCTGTGTGTATATATATATATATATATATATATATATATATATATATATATATATATATATATATAAAATACAACATTTTTAAAAGAATAGTTTGTAGATAACATGATTTTTAAATGAGCCAGAGGTCATTTATTTGCCAACAGTTAAATGGTTTAAAGTATTACTATTTGTTGTTTGCACATAGTTAAATGTCTTCAAATATTGCTCACTAACACTAATAGTTCTTTACGCACGCTCTTGAATGGTTTCATGAACAGCTATTTAACATTAGTAATCTTATTTATCAAATATTACAAATTTAATACAAATCATTTGTTTGTGCACAGTTAAAATCTTTCAAGTATAATAAAGAATTAAATAGTTTTATTTGACCCATAGATGGGACCTAACACATGGTAAGAGTGGACCTAGAGGGAATGGTAATATAGCCTCACTATCTGATAGATTAGTGTATGCAGGATACTCATTGGGTGTGGGAAGGTCTTATCCCTCGGCAGAGATGTGATCATGTTTGTACAGTCCCTGTCCACTAGGTTTCCACATCTCTCGTCACACTACTGTGTATGTATCTAGGATGAATAAAGTCAGCAAACTCTTGCATTCAATTCACTTGGGGAAGGCAAGAATCCACTCTTCCTATAACTATGGGTAAATCGCAGTCAGTTGGAGAATCTTAGTCTTGTAAAAAGCAATTTATCCAAGATATTTGATATTGTTTGTTATGTTGGTTGGTTGGGTTTTATGGCATATCAACCATAGTAAGTTATTCAATGCCAAATCCTTTTTATTCATATATATTAAATATACATGATTTGGTTTTATAGTATACCAACCACTGTAGGTTATTTAATGCCAAATCCTTTTTATACTTATATATTGAATATATATGATTTGGTTTGGGTTGGTTTTATGGCATATCAACTATTGTATATTATTTAATGCCAAATCCTCTTTATACTAATATATTAAATATGTATGATTTGGTTTGGTTTTACGGTGTATCAACCACTGTAGGTTATTTAATGCCAAATCCTCTTTATACATATATATTAAATATATGATTTTAAATACATCTTGTTGATACATTTCTAAATGAGCCAGAGCTCATTCTTTTGTACACAGTTAAATGGTTTTAAGTATATCTACCAAACACAAATATTTCAAATGACTATTAATTATTTGTTTGCACATAGTTAAATGGTTTTAGGTATTGCTATGTATGACTAACAATGTAATATCAGTCATCATTTTTTTGCACACCTTGAAGTGGTTACAAGTATTGCTATTTAACACTAATTATTCTATTTAACATTACTCATTTGTTTGCACAAAGTTAAATGCTTCCAAGTTTTGCTATGTGTTGCTAACAATTCAATTAAACATCAGTCATTTGTTAACACACAGTTAAATGATCAAACAGTTCTATTTCTGACAATTCAATTTAGCGTGTCATTTGTTTGCACTCAGTTTAGATGTCAAACAATTCTATTCAACCCTTAGATAGGACCCTATCAGGTGCTACCACTCCTGTCCAGAGTGGACCAGGGAGGAATGATATTGAAAGGGTACTCCACATTCCCCAAAGCTCCAGCATTACTAGAGCCTCAGCATCAAGCTGTTTAGTGTCATATTCAGGACACTCATTTGGGGAGGGGTCTTACCCCTTTGCAGAGATGCAGTGAGTGTATTGTACAGCCCCAGCCAATTAGGAATTGTTTGTTAATGCCAGTGCCACTGTATCAAAATGGTCCAAATCTTTGAATTGCCCAGTTAGTTTTAGGTGATTCAAAAGATCAAGTATCATTATAAAACTTTGATGTTCAAGAAATTACTTAACCAGACCAAAACTTAAAAGCTCTTAAGCAACTGATGTTCAGTATCTGTTTCCATGGTTATTCATATCAACAAATTCTGTAGTATCTGATGAAGCCATATTGGTGAACCCTGTCATACTGTTGCATCCAGGGAAGAACAACAACATCACTGACCGATAAAAATATAATCTACCTCTTTTCTTTCCCTTTTATAACCCGAAATTTATGAAATGGTAGTGAGGGAAAGAGTCGAAGATGGCTGATATGTACACACAGGGTAAGATACGAATCTTCAGTGAACTGCTTCTTTGTCATTTTGCTTTTGCGAGACTGGTACAGGGCCACTTCAAGGCACTGAATCATCTTAATTTCTTCTCAACTTTCACGAGTCTCAACAGCGACTCAAGGCTTTCAATTATATTTGTTTCTACTCGCTTCTTGACTTTTGCAAGTCTCGTCATGGCCATCTCGAGGCACCAAATCATCAAGGATTCTTCTTGCTTCTCTGCTTTTGCCGGTCCGGTACAGCTCAGGTTTTTCTCTAACTCTCAGCCCAGGACAGTCTGGTGTAAGGATAGCACTCAGAGTGGTACAAATGTCTAGTAGCTCTTCTTCCAGTCTTCTTCATTCTCTGCTTGTCACAGCTGGGTGTGAAATCTTCCCTGGTTTATACAATTTCCTGGATGCACATGCAATCTTCGTGGTCATAATTCCCATTTACACATTGCGCTGACACACCGCCTGTCTAGAATGCTACCCATGCAACTTATGTTTGCTTTAGGGAAGAGATTTATTTCCTGTCATGCCACCCATGCATGTCAAAAGGGGTCTTCTGGTTAATATTCAACAATATGAATAAATTGTTAATACCAGCAATTTCATTTTCCAGTCATATTTATCAACCACGTGGATGTCTAATCTTTTTTTAAAAGAAGAAATCATCATCCCTTGAGGTTTTTGCTTAATAATCTAATTCCTGAATGATTCATTAAATTTATAACGATTTAGGAAACGATGCTGTGGACAAATAAAGAATATAAATTTACATTGCAAAGTTGGTGTAATTTGTTGGTAACTACTAAATAATTTTCTTTAGAAATACCTCATGAATATAGTATGTCGTCCATATGGCAGAGTAGTTGGTTATTGGCCTCATATAAAGTTAGGCATGTTTCAATCTCAGCTGGAAGCATCCAGCGTATCTAACCACACTGAAGAGTTGTGATACAACAAAACAGTCTGTCGTGTGTGGACAGAAACTATACTTATACAAAACTGAATTGTTTGAATTAGAACTGTTCTACTAAACTGAATAGCTTGAAATAGAAATGTTTTTGACAAACTGTGTACTTATGCTAAACTGAAGTGTTTGAAATAGAACTGTTTATTTGTATAAAATGGATTTGGCATTAAATGACCTACAAAAGTTGATATGCCATAAAACCCAAAGAAACAATGAGGTGCTCTTGTGGTGTAATGGTAAAAGCGATGGACTGTGGAATCGTAGTATGCGAGTTCGAACTCCAGTTGCGCTATTGTGTTCACTTTCGGACAAATACCCTTGGGTAAGGTATGAACCCCCTTATCCTCCCATCTATGTTCTTCTTGAAGGATGGCTTTATCACTAAATAACCTACAAAGGTTGATATGCCATTAAACAAAGAAAACGAACAAACAAACCAAAGAAATAAAGAAACTCGTGAATATAAATGACAATATTCTCTAATTCTATATGATACTTTGGATGGTAAACAGTTTTTGTCCAATATTGTAACAAATGGGATGAACCCTCGATGACATGAGGTGGAATGACCTATATAATGGAAATAATCACTTGAAGCTGTATAATTGTGTATAAATTAGTTGTAGATAAGAATACTTGAATCCATACAAGTGTGCACAAGTTATTTGAAAAGATAGGAATACTTACAATCATATAAATGTGTGCAAAAAAACTCTTGAGAAATTTCACAAAAAACAGGACTATGAACACGATTACTTAACCCTTAGGCATTAAAAAAAAAAAGTAAAGTTGGCGACAGTAGTCGAGAGCAACCAGTAGACTCCCTTTATAATAGCTACTAAACCAAGGCGTAGGGGAGGGCGCTACTCCTTTCCCTGGATTACTCGACTTTACCCTTGATATGTACCTTATATTACTGAGTGTTAAGCAAGGCGGTATCAGGTACCATTTTTAAAGTTTTTGGTATGACTCGAGCTTGGATTGAACTGAGGTTTCCCGGACAATTAGTGAATACTCTACCCACTTGACCAATGAACCGGTAGAGGGCATTAAAATAACCTCTAAATGGATTGATATGTGGTTAAAATCAGTCAATCATTTAGAGACTAACAAAAGAGACTTTGTAATTTTCAAAAAATTACATACAGCTAAAATGATTTGTCTCATAGATATTCATGATCCATCTTAACATTAAAAGAAAAACTTAAAATATGACCACTTGTTCAAAATGTTTAAACACAGTTAAATGAATAGAAATGCTTTCAACAATTACTATTTAACACTAATAATTCTATTTAATATTAATCATTTATTTGCACGCAGTTAAATGCTATCAACAATTGCTATTTAACACTAATCATTCTCTTTTATATTAATCATTTGTTTGCACACAGGTAAATGCTTTCAACTATTGCTATTTAACACTAATAATTCTATTTAATATTAATATTTTGTTTACACACAGTGTTGCGTATTGACCTCCGACCCGGCCAAGCTGTCAAAATAGGAAAAGCACCTGTGTTAATAATAGGTGAATCCGGTCGAGGAATATCAGGATATGACCTTGACTATTGAGGGATTGAATTGAGTGTGATTTGTGACGCATGCAAGAAGAGTGGGCGTCCAATTATTATATAACCCCAGTGACAGGAAGTTCAAATTAGTTGATGAGAAGATGCTGGAATGAGGAACATGTTCCAGAGAGGCTGGACCCCCAGGCCCCTGGCTGAGCAGCCCAGGAGAATGGGAAAGAAACGCTGTTATGGCCATAGGAGTAGGGGTCAATATGCTGCAGTTCTGTTCAGCCTCCAACTCACCTCTCACACAGTAAAATCTTTAGGAACCCTTTTGAACCCTTTCAAATAAAGTGAGAGGTATATTTTTCTAAAGAAGTGTGTCTGCTCATCTCTATTATTGCGTCGTTATGTTTCTGCATGCATGTATATGTATATGTATTATGTGGCTATACAACATAATATGATTTGGTGCTGTGACCAGGATCTGGGACCAGAGTATGGTCCTTTTAGGGTTTTGAAATTCTTCAAGGAATTATAGAGGGCCACATTATGTTTGGGAGGATAAAAGATGCATCCATATTGCACCTTGATGCACACATGTTAAGATGGCCAACCACACAAAGATAGTAAAACTAATTTAGATGGTAATTAGCCAGGCAAGTGTTACATAGGGAGAAGGTCACCTTCTAAGTAAGATTTTGTTTTGCTGTGGTTCAAGTAATTTCTTTTTGTGTTTTCAGCTACTATTTTCCTGGAGATTTATTTTGTGTAATGTGTGTGAGGGTGATGGAGATGGATGTGTAGAAAATTCCACATGTGGAATTTTGAAAAATAATTAAGGTATGATTGTTGTATATTGGCCTCTGACCCAGCCAAGCTGTCAAAATAGGAAATGCACCTGTGTAAATAAGAGGTGCATCTGGTCGAAGAATATCAGGATATGATCTTGACTGTCGAGGGGTTGACTTGAGTGCAAAATTGTGATGCTTGCAGGAAGAAGAGTGGGCGTCAAATTATTATATAACACCCGCGACAGGAAGTTCAAATCAGTTGATGAGAAGATGCTGGAATGCGGAACATGTTCTGGAGAGGCTGGGCCCCCAGGCCCCTGGCTGAGCAGCCCAGGAGAATGGGAAAGAAATGCTGTTATGGCCATAAGAGTTGGGGTCAATATGTTGTAGTTCTGTTCAGTCTCCAACTCACCTCTCACACAGTAAAACCTTTAGTAACATTTTCGAACCCTTTCAAATGAAGTGAGAGGCATATTTTTCTAAAGAAGTGTGTCTGCTCATCTCTATTATTGTGCCGTTATGTTTCTGCATGCATGTATATGTATATGAATTATGTGGCTATACAACAACAGTTAAATGCTTCCAACTACTGCTATTTAACAGTATTCTTCAATTTAATTTTGATATTTTGTTTACACACAGTTAAATGCTTCCAACTATTGCTATTTAACACTAATAATTCTATTCAATATTAATCATTTGTTTGCACACAGTTAAATGCTTCCAACTACTGCTATTTAACAGTATTCTTCGATTTAATTTTAATATTTTGTTTACACACAGTTAAATGCTTCCAACTATTGCTATTTAACACTAATAATTCTATTCAATATTAATCATTTGTTTGCACACAGTTAAATGCTTCCAACTACTGCTATTTAACAGTATTCTTTGATTTAATTTTAATATTTTGTTTACACACAGTTAAATGCTTCCAACTATTGCTATTTAACACTAATAATTCTATTCAATATTAATCATTTGTTTGCACACAGTTAAATGCTTCCAACTACTGCTATTTAACAGTATTCTTTGATTTAATTTTAATATTTTGTTTACACACAGTTAAATGCTTCCAACTATTGCTATTTAACACTTATAATTCTATTCAATATTAATCATTTGTTTGCACACAGTTAAACGCTTTCAACTACTGCTATTTAACACTAATAATTCTACTCAATATTAATCATTTGTTTGCACACAGTTAAATGCTTTCAACTACTGCTATTTAACACTAATCCTTCTATTTAATATTAATCATTTGTTTGCACACAGTTAAACACTTTCAACTATTGCTATTTAACACTAATAATTCTATTTAATATTAATCATTTGTTTGCACACAGTTAAATGCTTACAACTTTTGCTATTTAACACTAATCCTTCTATTTAATATTAATCATTTGTTTGCACACAGTTAAATGCTTTCAACTATTGCTATTTAACACTAATAATTCTATTTAATATTAATCGTTTCTTTGCACACAGTTAAATGCTTTCAACTATTGCTATTTAACACTAATCCTTCTATTTAATATTAATCATTTGTTTGCGCACTTTTAAATGCTTTCAACTATTGCTAGTGTCCCCCACCCCAAGCAGTAGACCTTCCCCAAGTTATATTTTAATTCATTAATAACTAAACAGTAAAGCAGAACAGGAGGGATGAAAACTCTCTTGTGCCACTAGAAAATTAGCTTCAATGTTGGTTAGTATAATGTCTTTAAGTCCTACTAATTTAAAATGCCGAAAATTTTACAAAATTGTATGCTGTTTTATTCTTTGTAAAATGTTGCTTGAACTGTGCGTTTTAAATGTAAAGACACTTTTACAGTAAACCCAAATTGAATATATGACGCTGTTCAAATGTGTCAGTATACACGGCAAAAAAGCTTCAAATCTTTTCTAAAAGCTCAGAATTCTCACCCCTCCCCAATAGTAGTTCAGAAGAAAACTAAACAGCCTAAGTAAAAGTCCCAATGCCACAAAAAAACCCAACATATTATCAGAAGTGAGGTGAAAATATACTGAAAACTCTGACTAATATACCTTAATCCTGGATTTTAACTAAGTTAAAACTTAAGGGAAATTAAAGCCCCCCCCACTTTTTACATACACGTGGGAAGCAGCATGATGGATGTAAAGGTATTTGAATAAACCCATGGACGGCCAAACTCAATGCCTAACCTGGTCCTGAACATGAGTTTTGCGACTTAACACTCAAGATCGTCAGTTCGAATGGGGAACTACTGCTGCTCATCTATAAGAGTGGCTTCTATAGATGAGAATAAAAATAGCCATTGAAAGATGACCATGACCCACATATACATGCTCTTCATGCGGGTAAAAAAGGAGTGCATCCTGCTGAGGTTGGAGCCCTGGCCTCAGTGTTCGAAAAATCAGCTACAGAGCTCAAACAACAAAAACTACTAAAATGCAAACAAACAATACAAATAGCGACATTTAACGTAAGAACCTTGAATAGAATAAGACAACTACCAGAGCTGACTGCATCAGCCGTAGAACATAAGAGAGACATAATAAGCATACAAGAACACAGATACACGTACACTGAAGATATCAAATATCACGAAACTGGCAATGGATGGATGCTAGCCACTGTATCAGCATGGAAAAACTCTGTCAATGCCACAGTAGGAGGGGTAGGAATTCTTATAGGTCCTAGAGCGTTAAAAACACTTAATAGCATTGAGAGAATACAACCCAGAATGTTGGCAGCTACATTTAATGGCAATCCCAGAGCAACAATCATCTCCTGCTACAGCCCTACCAATGTTAGTGAAGAAACTGAACTAGTCGCCTTCTATGATGAGCTATCCTCTCTAGTGCGTAGCATTCTGAAACACAACCTGCTAGTCATTGGCGGAGACGTGAATACCCAAATAGGGAAAAATGAAAACAACAAATACAGCCTACACAACACGTCAAATAGGAATGGACAACATCTAACAGATTTCATGATAGAAAACAGATTAACATGCCGAAGTACAAACTATCAAAAAAGGGAGGGAAAATTATGGACCTACATAAACGCGAACAATAGTAAAGCACAGGTAGACTACGTCTTTATAAACAAGAAATGGAAAAATAACGCGATGAATTGTGAGGCATACTCCTCTTTTGAGGGTGTGTCCTCCGATCACCGAATAGTCACAGCAAAAATATGACTAAGCCTACAAAAAAAGCCACACGAACAGCGACCACCAAACACTATGACTGGGACCTTCTTAACAACAGAGATATAAGAGATAAATATGTAGTAGAATTAAGAAACAGATTCGAGACACTACAAGAGAAAACGGGAAAAGGTACCCCAAATGATGAATATGAGAATTTTGTCAACGTGCACCTCGAGGCAGCAGCGAAGTGTATTTCAACAAAACCTAGAACTAAATATAGAGTCCCCACGGAAACGTTAGTGGTGAGAGAAAAACTTGCTGACGTGAAAACAGCCTCCAAAAGCTATCGAAAGAACTCAGCAAACACAAATCCCCGAAAACTAAAAAAGGCTCAATATCAATTAGCAGGCATATATATAAAGGAACAGATGGAATACATACAAAATCAGATAGATAAGATTAGAGGCTCAGTGGAAGATAGGCAATCTAGGATAACCTGGCAAGCAATAAACAAAGTGAGTTGAAGGAAGAGCACAGCCAAAGCAAAATTGAAAGCTGCAAACCAACAGGAAAGAATAAAACTGTGGAAACAGCATTTTGAAAATCTACTAGGAAACTCACCGAAAGTAACACATGAACCAATCACCAGAATTATTAGTAAGCAATTGGACATTAAACTAGGACTGTTCACTCAAGAACTCATCTTGGTTCTTAGAAAAATTAAAAATAGGAAAGCTGCAGGGCAAGACGAGATTCCCCCAGAAGTATGGAAGACCTGACAATTCGATGAAATACTACTCCGACACTGTAACGCAGTCTATAATCAAAATCCGATAGACAGATGGATGAAGGGATGCATCCTCCCCTTCCCTAAAAAGGGTGACCTCGGATTAGCCAAGAACTACAGAGGCATAACACTTACATCCATAGAAGCCAAAATTTACAATGCCCTACTATGAAACCGCATAGAACCCAAAATCGACAACATCCTTAAGAAAAACCAAAATGGCTTCCAAAGAAATAGATCCATGACCTCAAAAATATTGACTATCCGTAGAATCCTTGAAGGCGTATGGGCAAAAAAACTACAAGTGACATTACTATTTGTCGACTTTACCAAGGCCTTCGATTCCATTCACGGAGGAAAAAATCCTACTAGCCTGCCAAAAGAAACCGTAGTAGCAATAACGATTCTCTATGGAAACACCAAAGTGAAAGTACGTTCACCAGATGGAGATACAGAATACTGCGACATTGTAGCAGGAGTACTACAAGGGGACACGCTAGCTCCATACCTCTTTATCATCTGTCTAGATTACGTCCTTAGAACATCGATTGATAAAATCAGAGAAAACGGCTTCAAGCTGACAAAGAAAATAAGCAGAAGGTATCCCGCAAAAACAATTACCGATGCTGACTACACCGATGACATAGCGATACTGGCAAATACACCCAACCAAGCTGAAATACTACTGCATAGTTTGGAATGATCCGCCACAGGCATTGGCCTCCATGTCAATGCACACAAAACGGAATATATGCGCTATAATCAAGCAGGTGACATCTTCACACTAGACGGAACCTCTCGGAAACTAGTAGACAAATTCTCCTACCTAGGAAGCTGTGTCTCATCAACTGAAAAGGACATCGACATGCTGCTAACGAAGGCATGGACAGCTATCGATAGACTATCGATCATATGGAAATCAGACCTGACCGATAAAATGAAACGCAGTTTCTTCCAGGCAGCGGTCATATTGATACCGCTGTATGGATGCACTACTTGGATGCTAACGAAACGGCTGGATAAGAAGCTAGACGGCAATTACACAAGAATGCTGCGAGCAGTATTGAACAAGTCCTGGCGGCAACACCCCACAAGACACCAACTCTACGGCCACCTGCCCCCTATCACGAAAACTATTCAAGTTAGACGAACCAGACATGCAGGACACTGCTGGAGAAGCAGGGACAAGCTCATAAGTGATGTACTCCTATGGACCTACACATATGGACAGGCAAAAGCAGGACAACCAGCTCGAACATACATACAGCAGCTGTGTAAGGATACAGGATGCAGCCCTGAAGACCAGCCAGAGGTGATGAACGATAAGGAGAAGTGGCGAGAGGGTTAGGGATATCCGTACTGGCAGCACAACATGATGATGATGATGATGATTGTTATTTAACACTAATAATTCTATTTAATATCAATCATTTGCTTGCACACAGTTAAATGCTTTCAACTATTGCAATGTAACATTAGAAAATCTACTTATCAAGTCTTCCTATGAAATATGAATAAATTGCACACAGCCGTATGGTTTTCAAATAATAATGATAATTGTTATTATTATAATAATCTTCTTGGAGAATGAGATGTACAAACTCCTCTGTGTATTTTGAGATACAAACAGATCACTTAATATCTCAGCCAGATGACCAGACCTTGATGCAAAAAGAGGAGAACTTGCCAAATTGTGGACTTTGTTGTCCACAGAGTAAAATTGAATGAAAGTGAAATGAAAGATAAGTACCTCGACCTTGCTCGGGAAATGAAAAAAACTATGGAACATGAAAATGATAGTGAAACCAATTGTGATTAGTGTTCTCAGTGCAGTCACCAAAGGGTTGGTACAGGGACTGGAGGACATGAAAATAAGATGACGAGTAGAGAGCATCCAAACAATGGCCTTACTAACATTTGCTAGAATACTGAGAAGAATCCTGGAGACTTGAAGAGACTTGCTGTCACTCAAACTCCCGAGAGAAACCAACGGCTAAGACTGATGTTAAAAACTCTCAAAAGAGTAAAATAATAATAATAATCTTCAGGAAATGATGGAACGACTCTTTTCGACCCATAGATAGGACCCTAACAGGTTGTAATCCTCCTGATCAGTGTGGACCTGGGGGTAAGAACAATAAAAGTTTTACTGCGATTTTTGTCACAATCAAGTCAGTAGAATTGGAAACAGTTTATTAGTTTTTATTTTTTAGCTTTTGTTCTCTAATGATTGATCCCACGTTAATATTTGAATGCAGATTTATGTATACGCATGTGCATAAGCATGTGCACGCACGTATGCATAAGCATAAGAAATATCGACAGATTTACAAAAGATACGGATATTATAAAAAGTAAGATTCATTAAAATGAAAACAGGATTAAAGAATCTTTTGGAGGAGAAAAATAGAGTGGAAAGAGGAAAAGATTGTTTGTAAAAATGAAAATAACAGCAAATTAAAATCCAATGAAAGACTTGAAAGAATGGGAAAAGGAGAAAAGAAAGAAAAAAAAAAACATGGCAGTGAATAAAGAAAAAAGAAAAGAAAAAGAAGAAAGAATGGAAACAAAAGATAAAGGACAAGAAAGGAAGAAAAAAGAAAAAAAGAAAGAATGACTATAGAAGGAAGAAAAAACAGAAAAAGGAAAGAATAAGTAAAAAGGAAAAAGAAT
>OY757908.1:100101878-100211878 GCA_963585895.1 Sepioteuthis lessoniana
TACTCTATCTCTCTCTCTCTCTCTGTCTATCTATCTGTGATTCTGTTCATATCTATCTATCAATCTATCTATCTATCTATCTATCTATCTATCAGTGATTCTGTTCATGTCTATCAATCTTTCTTCCTTCTCTCCCTCTCTCTCTCTCTCTCTCTATCTATCTATCTATATGTCTATCTCCCAGTGATTCTGTTCATATCTATCTATCTATCTATCTATCTATCTCAGTTTCTTTGTAAATGTCTATCTTGCAATCAGTCTGTTTCTATCCATCTATCGCTCTATCTATCTCTCTATTAATCTATCTGCTACAGAGTGGGTAGTGTGAAAATGAAGGAGTAAAAAAATATCTATCTATCTATCTATCTATCTATCTATCTATCTATCTATCTATCTATCTATCTATCTTTGAATGCAAAAGCTACACCCACTATATATATATATATGGGGAGTAGTTCTGGCATATAAATTTCTCGCTTTACATAGAAATACTAATTACCAACCCCAACACCTACACACCCATTTCTTGTCTGACCATGTCTGCCATGAACTGGTCTGCTCTAGTTTCCAACGCGTGTTATAATGTCTTCTTATACATGTAACGGTTTGCATAAATCTTTTCTTCAAATGACAGGAATTTTTTTTTTTACTTTTTTTCATATTTCATTGTAAACATATGGATATTATCATTATTACTGTTGTTCAAATTGTGTTTGTTTAATCAATATTTCCCTTTGTGAGAACCATTCTTCCTAAGGAATTTGGTGGGGTGGAATTGTATATTGTAACGATTGGGAAATGTGCTGATTGGGAAATGTACATGACTGAGAAATGCACTGTTTCCTGTTGGCTGGTTGTGGTTCAAGTCTTACAGTGCATACAGGATCATCTAAAACACATCTTGAATAACACATTTTCAATATGACTTATGTGGTTCACCTGGAACAGACATCAACTTACTTTGGTGAATGGCTCAACTGATAAAGATGTCAAATCCTTAACCAGGTGACTCAGGTTCAAGCAGCCAGAGAGATACTTGTAAAGCATTTTTTTCCAAGGCTGTGTGATCTGTCATTCAAATCAGTGGTGTTTAATTTGAAAAATATTCACCCTGTTATACTCAGGTAGGCTAGATTTTGATGTCCTAATACTAAGGCCAAAAATTGGCATTGACCGATACTTGAATATAAGGGGTTAAGATTCAAATATAATCAGAAGGATGAGGAGTAAATTTAAAGAATTCAAAGAATTGATATTTGAAGCTAAAGATGGCTCCTTGTTCACACCATAATATTCGATAATGTTTGTTTAAAGACTTAAAGTTTAGACGAAAAAATTGGCATCAACTTCAACTTGAATATATGCAAATCTGTAGGATTAAAATTCAAATATAATTGGAAGGACAAGGTTTTAACATTAACTTTAAAAATTGATATTTGAAACCAAAGATGGGCTCCTAGTTCACACCATAACATTCGATACGGTTGGTATTTGTTTAGCCTCCCTCAGTGCTAAAGTGTGGCACAAGGCCTTTTTAACATGGAAGCTAGGCCATAGATAATCATATTCACTGGAAATTTTTGGAATTTGTGCCTAAGACAATACCTAATTGGAAGGACTTGGAGTAACCATTAACTTCAAAAATTAATTTAATAGATTAAGGATCTCATGGTGATGAATCAAAGGTTGACCTATCAACTTAGATGTATCTACAGTACTTTCTCAACTCAGTGATAATTATATTCACTAGTAATTTTATGAATTTGTGCCTAATACATTAGTACTACTTCTGTCCCATAAATGCTGTTACATTTAGTGTATAAAATATATGTACAAATGTAACGACTATTATGGGACAGAGGGAGGATTTGTTATTTGTTTTTTCTCACTCTTTTTTTAATGGCATATCAACTTTTGAAGGGTTATTCAATACCAATCTTATCCTTGTAGAGGAGGTATAAAAGACGTTGTGTTTCTTAAGCACGTCGGTACTAAAAGATCTTGGTCAGTAGTAAGACCAACTTTGGACGTAACACCCACAGCGCGAGACTTATAATATTTATCGGACTCTACTACTTCAGTTAATAAATAATAAACTCTTTATTTCACTGTGTATCTCTTCCTTACCATGATACAACAATATGTACAAATTATGGGACAGGGGGAAGGATTTGTTATTTGTTTTTGTTAGCTCTTTTTAATGGCATATCAACCTTTGTAGGGTTATTCAATGCCAATGTTATCCTTGTAGAAGAACAGCAGTGATACCATTTAACCCATAGTTCATTAAACATATGGATATTATCATTATTACTGTTGTTCAAATTGCGTTTGTTTAATCAATATGTGCCTAATATGACTCATCTATAAGTCGAACCTTAATTTTTGTCCCCAAAATCAGGTCTTCAGAATTTGATCATAGTATGAGTGTATATGGTGAAAGTGAATTGCAAAATCAAATAGCCACTTCCCAATGGTGGAATTTGGCTTCAAATATCATGTCGGAGGTTATTTAATGTCAAATCCATCTTTCCCAAGGGTATTTGTCTGAAAAAGAACATAATAGTGTTACTGGAGTTTGAACTTACATACTACAAGGCTGCAATCCAACACTTTAACCGTTACACCATTGCGACATGGCTATTTGATTTTGTAATTCACTTTTACCATACACATTCATACAATGATCAAATTCTGAAGACCTGATTTTGGGGACCAAAATTAAGGTTTGACTTATAGATGAGTCATAATTTTGTGAGGTCGACATTATTAAATGATAGACTTCAGTCATTTTGACTTCAGTCTTACCACTGGGCCTGCACACTTTGGCTAGCCTGTTTATCTCAGTAAGTGGATCAGATCATGCGTGTTTTGGCTTGGTGGCAGTCAGTTGAGGCTGTCTGATATGAGTGCCAGAAAAGCCTAGCGTTCATGCCACATGGCTAAGACGGACATTTCTTGGGCCTCAGGGGGGCCATCTTCATTGGCTCTATGCCCTATGCCTTGCTTCAGTGGTAAAAAGACCTTGTGCCACACTTTAGCACTGTGGGATGCTAAACAAATACCAAAATTATCAAACGTTAAGCTATGATCTTGGAGGAATCTTTGGCTTCAAATATCAATTTTGTAAATTAAGGATACTCTGACCACAAATCAAAGATCAACTTATAGATGATATCGATTCAGTGAGGAGATCAGCATGTATACCATTATTTACACTCTACCGCTAAGCCAATGGCCTGGGAGGCTGGGGTTCAATCTTAGGTTGAGTCATACCAAAGACTCAATAAGTGGTACTTGATACCTCCTTGCTTAACACTCAGCATTATAAGGTATATTTCAAGGGTAAAGTGGAACAATCCAGGGAGAGGAGTAGTGCCCTCGCCTATACCTCGGTGTAGTAGCTATTGAAAAGGGAGCCTTCTGGTCACTCTCGACCACAGTCACCAACTTTACTATATAGTTTATAACTTTGTTTTAGAACTGATTAGGATAATTCTTTTGTTGGCAGGTGGGTATAATTTCACCGTGTGGTACAGGTATAAGTAAAATTTTCTGTATGTTGTGTGATAGATCTAAAATCAATTATTTCTTCTCAGAATCCGTCGTTATAATGAAATTTAGAATAATTATCTTACTTTATTTCTATTGAGTTTGTTTATATATTCTAATTAGGTGTAGGTTGCCATTATCAAAATAATTAAGTTGTAGTAATTTACCGGGCCATTGGCCTAATGCGAAGAGTGTTCACAAAGATCATACCAAAGATTCAAAAAATGGTACTTGATACCTCCTTCCTTAACACTCAGCATTACAAGGTACGGATCAAGGATAAAGTGGAGCAATCCGGGAGAATGAAGTAGCGCTCTCCCCTACACCTCGGTCTGGTTGCTATTGAAAAGGGAGCTATTCAGGTCACCCTTGACTAAGGTTGCCAACTTTACTTTACTTTAGTAATTTACTAAGGTTTTTTGCTTAGATGAGGCACAAGACCGAATGAATGGGGCACCCAATAAGACTTGAACTCTCTCTTGCTGATTTGCTAGTCAAGCTTGCTAACCATAGCACTACTAAGTTGTTGTAAAATAATCTTATGTCTGACATAGAATCATTTTAATGATTATAATTGAAGATGTTGTATGACATTTGCTAAAGATCTGTTAGGGTTTGCTTTGCTTTGGTTTGGTTTAATAGCAAATCAACCATTGTAGGTTATTTAATGCCAAATCCATCTTTATATACATAAACAGTTCTATTTCAAGCAATTAAGTCTAGTTTAAGAATAGTTTTTGTTTACACACAGTTAAATGTCATAACAGTTCTATTCCAAACAATTCAGTTTAGCATAAATACACAGTTTCAATGTCAAAAAGCAGTTCTATTTCAAACAATTCAGTTTAGCGGAAGTACACAGTTTCAATGTCAAAAACCAGTCCTATTTCAAACAATTCAGTTTAGCATAAGCACGCAGTTTAAATGTCAAAACAGTTCTACTCCAAGTAATACAGTTTAACATTAGTACACATTTTAGTTCTATTTGACCCATAGATAGGACCTTATCAGATGCTGCCACTCTGGACCAGAATGGACCTGGGAGGAATGACAATGATAGGGTACGCTGCATTCCCCAAAGCTCTAACATTACAGGAACCTCACCATCAGATTTTTCAATGTCATATAACAGGACACTCATTGTGGGGAGCTTGCCCCTCTAGAGAGAAGCAGTCAGTGTATTCTACAGCCACAGCTGACTGGCCAGTATCTATTACTGGAAGTCCCCTTGGCATAATATCTAATGCACTGGACTGTATCTTTGGAGTAAGCAAGTTAAAACTCCAGTCGTACTATTACATTCACTTTTGGACTAATACCTTTGGGAAAAATATGAACTGCCTTATTCCCCCAGGTAAGGGTTGAATAGTATCACTACTGTTCTTCAACCAAGAGGACCTTGGCATTAAATAAACCTTAAACGTTGATATGCCATTGAACAAAGAAATGAAACAAATTAGGTAAGACATAAATATTGATTGGTTGGTTGATTGGTTGGTTGGTTTTAAGGATTTGTCAAACCTTTTGGCAAACAATTTTGTGGTTTTAGGTAACGATTCCTGTACCATAGCCATGATATGGCTATGTCTGAAATGTACATCGAATGTCCATAAAGATAGAACAATTGCATTTCACATAGCATTAATACCCTTGGGAAAGGTATGAATCCAATTATTCTCTCTCCAGCTATGGGTAAATAATAAGGCAGACTGGGTTCTTCAGCCTTAGTGAGGCAACTAATCTAGGAGAAGGGAAACTCTGAATTCAAACCTGTTAAACTCCACTTAAAAATTGACCTCGTGTCATATCCTGCCCGAGCGGAGGGGTCGGTAAATATGATAAAGATAGAACATAGAACATAGGAATCTCGAAATTCGAAAAACACGTAACGACTTCTTTGTTCAGGTACGAAACTTTTTATTATCTTTGAGTTTAAAGGTTCTTGGACATAAGGAGAGAGATACACATTCTTTCTATTCTGGCTTTTTCATCTGCCCCCCATCTCGTGCGACACCTGCCCAAGGCCTCTGTGAGCAAGTGAAAGTTGACCCTTCCTGTTCGGTGTCTGGTCTCAACACTACTAACTGACTTTTTTCAAAATTCCCCAAATCCTCTTTCGGTGAGTGACGTCATTCACACTTGCTAGCCCTGTTTCCCATCTGGGCTATTGAGACATCTCTGAGTGACATATCCGCACCGCACGCGCGCGTGAACACCTGTGTTAATGTTGCACCTAAGTAACCCATGCACTGAGCTGAAAGGTTCTCAGCCTAACTAAACCCAAAGGAATAATACGAAATCACTCGGCCATTATATTACATTCCTATTAGTTAATAACTTGTTTACAATTATACCTTCAAGTTACTATTCTTTTAACATATGTATTCTTAATAAAAATAACATGCATACAATTTCAAGTTTTCTTATTCAATACTATAATTTGAAAACAATTATACTGTTTCAAGTAACTTCTTATCTAATTATAATTTATAAACAATAATACAGGTTCAATTAACAATTCCTTTCTAATACTAATAATTCATATATCTTCATGTTGCTTTAAGTAATCATTCCTATCCAGTACAGATAGAATTTATACATTCAATTATATGGTTTCGAGTATTCCTTTCTAATACTAACAATTCACATGTCTTCATGTTGCTTTAAGTAATCATTCTTATCCAATAGAGATAGAATTTATACATACAATTATATGGTTTCAAGTATTCCTTTCTAATACAAATAATTCATATGTCTTCATGTTTCTTTAAGTAATCATTCTTATCCAATACAGATAGTATTTATACATTCAATTATATGGTTTCAAGTATTTATTTCTAATACTGATAATTTGCAACCAATTAATTGTACTTCATAATCATTTTAAACAGCTAAACACTTTATATTTAGTGACAATATCAATTATAGACTGATTGATTGATATTGATGGCATGTCAACCTTTCTAGGGTTATTTTTTGTCTAATGGTTACTGAATCACATCCATCATAAGTTCATATCAATTTTTTTTATGTAGTAGCTTTTGTAGATGTTTTTTAAAAATTGTCCTATTGAACAGGAATAATTTTTAAACATCCTTTTGACCAATAAAGATGACTCTAACAACTACTACCTTTTCAAGTCAGAGTTGACCTGGGAGTAATGGCAGTGAAAGGGTAATCCACACTTCTCAATGCCCCAGAAACAGAGCTTCACCAACCGGCTCATTAACCAAGTGGGTAGAGTGTTTGTCAATGGACCAGGAGACCTGGGTTCAATCCCAGGTCATGTCATACCAAAGACTTTAAAAATGGTACTTGATACATCCTTGCTTAACACTCAGCAATATAAAGTGCATGTCAAGGGTAAAGTGTAACAATCCTGGGAAAGGAGTAATGCCCTCCCCAACACCTTGGTGCAGTAGCTATTTAAAAGGGAGCCTTCTAGTCGCCCTCGACTACAGTCGCCAACTTACTTTACTTACTCTACCCCTCTGCAAGAGATATAATCAGTGTGTTCTAAGCCGTGCTGACAGGACATGCGATATCAATGTTTAAAGAGACAATGTATTAATATACTTCAAAAACATTCCAAACAGGTCTGTTTGGCCCATAGTTGGAACCCTAAAAGAGTGGACCTAGGAGTAATGGCAGCAAGTGATGTCTGTATACTCCTCAGAACTGGATGCAGTTTAGCATCACAACCAGATCACTAGATATTAATGATCTTAAGTTCTATGAAATGACTTGCACATGGAAAAACACATGAGAGCAAAAAGTTATATACATCCCTTCCCTATAGCTACTAATGTTGCATTTGTATTCTTCTCCTCATACTTCTGGGGGGAGGGGGCTGTAGAATATACCAACTGCATCTCTGCAGAGGGATGAGTCCCCACAATGAGTATCCTGATATGACCCAAAATAATCTCATGGTAAGGCTCCAGTAATGCTGGAACTTTAGGGAATGTGGAGTATCCGTTCATTACCATTGCTCCCAGGTCCACTCTGGCCCAGAGTGATAGCACCTGATAGAGTCCTATCTATATGTCAAATAGAACTAAACTGTATGCTTTGCTGTATCGTGGCTTGTAACATGTGAATACCGGTATCTGGGAGGTATAAAAGATGTCATGTTTCTTAAGCACATCGGTATTGAAAGATCTCGGTAAGTAGTAAGACCAACTTTTGTCGTAACACCCACAGGATGAGACTTATATTTGTTGGATAGTACCACTTCAGCTAATAAATAATTAACTCTATTTAACTGTGTATCTCTTCCTTACCACAATACAACATGCTTATGCTAAATTGAATTGTTAGAAATAGAACAGTTTTGACATTTGAAATAGAACTTTTTATATGCATAAAAATAGATCTGGCATTAAATAACCTACAATGGTTGATATGCCGTAAAACCTAACTAACCAACCAACTAACCAACAACCTCCCCCTTCTCCTCTCTCCTCTCTTCCTCTCTCTCTTTTTGCTTTTCTTTTCTTTCCTTTCTTTTCTTCTCTTTCTTCCCTCTTTTACCTTTCTTCTTTTTCTTTTTCTTCTTCTTCTCATTCTCCCATTCTTTTCTTTTCTTTCTTTTCTTCCTCTTCTTTTTGTTTTTTATCCATTATATCTTTTGATGGTTCTATTTGTTTTACATCATTGCCTTACACAGTGACTTGATATATTTTTTCAATATGAACCCTAATTTATTGATTAAATAGTTAACGTCCCTCTTTCTCTATGTATATAATCTCCTCCTGGTTTTGTATTTCATTAAAAATCCATCGGTGATCTAATGACACTTGATAACATCTTTTCTAAGTCCTGATGATGGTTTATCAAAACTGAAACGTTATTTGCATCAACTTTCTTTCATATTAAATTCTTCTTTTTGGGTTACTTTGTTTTTCAATTTTTCTCCACATTGTTGGATTCTTTTCCATTATTTACTTCTATGTACAGCGATGCAATATGTGTATGCATATATGAGTATGCATGTGTGTGTGTGTGTGTGTGAGCGCATGTCTATATGTTTATATTGGTTTGGTTTCTTTGTTTAATGGCATATCAACCTTTGTAGGTTATCTAATGCTAAAGCCATCCTTTTAAAAGGGTAATAGTGGTTCTATTTAACTCATTGCTGTGATGATAAGAGAGTACATGCCTTTCCTGAGGATATTAGTCTGAAAGTGAAAATAATAGTGTGACTAGAGACTAAACTAGCTTACTTCAATGCTGCAGTACAGCACTTTAACCATTACGCTACAAGGACTCCCCACACATATCTTTGAATGAATACGTTTAGTCTATTTGTTTTTAATGGCATATCATCCTCTGTGGGTTATTTAATGTCAACGCCATCCTCTAAGAAGGGCAATAGTGGTATTATTTAACTCATAGTTGATGGAATAAGAGTCCATGCCTTTTCCGAGGGTATTAGTCCAAAAGTGAACATAATTATGGGGCTGGAGTTTCAACTCATTTGCTACGACGTTGCAGTCTAGTAAGTTCGTCACTACAACTCAGGGACCCACCCCATATATTTTGGTATGTATATGTATGCATGTAGTTACATATTTGTGCATATGTTCACATGCTCATGTGTATGCTTGAGGCTTTTATGCATGTACAAGTAGACATGTGTGCATTTATGTGTCTGCGTGCATACATGGAGATGTGCTTAGTGCAATTGTTATTACTGAAGGAAATGGAACTTGCGATCCAAGTTCAAACCCTGGATGAGGCTGTTTGTGTCTGCATGCATACATGGAGATGTGCTTAGTGCAATTGTTATTGCTGAAGGAAATGGAACTTGCGATCCAAGTTCAAACCCTGGATGAGGCTGTTTGTATCTGCATGCATATATGGAGATGTGCTTAGTGCAATTGTTATTGCTGAAGGAAATGGAACTGGCGATCCAAGTTCAAACCCTGGATGAGGCTGTTTGTGTTTTTCTTTTGTGCTCGTGCCCTTGACAAAGAAATGAATCCATGTTTTCCTCCCTGCTTGGGTAAGTAGTTGGGCAGATTGGGTTTTCCTGACGGGGTTGGGCGATCAGTCTAAAGGAAAGTAAACTCTGAAATGAAATCAAGTTTGCCTACCTTGAAAATCAACCTGTGTCACATCCTGCCTATAGTGGAGGGGTTGAGTATATATATAGGTGTGTATGTAGAGTACAAAAGGTTGAAGACAGCTGAGATGCACACACATAGGCCAATAGTACAGATCTTCTGTGTACTGCTTTCCACATTGCTCTGCTTTTTTTGGGTCAAAATCTCCCTTGTTTTATAATATCTTGGATGCCCACGCAAATTCTCATGGTCACATCTCCTCCAACCTGCTGCTCACATATTGCACATTGGTACACCTCCTTCTTGCATGTTTACTTTAGGTAGCAGGTGCATTTCCAGTTATTTTTGTTTCCAGGGTCAGACTTCTGCAGCTGTATGAACATGTCAAAAAGGGTATTCAAGTCAATATCCAATGTTTACATATATATGTTTTACACTGGACAAGTATGGCACAAGGCAGTTTTTAAGTGGAGTTCAATTGCTGGGCCGTAGCCTACACGCATACGGCATTGCCAAAAATAACTTTGGCCCCGTTGGCAGCCCCCTTAATAGGGGTGCCTCAAGCACCAGGCAATAAACCTACCCCCCAGTAAGGGGGTAAAAGCCTGGAGGGATGGCCCCCTGAGGCTAGAGGAAATGGTAAGTCAACAAGCCAACTTGGCCAGATCCACGCCTAAGTCAAACACGGTTGGCCAGTGATGGAGTTGACAACACAGAGATGTATATTCTCTTGGTATTCATAGTAATAGGAAGAGTTCATTATAGTCTGTAAGGTAGGTACCATAACATAAAAAGTGGAATCACCCCTGGTACTGCTCATGATTAAAATTATTTGAACATACTTATACAGTTTTAAACTGACAAAATTTAGACCAAAACTTATGCACAACAAATATTTTGCCTCTCGGCATAAAGTAGATAAGGCATAACAGAATATGGATTTGTCAATATATTGGCCATCTTTGAAGTTTTGGTATGAGATTCTGGAAGCTGCAAGTTATGGGAGACAAGTCATGGAGAGTCAATATATACAGATGAAGAGACACAAATAGGGAGAGAGCCAGAAAGAATCAGTCAGAAAGTAAGATATACTGATGAAGTCAGTTTGCGGTTTTGAGGTGCTGGAGAAGGGGTAATTGTTGTACTCCCTACATAATGGACAAACCCTCCTCCTTAAATACACATCAATGGAGCGTTGACCAGAGTTGATCCAAACCCACGTGACACAATCACGAGATAGCTCTTGCATAGTGGACAATAGTCGCTACCAGACTGGACTCTCAGCTAACTACTGTCTAACCCAGTTCTCTTGTATCTTGTTTCTATTACTTGAATATATACGTTTTTCTATCAACCTTTTTGTGTTTCTGGTGTCTTTCTTTTATCAGCAACACAACTGTAATAGAGAAGATTAATCCCTTGCAGAAAGATGATTTTGACTAAAATTATGCCATTTCTACAGAATTGGGAGATTTAAAAAAGCCTAATAAAAGCTTTTCTACCGTCTAAAAAAATGGATTCATTGTGTTCCTTTTCAGACTTTCCTTCCACACGGACAATCACGGCACAATAGAAAAAGCATGCATCTCTTCTTTGAGACTTGCAATGAACCCTCATGATCTCTGGTGATGATCCTAATTATCTCTCGTGGCTATTGCACCTAGTGTCACAGAAAAAGTTAACAAATTTATCATCTTTTTTTTAAAGTCCGCTCCGCAGAATCTTGCCTTTTGGAGAAACTTTTCTGTTATATACATATTGAATGCTCATAATAATAGAATTTCTCATGAGTGAAACTACATGGCTAATACACTGAATAGAGTTGAATATATAAATATACATATATATATCTATATATATATATATATATATATATACCAACCCTTCCATATGAACACAATGTGACATAATGTCAATTTTTTAGAAGAATTTAGTAAAGATAGCAATCGTGGTCGAGGGCAACCAGAACTCTCCCTTTTCAAAAGCTACTACACTAAGGTGTATGGAAGGGCAGTATTCCTTTCCCTGGATTGCTGCACTTTTGCTCGCGATACGTACCTTATATTGCTCTGTGTTAAGCAAGGAAGCATCAAGTACTATTTTTAAAGTCTTTGGTATGACACAACCTAGGATTGAACCCAGGTCTCCTGGTCCATTGGCGAACACTCTACCCACTAGGCCAATGAGCCCATAAGACTAAGAAGAATTTAAAAGCATTAAATTCGCAGAATTGAATTCACAGTTTTCCTTTTTTTAGAACTGGTTCCAATACCTAGACCCCAATCTGCCCTACTATTTATCCATAGCTATAAGAAGAATATTTGGATGCATACCATTTTCAAGACTATTTGTGCGATGCGAAATGTAAACAGCCTGGAATTTGAACTCGGGTTGCTGTGACCATTTCCTTCCATGACGACTATTAAATTTTGAGCACTTCCTTCATATTTATGTGGTGTGCGAGTTTATGAAAATACCTAATAATGCTTCATTTTTCCATGACAACAGTATTTCTTATTAATCTGTAATTTGCATGACCAGTATATATATATATATATATACATATAAAATGTATATACATACATATACCTATACAATATATACATATATAGTAAGTAAAGTTGGCGGCTGTAGTCGGGGGTAACCCAAAGGATCTCTTTTCGATAGCTACTACAATGAGATGTAGGGGACGGCGCTACTCCTTTCCCTGGATTGCTCCACTTTACCCTTGATAGTACCTTATAATGCTGAGTGTTAAGCAAGATAGAATCAAGTACCATTTTTTGAGTCTTTGGTATGACTCGACCTGGGATTGAACCCAGATCTCCCAGGCCATTGGCAAATACATGTATACAATATATATATATAAAAAGTAAAGTTGGTGATTAAGGTCGAGGGCAAATGAAAGCTCCCTTTTCATTAGCTACTACACTGAGATGTAAGGGAGGGTGCCAATCATGTCCCTGGATTACACCAATTCCCTCTTGACCTGTACCTTATAATTCTGAGTGTTATGCAAGGTGCATCAAGAACCATTTTTTGAGTTTTTTGTATGACTCAACCTGGAATTGAATCCTAGTCTCCAAGGCCATTGGTGAACATTCTACCCAATAGACCAGTAATATATATATATATATATATGTATATATATATATTACTATTACTTAATTAAACCAGCTCATTGGCCGAGTGGGTAAATTATTCATTAATGGTCCGGGAGACCTGGGTTCAATCCCAGGTTGTGTCACACCAAAGACTTTAAAAATGGTACTTAATATTTCCTTGCTTAACATTCTGCAATATAAGGTACATATTAAGGGTAAAGTGGAGCAATCCAGAGAAAGGAGTAGTGCCCTTCCCTACACCTCCTTGTTGTCGCTATTGAAAAGGGAGCCTTTTGGTCGGCTTCCACCATGGCCACAAACTCTACTTATTACTTACAATTATGATAGTCATCTCTGCCTGATGATTGTCATAATAAGACGGCATGAAACCTGTGGTCACAGACAAGCATCAATGCTATTAAATACATATAAAAACTAATATAATATTCATTAGTAACATTATTATATAATAGCTCTATCACAGATATTGAGCAGTCTCTAGATTATACCGAATTTGGTCAGCCACAAACACAACAAATGAGATAGTGACAACCAACATTATTATGATATATATATATATATATATATATTCAGCAGTCTCCAAATTATACCGCATTTGGTCAGCCACAAACCCACCAATGAGATAGTGACGACCAACACTGTTATAATATATATATATATATATATATATATATATATTCAGCAGTCTGCAAATTATACTGCATTTGGTCAACCACAAACCCAACAAGTAAGATAGTAACAACCAACACTGTTATAATATATATATATATATTCATCATCATCATCATCATCATATCGTGCTGGCAGCACGGATGTCCCTGACCCTCTCTCGCCACTCCTCCCTATCGTTCATCGCCCTAGGTAGGTCTTCAGGACAACATCCTATATCCTCACATAGCTGCTGAATGTACGTTCGAGCTGGTCGTCCTACTTTTGCGCGGCCATGTGTGGGGATCCATAAGAGTACATCTCTTATGAGTTCATCTCTGCTTCTCCAGCAGTGTCCTGCATGTCTGGTTCGTCTAACTTGAATAGTTTTCGTGATAGGGGGCAGGTGGCCGTACAGTTGGTGTCTTGTGGGGTGTTGCTGCCAGGACTTGTTCAGGATTGCACGCAGCATTCTTGTGTAATTGCCATCTAGTTTCTTCTCCAGCCGTTTTGTTAGCGTCCATGTAGTGCATCCATATAGCAGTATCGATGTGACCGCTGCCTGGAAGAAACTGCGTTTCATTTTATCGGTTAGGTCTGATTTCCATATAATCGATAGCCTATTGATAGCTGTCCATGCTTTCGTTAACCTCGTTTCGATGTCCTTTTCAGTTGATTCGACGCTGCTTCCTAGGTACGTGAATTTGTCTACTAGTTTAAGTGGGGTTCCTTTTAGAGTGGAGATGTCCCCCGTTTGGTTATAGCACATATATTCCGTTTTGTGTGCATTAACATAGAGGCCTATGCTTGCTGCTGCTCGTTCCAAACTATGCAGAAGTGTTTCGGCTTGGTCAGGTGTATTTGCCAGTATCGCTATGTCATCGGCGTAGTCGGCGTCGGTAATTGTTGTTGCGGGGTATCTTCTGCTTCTTTTCTTCGTCAGTTCGAAGCCATTCTCTTTGATTTTGTCAATCGATGTTCTAAGTACATAGTCTAGACAAATGATAAAGAGGTACGGGGCCAGCGTGTCCCTTTGTAGTACTCCTGCTACAATGTCAAAGTATTCTGTGTCTCCATCCGGTGATCGTACTTTTACTTTAGTGTTTCTATAGAGAATCGTTATTGCCGCTACGGTTTCTTTAGGTATGCCGTACGCTAGTAGTATTTGTTCCACCTTTCCTCTGTGAATGGAGTCGAAAGCCTTGGTAAAGTCGACAAATATTAATGTCGCTTGTAGGTTCTTTGCCCGTACACCTTCAAGGATTCTGCGGATGGTTAATATTTGTGAGGTCGTAGATCTATTTCTTCGGAAGCCATTTTGGTTTTTTCTAAGTATGTTGTCGATGTTGGGTTCTATTCGGTTTCGTAGTAGGGCATTGTAGATTTTGGCAGCTATGGATGTAAGTGTTATGCCTCGGTAGTTTTTGGCTTATCTGAGGTCCCCCTTTTTAGGGAAGTGGAGTATGCATCCCTTCATCCCTCTATCTATCGGATTTTGATTGTATACTGCGTTGCAGTGTCGGAGCAGTATGTCGTCGAATTGTCTGGTCTTCCATACTTCCGGGGGAATTTCGTCCAGCCCTGCAGCTTTCCTATTTCTAATTTTTCTGAGAACCGAGTCGAGTTCTTCTTGTGTGAACGGTCCTAGTTTAATGTCTAATTGTTTGCTAATTATTCTGGTGATTGGTTCATGTGTTATTTTTGGTGGGTTTCCAAGTAGGTTTTTGAAGTGCTGTTTCCACAGTTTTATTCTTTCTTGTTGGTTTGCTGCTTTAAGTTTTGCTTTGGCTGTGTTCTTTCTTCTGCTCACTTCGTTTATTGTTTGCCAGGCTATTCTAGATTGTCTATCTTCCACCGAGTCTCTAATCTTATCTATCTGATTTTGAATGTATTCTGTCTGTTCCTTTATATATATGCCTGCTAATTGATATTGTGTCGTTAGTGACAACCAACACTGTTATTATATATATATATATATATATATGGAAGGATTGAAAAATATCAACACTGAATTTTTTAAAGATTTTATGGATTAAATGAAGAGTAATTTGAATAATAAAGTGATGTTATCTAGATGTGTCTCCATCGTCATAATCATCATTATCATCATAATCATTATCATCAAGACATACTGACAGTACAGATTCTTTTGACCCACTCTCTATCTCTCTAACTCTCTCTCTCTCTCTCTCTCACATCATCAGTCTCTATCAGCCATCTCACTTAATATATACTCTCGAGGGCAAATAGGGTTTCCTCAAAGGTGATAAATGTGAGTTTTTGCTGGTCATTCCAACACTGATGTGTCCTTATGTTAAAGTCCACACTTATGAGCTCATCCTTACTTCTCAGTGGACGGCATATCTTGCTCAACTTTCTTGGAGGGCTTATGAGATGGGAGGTAAGAGACCATACAATCACTGTTTTGCAGAAAGTGTTCTAAACAGCATGCAGCATCCTTGTGTAGTTCCAATAAAACATTTTCTACCTAATAGTTGTGATTACTCCCAGGTCCGTTCTGATGTAAAGTGGTAGTGCCTGTTAGGGTCCCATCTATAAGTCAAATAAATCAGTTGGAAAATTACTTGTATTTGATAGGAATACTTGAACCCACAAAACTGTTTACAAACAAAGGATTATTATTATTAAATAGAAATAATTACTTGACCCTATATAAGTCCTCACATATTACTAGTATTGAATAGGAATACATGAAACTATCTAATTGTATACAAATTATTGATATTAGTATTTATTTAAAGCTATAGCTTTTTTACAAATGATTATCATTAGTTACTTGAAGCTTGGAAGAAAAGAGGGTGTATGCGTGGTGTAATGGTTAAAGCAATGGACTGTGGAATCATAGTAAGCAAGTTCGAAATACAGTCACGCTAGTATGTTCACATTCTGACAAATACCCTTGGGAAAGGCATGAAACCCGTCATCCTCCCAGCTATGGGTTAAATAGCATCATTGGTGTTCTTCTTAAAGGATGGCTTTGGCATTAAATAACTCAAGAAAGTTGAAATGCCATTAAATAAAGAACCCTAACCAAAGCTAACCTTGGAAAAAAAGGAAAAAGTCTGACTTCATAACTGAAAATTACCCAGCAAGATTTGACATGCCATTAAACCAAAAAACCCTTTAAATTTTGTAAAGTTAGTATAAACAAAATGAATACGATGTTCACAACTATTTGAACCTTTATAACATCTATAACAGAAGCCAACAATAAAATTATCCCGAGAATGTTTTATAAGTATTTTAAAGTAATTTTGTGGGACTGATTTCAATATCATATATCATTTTTATCTTGTATCATTTTTGTACAATGTAAATACTGAATATCTCATAAAATCAGAGCTGTGATGGAATCATGTTCTGGAGATGCCCATGGCCTTGTTCCTTACAAATTATATAATGAAATAAAATGAAATGTCATGTCAGAATTACAGAATTAAAACAAGAGGACTATTTTTTGGTATGCAAGATTTTTTTGTTTCTGCTTTGATTTGATGATTCATTGTGCCATTGCAGAATTGAATATTTTTTGTGAGGTTTAATGATATTTGAAATGTGGCAATGAATTTGAGTATTTCTGTAATTTTTTTCAGAATATGACAATGTCATTCACTTTATTTCAACCTGTTAATTAAAAAATTGTTGTGATGCTGACCAAAGAAAGACACGGGGAACACACAAAAGGTTTGTAAGAAAACATATATATTCAAGTAACAGAAACAAGATACAAGTGAACCTGGTTAAACAGTAATCAGTTGGGAGAAAGCTGAGAGTCCAGTGTGGTAGTGACTATCCATCTATTACGCAAATGGTATCACACGTGATTGTGTCACACTGATTGGTGCACTCCTGTCTGATGCTCTTGTTGATGTGTATTTATGGAGGAGGGCAAGTTCATTATGTAGGGAGTGTAACAAAAATACAGTACAAGGTTTATTAAAATTCAGGAATTTAAGAATTTTCAGAAAATTTTTGCTGTTTTCTCAATTTTGCTGCCAGAGATATTTCATAGATCTAGAGACTTATTTGAATTTTTTGATAAAATTTCAAAGACTATTGAAATTTTTGAAGGTTATTGAATTAATTTAATTGAAGAAATCATGTATGGAGATGGGTGGTTAAGTTTTTTAGGAGGCAAGGAAAGCCATCATCTAATTAACAAGATTCTCAGAAAACTCTCAAATAGTATTAAGAAAATTGGCTGAATAGCTTGCATATATAAATTCATCATTTAGTTCTTGCTTTATGATTTCAGGATGAAAATAATAATCAATAAAAAGCATTTTTTTTTTCTTCAATATGATATGGCTTTGTGTAGCTAAGAAAAGAAACTGGGCAAAAATGAATTAATTTTTTAAAAATCAGCACCTCAAAATTATTAGAAAAAGTTAAGATGTCTGATGTGACAAGATTTTTATTTTTTTTTAGTTGGCCTATGTTATATTCTGACAGCAATATTGCTGCAAGAATGTTGCAATGACCTCCAGAGAAAAACTTTAGTAAAGACTAAAGTAAAGATTTGAGCGAAGATTTTAAAAAGTTACTCTGTCAAGTCCTTTTTAGTAAATCCAGTCCTACAAAGTCCATGAATTTAATGTGGGAGTTCCCAAGATCCTATTCTTAAATCAAATTCTTTATTTTCATCAGTTCTGTGGTCATTTTCTTGTATTTTTGCTGATAATACATTGCAAATTTTAAATATCTTGATGTAACTTGTGGTTTATCAACAGACCTTAATTTCATTGAGTAGAATTAATTTCATTCAAGTAGAAAATGGCTTGTGTTCTTCAACACCATTAAGACTATGCTGTACTCTATAAGTTCCATCTGATCTTCCCACTCTCCTAATGGGTAGAACTCAATTGGAAGGTGTCAACTACTTTGACAAGGTCTTAGGGGTTCACTTTATGCCTGATTTGAAGTGGGATACCTATATCAAATCAAATGCAAAGAGCTGAAATAGTAGGGCAGTTCTACGAGGTGCATACAATAAGTTTCCTGACTTTTTTCATATGGGCACTTTTATTGATAGTACACTAGTGAAACTCTTGTCTCTTTTGAAGTAATCTCCTCCAGCTGCAATACACTTGTTGTACCATTTCAACAACTTCTGGAAGGCCCCTGGGAAGTCCGCTTGTGTGAGCGTGTCAATGACCTTCATCACAGCCTCTTTCATCTCCTCAATTATCTCATAATGATAACCTCTGAGCTTAGGGAATAACCAAAAGTCACAGGGAGCAATGTCTGGTTATAGAGAGGCTGAGGAACTGTCTTGATGCCCATCTTGGTCAAATAGTCTGTGACAAGGATGGAGTTGTGGACTGGTGCATTGTCCTGGTGGAAATGCCACTGACCCGATTTCAAGAGTGCTGGCCTCTTTCAACGGAATCTCTTCCTGAACTCCCTTAAAACCTCAACATAGTAACCCTAACCCAAACCCTAACCCTTTAGCCAATCAACTCCGGTGTATTGACTTCCTTACTCCTCCCACACCTCTCATCATCACTCACAGACTTCCTGCCTTCCTTGAATCTCTTATGCCACTCAAAAACTCATGCTCGATTCATGCAAGATGCTCCAAAAGCAGTCCAAAGAATTTCATATGTTTCTCTGGCATTTTTTCCAAGTTTAAAACAGAATTTTATTGCATATCATTCTTCTAAAGTGTCAGATTGCATTTTTGAAATTCCCCAGCTGTGACAATCAGGCTTTAGTAGGGTGTATTCCAATTGCTGCTGTAGCTGTTGATTTTAACCTGAAATCATAAAAATTGATCAGTCATCTCATAAGATGTATAGCAATAACATACTGAATTTTCAAGAGTCTACACAATTTTAAATGCCCATTCGAAAAAAAGTTTGGAAACTTATTGTATGCACCTTGTATCACATAAAATAGTATCCATCACTCAATGCTTTGTTGCCCCAATACAAAAGCCAGATTGGTCTGAAGATGGAATACTGTTCTCATATCTGGATAGATTCAGCTCAATTTATTTTGTTTTCTTGGAAGTGAAGGCAGAACTGTTTGTGGGACCTTGTAGGAAAGGGCTGAAATAGTAGGACAGTTTTATGGCCTCATATAGTATCTATCACCCAATACTTTGTTACACCAATGCATAAGCCAGATTGTACAGTCAGGGAGAAAATAGCTTGTATCCTCCAAAACCTCAAAGACTTTTAGCTCCATCTGATTTTCCCACTCCTTTAATGGATGGAACTCAATGGGAAAAGGTCTACCATTTTGACAAGATATTCAGGCTCCCTTTACTCCTGATTCAAATGCAAAGGGCTGAAATAGTAGGGCAGTTCTATGGCTCCAGATAGTATCTATCACCCAAGGCTTTGCTACACCAATGCATCAGCCAGATTGTACAGTCAGGTAGGAAATGGCTTATATCCTTCCTCACATCTAAGACTTTTAGCCCCATCTGATCTTCCCACAGTTTTAATTAATGGAACTCAATCGGAAGAGGTCGACTACTTTGACAAGCTCTTAGGAGTCCACTTTGCACCTGATTTGAAGTGGGATACCGATATCAAATCAAACGCAAAGGGCTGAAATAGTAAGGCAGTCCTATCACTCCAGATAGTATCCATCACTCAATGCTTTGTTGCCCCAATACAAAAGCCAGATTGGCATGAAGATGGAATTCTGATCTCATATCTGGATAGATTCAGCTCAGTTTATTTTGTTTAATTGGAAGAGAAAGTAGAACCATGTGTGACCTTGTGGGAAAATATCACTTCGCATCCCTTCAGCAATTTTTCCATTGCTGGAATGTAACCAGTTTTGAATTACTTATTTTGGACTGCTATGTGTACATATTTTTTTTTTTTTTACTGCGTTTCAGTACTGACAAATTTGGTTAACTCATTTGGTTAATTCATTCGGTTAATTAATTAATTCCTAATAAATTGCATAATTCTTATCATTACGTGTTTTTTGACTGTTGTCTTCAACTTTATTGTTATTTCCCCAACGTTTTGGCTGATATGTCCTCCGGCCTTCTACAGGTGTTTGTCAAACTCGGGAACCTTCACAGAACTTTGAACTACATGTCTTGCTGGCACAGAATCAGAACAGGCGACCCATGTGGATTCAATAACGGATGTAATTCGAAGTTCCGTGTAGGTTCCCAAGTTTGACAAACACCTGAAGAAGACTGGAGGACATATCTACCAAAACTTTGTGGAAATAACAATAAAAATGGAGACAATAGTCTGAAAACCCTTAATGATAAAAACCATCAAGCTTTGTCTCAGAAATTTAGACAACTCATTGCATAATGTTCTACTAAAAAAAATAAAATCATAATATCTTATGTTTAGATGAAAATGAGCTATTGAGAAAAAAAGTAATTCATTGGTGATCCCTAAAAACCAGCTCATCATAACATCATTCTTATCCAAGCAATACACTTAAAATGCTCTTAAAGAATAAAGCTACTTCTTGTGCCTGTGGTGTAATGGTTATCCTCGTAGGAAATGGACACGACGACACGAGTTCAAATCCTGGACGAGACAGATTGCATTTCACATAGTACTAATACCCTTGGGAAAGGTATGAATCCAATTATTCTCCCTCCAGCAACGGGTAAATAGTAGGGCAAACTAGGTTCTTCAGTGTTGGTGAGGCAACTAGTCTAGGAGAAGGAAAACTCTGAATTCAAACCTGTTAAACTCTGCTTAAAAATTGACCTTGTGTCATATCCTGCCCGAGCGGAGGGGTTGGGTAACTATGATTAAAAAGCTACTTCTTGTGCAATTTGTTACTGAATGATGATTTTGTGTGGTCTGAGTTTATGCTGAAGATAATTTTCCAATCTTCCAAATTCAAGATCTATGGAAGATATTGATGAAACACTAATTAAAATCATTCTCTCCTTTTGTAATAGAAGCATGAACATAATCAGGGACAATTCTTACAATCAGAATTCTGACAAGTTATTAATGGGTCATTTAGTCTACAAGTATGGGCTAAAAATATCATATGATGATGTCATATCTGCTGTTGATGACGTTTATAACAAATGAGATCCAAGGACGGCAACACTACTGGAAGAACTTTGCCAATGCAAACTTTTCAGCCAACCCTCAATGATTCTCTAATGTATTTTGAGTCTTTTCTACTGTTGATGACATTTTTGATCAATGAGATTCAAGCACTGCAATACTAATGGAAGAAGTGTGTAGACTGCAAGAGGGACTATGTTGAAAAATAAACCTCAGTTGGTCATATTCCAGGAGTGTATCTTGGTCAGCCAATGAACTTTTCAGCCAATCCTCATAATATGAAAACAGATCAATATTTATCTATATAGATAAAAAAATGTTTTATTTCAAATTCAAAAGTAAGAACTCTATTTTTACTTCCCTTTGAATTTGTTAACAATATCTTATATATTTTGCTTTATGAAACCCAGTAAAAAAAATGTCAACTCTGTCACTGATAAGCAAAGTCTATACAGGCTAATGAAATATTGCTGTTATGACTCCATCCCAAAATGAATCCGTGGAACTTATAAACAGTTGCACATAATCTGTGCTGTCTGGCAATATTGTTTAAAAGAATACATGATGGAATGAACAAATAACTGTACTTTTGTTTTGTAGCACAGTCTGGTTTCCATATAATAAAAAGGATAATGATTACTTTGGACATTGTCAAGAATGTCTCTAGATGTGGTTTTATATATTGACATATGTTCTTTGAGTCAGCTTGTATGCCTACAAATATAAATATATTTGCTATGCTGAGAGAGACAGAGACAGAGAGGCAGAGACATTGTGATGGATAATACCTCCATGAGGATTTATATATTGACATATTTTAGGTGTGCATATATATAAAATGTGTCTTTATTATTTAATCAAAGATGCTTAAAGCAAAGACTGCTGCCCAACTACATATATTCTAAAATATAAGATCCAGCATCTCACCATGATAGTGACATCTAAATATATCCCTGTAGTCTTGTAAAAAGACAAATTAACTACGATAAAGAAAAATAGATGGCCTATGAAAGGTCTGAAAGCGCTTGGGACAATTTTGGTAAATTCATCCATCAATTCCAACCTGAAACCAAGACACTTACCTGGAAACTTGAAAGGATCTTAATAAAATTATACAGACAAAATGTGTCTTTATTATTTAATCAAACATGCTTAAATGAAAGACACACACACACACACACACATACACACACACACACACACATATATATATATATATATATGGATATATAAATGTAAATGTATAGAGATGAAAGATACAGGATCTTCAGAGGATGATTTTATTTGTGGAAATATTTGCCAATGCTAAACAACTTACATGTTTAATAACTTATATGCCCTGATGAAGGCCTAAAAACCAAAACGTTTGACGCAAATAAATAAAGCAGACAGTTGTCAATAAATAACAAGGCCAAGGTACTCCTGGTAATTAAAAATGTCGAGGGAGGATTAGATGTCCGAGGATCATTTGCACATGAGCACAGGAAGCGGATTTCCCTGCTTCCGACACGACAAGAGGATGTGAGGGGACAACTTCACTCCTTTCGGGAATCGATGGTAGTACACAATAAGGGGAACACGTCAGTAGAACACCAGCCACGAGGATGTAAGGGATGAATGTTTACGAAGCCTAATTGGGGGGGGGCGTTAGACTAAGCGACCCAGCAGACAGGTATATTAGAACCAGGAAAAAACTCAAGCTCTGTGTCTGCTCATCTTTTTCTCTCTAGAATATGTTGCTTATAACGGTCTAGGTGACGGTCGTTTCATGTTTCAGTACTCCCTTTCTATCTCCCGGCGGCTACTTGCGACCGAGTAGTAAGTAAACCTCGGTGTATGTTTAACAGAGATTCGTGTTCGTCAACTTGTTAGCACGCCAAGGTCACAAAGTCTCTTTAGTACCGCTATCGTACACTCTGAAGACCTTGTGTTTTTTCTCTCAGTGCATTTTCATACTGTCGGACTTTCTTCCAGTATTTCTGATATATATATATATATATATATATATATATATATATATATATATATATATCTTGCCATCATCTCGTTATATCACAAAAAGAATTGAGCACTACGGTTTCGGTTAGCGTAACATGTAAACAAATGGATACATTTAATACATATAGGTTAAATTCTATCGTACACATTTAGATTGCTGGTGGCTGTGAGGTTACGTTTTCAGGCTGGCGTACAGTGGGCCGGGTTTCGATCCCAACTTGATGTATCTCGCCTCTCTAGCCAGACTGATGAGTTGTGATATACTGAAACAGTCTATCTGTGGATAACAGTATATATATATATTGAAAAAAAAAAAAAAATAAACGGAAGAAAGATATACATTTGGTCTGAAAGGAAATTTATTTTCTTTGCCGACACGTGTTTCGACTTAAATATGCCAGCATACGAATTGTTCTATTCAAAATTATTTTAAGTATAAAAATAAACTAATTATAATTGAAAATGTACTAAGCATGCGAGACCTGAAGACGACTTTTTAGCTTTAATATCTTTCTTCCGTTTATTTTTCAATATATTTATCTGATTCATTTATGTTCTTTCTCTCTTTCTCTCTCTCTCTCTCTCTCTCTCTCTCTCTCTCTCACTTTCTCTCTCTCTCTCTCTCTCTCTCTCTCTCTCACACACACACACACACACACACATCTATATATATATATATATATATATATATATATATATATATATATAAGTAAATAATGGTAAAGAATCCAACCATAAGGAGAAAAATTAAAAAACAAAGTGATCCTAAATGAAGAATTTCATGTGAAAGGAAGTCGACGTAAAAATGTTTCAGTTTTAATAAACCATTACCAGGACTTACAAAAGATTACATAGAGTGTCGTTAGGTCAAACATCCATCGTTGATCTAACTCGATATAATTTGATGACGAGGTTTCAGTATTGCCATCACTTCCAAATCCACTCTCACCCAGAGTGACAGCACCTGATAGGATCCTATCTATGGGTTAAATAGAACTGTTTGATATCTAAACTGTGGGCAGACAAATGACATGCAAAATTGAATTGTAAGAGATAGAACCGTTTGATCATTTAACTGTGTGTAAACAAATGCCTGATGTTTGAATTGTTAGTGATACATATCAATAACTGAAACTATTTAACTGTATGCAAAAATATGAGCCCAGGCATGTTTAAAAACATTATCAAAAAATGTTTACAAATCATAAATATTTAATATATGTATAAACAGGATTTGGCATGAAAAAAACTACGATAGTTAATATGCCATAAAACCAAACCAAACCAAACCAAACCAAACCAAACCAAACACTACACACAAATAGAAGATAGCGAGACAGAGAGGGACACACGGAAAGGGAAAGATAGAGACAGAGACACTGTAAAAGAGGTTAAAAGAGAAAGAAAGAAATTGTAGAGAACATCTCAACACACGATTCTGTATATTGGTACATAATGTGTTATATATATATATAGAGAGAGAGAGAGATAGATAGATAGATAGATAGATAGAGAGAGAGAGAGAGAGAGAGAGAGAGAGAGGCAGACGGACAGAAATATGTGGAGAAACGTAGAGGAAAGGCAGGAAGAAACCCCCCAAAAGAGAGACAGATACACAAACAGACACCAGCTAGAAAGATAGAGAAATAGAGAAAAGAAGAGAAATAGTGTTACAAATTGATGGATATGTATGTTTGTGTGTGTGCATAAAAGAGAGAGAGAGAGAGAGAGAGAGAGAGAGAGAGGAGGCAGTGGTTGGAATTTACCATAACTGAAGATTGTTATGTTTTTCACCAGAAGCTACCAGTTTTAAAAATGGTCATTTTAGATTGTGCTATGTAAAATGTTGTCTCAAATTTTTTGCTAAAATTCACATTCAGGTTCAGGTTTAATGCTTTGATATTTTTTTTTATTCGTTAAAATCTTACTTCTACTAGAACGTCATTCTAAAAATATGATTTTTTCCCTTACTTTGACGAAGTCTTTTCCCCAACACTTCATATATATATATATATATATATATCTTTAAGAAAAAAACAAAGACCGGATAACTTAGGATTATAAATTTATTTCCATCCTGTTTTTCAGTTTCTGGTGTAAACCAAAAACACGAAGAAAAATATAACGGGACTTCTTCAGATCCAATGTAATATACCAAGCTATAATGTACCCTAAAGAGAATATTACAGATAAGAAAACTTATATCGGGTTAGCATCCACTAAATGGAAGGAGAGGTATTCAAACTATAAATTTACCTACAATCTCATACTATATATATATATATATATATGAGCCGCTGCAGGCATTGGACTCCATGTCAATGCACACAAAACTGAATTAATGTGCTTTAATCAGAAAGGCGACATCTCCACACTAGACGGAACCTTCCTGAAACTGGTTGAAAAATTCACCTACCTAGGAAGCAGCGTCTCATCAACCGAAAAAGACATCGACACACGGCTAACGAAGGCATGGACAGCTATCGATAGGCTTTCGATCATATGGAAATCAAACCTGACAGATGAAATGAAACGCAGTTTCTTCCAGGCTGCGGTCGTGTCGATACTGCTGTATGCATGCACTACTTGGACGCTGACTAAACGGTTGGAGAAGAAGCTCGACGGCAATTATACAAGAATGTTGCGAGCAATATTGAACAAGTCCTGGCAGCAACACCCCACAAGGCATCAACTGTACGGTCACCTACCACCTATCACGAAAACTATACAAGCTAGACGAACCAGACATGCCGGACACTGCTGGAGAAGCAAGGACGAGATCGTAAGTGATGTACTCCTGTGGACCACCGCATATGGCCAATCAAAAGCAGGACGACCAGCTCGAACATTCATACAGCAGCTATGTGATGATACGGGATGCCACCCTGAAGACCTGCCGGAGGCGATGAATGATAGGGAGACGTGGAGAGAGAGGGTCAGGGATATCCGTGCTAGCCGCACGACATGATGATGATGATGATGATGATATATATATATATATATATATATAATAACGATGCTGCTGTGTCTATCCGTTAGTATAATTCTGAGTTCTATATGAGATGGTGTCATTCGTACAACCGCTTCTTCCTACCTCAAATATAACTTGACAAAAGGAATTGATTCTTGAGATTAGCTCATTTGTATATTTTGCTTTCAAAATTGCTGATTAAAAGATAAAAGGAAACAGGTTATTAGAAAAAAATTAAATTCAAAATGAATAATCACGTCTTATTACTCATTTTCGATCTTTTAAAAATGGTTTCGTTGAAAAAAATTATAATTATTCTTAACCTCTGAATTCAAACCTGTTAAACTCCGCTTAAAAAAATTGACCTTGTGTCATATCCTGCCCGAGCGGAGGGGTTGGGTAAATAGGATAATTATTCTTAACCATGTTATTGTATTGTTAAGAACCTTGACCTTCCTGTGAATTTAGCCTAAATGCAAATTGTACCACCCATCTGATTGTCCAGTCGGCTGGGGCTGTAGAATACACTGACTACATCTCTGCAAAGGGGTAAGACCCCCTTCCCCAACGAGTGTTCGGGATATGACACTAAACAATCTAATGGTGAGACTCCAGTAATGTTGAACCTTTGGGGAATCTGGAGTACCCCTTCGTTGCCGTCGTTCCCAGGTCCGCTTTGACCAGGAGTGGTCGCATCTGATAAGAGTCCTATCTATGGGTCTAATAGACTTAAATTGTGTAATTATGCTCAATTGAATTGTTTGAAATTAATTGCTTTTACATTCAACCGGGCCATTGGCCTTATGAGTTGAGTGTTCGCCAATAGTCCGGGAGACCGGCGTTCAATCCCAGGTCGAGTTATACCAAGGACTAAAAAAAATGATACTTGATGTCGTCTTGCTGAGTACTCAGCACTATAAGGTGATAATCAAGGGTAAAGTGGAGCAATCCAGTGAATGGAGAAGCACCCTCCTCTACACCTCAGTGTAATAGTTATTGAAAAGGGAGCCTTCTAGTCATCTGCGACTAAGGTCGCCAACTTTAGTTTTTTTCAAATTGAACTGTGTGTAAACAAAAAAACTGTGTACTTATGCTAAATTGAATTGTTTGAAATAGAACTGCTTGATTATTTAACTGCGTGTTAACAAATGACAAATCTTTAATTGAATTGTTAATGATACATTGCAATACATTTACCATTTATCTTTGTTGACATGTTAAGCTGAATTGTTGTAAATAGAACGGTTTTTACACTTAACTGTGTGTAAACAAAAAACTGTATTTAAAATAACAACTAATTGTGTGTAAACAAAAGTCTGTACTTATGCTAAACTGAATTGTTTGAAATTAAGTGAAATCATTAAACTGTGTACAAAAGAAACGAGCTCAGACTTGTTTAAAAATGTTATCTTCAAAATACAAAAAAAATCAGGACCTGTATGAAATAGAACTGTTTTTGACATTTAAACTGAATTGTTTGAAATAGAGCTGTTTATATGTGTGAAAATGGATTTGGAATTAAATAATCTACTATGGTTGCTATGCCATAAAACCAAACCAAACCAAACCAAATCATATATATTTAATATATATGTATAAAGAGGATTTAGCATTAAATAACCTACAAGAGTTGATATGCCATAAAGCCAAACCAAATAATATATATTTAATATATATGTATAAAGAGAATTTAGCATTAAATAACCTAAAATGGTTGATATGCCATAAAACCCAACCAAACCAAATCATATATATTTAATATATATGTATAAAGAGGATTTGGCATTAAATAACCTACAAGGGTTGATATGCCATAAAACCAAATCAAAGCAAACCAAACATTTAAATACTTAAGATTTGGCATTAAATAACCAACAATGGTTGATATGCCATAAAACCAAACCAAACCAAACCAAACCACCCATTTAAAAGTTAACTAAATATTTCTCCAAAATAAGTTAAGTGGCTGCTTGATATATAAAACCAAACCTTCAATTTTTCTATTCAATGCTTTTTGCTATATTTCATTTATTTTCCGGATCATTGGCCTAATGAGTAGAGTGTTTGCCAATGATTCAGGAGACCGGGGTTCAATACCAGGTCGAATCATACCAAAGCCTCAAAAAATGGTACTTGATGCCGCCTTGCTTAACACTCAGCATTATAAGGTACGTATCAAGGGTAAAGTGGATCAATCCGGATAACGAAGTAGCGCCCTCCCCTACTCATCGGTGTAGTAGCTATTGAAAAGGGAGCCTTTACTTACTTTATAGGTGTTAGTTGTCTAAATTTTTTAGATGAAGCTTGATGATTTTTATCATTACGGATTTTTGGGTTATTGTCTTCATATTTATTATTTCCACAAAATTTCGGCCGATATGTCCTCCGGCCTTCTTCAGGTGTTTGTCGAACTCGGGAACCTTAACGGAACTTCGAACTAAATCCTTTAATGAATCCACTGGGGTCGCCTGTTCTGATTCCGTTAGCCATAACCGGATACAAGTGTTAAGTATTCCTGTATTGTTACTCGCTTGTAGTCAGGATTGAACCTGCAACCCCCAGATGATTGTCACATTAGAAGCTTGGTTGGTTCCCGAAGAAGCCATTTATGTGGTAGGCCTCTAAAATTAGTAGACAAGTTCTCATACCTCGGTAGCAATATCTCATCTACTGAAAATGATGTCAACATACGCCTAGCGAAGGTGAGGACTGCAATCGATAGGTTATCGATCATATCGAAGTCTGATATATCCTATATATAAACCCATATTTTTCCAAGCAGTGGCTGTGTCAATACTACTGTATGGATGCACTGAATGGACGCTAACAGATTGGAAAGAGAAAAAAAACTGTATAGGAACTATAGAAGGATTGTGTATGCAGTAGCACAAGACAGTACTTGTACGGCCACGCACCTCCTATCTCAAAAACCATCGGAGTTAGACGAACAAGAGATGTAGGACACTGCTGAAAGAGGCAAGGACGAATTAATTTGTAACTTTCTTCTATGGACCCTTGCATATTGCCTATCAGTAAGAACTTATTTACATCAGCTCTGTGTGGACACTGGGTGTAGCTTGGGGTACCTGCGTGGAGCGGTAGATGATTGGAGCTGGTGGAGAGAGAGAGAGAGAGAGAGAGAGAGAGTCAGGGAAATCCGTACTGTCAGCGTAACTTGATGATGATGATGATGATGATGATGCTACATGTTGTTATTAAATCAAACAATGTTTAAATATCAGCATAAATCGATAAGAATCTGCCTCAGAATGTTATTTATTGTTTGATTTAGATTTATATGATATTCTTCATATATTCAATATATGAATATTCCACATCCAGTGTCTTCGAACACTGACTGGATATATATATATATATATGTATATATATATATATATATATATATATATATGAGATTTTGTTATCTAAATATATAATTGACAATGGTACACACAAATACACAAACACGCGCGCACACACACGCATACGTAAACGGTGTTCTGTTTATATATATATATATATATATATATATATATATATATATATATGTGTGTGTTTCTCTATCGTTAAATCTTTATCTGTCTCTCTTATAAAATAGCATTATGACCTCCCCTACAAGTCCATCTTTTAAAGAGTAGGAAAACAAATATATATATATATATATATATATATATATATATATATATATATATATAAGGGTATGTTTTGGAGTAAAATTTAATGGTATGAGAAAAGGAAGTTAATGGGCGAATTAAATTGACATGTATTGCTATTAGTATTGCTTCTACAGGAATAAAAAAATTATTTTGCAAAAACCAAGTAAACACATGACAAGCGAACACTTTTTTTAATACAGTCGGCTGGGGCTGTAGAATACACCGACTGCATCTCTGCAGAGAGGTAAGATCCCCCACCACCACAACGAGTGTCCTGTATATGACACTAAACAATCTGATGTTGAGGTTCCAATGATGTTGGTGCATTGGGGAATGCGGAGCACCCTTTCATGGCCATTACTCTCAGGTCTACTCTGGCACGGAGTGGTAGTATCTGATTAGGCCATATCTATTGGTCAAATAGAACTAAACTGCGTACTTATGTTGAAATGAATTTTTTGAATTTGAACTGTTTGACTAAACTGAATAGCTAGAAATAGACATGCTTTCAGTAATTAAACTGTGTACTTACATTTACACTGCATACTTGCTAAACTGAATGGTTTGAAATGGAACTGTTTTTGACATTGAAACTGTAATTACGCTAAATTAAATTGTTTTAAAAAATAACTGTTTTGACATTTAACTGTGTGCAAACAAAATCTATACTCAAACTAAATTGAATTGTTTGAATTTGAACTGTTTGACTAAACTGAATAGCTTGAAAGAGAAATGGTTTTGACAATTAAACTGTGTCCTTATGTTAAATTAATTGTTCGAAGTAGAACTGATTATTTGTATAAAAATTTATTTGGCATTAAATAACCTACAAAGGTTAAAAAAAACTCAACCAACCAACCAACCAACCAACCAACGTACGCCTTTTTGTATATATATATATATATATATATATATGGCGTAATGGTTATACTCGCAGGTAATGGACACGGCGACACGAGTTCAAATCCTGGACGAGACTGATTGCATTTCACGTAGCACTAATACCCTTGAGCTATGGGGAAATAGAAGGACAGACTAGGTTCTTCAGTCTTGGTGAGGCAACTAGTCTAGGAAAAGGAAAACTCTGAATTCAGACCTGTTAAACTCCTCTTAAAAAATTGACCTTGTGTCATATCCTACCCGAGCGGAGGGTTTGGTAAATACGATATATATATATGTTTTGGAGCTTATTTATATGGATATTTTTGTTTCATCTTCTGTTATATATGTATTTTAGTATCTCTCATTCCTTGAATACAGTTTGGTTCGGATAGGAAATTTATAGTAAACGCCTGGGTTTTGACCAACTTCACTTAGTTTGATTAATTGATTGACCAATAGATTGATTAATTGATTGATTTTAATGAACAATCAATGGGTCGACAGTTATTTCATGCCAAGAGGTGAGGGAATCACGCTCATATTCATGTCTTTTGTGTTGTTGTTGTTTCTGAATAGTTTTAAAACATATCTATTTGATGGTACCCAAATTGGTTCTATCACTACGAGTCAAAGTGGACCTGGAAGTAATAGCAATGAATGGCTTCTCCTCTCTCCTCAGGTGCAGTTTAGTGTCATACACAGGACTTCCCTTTTTGGTGTTAGGGCTGTCTTATCCGTCTGCATGAGATACAGTCAATGTATTCCACGTTGAGGTTGGGGAGATACATACTGTATTTTGTAGTAGGAAGAGTGTTCCCCAATGGCCTGAGAGACCGGGTTCAATCCCAGGTCGAGTAATGACAGACTCAAGAAATGGTATTTGATACCTCCTTGCTTAACACTCAGCATTAAAAGGTATGTATCAAGGGTAAAGTGAAGCAATCAAGGGAAAGGAGTAGCACTTTCTCCTATACCTTGGTGTAGTAGCTATTAAAAAGGGAGCCTTCGGATCGCCCTTGACTACGGTCGTCAACTTTTACTTACGGATCGCATAGCCAAGTATGTATTTATATCATCATCATTATCATCATGTCGTGCTGGTAGCATGGATATCCTTGACCCTCTCTCGCCACTTTTCCCTATCGTTCATCGCCTCAGGCAGGTCTTCTGGACAACATCCCGTATCCTCACATAGTTGTTGAATGCATATTCGTGCTGGTCGTCCTGCTTTTGCTCGGCCATGTGTGGGGGTCCATAAGAGTACATCACTTATGAGTTCGTCCCTGCTGCTCCAGCAGTGTCTTGCATGTCTGGTTCGTCTAACTTGAATAGTTTTCGTGATAGGAGGCAGGTGGCCGTACAGTTGGTGTCTTGTGGGGTGTTGCCGCCAGGACTTGTTCAAGATTGCTCGCAGCATTCTTGTGTAATTGCCGTCTAGCTTCTTCTCCAGCCGTTTTGTTAGAGTCCATGTAGTGCATCCATATAGCAGTATCGATGCGACCGACTACGTTTCATTTTATCGGTTAGGTCTGATTTCCATATAATCGATAGCCATGCTTTTGTTAACCTCGTGTCGATGTCCTTTTCGGTTGATGCTACGCTGCTTCCTAGGTATGTGAATTTGTCTACTCAGAAAGGCAAGTGTAGGTATTGGCCAAATGGATAGGGTGTTCGCAAATGGCCCGGTAGACCGGGGTTCAATCCCAAGTCGACTGCTAAAGACTCAAAAAATGGTACAATGCCTACTTGCTTAACTTCAAGAGTAAAGTGGAGCAATCCAGGGAATTGAGTGGCGCCCTTCCCTCCACCTCGATGTAGTAGCTATTGAAAAGAGAGCCTTTAAGTCGCCCTCGACTAAGGTCACCAACTTTACTTACTTACTAGATATCTGTAAAGATGAAAGACGTTTATTTGATTCTCAATGTCAAATGGAATTGATAATGATTAGATGAAAGAATTTTAGCATCTTTCTCGCTGACTGGACATTGCCTGATTTAATCTGAGTGAACTGATTTAAAATACGGCTGGTCAAATGGCGCAAATTGTCTGCGAATGGACATTCCAGTCAGTTTGTTAATCGCAACCAAGCAATCCATTTTTGACTTTTCCTCTCTGTTGTCTTTTGGTTCTGGCATATCAAATTCTCATGTTTAAAAGTAAAATATGAAATATTCAGATACAAATGAGAAGCTTTCTTTCTTTCTTATTTTTCGTTCTTTCTTTTTTTTTTTAAGTGGTAATTTGAAACAGTGATTTTGAATAGGAGGAAAACAAGATACGAGAATTTGTAAAAAAAAAAAATAAATAAATGTTATTTCAATGAGAAATTTTGAAAAGAAGTTATTGCAAATAAAAAATTTTAATTTTGTTCTTATGTAATTGCTTTGCATATTTCCGTCGATAACTATCTATCTCTCTATTGGCCGCGTGGATAGTGTTCGCCAATGGTCCGCGAGACTGGAGTTCAATCCCAGGTCGAGTCATACCAAAGACTTACAAAACGGTACCTTGCTTAATACTCAGCATTATAAGGTACGGATCAAGTGTAAAGTGGAGCAATCCAGAGAATGGAGTAGTGCCCTCCCCTCCGCCACGGTATAGTAGCAACAGAAAAGGGAGCCTACGGGTCACTCTTGACTACACTCGCCAACTTTACTTTTACTTATATATATATATATATATATATATATATTCCCGTCATTTACTAATATGCCTGTTACCTATGGAGGTGCCCGTGGTGTAATGGTTATCGTCATAGAAAATGGACACGGCGCCACGAGTTCAAATCCTGGACGAGACTGATTGCATTTCACATTGCACTAATACCCTTGGGAAAGGTATGAATCCAATAATTCTCCCTCCAGCTATGAATAAATAGTAGGGTTCTTCAGCCTTGGTGAGGCAACTAGTCTAGGAGAAGGGAAAACTCTGAATTCAAACATGTTAAACTCCGCTTAAAAATTGACCTTGTATCATATCCTGTCCGAGCGGAGGGGTTGGTAAATATGGTAACCTATAAACCCCAAAGGCTAAAAAATGAAAGTTAGCATGTGAAATCACGTGTTTTTAAGATATCTGGAAACATTTCAGTTTTAAAAGAATCAAGAAGGTCCAATTCACCCAAAAAGCAAGTAAAATTAGCACTTGCTGAAGTAACATTTAGTTGGTTTATTTTTTTAATGGCGTATCAACCTTCATGGATTATTTAATTTCAAAGCCATCCTTGTAGAAAAACAGAAGTGATACTATTTAACTTCTAGCTGGGGGTGACAAGGGGGGTTCATACCTTTCCCCAAAGTTCATACCTTTCCGAAAGTGAACGTAATCATATTTACCAGCCCCTCCGCTCGGGCAGGATATGACACAAGGTCATTTCTTAAACAGAGTTTAACAGGTTTGAATTCAGAGTTTTCCTTCTCCTAGACTAGTTTCCTCACCAAGGCTGTAGAACCTAGTCTGCCCTACTATTTACCCATAGCTGGAGGGAGAATAATTGGATTCATACCTTTCCCAAGGGTATTAGTGCTATGTGAAATGCAATCAGTCTCGTCCAGGATTTGAACTCGTGTCGTCGTGTCCGTTTCCTACGACGATAACCATTACACCACGGGTACCCCAAGAAAGTGAACGTAATAGCACGACTGGAGTTTGAACTCGTTTCATTCAAGGCTACAGTCCAGCTCTTTAACCATTACACCACGGAAACATTAGGGAGAAAAATTAATCAGAAACAATGTATTTTGCCTAGAAACCCCTTGGCTAATAGGCAAATCCTGATAAAACAATGTATGTGAACTTCCTTGGCCTCAGACAGTGCCTTACAGGGAACAGCAAGAGGAAAACCTCATTTCTCCCGGCCTTAAAGATGCCAGGAACATTCCAGCATAAAATTGATTCAGAAATTCTAATTTGCCAAGAATACAAATAAAATTGCTATCTCATTTACTAGAGGGTGGGGACAGGACTTTTTGAAAGAAAATTAATAAAAGTGGATTCATTTGTATTGAAAGCAAATCATGGAATATAATTTTTATCCCTGGCAATACCAGGTTATGCTGCTACTGATTTCGAAAATTAGATTGCTATGTTTCTTCAAAGGTCTTGTGTCATCACAATGATTTTATTATATCGCATAAAAGGGGGAGAAGAAGAATTTCTACAAAGAATTTGAACCTCTAATTTTAACAGTTGATTATATCATATTTATAATATATGTATTAAAATTATGTAAACACACACACACACAAACGCACGTGCGTGTGCTCACACACACACACACACACACACACACACACACACACACACACACAGGGGGTGTCCTCGTGGTGTAATGGTTAAAGCGATGGACTGCGAAATCGTAGTAAGCGAGTTCGTATTTCAGTCGAACTATTACATTCACTTTCGGGCAAATACCCCTGGGAAAGGTATGAACCCCCTTATCCTCCCAGCTATGGGTTAAATAGTACCAGTACTTTTCTTCTAGGAGAATAGTTTTGGCATTAAATAACCTACAAAGGTTGATATGCCATTAAACAAAGAAACCAACCAAACCAACACACACACACACACACATAGTCGGACGTTGTGTTTTATTCATAGTGGTGTATGGTTGTTACTATCTCACTTGATGGCTTTGTGGCAGACCAACTGCTATATAATTAGGAGAGTGCTCAATATCTATGATAGAGCTATTATATGATGATGATAAATAAGAATATATTAGATTTTCCTGCTGTCTTATTACAACAATCATCAAGCAGAGAAGCTTTCTCTGCCTAATGATTGCCGTGTAAAGAGGCTTGAAACCAATGGTCGCAGACCAGCATCCATACTATTAAATATATATAAAAATTTATATATATATATATATATATATATATATATATCATTAATAACAAAAAAATTAACAGATATACTCCATCATACATTTATCTCACCAGCTCATCCACAGTATCTTCAGATGGGGTTTGAATAGTAGTAAGTTTCGTCTTAACCGTAAACATTGGGGAATACATTTCACCTCAGGTCAGATATTCAAGAAGTTATAATATATATATATATATATGTGTGTGTGTGTGTGTGTGTGCGTGTGTGTGTGTGTGTGTAAGATTTTCTAATCCGATATATATATCATTCGAAATATATATATATATATATAGGTTTATATACGTATATATATATATGTGTGTGTGTGTGTGTGTATGTGTACGTATGTGTGTCTGTGTTTATGTGTGTATCTATATTTAAATCATAACTCGTGGAATACCTTATGTCACGTGGTGTCCCATTGAGAAGATAGAAATATGATTATTACCATCCTCTTGTTTGAATTAACAGTAGCAAGCCACCAGAGAATGACCGCTAAGGCATGATAGTAAATTAGGTCAAGCTATCTGTTCTCAGTAACCTGACTTGGATGACATCTAGTAGCCCTAAGAAATCGCCCGACCAGGGGGAGGAAGAGAGAAGCCAAGTGATTGGCTGGGACCCTAAAATGGAAGTGGCACCTTCTTCCCGTCAGCGAAAAAACGAAAAGAAAAAGTTAGTTATTGGACAGGGCTCGTAGCAGACAGACCCAAAACCAGTACTCCGGGTGAAGAAGACAAAAAAATATCTCGGACACGAAGGACCCAAGTTCTTCTAGCCAATATTGAAAATAACATAAAGTTTGTCAGCCCGTAAAAGAAGAAAGATTCTCCACAGGAATTCCATCAAAGAAAAAGATAAGTGACTTTGGGATTGTTTCTCCTTATGCCCAATTTTATATACTCTATCTCTCTCTCTCCCAATTTGAAGAAAAACGAAAGAACAGAAAAGAAGAAAGACATTTATGTTCATGGACTGTTCATTTATTATATATTTGACACTTTGACGGTGTATATCTATTTGTTGTAAAAGATTCATGTATTTTAATGTTACCACGTGGTCTAGGTTGTTATTTGTGGCGTCTGCTACGAATTTGATACTTCATGCTTCCTCTTCAGCTTCTGTTCGCCTTATGTTATCTTGCTTAAAATTGTCCTATTAATTCCTTTAAAATATCACACGGGAAACCGGAATTGCCGACTATTATAATTAATATTATTACGTCTAAACCTATTGGTCCATATCTTCCATTGTCTAGGGGAGGAAGACTAGCAACCTGGTGGGTGTGGGTATAGTGTGAAATTTGGAACCCCTTGCCAGCGGCGGTCAGTCTGGTCATAAATTAATCCCCCACATAATATGCTAGTTCTTATATGCCTGAGAAAAAAACTCTGAACGAGGACTTATTCTACAAGGGATCAAGTGCCAACCTGCCCCGTCTTCACACGTGCAAAAATAAAGTCTCGTTTTGGGATGTTAAAAAATTTGCCGTCACACTTACTTAAGGTGAAATGGATTCTCCGATGTTAACGGTAAAGAGAAACTTACCTCTGTTTAAACCCCATCTAATGAACCAGTTGATGAACTGGTGAAATAAATTTATAATGGAGTATATCTATTAATTATCTTGTTTTTAATAATATATTTTGCTCAGCATATTTAAAAAAAAAAATGTTTATATATATATGCTAATTAGCCGTGCACTGAGGATTCTATATGGGTTATTCTTTTCAAGTCTAATCCCAGACTTAAGTGATATATATATATATATATATATATATAGGTGGCACAACATGATGATGATGATGATGATAACAAATCATCGAAAGAAATAATATATATATATATATATATATACACACGCAAAAAACTATTTAACTCAACCTTCTAACATTATTTCTTTCGATGATTTGATATCATAATCATCATGTCGTGTCACCAGCACGGACATCCCTGACCCTCTCTCGCCACTCCTCCCAATAGTTCATCGCTTCTAGTAGGTCCTCAGGGCTACATCCCGTATCCTCACAGAGCTGCAGTATGTAGGTTCGAGCTGGTCGTCCTGCTTTTGCTCGGCCATATGAGGGGGTCCATAGGAGAACATCACTTATGAGCTCGTTCCTGCTTCTCCAGCAACATCCCGCATGTCTGGTTCGTCTAACTTTGATAATTTTCGTGAAGGAAGGTATGTGGCCGTACAGTTGGTGCTTTCCCGGACTTGTTCAAAATTGCTCGCAGCATTCTTGTGTAGTTGCCGTCAAGCTTTTTCTCCATACGTTTAGTTAGAGTCCACGTAGTGCATCCATATAGCAGTATCGACACGACCGCTGCTTGGAAGAAACTGGGTTTGGTTTTTTTATATATATATATATAACATTATTCAATGAATCAATAATCTGTATATAAATTCCTGAATGAAATTTAAATTAAAATTTTATAGCATTAATTCATTTTTTTTTAAATTTTGCGTATCTCACCTCAGATTTAGTTTTAATGTGTAGTAGAAAGAATTTCAAACCATTATTTAGTGCGGGAATTGTTTAGCCATTGGAATACTGAAATCATACATTTCATCCAATGAGAACGACCCATACCATTCTGCCCGGGCGCACCTCACCGGGCACCATAAATGGCAGCGCTAAACACGTGCGACCTCCCTTTTCTTTTCTCATTCCTCTTGGCTGGCAGCTACGTAAGACCAGCTGATACGAGAGATAACATTTCTCTCTCTAACTCGGGACTAATCCAACAGCAGACAGGCTCTATCCATCTCGAGAGAGCACACTTCCACATTTGTTCCTCTGCATACCTTAGGAGACTATTTCCTGGTCAATTATTTCTCCCTCCTAAACCAAATGAACCCGATGCCTCTGGCTAAGCACTAAACTCCTGCATAACCAAGGGTTTTCTCATTTTCTTCAACTCACGGCATAAGGAAAACTTCCTCTCAAGCAGTCATTAAACTACTAGATTGAAAGCCATCAGTATCTACGCGTTCATTATTTGTTTTCCTTTCTATAAAAAAAACAAACAAGAGGCAACAGAACGATACTACGTCAGTTACCATTTATGCCAAAATGGTAATATCATCCGCCCTCTTGTTACTATTTACCAACCCCTCCGCTCGGGCAGGATATGACACAAGGTCAATTTTTAAGCGGAGTTTAACAGAGTTTTCCTTCTCCTAAACTAGTTGCCTCACCAAGGCTGAAGAACCTAGTCCGTCCTACTATTTACCCATAGTTGGAGGGAGAATAAGGGGGTTCATACCTTTCCCAAGGGTATTTGCCCGAAAGTGAACGTAATAGCGCGACTGGAGTACGAACTCGCGTACTATGATTCCGCAGTTCATCGCTTTAACCATTACACCACGAGGACATCCGCCCTCTTGTTATAAGTTTGTGGTGGTAGCCGTCTGTAAGATAAAGGATTCAGGGTGACAAAAAAAGGAAAATAATGAGATTAACAGACAAGGAAATAAAAGTGACACTTGACACTTCCTGTGATGATCAAAAGGTGGGGTAGGCGAGGAGAGATATGTATATGGAAAATATAAAAAAAAATAAAAATATGAAAAAAGCATAAATTGTAGAAATATCTGCAGAATTTCGTTTTAATGAAATCGTCTCCCAGAGTATTGTCATACATAAGCCAAGGTGGCAACAATGGATATATAACGCTGATTTTCCTGCTTCAAAATTCCAGATTCCCTTTTTTTTTCTACACAATATATATATATATACGACTTGTATATATATTGCCATCCACAGACACACTGTTTCGATGTATCACAACTCTTCAGTGTGGCTAGACATGTAGAACCCTTGAAGCTGGGGTCGAAACCAGCCCAACTTTACGTTAGATATAGTATCAGACCGCTCGGCCAACGAGCGTAACACGTTGGCTAAGGAAGTATAAGGTTTGAGATATTTAATTAAAGGTGGCTGACAAGGAATATTCAATAAGTAGTTTTTTATTTTTCATTTTCCTGACTGGAAATATTTTAGGAATTTATACATATATAAAGATACATGTGCATATGTATACACATAAAAACATATATATTAATACTTATATACATTATTATGTATGTCAGCGAATAGATAGATAGATAGATAGATAGATAGATGTGTACACATGAATATGTTTGTGTATATATATGTCTATACATATGCATATTAATGCATACAAATATATATATATGTGTGTGTGGGTGGGTGTATTTGTGTTCGTTTTTGTACATTTATCCATATTGTGGGGTTAGAAGGTTTTTAAGGAGGTCAGGGGCTAAGGGCAAGGCTGTGTTGCCGTAAGATATCTGACTCCATATTTTGGTTATATTATTTTACCCCACGTTGACTGGCTGGCGCAATGCCTTGCCCAAAGAAAGTCCCAAAAGAAATATACAAAAAGAAAAGATAGAAACAGATAAGAGACGAAAACATTTCTTCCATACTTTCCTTTATTTACTTGGTGAATGGACTAACCAACGCTACGTCCCAAGACACACCAGACAGTAAAATCGGTGTTGTTGGTTCGACGTCACTACCCGAAAAAGAGGGCAGTTCACAGAAAACCTGAGTATTTATCTCTCTTCACCGGCTCCAAATTCGCTACTCCAAAATCCTTCTAATTTTGGCGCGACCGCTTCCCATTGGCTACTTTACTTTTTATTATTTTTCTTTTTTCTGATTTTAACCAGATGGATGCGTGGAGCCTTATGCGTGCCGACGCGTTTTTACACTTTGTATCTGGAAGCCAACGAGTCAATATCCGGTTGGGAGTTTTTACTGTTAATTCCTAAATCCCCACAATATACACGTATAAATTTATGTACACAAATATACATATGAATAGATATCTTTATACATATATACACATATACATATGTATGCGCATATATATATATGTGTGTGTGTGTGTGTGAGTGTGTATTCATATATATATATTTATATATACCCTTGCGTGTATGTGTGTTTATATTTTTTGTGCTGCATTTTTCTGCTTATGCATTTTAGTTTTAAAAGCACAGAAATTGTCCAAAATATTTTAAATTTTTTTATTTCAAGAGCTTTTAAGAATGTTGTTAGAAATTATCAAAACAAATAATACGCAGATTAAACTGAAAATATTGGCAGCATTAATTGTCACTAGAAGCATCTCTCTAAACAAAGTCTCCCCCGCCTTTCCTGACCATGGTCTAAATGTTAAGGCCTTGTTTGGCAATTAAAACTTCTATGAAATCATTATCAAAAGATCCCTTTTCAGACATTATCATAATTTTCAGTACAACAAACAAAATGTTGGTATATCAATTCTGAAATAACTAATATCATGATCATGTTCAAGGCGTGCCGACAGCTCGGATTCATTTGATACCCTCGGGCCGTTCGACCCTATCGCTCTGAGCAAGTCCTTTCGACTGTACCCAATCTCTACGGAATTTTTAACTGCACAAAAACAGTTAGTAATAATATACATTCATCTATATTTTATTTATATTACACACACACACATACACACGCGCGAGCGCACACACACGAGGGTCACCTCGTGGTGTAATGGTTAAAGCGATGGACAGCGGAATCGTACAAAACGAGTTCGTACTCTGGTCGCGCTATTACGTTCACTTTCGGGCAAAATACTATTGGGATAGGTATGAACCCCCTTAACCTCCCACCTAGGGGTTAAATAATACCACTACAGCTCTTAAAGGAGAATAGCTTTGGCATTAAATCACCGACAATGGTTGATATGCCATTAAACAAAGAAACCAAACATACACATATATATTTATATTTATATATCATATCAATCATATATTCTCTACTACTTTCACCCACTATAACACATCAGTTGTACATACAGTTCTGTATTAAATGACCCACAAGGGCTTGATACGATATAAAATCAATCCATCAATCAACTGACACTGGTGTGTCTTTGAGCTGTAGTCCATTAGAGAATATTACGTATGAGTTTATTCTTACTTTTCCAGCAGCTAACCCAGACAGCTGGGGCTGTAGAATACACTCACTGCATCTTTGCAGTGGGATAAGACTCTAACAAGTTTCCTGGATATGATAGTTAACAATCTGATAGTGAGGCTCCAACCTTGAAGATTTGGGGAATGTGGAGTACCCCTTCGTTGCCATTGCTTTTAGGTCCACTCTGATCCCGCGGAGTAGCACCTGATAGGGTCCTATCTATAGAACAAACTGTGTGCAAGCAAATAATTGATGTTAAATTGTTACTGTTCAATAGAAATACATGAAACCATTTAACTGAGTGCAAAAGATCTAAGGCTTGTTCAAGAAAGTATTTACTAAATGTGTTTATAAATCATATATATATATATATATATATATATATATATAAACAAGATTTGGCATTAGATAACTTACAGTGGTTGATATGCCAAACATTTTCAAGCAGTGTCCTTGCTCGCATTTCTTGGATGGTTTGTGAGATGATAAGTAAATGGCCATAGAGCAGCTATTTTGTGGGGTGCTGCTTCCAGGATTTGCTCAAAACATCATGCTACATCTTAGTGTATTCCCCCATCTAGTTTTTTCAAAAAGCATTTTGTACTGATGTGGCTGGTTGGTTTGTTGCTTGGGTTTTATGGCATATCAACCTTTATTGGTTATTTAATGCCCAATCCATTTTTATGCAAATAGTTCTATTTCAAACAATTCAGTTTAGCATGAGTACACAGTTTAATTGTCAAAAACATTTCTATTTCAAGCTATTCAGTTTAGTCAAACAGTTCTAATTCAAACAATTCAGTTTTAGCATAAGTATACGGTTTAGTTCTATTTAACCCATAGATAGGGTGTTAACACCCCGGGCCTGAATGGACTGGGAGCAATGGCAATGAAAGATTACTCTGCATTCTCCAAAACTCCAGCATCGTTGGAACCTCACCATCAGATTGTTTAGTGTCATATCTAGGACACTCATTGGGGGGGAATTCTTACTCCTGCAGTCAGTGTATTCTACAGCCCCAGCCGACAGGGCGATATGAATCAGAGTGTACCTGGGAGTAATAGCAAAGAAGGGGTACTCCACATTCCCCCAATCTCCAGGACGGGAGCCTCACCATCAAATGCAGTTTAGTGTTATACCCAGGTTACTCATTGGATTGGGGTGGGAGGTCCTACCCCTCTTCAGAGGTGCAGTCGGTGTCTTCTATAGCCACCCCCAGCCAGCTGGGCAATACTGATGAGGCTCCGTCAAATCATCGATCAAAAAACTCGAGGCAACACCCTTTTTTGTTGATTCCTTCAAGACATTTGATCTCATACTCAGAGGAGAGATGGAGAAAAAATAGAAGTTACATTAGCTGAAAGCGCTACTTAGTTTTGTTTTGTTTTATGGCATATCAACCCTTGTGGGTTATTCAATGCCAAATCCTGTTAATACGTATATCAAATATATATATTTGTAAATAATAGTTTGTAGGTAACATTTTTAAACGAGTCAGAGCTCATTTGTTTGCGCACAGTTAGATGGTTTAAAGCATTGCAATAAAAAAAAATTAAAGATTCTATTCAATTGTTTACACAAAGTTAAATGATTTTAAGAATTCTTATCTATAAGAAAATTATGAGTTATCATCAAGATGGTTGCTTATCAGGATGTAAAGAGGCCGATGGTAGAGGGAGAAGGCAGGAAGCAAGGGATTTGAGCACGTGATTTGGGATGGGGAGTGGCAGAAGTGACTTCGGCACAGCGAAAGGCTGAAGTGATTTCGGCACGGCCAAACGAGCAGAAGCAACTAGGGTCTCCTCGAGGCGAGACGTGGTAAATGAGAGCCTGGGAACAAAGAGTGTTAGCAGACCACCCAACTCTGCAAACAAAACCCTGAAGATAGTTTTGAGCCCTACGAAATCAAACGTCCACAGCCCTCTTAAAACAGATTTAAACACAAACAGAAAATATGCAGAAAGACAACAGGACATTCACCAACCACAGAGAAGTGTATCATAATTTTAACTTTGTTTGCTTAAAGATTATGGACCGCTAAAGGAATATACTTTATCAACTCTTTCGCACTTCTTATAAAAACGTATTTAAGCATCTGACTGCTTTGTTTATTCTTTCTTATGACCCATATTGGGGTGTCATTAAAATTTCCCATATTTAACATGAATAATTCTATTCAGTATCAATCATTTGTTTGCTCACAGTTAAATGGTTTGAAGTACAGCTTTGTAACACTAGCAATTTAATTTAGCACCAGTCATTTGTTTGCACACAGTTAAATGGTTATACATTTGATAAGTAAGTGAATAGTTTTTCAGTAATTCCATTTTTAAAAAGTTAGTCAATTTGTTGTCCAATTAAATATTGCTATTGTTTGCATACAGTTTAATGGTTTCAAGCATAGCTATCACACACTAATTCAACATGATTCATTCATTTGCACTCAGTCAAATGTTTCGAAGCATAGGTATGTTATACTAATAATTCAATTTTTGTACACAGTAAAAGGATTTCAAATATTGCTATTTAACACAAATAATTCAATTCAACATTACTCATTCGTTTGCACACAGTTAAATGGTTCCAAGTATTGCTATGTACCACTAACAATTCAATTAAACATCTGTCATTTGTTTACACACAGTTAAATGATCAAACAGTTTTATTTCAAACAATTCAACTTAGCATGTCATTTGTTTGCACACAGTTTAAATGTCAAACAGTTCTATTTGACCCTTTCAGGTGCAACCACTCCAGTCCAGAGTGGACTTGGAAGAGATGGCCATGAAGAGGTACTCCACATTTCTTAAAGCTCCAGCATTACAAGAGCTCACCATCAGATTGTTAAGTGTCATATCAGGACACTCGTTTGTTTGGTAGTCTGACCCTTTAGCAGAGATGCAGTTGGTGTACTCTACAGCCCCAGCTGATTTGGCAGTTTGACGTTAGATATTAAGTTAGATATCAAATATTATGTTAGATGTTAAATGTTTGATATTGATATCAAGTCTCTTGTTAGATTGGGGGTGTCCTCGTGGTGTAATGGTTAAAGCGATGGACGGCAGAATCGTAGTAACCGAGTTCGTACTCCAGTCGCACTATTATGTTCCCTCTCGGGCAAATACCCTTGGGAAAGGTGTGAACCCCCTTACTCCCTCCAGCTATGGGTTAAATAGTACCACTACTGTTCTTCTAGGAGAATAGCTTTGGCATTAAATAACCTACAAAGGTTGATATGCCATTAAACAAAGAAACCAAACCAAATCTTGTTAGATATTAAGTTTGATTTTAGATATTGAATTGGATGTTAAAAGTTAAGTCACTGTGATATGGCACATGATGTCAGGAGGTATATCATAAAAATATGTCCTTTTAAGATGAAGTTCTTCTGGTTCCAATGTGTTCAAGTTGAACCTTTCTTTGTGTTCACAACAACCCTATAAAGGAAATCTATTTTGATAAAATCACAAGGCTGATTTTAAACAAATGTTTTTAGCTTGGTTATTTTTAAAGATTCTGTTGCTTATAATGTTTATGGAACTTAAATAGTGATCATGGGAATAGTGTCCTTGTTCACCGATTCGTAGATTTTTACAAATTGTTTCATTTTAAAAGAAATAGAAAGAATAAAAAAAAAGTTAAAGAAAACATTGAAATAAAAGTTTCATTTCAAATCTTGGTTATAAGATCAATCACATTTCTTGTTCCTGGATAGTAAAAGGTTTTTCCCAATTGCTTATACCTGAAGTAAATGGAAAATAATTATTTTTCTTTTCAAATGTTGTTTTTGCGTCCAAGGCAATGACATTTTTAAATTTACCCATTTTCTTGAACATTCCAGATAGATTCAGTGATGAGCAGCTGATAGATAAATTTCTAGAATTTACAAGAAATTTCTAGAATGTTCTGGAAGAGACTTTTTTTTATGTAACAGTCAAAGCTGGTGTCTTTGTTGGACCACAAAAAAAAAGATTTTGGAGTGCACAGAGTTCCCAAAACAGTTTTGTTCAAAGGAAAAGAAAACTTGGACAGCTTTGTTGCAATGGTTTCGAACTAATGTGCAATCATGCGGGTTAAAATTATATGAAATTGGTTGAAGTTATGCTGAAGAACTATGGCAAAATGGGTTGTAGGAAATCTCTGAAAGTCAATATCCTTATTAAATTCAGAAACATGGAAGCAAGGTGAGTGCTTACTTCAAGATAAACACAAGTTTTCCATTACCTATTCACTCCAGCTATGAGTTAAATTGTAACACTGCTGTTCTTCTACAATGATGGCTTTGGCATTAAATAACTCACAAAGGTTGATATGCCATTAAGCAAGGAAATTAGACGATAAACTTTCTTGTTTCCTTTTTGTCCTTGTTTTTGAATGATAATAACAAAGTCATCTGGTCTTTGAACTCTTAATGACTCAGTTGGTTGGGGCTGCAGAAGATGTCGACTGCATCTCTGCTGAGGGATAAGAACCCCCCCTAATGAGTGTCCTGGATATGACACTAAACAATCTGATGCTGAGACTCCAGTAATGCTAGAGATTCAGGGAATGTGGATACCCCTTTATTTCCATCACTTTCAGAGTGGTACCACCTGATAGGATCCAATCTATAGGTGTTTTCGACGTTTGGATGTGTACTTATGCCAAACTAAATTACTTGAAAGAGAACTGTTTTTATATTGAACTGTGTGTAAACAGAAATCTGTACTTATGCTAAACTGAATTGTTTAAAATAGAAGTGTTTTTTGACATTTAAACTGTGTATTTATGTTAAACTGAACTATTTGAAATAGAACTGTTTTGGCATTTAAGCGGTGTACTTATGTTAGAATGAATTGTTTGAAATAGAACTGTTTACAGGGTGGAACAAGAAAATTGTTGTCCCAAAGAAAACAACACTACAGCTTTATTTTAAAACTTTTATTGAAAAAATCAATTCTGGTAACTTGATTATGTTGTAAAGCTGACATCTATTCAATGTAGCTACCTTCTGCCTCAATCACCGCCTTGATACGGATCCGAAACTGGGAGCATGCCTTTTCTACAAGCGCCGGCGGGAGCTCGGCGAATACTCAGTGGATGGCGGCGATAAGGCTGGCTTTGGTGTTGTGGGAGGTCATGTTGGTGATGTTCTCGATGTATGACCAAACGAAGTAATCCAGTGGGTTCAGGTCGGGGGAGGAGGTGGGGCAGTCAAAGAAGGGTACAAAGTTGTATCACTCCATCTGAAACCAAGCCTGGGTCTCTTTGGACTTGTGGGCCGGTGCCGAGTCCTGCTGCCAGGGTCTGCCACCAGCCCCTGATTGCACATGGGGATCACCACATCATCCAGGTACACTTTGTGGTTGACTTTCAAGCGCTCTTTGAAGATGGGAGGTGGCATGATGTAGCCCTCACTTGAAACCACACCAAAGACCGTAACTGTAGCCATCCGAAGGGTCGTCCAATGCGTTGAGCTGTGCTCTTAAGCGTTGGCATTTTGAGGGTGCTGGCAATGGTCCTGTTGTCATAACTTGGATCGGTAGAGACATGAGTTGTACAGCGGCGCATCTGCGATTTCGCTCGTTGAACATTGTGTCACTTTCAGACATGATAGAAGGCTCCTATCGCTTTTGGGATTAGTACACAACTGGCCAACTTGTAGATGGTCTGCAATAAAAAAAGAAAACTGGTTTTCATTGAGCGGAAATGGAATCATGTCATCTTTTCTAGGGGACAATTTTATCATTCTACCCTGAATATGTATAAAAATGGATTTCTTTAAAATTACCTACAATGGCTGATCCTATTTACCAACCCCCTCCGCTCGGGCAGGATATGACACAAGGTCAATTTTTAAGCGAAGTTTAACAGGTTTGAATTCAGAGTTTTCCTTCTCCTAGACTAGTTGCCTCACCAAGGCTGAAGAACCTAGTCTGTCATACTATTTACCCATAGCTGGAGGGAGAATAATTGGATTCATACCTTTCCCAAGGGTATTAGTGCTATGTGAAATGCAATCAGTCTCATCCAGGTTTTGAACTCGTGTCACCGTGTACAATTCCTACGACGATAAACATTACTCCACGTGCACCTCCACTACAATGGTTGATATATGATAAAACCTAACTAAACCAAATCATATATATTTAATATATATGTATAAAGAGGATTTGGCATTAATAACCAACAATGGTGGATATGCCATAAAACCAAACCAAACCAAACCAAACCATACCAAATCATATATATTTAATATTTATATATAAACAGGATTTGGCATTAAATAACCTACAAGGGTTGATATGCCATAAAACCAAACCAAACCAAACCAAACCAAATCATATATATTTAATATATATATATAAAAAGGATTTGGCATTAAATAACCTACAAGGGTTGATATGCCATAAAACCAAACCAAACCAAACCAAACCAAATCATATATATTTAATATATATATATATAAACAGGATTTGGCATTAATAACCTACAAGGGTTGATATGCCATAAAACCAAACCAAACCAAACCAAGCCAAACCAAATCATATATATTTAATATATATATATATATAAACAGGATTTGGCATTAATAACCTACAAGGGTTGATATGCCATAAAACCAAACCAAACCAAACCAAATCATATATATTTAATATATATATATATATAAACAGGATTTGGCATTAATAACTTACAATGGTTGATATGCCATAAAACCCAACTAAAACCAAATCATATATATTTAATATATATATATAAACAGGATTTGGCATTAAATAACCTACAATGGTTGATATGCCATAAAACCAAACTAAACCAAACCAAACCAAATCATATATATTTAATATACATACATAAAGAAGATTTGGCATTAAATAACCTACAATGGTTGATATGCCATAAAACCAAACCAAACATTTAAATACTTATGGTTGATCTTTTTATCTCAGTCATTAAACAGTAAAAAGACTTTGTTTCCAAACTTTGCAATAGAAGTTATCTTTCACCTCTTCATTGAACAGTGAAACCCACATAGCAAACTACTAAATCAAGTTAGACTTTTAATGTTTTTATACCTTTTTATCAACTGTTTTTTTATGGAATACTATGTGCATATGTTGTTTGCTGAGACAAATTTGTGTAGCCGAGCTAATACCTTTTGTATGTTTATTATCATATTTACCAACCCCTCCGCTCGGGTAGGATGACACAAGGTCAATTTTTAAACAGAGTTTAACAGGTTTAAATTTAGAGTTTTCCTTCTCCTAGATTAGTTGCCTCACCAAGGCTGAAGAATCCAGTCTGCCCTACTATTTACACATAGCTGGAGGGAGAATAATTAGATTCAGACCTTTCCCAAGGGTATTAGTGCTATGTGAAATGCAACCAGTCTCGTCCTGGATTTGAACTCGTGTCATCGTTTCCATTTCCTGCGACAATAACCATTACACCACGGGCACCTTCTTGCATGTTTATTATGTACGTAATAAATATTCCTATGTGTGTAAATAAGTTCATCTTGTCTTTCCTTCGTTTTATTCAGTGTTAGTATATCATTGGATATTTTAATGCTAATAGTTTGGTTTAGTTTGGTTTCTTTGTTAAATGGCAGGTCAACCTTCGTAGGTTATTAATGCTAAAGCCACCTTTTTAGAGGAACTTTTGTGGATCTATTAATGGATCTATTAATGGCTGATATGCCATTAAACAAAGAAACCAAACCAAACCAAAAGGAACAATGAAAAACTAGCAAGCACATTCAAACTGCCAACAGTCAAACTTGATCGAGATCCTTCAATATCAAGAATAAAATCACCTAAAAGAATTAAGAAACCATGCAATGCCCAGGGATCAACCAAATCCCTAAATAGATTCAATAGCATTGAAAGTATGGACATCGAAACAGACAGCATAATTGCCAGTCGGCTGGGGCTGTAGAATACACAGACTGCACCTCTGCAGAGGGGTAAGACCCCCACCTAACGAGTGTCCTGATATGACACTAAACAATCTGATGGTGAGGTTCCAGCAGTGCTGGAGCTTTGGGGAATGCGGAGTACCCCTTTATTGCCATTGCTCCCAGATCCACTGTGGCCCGGAGTGGTAGCACCTGATATGGGTTAAATAGAACTAACAGCATACTAATGCTAAACTGAATTGTTTGAATAAACTGAATAGGTTGAAATAGAAATGTTTTTGACAATCAAACAGTACTTACATTTAAACTGCGTGCTTATGCTTAATTAAATTATTTCAAATAGAACTGTTTTTCAACATTAAAACTGTATTTACACTTAACAGGATTGTTACATATAACTGCTTGAATAGTTTGAAATAGAAATGTTTTTGACCATTAAACTGTACTTATGTTAAACTGAATTGTTTTAAATAGAACAGATTATTTACATAAAAATGGACTTGGCATTAAATAACCCACAAAGGTTGATATGCCATAAAACCCAAGAAACCAACCAACCAACCAACCAAAAATCTCAATGCTTAAACTCTTACCACTCTTCCAAAAAATACAAAATCTCCAATAAAACAAAGGTGTCATAGATCTCCAATCCATCCGCCAAAAACCAAAGATAATCTAAAAAAACTTGTCTCACAAAAAGCCTGAACTAATCAAACAAAAACAATAAACTCCCATTGATCAATCTAGAAAAAATACATATAAACACCAAAGTGAACAGTGGGTGTCCTTGTGGTGTAGTGGTTAAGGCGATGGACTGCGGAATCATAGTAAGTGAGTTCATACTCCAGTCGCGCTATTACATTCACTTTCAGGCTAATACCTTTGGGAAAGGTATGAGCCCCCTTATCCTTCCAGCTATGGGTTAAATAGTACCACTGCTATTCTTTGAAGAGAATTGATTTGGCATTAAATAACTTATAAAGGCTGATATGCCATTAAACAAAGAAACCAAACCAAACCAAACCAAACCAAAAGGAACAATGAAAAACTAGCAAGCACATTCAAACTGCCATCAGTCAAACTTGATCGAGATCCTTCAACATCAAGAATAAAATCACCTAAAAGAATTAAGAAACCATGCAATGCCCAGGGATCAACCAAATCCCTAAATAGATCCAATAGCATTGAAAGTATGGACATCGAAACAGAAAACATAATTGCCAATCTCATTCTAGAAGATATAAAGTATTGCATATTGACCCTTGACTGAGCTGTCAATCAGAGATTCTCTAAACAGGATGCATCTGGGAAAATAAGTGGAAGCAGTCATTTGGTTGATCAGAAAAGTGTGGGTGTTACGAAATCATATATGCAGATGCCCATGTGATTCATGGAGTCTAGCAGCTAGCAGTCATAGGGAGTGCCCCACTGAGGCAGTAACCCACAGCAGGCTTCTAATTGAGTACTCCTGGCCCTGAAGCAGAAGAAGTGGTTATGAGATCTTGAAGATAACACAGCATGGTATGGTCAAAAGAAGTTATGGGTCGATTTAGCAATCTGTCTTTATCTTCCTCCGTCCGTCTGTCCGTCTGTTTCTCACATATCACAGAAGCTTCAATCCCTTTCGAGTATAAAGTGTGAGAGTTATATTTTTAGAAAGAAGTGTTGTGTTTTTTCCTTCATCATGGATATATAACAAAAGTATAATCAGAATTGATACCAAAATATAAATACGTAGTGCCTTCGATAAGTTTCCAGACTTTTTTTGTACAGGCATTTAAAATTGTCGTAGACTCTTGAAAATTCAGTATCTTATTGCTATACATCTTATGAGATGACAGACCAATTTTTATGATTTCAGGTTCAAATCAACAGCTACAGCAGCAATTGGAATACACCCTACTAAAGCCTGATTGTCACAGATGGTGATTTTCAAAAATGTAATCTGGACGTGAGGACAGTTTAGAAGAACGATATGTAATAAAATTCACTTTTAAACTTGGAAAAAATGCCACGGAAACATATGGAATGCTTCAGACTGCTTTTCGACCATCTTGCATGAATCGAGCATCAGTTTTTGAGTGGTGTAAGAGATTCAAGGAAGGCAGGGAGTCTGTGAGTGATGATGAGAGGTGTGGGAGGAATAAGGAAGTCAATACATCAGAGTTGATTTGACAAAGGGTTAGGCTTAGGCTTAGGGTTACTATGTTGAGGTTTTAAGGGAGTTCAGGAAGAGATCCCATAGAAAGAGACCACCACTCTTCAAATCAGGTCTGGACAATGCACCAGTCCACAACTCCATCCTTGTCACAGACTATTTGACCAAGATGGGCATCAAGACACTTCCTCAGCCTCGCTATAGTCCAGACTTTGCTCCCTGTGGCTTTTGGTTATTCCCTAAGCTCAGAGGCTGTCGTTATGAGACAATTGAGGAGATGAAAGAGGCTGTGATGAAGGTCATTGACACGCTCACACAAGAGGACTTCCATGGGGCCTTCCAGAAGTTGTTGGAATGGTACAAAAAGTGCATTGCAGCCGGAGGAGATTACTTCAAAGGGGACTAGAGTTTCATGTGTGTACTATCAATAAAAGTCCCCTTATGAAAAAAATCAAGAAACTTATTTAATGATCCTTGTATATATGATTGATTTTGTTTCATAATGATGAAAAAAAATTAATGATTAAAAGTAAATACAATACTTGACCCCATTTAAATGTGTGGAAATAAATGAACTCAAACTGATTTTAAAAGTAACCTACAAACCTAAAAGACCATGTATAATATTTTACACTAATTAACCATCAAGGGTTAATAAAACCAAATATATATATATTTATATATATATATATATATTCAATAAATATATGATTTGATTTGGGTTAGTTTTATGGCATATCAGCCAAAAAACCTTATCTAACTAATCATATATGTTTGATATATATATTTATAAATAGGGTTTGGCATTAACTAGCTTACAACAGTTGTTATATCATAAAAACCAATCAATCATTAAACTATGTACAAATAAAACTGTTACTTTGGTTGGGGTATGTGAAGTCATTAGTGCCAACCAAGTATTCATTTACAAATGATAAATATTTGATATATATGTATAAATAGGATTTGCATTAAATAACCTCCAGTGGTTGATATGCCATAAAACCCAACCAAACCAAATCATATATATTTGATATATATGTATAAAGAGGATTTGGCATTAAATAACCTACAATGGTTGATATACCATAAAACCCAACCCAACCAAATCATATATATTTTGTATATGTGTATAAATAGGATTTGGCATTAAATAACCTCCAGTGGTTGATATGCCATTAAACCCAATGAAACCAAATCATATATATTTCGTATATATGTATAAATAGGATTTGGCATTAAATAACCTACAATAATTGATATGCCATTAAATCCAACCAAAGCAAACTATATATATATATATATATATATTGTAACAGTGTTGGTTGTCACTAATTCACTTTGTGGGTTAAAAGAGTTGTATACAATTCTACTGTTCTTTTGACTGTATTTTTCTATTTTTTTCCATTTCTTCATTAACTTTTGTTATCTGCCTGATGATTGTCCTTTATAAAATGTCATGAAATCTACAGTCACAGACAAGCATCCATGGTATTAAATATATATAAAATAGAATAAGGCGGTGCCCGTGGTGTAATGGTTATCGTCGCAGGAATTGGACACGGCGACATGAGTTCAAATCCTGGACTGATTGCATTTCTCATAGCACTAATACCCTTGGGAAAGGTATAAATCCAATTATTCTCCCTCCAGCTATGGGTAAATAGTAGGGCAGACTAGGTTCTTCAGCCTTGGTGAGGCAACTAGTCTAGGAGAAGGAAAACTGTGAATTCAAACCTGTTAAACTCCGCTTAAAAAAATTGACCTTGTGTCATATCCTGCCCGAGGGGAGGGGTTGGGTAAATATGATAAAATAGAATATTTACTTATTATATATATATACAAAGAAGAGTTGGCATTAAATAACCTACAATGGTTGATATGCCATAAAACCCAACCCAACCAAATCATATATATTTAATATGCATGTATAAAGAGGATTTGGCATTAAATAACCTACAATGGCTGATATGCCATAAAACTAACCCAAATCAAATCATATATATTGAATATTTATATATATATATCATCATCATCATCATGTCGCGCCGTCTGCGCGGATATCCCTGACCGTCTCTCGCCATTTCTCCCTATCACTCATCGCCTCCGGCAGGTCTTCAGGATTACAACCCGTGTCCTCACATAGCTGCTGTATGTAAGTTCGTGCTGGTCGTCCCACACTTGCACATCCATGAGTGGGGGTCCACAGGAGTACATCGCTTATGAGCTCGTCCTTGCTTCTCCAGCAGTGTCCCGCGTGTCTGGTTCGTCGAACTTGTATAGTTTTTGTGATGGGGGGCAAGTGTCCGTATAATTGGAGTCTCGTGGGGTGTTGTCGCCAGGACTTGTTTAATACTGCTCTCAACATTCTTGTGTAATTTCCGTCCAGCCTCCTCTCCAGCCGCTTCGTAAGCGTCCATGTGGTGCATCCATATAGCAGTATCGACACAACCGCTGCCTGGAAGAAACTGCGTTTCATTTTATCTGTTAGGTCCGACTTCCATATGATCGAAAGCCTATCGATAGCTGTCCATGCCTTCGTCAGTCGTGTGTCGATGTCCTTCTCGGTTGATGAGACGCTGCTTCCTAGGTAGGTGAATTTGTCGACTAGTTTCAGAGAGGCTCCGTCTAGTGTGGCAATGTTGCCTGTTTGGTTGTAACACATATATTCGGTTTTGTTTGCATTGACATGTAGGCCAATGCCAGCTGCAGCTCGTTCCAGACTATGTAGTAGTGTCTCTGCTTGATTAGGCGTATTCGCTAGTAACGCCAAGTCATCAGCGTAGTCGGCGTCCGTGATTGTTTTTGCGGGGTACCTTTTGCTTCTTCTCTTAGTCAGCTCAAAGCCATTTTCTCTGATTTTGTCGATCGAAGTCCTAAGCACATAGTCTAGACAGATGATAAAGAGGTACGGGGCTAGTGCGTCTCCTTGTAGTACTCCTGCAACAATGTCGAAGTATTCCGTGTCTCCATCTGGTGAACGTACTTTTACTTTGGTGTTTCATATATACATATATATATATATATATATATATGGAGGGTGTGGTATTAAATAACCTACAATGGTTGATTTACTTTAAAACTAAACCAAAGCAAATCTTATATATTCAATATATTTCAATAAACAGGATTTGGCTATAAATAACCTACTATGGTTGATATGCCATAAAAACCAACCAACCAACCAACCTTCTATTTTTGCGAGTGCTGCCAAGTTATTTTCGTTATATTCACCCATATATATGTTATTTATAACATTAGAATACACAGTATCAAACAGTTCTATTTCAAATAATTCAGTTTAGCATAAGTACACTGTTTAGTTCTATTTGACCCATAGATAGGACCCTATCAGATGCTACCACTCCAGGCCAGAGTAAACCCAGGAGCAATGGCAATGAAAGGGTACTCCTCATTCCCCAAGCTCCAGAATTACTGGAGCCTAACCATCAAGACACTCGTTGGGGATGTTCTTACCCCTTTGGAGTGAAGCAGTTAGTATATTCTTTAGGCTCAGCCATATGGGCAAGGGAAAGAATTGTGAAATATCAATATATAGAGGTAGATATGTTAAAGTAGTAATAGTATCACATTTTGTTCATCATCATCATCATCATATCACACTGGTAGCACGGATATCCCTGACCCTCTCTCGCCACTCCTCCCTATCGTTCATCGCCCTAGGTAGGTCTTCAGGACAACATCCCGTATCCTCACATAGCTGCTGAATGTATGTTCGTGCTGGTCGTCCTGCTTTTGCACGGCCATGTATGGGGGTCCATAAGAGTACATCTCTTATGAGTTCGTCCCTGCTTCTCCAGCAGTGTCCTGCATGTCTGGCTCGTCTAACTTGAATAGTTTTCGTGATGGGGGCAGGTGGCCGTACAGTTGGTGTCTTGTGGGGTGTTGCCGCCAGGACTTGTTTAAGATTGCACATAGCATTCTTGTGTAATTGCCGTCTAGCTTCTTCTCCAGCCGTTTTGTTAGCGTCCATGTAGTGCAGCCATATGGCAGTATCGATGTGACCGCTGCCTGAAAGAAACTGCGTTTCATTTTATCGGTTAGGTCTGATTTCAATAACCTATTGATAGCTGTCCATGCTTTCGCTAACCTTGTTTCGATGTCCTTTTTGGTTGATTCGACGCTGCTTCCTAGGTAAGTGAATTTGTCTACTAGTTTAAGAGGGGTTCCTTCTAGAGTGGAGATGTCCCCCGTTTGATTATAGCACATATATTCCGTTTTGTGTGCATTAACATAGAGGCCTATGTTTGCTGCTGCTCGTTCCAAACTAAGCAGTAGTGTTTCAGCTTGGTCAGGTGTATTTGCCAGTATCGCTATGTCATTGGCGTAGTTGGCGTCGGTAATTGTTGTTGCGGGTTACCTTCAGCTTCTTTTCTTCGTCAGTTCGAACTGAAATAAAATTATCAGAAAAAAGAATTTTTTTTGAATGTTTAAAAATATTCTAAAGGAATATATTTGTATATCTTTTTTATACTGTCTACACTGTACTGTAAAAAGATTTGGTTTAGCTAACCTGACGGAAAAAAGCAAGGATTCAGTTAGGCCTTACATTTACATCATAAATAAAACACTTATTGAAAAAATTTTAAATTAGCCCAGTCAAGTGGGGAAAGACCCCCTCTCCAAAAGAGTGTCCAGGATATGACATTAAATTATCTGATGGTGAGGCTCCAGTAACGCTGGAGCATTGGTGAATGTGGAGTACCCCTACATTGCCATTGGTCCCATGTCTAGTATGGCCCGAAAGTGGTCATACTTGATAGGACAACATTTATGGATCAAATAGAACTCTTTGGCTATTCAACAGTGTGCAAATAAATGATTTATGCTAAATAGAATTATTAGTGTTAGATATTAACACTTAAATCATCAAATTGAGTACAAATGAATGAGTAATGTTTAATAGAATTATTCGTGCTAAATAGAAGTACTTAAAATTCTTTAACCCTATTTACCAACCCCTCCGCTCGGGCAGGGCAGGATGTGACACGAGGTCAATTTTTAAGCGGAGTTTAACAGGTTTGAATTCAGAGTTTTCCTTCTACTAGACTAGTTGCCTCACCAAGGCTGAAGAACACAGTCGGTCCTACTATTTACCCATATCTGGAGGGAGAATAATTGGATTCATACCTTTCCCAAGGGTATTAGTGCTATGTGAAATACAATCAGTCTTAAAATTCTTTAACCCTATTTACCAACCCCTCCGCTCGGGCACGATGTGACATGAGGTCAATTTTTAAGCGGAGTTTAACAGGTTTGAATTCAGGGTTTTCCTTCTACTAGACTAGTTGCCTCACCAAGGTTGAAGAACCCAGTCTGTCCTACTATTTACCCATATCTGGAGGGAGAATAATTGGATTCATACCTTTCCCAAGGGTATTAGTGCTACGTGAAATGCAATCAGTCTTAAAATTCTTTAATCAAGTGAAGAAATTCAATAATTTGTATTACATAGCTATACTTGAAACCACTTCACTGTGTGCAAACAAAGGATTAATATTAAATAGAATTATCAGTGTTAAATAGCAATACTTAAAACCAATTAATAGTGTATAAACAAGAGCATTTTTAATCGGTTGGAAATTAATTATCTCTAACTTTAAAAAAAAAAATAAAACCACCCAAAACCGATTCACTTACAAATCATAATTATACCCATTTAATTGTGTACAAACAAATGACTGATGTTAAATTAAATTGTTTGTGCTACATAGCAATACTTGAGACAATATAACTGTGTACAAACAAATGAGCTTTGACGGGTTTAAAAATGTTACTTGCAAACTACACATTTAGAAATCCCATATATTTAATATATATGTATAAACAGGTTTTGGCATTTAATAACCAACATGTGTTGATATGCCATAGAACTCAACTGAGCCAAATCATATATAGTTGATATATATGTATAGATAGGATTTAATATTAAATAACTGGCAAGGGCTGATCTGCCATGACAACCCAACCAAACCAAATCATTCATATTTAATATATGTGTATGAATGGGATTGGACATTAAATAACCTACAATGCCAAAAAACCCCTACCAAACCAAACCAAACCATGTATATTTAATATATATGTATAAAGAGGATTCAGCATTAAATAACTTACAATGTTTGGTATGCCATAAAACCCAACCTGTGGCACAATAGTGAGCATTCATGTGTGTGTATATATACATATATATATATATGAAAGTAAATATGGATAAAATCTGACAGTATGAAGGTAGTAGAAAAAACATAATCCAAATAGGTGAATATATTATGATCTAAAGTCGATGTTAACATTTCGGTTTCAGTAATCATCATCAGGACTTGGATATCAAAATAGTTCACATAGCGATGGATGCTTGCTGAGATGACAGGGCCAAATGAGAAATATACAATGAAAAGATACATAAACGTGCACATAGCGTTCATAATTCAAAAGTCATCATCATATATATATATATATATAGTACAATTTGATAGAGACTCAAACTTGGTTAAGTCGATATAATAAATTTATTTCGGCAGAGAATATTACTATACTCTTTCCTCTCGTCAGATGACTATTTACATGCTTCTTAGTTATCTGACGAGATGGAGAGTATAGTAATCTACCCTGCTGAAATAAATTTATTATGACGACTTAACCGAGTTTGAGTCTCCATCAAATTGTACTATATATGCTCTGAATGTGAATTTTGTTATACCCCAGCGAATGAATAGGGAACTCACAATAGCCATACGTTGAGCACTCACATAGATTTATATGATTTTCCTCATATATTCTATTTAAAGAATAATCCACCCCCGCTGTCTTTGGACACTAACTGGATATTTTAAAGATAAATAAATGAATATATATATATATATGTATATGGATTCATGTGGATGAGCAAAGGCAGGACAACCAACTAGAACCTATATACAACAGCTCTGTGCCAAAATAGGATGTAGTCCGGAAGACCTGCCGGAAGCAATGGACGATAGAGAAGGGTGGCAAGAAAGGGTCCGGGATATCTGTGCTAATGGCACAACTTGATGATGATGATGATATATATGGATATGTGTGTGTGGGTCTGTGTGTGGCCAGCGGGATTATCTCTGGCATCTTTGAATCAGTGCTGGAGTGTCTGGAAGACCTATCCTTTGTCTATTTTGGCAAAAAGACCACACAAAGAGCTGTGCCCCTGTGAACCGGCGAGACTGGAAGAAAAAGGACGAAGGATGTCGGGAGTTAGGGATGAGACTCCAAAGTAGAGAGCCAGGATGATGCTGGTCAGTCGGCTCAAAGACTTGAGTTTAGAGCAGTTGGAGGGTGGTATGGAGTCAAGAACAAAGACACAGAACAGTGAAGAGGATGATTAGAGATGAGTCAGCTGTGTAGGATTTTTACTGAGTTCTCGTTATAAAGAATGTTGAAAAGTGCCGGACTTCACCTTCTAACATTTTGAGTTCTGAATTCATGTTTGTCTCTTTTCTTCCTTCCATCCTCAGTTTGTCATTGGATTTTTATTTTTGTTTTATACAACCTGTGAAGTGCCCACTCACCTGGGTGCGAGAATTAATTAACAAGGTCCACCCATTAGACGATCAGATGAAAGGCAAAACCAACAAACCTGGCATGTGGTTTGTTTTATAAACCAAACCAAATCATATATATTCAATATATATATATATATATAAAGAGGATTTAGCATTAAATAACCAACAATGGTTGATATGCCATAAAACCCAACCCAACTCAACCAAATTCTATATATTTGATATATATGTGTAAAGAGGATTTGCATTAAATGACCTACAATGGTTGATATGTGATAATACCTAACCCAACCATATCATATATATTCAATATATATGTATAAAAAGGATTTTGCATTAAATAATCGACAAGAGTTGATATAACATAAAATCCAACCAGCTACTATAAAAAATATTCGAATTCTTAAAACCTAATCCCCTAAAAACATGTTCTAGGTATCCTTGAGTTATGCCTTGGCAGAGGAACCCACAGAAAAGATATTACTTGAGTAATTCTTTAATTGTCAAGAAGCAAATCACTTGGTGTCATGATTAAAAAGATAGATTTCCTAATCAATGACTTGTAGTAACTTTAATTATCTCAAGGTAACCCATACTTGTTGCACTGTGCCAAATCAAAGCTTCACTTATTATTTTAAAGGATACCTCATCATGAGCGAATCTCGAATATCAATTACTACCTCTGTAGTGAATTTGATCCTTACCAGTTGCTTACCAGACTTTTGGACTTAGAATCAATTCCTAGCTTGACTTTTTTATTGGGTGTCTCCCATTATGTAATGTAGACAGAGCTAGGTGAGCTTATATACATTTTCTCTGTCCATCTGTCATGACCAGGATGCAATACAAGGTCAATTTTTTAGTAGAGTGCATCTGGTGGGAATTCCACTCTGAGACTGGTAGCCATAACAAAGTTAAAGAGTCAGTCTGCCCTACTATTTACTTATAGCTTGGGAAGAAGAGATGGATTCATACCTTTCCCAAGCTCAAAGGGAAATACAAACAGTTTTGTCTAGGACTTGAACTTGGGTTGCCAAGTCCATTTTCTCTGATGATACATAATCAAAAGAACAAGAAGCTCTCATGGAATAAGAACCATTATTCCACCATAGCTTCTCATTCTTTTGATTCTGAATGGGCACCCCGTACTTCTGAACTTGTGACATTTTTCCTCAATAATCCAAAAATGTTGACCATGAAATTTTGGCAGACATAGCAGTAGACATTCAGTTTAAATTCAGAGTTGTTCTTCTCCTAGACTGGATGCCCCACTTAGGCAAGAGGATCAAGTGTGCTCTATTATTTTACCCTTTTGTAGGTATGAGAAGAGATTGTTTCATGCCTTCCCAAAGGGACATTAGAGCCAAGTAAACATAAACAGTGATGGGGGGATCAAAGATTTTCAAATGAACACAGGGTGAAACAAAAGCCGCGTACAACTTAAAAAAAATTAATCCACTATTAATTCAAAGCTATTTTATAAAAATCAAAATAAATATCAAAAGAAACGTTTCTTTACTTGCTTTTATGAAATTTTGTCGAATTTTTAAAATGATTAGTGACTTTTGAGCCACCCTGAATATATACCTATGTCTCACTACATACTTACCCACCCATTTCAAAAAGCATCCGAAGTAAGATAAACAAGGCATGCAGAATGCTGCAAGAGAAACACGAATGAACTCATAAATGATTTTCTTCTATGGACCCTTACACATAGCTATGCCATATGTATATATATATATATATATATATATATAGCAAATCATTTTCTAAACAGGTTTGGTTAAATACTGCAGATTGTTTCTTTTTTAAAATCTTCAAGTGAAGACGTTCAAGTCTTCTCGCTCATCTTCTTATTTCTGGGTAATGTTGGTAAAGAAAGAACTCTATTTCAGCCTTTCAACCATTTTGATGGATATCTTTGGGAATTGTGTTTGAATGAACCAACCCTATCTATCATCATCATCATGATGTCATGCTATCAGCACGGATATACCTGACTCTCTCTCTCGCCACTCCTCCCTATCGTCCATTGCTTCCGACAGGTCCTCAGGGCTACATCCCGTATCGGCACAGAGCTGTAGGTTGGTGCTGGTCATCCTGTCTTTGTGAAGGGGTCCACAGGAGTACATCACTTATGAGCTCGTCCTTACTTCTCCAGCAGTGTCCCACATATCTAGTTTGTCTAATTTTGATAGTTTTCGTGATGGGTGGTAGGTGGCCGTACAGCTGCTGACTTGTGGGATACTTTCTTCTGGACTTGTTCAATATAATTTATAACAAAAAAAAAAGCCACTCCGACTATATATAAAACTCACAGCAACAAATGATCAAACACAACCCCTGAAGATGACCAGCAAAATGGTCAAAAGTGCTTGGGCTAATAGGGTTCTTTCTTGACACAGAAGTAAGAAGACTAGAGAGAAAACTTGAACGTGTTCACTTATAGATTTTAAAAAAGAAACAATCCACAGTATTCAATCAAACCTGTTTAGATAATGATAATTAGTATACAATATGTATATATATATATATATATATATATATATATATAAATTATTGCTATGAGTCTAAGTAACTTACTAAGCTTAACTTACTCAGATTCTGGGACACAGTATTTAAGAAATGTTCTTATACTAGCTAAGTAAGAAGACTATAGAGAAAACTTGAATATCTTCACTCGAAATTTGAAAAAAGAAACAATCTGCAGTATTCAACTAAGCCTGTTTAAATATGTATATATATATATATATATATATATATATATATATATATATATATATACAATTATAAATAGAATTTACCATGGATTTCTATATATGTATGTATGTACAGGATGTCTCAAAAGATCTTAAAATCTGTAGTTTATAATGGATTATCTAATCATTAAATATCTTGTGATTTCTAAGTTAAATATTCATTGCATACATGCCTTCATATGTGTGAGTCTGTCTGTCTGTCTGTCTGTCTGTGTGTCTGCCTGTTTGTCAGCAAATGAACACTGATGTTTTCTAAAGCTGACCCATATCTTTTCCAATTTACTTCATTCTTGCTTTCAATTGTGGTCAATAAATATAACTTGCTGTCTCATTATCGTTTATCTTTGAGAGAGAATGGTTTTTTTTCTTTGAATATCGTTTATTCTCTATCTCATTCCACTCAGATTTCCTTACTCTCCCTCTCCACAATTGGGTGGAGATAGAAAATGTCTTTAATTTCCTTATACAAAGATCCCAGAACCAATGAAAAGCACTTTGTCCAAAGTTTGCCAACAGATCTCCTCTTGGGACTGAGCTGGAATGGCCTTTTGAAAAAACAGAATAAGAGGAATTTCCAGCAGCTGATATTTGTACCCAATAATTACACTGACTACCAAAGGGAGGTGCGATTTGAGATAGGAATTTCTTTACCCATTGTATCTGACAGACCACCCTAAAGCACAAATGAAACACAAAATTACTGGAATAAGCAAAGGCTATGGTTGTGATGTTACTGCTACTGAGGTGGGTGCTGGAAATGCTGGGGCACTGAGGAAATGTCTATTGTATTCTACCTTGCTACATGTTGTCTCTTTTTGAATTCAGCTGGTAAAAATTCCCTACCCTCCTCTTAGGATGGGACCAGTTTTTATATCCATTACTGGGATCTTGAATTCTCGATAATCTTTCAGACAATTCCACAACATTTGAGAAATTGGAAGTGCAAGGTCATTTCCTGTTTTTTTTTTTTGTTCCTCATGATTACTTAATAAGCATTTTTTAATAAAGGCAGATTTGAGGCTGTCTGGCCAATGGCTTCAGCTGGGTCACCTTCGGGTGGGCGAGCTGCATCATTGACACTTTGTCACCCTAGTATAGCGCTGGACCTTGCTGTCCAGTTTAAGCTATAATCAGGCATACGTGCCTGGACCAAGATTTGGGTCAAAGTCCAGCTTTGCACTAAGTGGGCCGATGACCAGCATAGTCCAGCAGGGCTCAAGCTTTGGCTCCTGCCCGACCTTCCCTTTCCCTAAATTCCCTCTATAATCAAACTTTGGAGGTGCCTGTGGTGTTATGGTTATCGTCGTAGGAAATGGACACAGCAACACGAGTTCAAAACCTTGATGAGACTGATTGTATTTCACATAACACTAATGCTCTTGGGAAAGGTATGAATCCAGTTATTCTCCCTCCAGCTATGGGTAAATAGTAGGGCAGACTAGGTTCTTCAGCCTTGGTGAGGCAACTAGTCTAGGAGAATGAAAACTCTGAATTCAAACCTGTTAAACTCCGCTTAAAAATTGACCTCGTGTCACATCCTGCCCGAGCGGAGGGGTTGGTAAATATGATAATCAACCTTCGAGTCATTGACCTTGTGTCAAGTCCTTTCTGGTGGGAGGCAGAGACAAATATATAGCTTAATTAGGGCCATGGGGGTGTTTCATTCAACCATCAAACTGGCAGTATCCTTCAACTCACATGTAGATACTAGCCTCTGTGTTTGACCATGATACATTCAACAGGTCCTGTCTCTGCTTTATTGAGGGTCAAGTTATTCAAGGGATTCCATAAAGCCCTTCTACAATATATTTATGCATATATATATATTTATATAAGTACATTTTCAAAGGAATAGGTCACCAAATGAATCTGAATTTGGTATTTAGGTTTTGATTTTTTCATATATTTGTGCTCTATACATGTTTTAGACTATATGGTCTTCTTCAGAATCTCCTGGAGAATCTTATGGAGTCTCCTATGGTATAATGGCTACTGCCGTAGAAAATGGACAAGCTGACTCAAGCTTAAATTCCTGACAAGTCTGTTTGCATTTTCCCATTGTGCTTATGCCTTTAGGAAAGATATGAAGCCAACTATTCTCCTTCTAGCCATGGGTTAAAACAGTAGGACAAACTGGGCTCTCTTGTCTTAGTATGGCAACCAGTTTAGTAGAAGACAAAATCTGAATTGAAAACTATTAAAATCCACATAAAAATTGATCTTATGGTTCATCCTATTTGTTTGGATGGTTTGGTTTCTTTGTTTAATGGCATATCAACCTTTGTAGGTTATTTAATGCCAAAGCCATCCTTCTAGAAAAACAGTAGAGATAATATTTAACCCATAGCTGGGAGGATAAGAGTGGTCATACCTTTCCCAAGGGTATTTGTTCAAAAGTGAATGTAATTATGTGACTGGAATTCGAATTTGCTTACTACGATTCCACAGTCCGGCATGAGGACACTTCCCCAGTGTTTGTTTGGAGGGGTTGGTAAATACATATATATATATATATATATGCAAATTTTTTTCTTTTTCATTAAACTAAAATCAATCTAAATACCAAATTCACTACATAGTGATGAAATCTGAGCTGATCCAAATAGTTCAATGCTATCCGATTTTATTTCCTGTTTCAAATCAAAATAATATCTCACGCTTGAAATTAAATTATCTCCCGTTTTATTTGCCTTGGACCTTATCCAACAATCAACATGAAATTTGTGTGTACTTGTTGGAAATTCCATCGAATACATGCATCATACCTAACTTTTTCTATTTTTATTCATATAGATAATTCTAATCCTTCCTCTCTCCCTCTTCCACCTCTCCTCTTTCTTTCTCAAGTTTTCAGCCACGAATCTCTCCTTTCTTTCTCTCCTCCTACCTTCTTTTTATCTACTTCTCCCAGTAGACATCTCTGTCTACATCCCCTCAGGGGACATCTCAATCTTCCTTGTCACCAACTTTTCTATTTCCACTCTTTCTATCTTTTCTCTTCCTTTACCTTCTCCTCCTTCCTCTTCTCCTCCCACTTTCTTTTTTCTCGCAGCATATTTAAGACCTCTCTCTCTTTCTCTCTCTTCCTTCTTCCTTTTCTTCTCTCTCAACTTTTCTTTTTCTGCTCTTTCCTTTGTCTTCCTCCAACTTCTCCCATCTTCTTTTTCCTATTTAGAGAACCTCCATTTTTCTCCTCTTCTCCTCCTGCCTCTCCTCTCATTTCCTTCTCCTCACCTTCTATTTCTCTACCCTGGCATATTGAATACATCACCCTCCCTCTCCTCCCTCTTCTCCTTTCATCTCTCATCCTTACTTTTTCTTTTTTCTCTCTTACCTCTCTCTTTTCCTTTACCTTCTTCTTCTTCTTCTTCTTCTTCTTCTTCTTCTTCTTCTTCTTCTTCTTCTTCTTCTTCTTCCAACCATTTTCTTCAACCCTGCCTATTTCTCTCTCTCTCTCTCTCTATATATATATATATATATATATATATATATTCTTCTTTTAATTCTTCCTCCATGTTTTTATTTTTTCCCTCTTTTTTTATTCTACTTTTTCTCCCCTTTCACTTCATTCATCCCCTATTAATTATGAACAATTATTTTAGTAAGAAAAATTTAGAATTTAGGTAATTTAGAATCACTATAAATATTGTTTAGTGAGAGAGAACTCTTCTCTATGAGAGTATTTCTTTTCCTTTCATCCAAGTATGACTACCAAATTTAGGAGCTTTATAGCAAACCATTTAGCTGTTTATGGAGGACAGACAAAAAAACAAACTCTTCCTACATATTAAAATAAATGAACTGCGAATAAACTCAATTTACAGATAAGGTTTGGTTTGGGCTCATTGGTCTAGTGGGAAGAGTGTTCACCAATGGTCCAGGAGAACCAGGTTTAATCCCAGTTCAATTCATACCAAAGACTTTAAAAATGGTACTTGATACCTCCTTGCTTACATATTTAACATGTGATTTATAAGCACATTTGTAGATACTATCAGTTAAACGATATCTTTATGCAAATTATTACACATAAATAATGAATATTGTTTATTGTATGAATAATTAGTATTGTTTGACACATAAATGATAAATATTGTTTTACACATAATTGATAAATATTATTGTGCACATGAACAAAGAATATTATATTACACAAAGATAATAAATATCATTTTACACATAAATGATAAATATTGTTTTACACATGATGATAAATATTATTTTACACATAGATAATAAATATCATTTTACACATAAATAATAAATATTGTTTTACACATGATGATAAATATTATTTTACACATAGATAATAAATATTGTTTTACACATAAATAATAAATATTGTTTTACACATGATGATAAATATTATTTTACACATAAATAATAAATATTATTTTACACATATATAATAAGTATTATTTTACACTTAAATAATGAATATTGTTTTACCCATAAATAATAAAGATTATTTTACACATAAATAATAAATATTATTTTACACATATATAATGAATATTGTTTTACACATAAATAATAAATATTATTTTACACAGATAACAAATATTATTTTACACATAAATAATAAATATTATTTTACACAGATAACAAATATTATTTTACACATAAATAATAAATATTATTTTACACATATATAATAAATATGGTTTTACACATTAATAATGAATATTGTTTTAAGTATGAATAATTAATATTGTTTGACATGTAAATAATTAATATTGTTTTACACATAAATAATGAATATTGTTTTATACAAATAATCTATATATCATATTTTTCTCCTATCCTTTTTCTAATAAATGACAATGCTTAATACAGTAAAATTACATTTTTTTAAAATCAGGATATTTTTGTAAATGTATGTCCTTTCTTCTTTTTTTCTTAGGAAAAGTTTTTCATACTATTGTGAAGACAATGAAATGTGTCAATTTGCCGGAAGGTTCCAGTTAGAACAAAATCTTTTCCTGGTATTTTAAAATGTTCATGTCATAACATAAACATGTGTAAAATATCCAAGCAGAACAAAATACTCATTTTATTTGTATGACAAACATTCAAAGTCATAACTCAGTTTAAACATAACTTTAATTGTCAAAGTAAACATCTTTAATTGGAATCAATTTGCGATGAGGCTTTTAAATCTGAGAATTAATTGTTATTTATTGCGGACTTTTTGTCCTCATTTTGGTAGGTTTTTTTTGGTTTTTTTTTGTGTTGTTTCAAACACAAAAAACAATACAAAAAAAAAAAAAAACTATCAAGATGAGGACAAAAAGTCCACAATAAATAAAAATTAATTCAAAGTAAACAGTATAAGAATTTAAATGATATTGCTAGTGATCTGAATGGCAATTTATATCATCTCAATAAAAACTGGAGTCATTGGAACTGGTTAATTGCTACAAGGTATTTTCTTATCAACCTGTTTAGCATTGTATTTTCATATGTACCTTTACATACGTTTGTTTTTATATATATATTAAATATATAAGATTTAGTTTGGTTTGGTTTTATGGCATATCAACCATTGTTGGTTATTTAATGCCAAATCCTGTTTTTACATATATATTAAATATATTATGATTTGGTTTGGTTGGGTTTTATGGCATATCAACCATTGTTGGTTATTTAATGCCAAATCCTGTTTTTAAATATATATTAAACATATATGATTTGGTTTGGTTGGGTTTTATGGCATATCAACCATTGTTGGTTATTTAATGCCAAATCCTGTTTTTAAATATATATTAAACATATATGATTTGGTTTGGTTGGGTTTTATGGCATATCAACCATTGTTGGTTACTTAATGCCAAATCCTGTTTTTACATATATATTAAATATATTACTGCATGTCTGGTTCGTCTAACTTGAATAGTTTTCGTGAAAAGGGGGAAAGTGGCCATACAGTTGGTGTCTTGTGGGGTGTTGCTGCCAGGACTTGTTTAAGATTGCACGTAGCATTCTTGTGTAATTGCTGTCTAGCTTCTTCTCCAGCCGTTTTGTTAGCGTCCATGTAGTGCAGCCATATAGCAGTATCGATGTGACCGCTGCCTGGAAGAAACTGCATTTCATTTTATCGGTTAGGTTTGATTTCCATATAATTGATAGCCTATTGATAGCTGTCCATGCTTTCGCTAACCTCGTTTTGATGTCCTTTTTGGTTGATTTGACGCTGCTTCCTAGGTAAGTGAATTTGTCTACTAGTTTAAGAGGGGTTCCTTCTAGAGTGGAGATATCCCCCATTTGATTATAGCACATATATTCCGTTTTGTGTGCATTAACATAGAGGCCTATGCTTGCTGCTGCTCGCTACAAACTATGCAGTAGTGTTTCGGCTTGGTCAGGTGTATTTGCCAGTATCACTATGTCATCGGCGTAGTCGGTGTCGGTAATTGTTGTTGCAGGGTACCTTCTGCTTCTTTTATGGACCCCCACATATGGCCGTGCAAAAGCAGGACGACCAGCACGAACATACATTCAGCAGCTATGTGAGGATACAGGATGTTGTCCTGAAGACCTACCTAGGGCGATGAACAATAGGGAGGAGTGGCGAGAGAGGGTCAGGGATATTCGTGCTACCAGCACGATATGATGATGATGAAATATATTACTCATTCATAGTCTAATGATCCTTATACAAGTTATAATCCTCACAACATTAAAGACTCAATGTTATATTTAGAAATTTATGCATTTCTAACTGCATCTATTTTCCATCTTCTTAATTATTTCAAGTTTATCATAAATTGATAAAACTTTTCTTTTGATTTTCTTTCCAGCTTTTTAAGTTACTTTAGGATGGTTCATTGGTTGGTTGGTTGGCTGGTTGGTTGTGATCTTCTAATTTTTTGGTGTTTGGTTTACTTGTTTAATGGCATAGAAATTCCTTATGGGTTATTTAATACCAAAATTTGATACATTTGCAATGTTTGACTGTTTTTTTTTTTAATTTCACTTTTTAATCATCCACAATCAATTATTTGTACAAAGTTATATTACATAAAATATTCCAACCAAAAGCAAATAATTTTCACATTGTTGCATGTGTTCAAGTATTCCTATCAAATACCAATATTTTTCACACAGTTGCATGTGTTCAAGTATTCCTATCAAAGACCAATAATTTTTAGACTGGTATTTGTTCAAGTATTTCTATCTAAGACTAGTGATTTTCATACAGTTGTGTGTGTTCAAGTATTCCAATCAAAGACCAATAATTTTCACACAGTTGCATGTGTTTAAGTATTCTGATTAAGACCAATGATTCACTAACAATTATATGATTTTGAAAAACTAACAATAATAAGCCTAAGTAAAGTAAAGTAAAGTAAAGTTGGCGACCGTAGTTGAGGGTGACCAGAAGGCTCCCTTTTCGATAGCTACTACACCAAGGTGTAGGGGAGGGTGCTACTCCTTTCTCTGGATTGCTCCACTTTACTCTTGATCCTTAACTTATAATGCCAAGTGTTAAGCAAGGTAGCATCAAGTACCAATTTTTGAGTCTTTGGTATGACTTGACCTGTGATTGAACCCAGGTCTCCCGGGCCATTGGTGAACACAACCTTATCTTTAAGTTTTGGTTTCTTTGTTTAATGGTATATCAACTTTTGTGGGAATTTTAAAGCTAAGGCCATCCTTTTAGAAGAACAGCAGTAACCCTATTCAACTAGTAGCAGATGGTATAAGTGGGTTCATGCCTTTACTTAGGGCATTAGTCTGAAAGTGAACATAATATTGTGACTGGAGTTTGAACTTGCTTACTTCGAGACTGCAGCCCAGCACTTTAACCATTTTGCCATGGTGAATTCCCCTATTGCCTTAAGTAACCATTCTTAATATGAACAATATTCATACAGTTAAATGGTTTCAAGTACTTCTATCAAACCTTAATAATTCTAAAAAATGAGTGTTATTTGTTTGCATATAGTTATAATATTGAAAGAATTCAAACAGATTTATTTGGCATATAGATGTGACCCTAACAGGTGCTACTCACCTAGGTCAGTAATGGCAATGAAGGAGTACTCCACAGTCCTTTAAGCTTCTGAACTGGAGTTTCAACACTAGCATCATACCCAGGACGCACCCTTTCTGTGGGGGCGGGTCTTACCCATCTCCAAAAGTTACAGTTGTCATATTCTAATCCCCACTAACAGAGTTAGAACTTTTTGTGAAAGTTAATGAAATGTTTATTCTATATTTCTCTAATGAGGGCCAAGGGAGACCTAGGACACTGTGCTTATCATTGAATTGTAATATTTGCTGGGTCTGTCCCTTTTCTGGTTCCACCCCAAATAGGATATCTTGGAACTTGAGTGATAGCAAAATACAAGATTCTTTGTGCACTGTCTTTTCAATTGCTGACTTCCTAAAAGACCTGAAACCTTCTTTCTCTTGAGTGGTCCGGCATTACCTGTGGTAACATCAACAACCTCTTCCTCTCACACTTTCTTCTCACATCATTGTGCTCGTATGCAGCAGTAACCCAGCAAAATCGACACGTCATAGTGAAATGTTTATCTTTCATTATGCTTTGGCTTTGAGAATAAAGCAGTTTCCAGCCCATTTTACTAATGAATGACAACTTTATAAGGTCAGCATTTGTGCTGAACATCTTGCTGAAATTAATCATCCAAATTCTTGATATAATAAATGTTGTAAATAAGTTGGCTAACTGTAGTCGAGGACAACCCAAAGGGTCCCTTTGCAAATAACCATTACACCACGGGCACCTCCTTTTTCCAACCCTTCCGACACAAGGTCATTTCTTTTTAATCGGAGTTCAACTCCATATAACAAACATTCAAAAATCCAGCTTCTTTTGAGCCCTTGGTTAATGAGTTGAGTGTTTTCCCATGGTCCGGGAGACTAGGGTTCAATCCCAAGTCAAGTCATACCAAAGACTCAAAAAACGGTACTTGATCCTGCCTTGATTAGCAATCAGCACTATTAGGTGAGGATCAAGGGTAGAGTTAAGCAATTCAGGGAAAGGAGTAGTGCACTCTCCTACACATCGATGTAGTAGCTATTGAAAAGGGAGCCTCCTGGTCATCCTCAACTAAGATTGCCAACTTTTACTTTTATAGTATTGCTTACAGTTAAATGTCAAAACAGTTTTATTTCAAGCATAAGTACTGATTCAATGTCAAAAACTGTTTAATTTCAAACATATCAGTTTAGCATACAAAACAGTTCTATTTCAGACAATTCAGTTTAGCATAAGTATACATTTTAATACTATTTGACCCATAGATAGGACCCTATCAGGTGCTACCACTCTGGCCCATCGTGGACATTGGAGCAATGGCAATGAAGGGGTACTCCACATTCCCAAAGCTCCAGCATTACTAGAACCTCACCATCACATTGTTTAGTGTTATATCCAGGACACTTGGGGGGGGGGTCTTACTCCTCGGCAGAGATGCAGTTGATGTATTCTACAGCCCCTGCAGACTTAGCAAATGAGGCTTTGGAACTAATATAAGGAAAAGGAACCCTCTTGTACATTTTGTGATATAAATTACACCCCATTTGTTGATTCTACTGTTGTTTTTTTCACCCTTTCTATTAAACAGGTAGTATGACATTCTGGTTAGCAAGTTGCTTCTCTTTCATTTTTACCTTCTTTTCTCTCCTCCATTGCCATACATGAAAAAAAAGACATTACAAAATTTTACTCAACTGATGAAGAAGTCAACTTGACGACTTGAAGGTTTCTGCAAATTTTTATTTTGTTTACTCAGTATAAGAAATTAGTCTGCAACAAAATTAATTGAATTAATGTCTTTCTATTCACATATTTTTCAAGGTTTACATTTATTAATAAGGCTTTTCTATTCAGATTTCAATGTAGCTTTAGGCTGAATGTATACATATATATGTATATATCTATATCTTTATATATATCTTTATATATATATCTTTATATATATTTGGATGTGTGTATATAGCAGTGTAGTCATTTTAAATAAAATTGGTCACAAAACAAAAATACAAGAAATATTCAAAACTGAAATGTAGAATGAATTATAGATTATATTTTAAAAAATCACACAGTTCTGCAAGATGCATGATGAAACATTAACTAAAAGAGAAAAGTTGGCACAAACTAATCTCAGACACCAATCTTTTGATAATATAAAAGCAAACATGCCATTAGAAAACAGATGTTATAAAATAGTGACATCATAATGAAATTAAATTACAAAAAACTGTGTCCTGGATATGACACTAAGCTATCTGATGGCAAGAATCCAGCCTTGGAGCTTTGGGGAATGTGGAGTAACCCTTCATTGCCATTGTTCCTAAGTCCACTCTGACATAGAAAAGTAGCACCTCACATGGTCCTATCAATGAGTCATATAGAATTGTTTGACCATTTGAACAGGGTTGAAACAAATGACTTCAGCTAAATTGAATTGTTTGAAATAGAACTGTTTTATCATTTTACTGTATGTTAACAAATAACTGTTGTTAAATTGTGATTGCTACATAGCAATGCTTGAAATCATTTAACTGTGTGCAAACAAATAATCAACAAATGATAAAAATTTTTGAAACCATTTAATGATGTGGAAAAAAATGAGCTCAAGCTCATTTAGAAATGTTATCCTCAAAATGTCTTTACAAATCATATTTAAAATATGTGTATAAAGTGGATTTGGCATTAAATAAACTACAATGGTTGAGATGCCATGAAATGCAACCAAACCAAATCTTATATATTTAATATATATGCATAAAAAGGATTTGGCATTGAATAACCTACAATGGTTGATATGCCATTATATGCAACCCAACCAAATCCTATATATTTAATATATATGTATAAAGAGGATTTGGCATTAAATAACCTACAATGGTTGATATGCCATTATATGCAACCCAACCAAATCATATATATTTAATATATATGTATAAAGAGGATTTGCATTAAATAACCTACAATGGTTGATATGCCATTATATGCAACCCAACCAAATCATATATATTTAATATATATGTATACAGAGGATTTGGCATTAAATAACCTACAATGGTTGATATGCCATTATATGCAACCCAACCAAATCATATATATTTAATATATATGTATAAAGAGGATTTGGCATTAAATAACCTACAATGGTTGATATGCCATTATATGCAACCCAACCAAATCATATATATTTAATATATATGTATAAAAGGGATTTGGCATTAAATAACCTACAATGGTTGATATGCCATTATATGCAACCCAACCAAATCATATATATTTAATATATATGTATAAAAGGGATTTGGCATTAAATAACCTACAATGGTTGATATGCCATTATATGCAACCCAACCAAATCATATATATTTAATATATATGTATAAAAGGGATTTGGCATAAAATGATCTATAACAAATAAACAAAACAAAAAACTATTTCCTATTCACTAGACACTCATTAGTATAGAACCCTTACAGACTGTAAAGTGTTACTCTAATGCATTTGCCACCCAGATGGCTGGTGCAGTAGAATGCACCTATTGCATATCTGCTGAGGGGATATGACCTTTAAAGAGTTTCCTGGATATGTCAGTGTGTTGTGCCCATCAAAATGTAAAAAAACCAGGCCACTCCTTAAGAATGCTATGTCCAGCTACGACTGGAAATGATGAAATCATCTGTAGCTTTGACTAGCAGCATCAGCAAAGAAAGAAAAAATCTTTGTACAACATTAACTGTGCCAGTCTTTTGAAAGTCACTCGATCAAAATAATTATCTTCAGAAGCCTATTTCAGGCTTAGGAAGGACTGTATTACCACTGATAATTTTTATGGACAAACTTTCTGTCTACGCGGCCCTGTTAAGGTGATACTACTTTCGCTCTATTTATAGATATGCCTTTTCAGCAGTTGTTGGCTCGGCAGTTGTTTGCCAGCAGGCCCTGTCTAGCAAAGGCAGATTTGGGGCCGTAAGGCCTCTAGCTTCAGCTGGGCCTCTTTCAGGTGGGCTAGATGCATCACAGTCACCAGAGCTTGAGCCTCAGCTTATGCCCAACCTCCCCTTTCCCTAATCCCCACTTTGATTGACCTTCAGGTCATTGATCTTGTGTCAAGTCCTGTCTGGTGGGAGGCAGCGACAAATATTGGCTCGCCCATTAGTAAAATTCTTTAGAATCCGGACTTGTAAGCGAAGCTCTCAAGGCGTAATCCTACATCTAGTGGTTGCATCTGCCTTACACCTTTGTAGATATGCAAAAAGGTCCTTTTAAGGACTATTAGAAGTCTCCATCTCAAGTGTTGGAGTATCTCTGACAGTTCTCATGAATCTGTTGAAGTAGACGACCTGGAGGCAAACACAAAGAGGGTAATAAGATCACCTGGTCCTAACCATTTCGGTCAGTTCCCGCTTGCAGTGCTAAGGTATATTAGTCTTAGCCACGGTTTCCCTGTCCATTCCTCGCTTACGCAGTGCCAAGACATGGTAGTCTTAACCATGACACTTTTTCGCTCGTTTCCTTGGCTTTACAGTGCTAAGACAAGGTAGTCATCGCCACAACACTCATTCGCTCCTTTCCTCAGCTCCGCAGCGCTAAGACACAATAGTCTTAGCCATGACATTCATCCTGTTTCTCGGCTTTGCAGTACTAAGACGTGGTAGTCTTAGCCATAACACTTGTTTGCTCATTCCTCAGGTCCACAGTGTTAAGACATGGCAGTCTTAGCCATGACACTTACTCGTTCATTCCCAGGCTTTGCAGTGCTGAGACACGATAGTCTTAGTTACGACACTCGTTTGTTCATTCCTTGACTTTGTAGTGCTAAGACATGATAGTCTTAGTAATGATACTTGTTTGCTCATTTCCCAGCTTTACAACGCTAAGACATGGTAGTCTTAGTCATTCATTCGTTAATTCATTCCTCGCTTACATGGGACTAAGACATGGTGGTCAAAGCCCACGCATTTGATCCTGTGCAATCAAGCTACCAGCACCAATTGCAGACCAGCTCCAGCATTGCGGCATCTAGTCTATGAATGACTCACTGCTCAGACTTGCATCAACACTTGAGACTACATTGACACACCCCAAAGTACTGCAAAACCAGGACAATGATCATCCAGCTGTCTCTACCAATAATGACGACCACCAGCTGATCCTACAACCAACGACAACCACCAGCTGACTCTACAACCAATGATGATCACTAGCTGACTCTACCAACAACGATAACCATCAGCTGACTCTACAACCAATGATGATCACTAGCTGACTCTACCAACAACGATAACCATCAGCTGACTCTTTCAACATCGACGACCACCAGCTGTCTCCACCTTTGATGACTATTCCACCAGTCGTTTCTACAATTTCCATTATTCTGTAACCTGCAACAAAATAAATTGTCATTTGTTATACAGTTACCTTGCATTTATTCTCTTCATTGTCTACTGACTCTCAATTTACTCACATGAACGACAAAAAAATGATTTGCGGGATCAACATTCTTATTGGCCTCACAATAAGTGAAACATCTGATGATGATGATGATTATTATTGAATTGGATTATTAGTATTACATCATTTAGTTGTGAGATTACAGAATATAGCAATACTTGAAACATATCAATACTTAGAACCGTTTAACTGTGTGCAAATAAAATTATTATTGTTTGATAGCAGTACTTGAAACTAACTGTATCTCTGCAGAGGAGTAAGATCCCCCACCACATCCAAGAAGTGTTCTGGATAGAACACTAAGCCATCTGATAGTGAAGCTCCAGTTCCAAAGTTTTGAGGAATTTGGAAGTAGTGTTCACCAATGGCCCAGGAGACTGGGATTTGATCCCAGCTCAAGTCATACCAAAGACTAAAAAATGGTACTTGATGCTGCCTAGCTTAACACTCAGCAGTATAAGGTACATATCAAGAGTAAAGTGGAGCAATCCAGGGAAAGTAGTAGTGCCCTCCCCTACACATCGGTGTTGTAGTTATTGAAAAGGGAGCCTTCAGGTCACCCTCGACTTCATTGCCATTAGTCCCAGGTTCATTCTGTCCTGAAGTGGTTGTACCTGTTTCTGGGTCAAATAGAACTATTCATTTATTTACTATACTTGAAGCCATTTAAGTCAGTGCAAAAAAATGATTGTTGAATTTAACTATTAGTATTACATAACAATACTTGAAACCATTTAACTGTGCGCAAATAAAACTATTAGTATTAGATAGCAAATATTTGAAACAATTTAATTGTGTGCAAACAAATGAGCTTTGCCTCATTTAAAAATTGTTACAAACAAACTATTTTTTTTACAAATCATATAAGGCAAGAAGCAGACAATACCCCACAAGGTGGTGTCCTCGTGGTGTAATGGTTAAAACAATGGTCTGCAGAATCGTAGTAAGCGAGTTCGTACTCAAGTCACGCTATTACATTCACTTTCAGGCAAATACCTTTGGTAAAGGTATGAACCCCCTTACTATTGTTCTTCTCGGATAATGGTTTTGGCATTAAATAACCTACAAAGGTTGATATGTCATTAAACAAAGAAACCAACCAACTAATACCCCACAAAAATTATTACAGACACAGACTATGCAGATGACATAGCGCTACTTGCAAATACACCTACCCAAGCCAAATCTTTGCTAAATTATCTGGAGCAGGCAACATGAGGCATTAGTTTCTACATGAATGCAGACAAAACAGAGCACATGTGTTTTAATCAAGAAGCAGACATCTTCACTCTTTATGGCGGATCTCTGAAATTAGTGGCCAAAATTACATGCCTTGGTAGCAGCATGTCATCTACTGACAGTGACATCAATATGCACCAAGCAATGGCATGGACTGATATCGATTGGTTATCAATCATATGGAAATCAAACTGCTCCGATAGAATTAAACACAATATCTTTCAAGTAGCTGTGGTGTCAATTCTACTGTATGGATGTACCAAATAGACACTGACAAAGCGTATTAAGAAAAAGCTAGACGGGACCTGCACAAGAATGCTATGAACTATATTGAACAAATCCTGGTAGCAACATCCTACAAAACAACAGTTGTACGGCCACCTACCTCCTATCTCTAAAACTATCCAAATAAGCCAAAAATGCATGAAGGACACTGCTTTAGAAGCAAGGATGAATTCATAAGTGATGTTATCTAATGTACCCTTTCACATCGACATGCCAGCATTAGCCAACCAAAAAGAACTTACCTACAGCATCTCTGTGCGGGATGCAGGGTGTAGTTTGGAAGGCCGGCTAGGAGTGATGAATGATAAGGACGAATGATGAGAGAGAGCCAGGGAAATCTGTGCGAGTAGCATGACTTGAAAATGGCAATAATATATATATATATATATATATATATATATATATATATATTAGACAACCAATCTAGGAGAAGGAAAACTCTGAATTAAAACCTGTTAAACTCTGTTTAAAAATTGACCTTGTGTCACACCCTGTCTGTGCTGAGGGGTTAGTAAATACATTCATAAGTTGTGTTACCAGTGAGAAAACGATAATTATTACAGGTTTGTTAAGTAACCTTTGAGGACTGATATGCCATAAAACACGACTAACTATAACATATTTGCCATTTTAACAGACTGATTCAACACAAAATGAATGAATAATTAGAGACACCCATGGGAACTCGAATCAGCCAACCAAGATCAAACTCTGAATGAGACTGTTTGCATTTCACATTGTGCTAATGTAATACAATTAAGGTCACTAATTAATCATTTTAGTTAATTATTTTATTGTAGTGATAAATTGTGTGCTAGTTAAAAACTGAGTTTGACTTCATGGTTGCAGGTTTGAGTTGGAAAGGTCAGGTGCATTAACATTGGTTGCTTGCACATGTCACTCCTGTCATTATAAACATTTGTTTTGAAATAGGCTGATACTAAAATAAACATTTAGATATGATGTTAGCTGATATCAGTATCATCATCATCATGTCGCACGGATATCCCTGACCCTCCCTCGCCACTTCTCCCTATCGTTCATCGCCCTGGGCAGGTCCTCAGGACAACATCCCGTATCCTCACATAGTTGCTGAAGGTATGTTCGTGCTGGTCGTCCTGCTTTTGCACGGCCATGTGTCAGGGTCCATAAGAGTACATCACTTATGAGTTCCTCCCTGCTTCTCCAGCAGTGTCCTGCATGTCTGGTTCGTCTAACTTGAATAGTTTTCATGATACTATTTACCAACCCCTCCGCTCGGGCAGGATATGACACAAGGTCAATTTTTAAGCGGAGTTTAACAGGTTTGAATTCAGAGTTTTCCCTTCTCCTAGACTAGTTGCCTAACCAAGGCTGAAGAACCTAGTCTGTCCTATTATTTACCCATATCTGGAGGGAGAATAATTGGATTCATACCTTTCCCAAGGGTATTAGTGCTATGTGAAATGCAATCAGTCTCGTCCAGGATTTGAACTCTTGTCGCCGTGTCAATTTCCTAACGACTACACCACAGGCACCTCCAAAAATATAGTTTTCATGATTGGAGGCAGGTGGCCGTAGAGTTGGTGTCTTGTGGGGTGTTGCCGCCAGGACTTGTTCAAGATTGCTCGCAGCATTCTTGTGTAATTGCTGTCTAGCTTCTTCTCCAGCCGTTTTGTAGCGCATCCATATAGCAGTATCGATGTGACGGCTGCCTGGAAGAAAGTGATTACATGTTATTATCAGATTAGAAGAAAATAATTCGCAGAATATATATAAGAAGAGTTAGTCAGTGAGTCAGTTGGGCAGTTAGTGGGCCCAGCGGTTAGAGTGTTCGCCAATGGCCCGGGAGACCTGGGTTCAATCCCAGGTCGAGTCATACCAAAGACTTTAAAAATGGAACTTGATACCACCTTGCTTAACACTCAGCATTATAAGGTACGGTTCAAGGGTAAAGTGGAGCAATCCAGGGAATGGAGTAGCGCCCTCCCCTACACCTTGGTGTAGTAGCTATCGAAAAGGGAGCCTTCGGGTCACCCTCGACTATGGTCGCTAACTTTACTTTACTTACATAGAATGTTCATAACTCATTTATAGATAACAGGAATCCCGAAACACAAAAAACACTAATGAATTCATAGTTCAGGTTCGAAACTTTTATTACCTTTGAGTTAAAAGGTTTTTCGACATGAGGAGAGTGATACACAATCTTTCTATGCTGACTTTTCCATCTTCCCCCCACCACGTGCAGCACCCCACTGCAAACTACTGGTCTGATCTCGGCGAGCCCCGAAAGTCAACCGTCTTCCTCGGATGCTAAAACTCAACTCACTGACTTTTCTCAAATCCCCCAAATCCTCCGCGCACGCTTCCGGTGCATGACGTCATTCACATCCCCCGGTCATATTTTTCTATCTGGGATTTTTATTTTGACCTCTCTGAATGACTCATCCTCCCCGCGCGTGTGTGAACACCTGTGCTCATGTTGCACCTAACTAACCCATGCGATAAGTGAATGGTTCTCAGCCTAACTAAACCGAAAGGCAAGATATATAAAATGAAATCCCTCGGCCATTATATTACGAGAGTTTAACAGTTGCAACGCTCACAGGAAGCAGGTGGGAGTCAAATGATGATATAACCTGGTGCGACAGAAAGTTCAGTTAGTTTGGAGATAAGATTCTGTAAAGAGAGCCAGCACCCAGCAGAGGGCGATTGGCCCACAGGCCCCCCAATTGAGCAGCCCAGCAATATGAAAAAGAAGTGCTGCTAAAGACAGAGGAACGGGGGGGTCAATATGTTGCAGTTTGTTCAGTCTCCAACTCACCTCTCACACATAACCCTTTCGCAACCATTTTGAATAAAGTGTGAGAGGTATATTTTTCTAAAGAAGTGTGTTTGTTCGTCATAATTGTTGATTTTGTTTCTGCATGTATATGTGTATAGTTGTATATGTATTATGGCTATGCAACAACAGTTCTATTCAAAAAAATTCAGTCGAGCATAAGTAGGCAGTTTAAATGTAAGTACACAGTTTAATCATCAAAAACTTTTGTATTTCAAGCTATTAAGTTTTGTCAAACCATTCTAATTCAAGCAATTCAGTTTAGCGTAAATACAGTTTCTACGTCAAAAACAGTTCTATTTCAAACTATTCAGTTTAGCATAAGAATGCAGTTTGAATATCAAAACAGTTCTATTTCAAGTAATTTAGTTTGGCATAAGTCTGCAGATTAGTTCTATTTAACTCATAGATAGGGCCCTATCAAGTGCTACCACTCTCAGTCAGAGTGGACCTGGAAGCAATGGCAATAAAGGGGTGCTCCAGATTCCCCAAAGCTCCAGCATCACTGGAACCTCACCATCAGATTGTTTAGTGTCATAATCAGAACACTCATAGGGGAGGTCTTACCCCTCTGCAGAGGTGCAGTTGGTGTATTCTACTGCCCCAGCTGACTGGGCAATCATTAAAATAAGAAATTATTATTTTACTAATTTGAGAGTTTTTACATCTGTGTCAACTGATGTCTGAGTGACAGCAAGTCTCCTCTAGCCTCCTGGACTCTATTTTGTATTGTGTCTGATCTTAAAAATGCTGTAGTTTGGATGGTCTCCACTCGTCCTCTTATTTCCAAGTCCTTAGTCCTTACACCAATCCTTTGGTGACTGTACAGAGCACACCATTTATAATTGGCATCACCATCACTTTTATGTTCTATAGTTTTTTCAGTTCTCTAGCAAGGTCTATGTATTCATCTTTCTTTTTGCTTACTGTCAGTTTTATCCTGTGGTCAGCTGGAACTGCTAAGTCCACTATTCAACAGGTTCTCTATTTTTTGTTGACTATCATCAGGTCTTGTCATCTGGCAGAGATGAAGTGATCTGTTTGTATCTCAAAATCCCAGAGAACTTCGTGCGTCTCATTTTCCAGGACAGATTCTGGGTTGTGCACATGCCATTAGTTAATATGGTCGAATCTAAATTCCTTGCACAATTCCCAGCAGATTACCTTTCCAACAAGTCACGTCATTTTATTGGTGGGGCAGTCTCTGTGGCATAGTGTAATGCCTAAAGTGCTGGACTGTAACCTTTAAGCATACAATTTGAACTCAAGTTTCACAATTACATTCTCATTTGGACTAATACCCTTGGGAATGGCATGAACCTTTTTATACCTTTAGCTATGGGTTAAAGAGTATCCCTGTTGTTCGTCTAAAAGGATGGCTTAAATATATTAAAATTTGGCATAAAATTATCCATAAGCTATTAGATAAATAAACCAAACCACTCCTCTAATTCAAGTTGCTTGGGGTAGAATACACTGACTGCATCTCTGCAGATGGGTAAGACCCACCCCAACGAGTATCCTAGATATGACACTAAACAATATGACGGTGAGGTTCAATTAATGTTGAAGCTTTGAGGAATGCAGACTACACCTTCATTGCCGTCGCTGACAGGTCCACTCTGGCTGAGAGCGGTAGCACCTGATAGGGTCCTATCTATGAGTCAAATAGAACTTAACTGTGCACTTATGCTAAACTGAATTACTTGAAATAGAACTTTTTTGATATTCAAACTGTGTACTTATGCTAAACCGAATTGTTTGAAATTGAACTGTTTTGACATATAAACTGTGTACTTATACTAAACTGAATTACTTGAAATAGAACTGTTTTGGTATTCAAACTGCGTACTTATGCAAAACTGAACAGTTTGAAATAGAACTGTTTTGACACTTAACTGTGTGTGGACAAAATCTGTACTAATACTAAACTGAATTGTTTGAAATGGAACTGTTTGATTAAATTGAATAGCTTGAAATGGAAATATTTTTGACAATAATATTGTGTACTCATGCTAAACTGAATTGTTCAAAACAGAATTGATTATTTGTATAAAAATGGATTTGGCATTAAATAACCAACAACGGTTGATATGTCATAAAACCCAAACAACCAATCAAGCTTCTCAGGTGTTGTTTTCTAAAAACGATAAAAAAAATATTCATAACAGAATGTTTTGATTCAAAATAAGAAAAATATAAGTAAAATAAATACTTATTGAAAAGTTAGTGATTACATGTTATTATCAGATTAGAAGAGAATAATTAGCAGAATATATATAAGAAGAATTAGTCAGGGAGTCAGTTGGGCAGTTAGTGAGAGTTTAACAGTTGCAATTTGAATCCAGTCAGAGAAAGAGACAGTTGAAATGAGCTGCCCCCTTTAGGGTAGGGCTTGATTGGTGAAGAAGAAATGAGGTCTCTGTTTGTTTTTCTTGTCTGCCTCGAGTTAAAGCTTAACACTATTCAATCTCTCTTGTTTCAGAACAACTTCTGTAAAACCAGAAGAGATAATAATTTTTTGTTCCAAAAACAGAGTTGCTTTGTATTTGCATGCATGACAACTTTCATAGGTATAGGTAAGTAGTAGGGCTGACTGTGCTTTTTAAACTTATTATGGCAAGCAGTCTAGGAGAAGGAAAACTCTATATTCGAGATGTATATTATATTAGAGTTACCTGAAACTGCATGATTGTTCACAAAACGGAAAAAAATAGATAATGAATAAACCAAGGGTTTGGTTTTTCTGTTTAATGGCATATCAATTTCCATGGGTTATTCAATGGTAAAAGGGGTGTCCTCGTGGTGTAATAGTTAAAGTGGTGGACTGTGGAATCGTAGTACACAAGTTTGTACTCCAGTCGTGCTATTACGTTCACTTTTGGGCAAATACCCTTGGGAAAGGTATGAACCCCCTTATCCTCCCAGCTATGGGTTAAACAGTATCACTACTGTTCTTCTAGGGAAATGGCTTTGGCATTAAATAACCTAAAAAGAGTTGATATATATATTAAACAAAGAAACCAAACCAATCAATGGTAAAAGATATCTGTAGAAGCTTAAATGTTAACCAGGGTGGATAAGGGGGTTTATACTTTTCTCATGGGTATTAGTCTGAAAATGAACTCATTTCATATGATATCACAGTCCACTGTGTCAGTCACTGTGCCGCAGGAACTTCCTCTACAACAAGGATTGATAGCCAATAAAACCACCCAACCTAATAAAACCTTAGCATGTAGAGTTTCAATGTGGGTGTAACAACGTGAATACAACAATACATATATATATATCATCATCATCATCATCATGTCGTGCAGCTAGCACGGATATCCCTGACCCTCTCACTCCACGTCTCCCTATCATTCATCGCCTCTGGCAGGTCTTCAGGGTTACATCCCGTATCATCACATAGCTGCTGTATGTATGTTCAAGCTGGCCGTCCTGCTTTTGATTGACCATATGCGGGGGTCCACAGGAGTACATCACTTACGATCTCGTCCTTGCTTCTCCAGCAGTATCCAGCATGTCTGGTTCGTCTAGCTTGTATAGTTTTCGTGATAGGTGGTAGGTGACCGTATAGTTGGCGCCTTGTGGGGTGTTGCTGCCAGGACTTGTTCAATATTGCTCACAACATTCTTGTATAATTGCAGTCTAGCTTCTTCTCCAACTGTTTAGTCAGCGTTCAAGTAGTGCATCTATATAGCAGTATCGACACGATCGCAGCCTGGAAGAAACTGTGTTTCCCTGACTGATAAAATGAACATATATATATATATATATATATAAAATTAACTTAAATCGCGAGTCGGAAATCTTCTACTAAAGTTTCACCTTATCGGATCATCAGTTAGGAGTTAGGCTTCCTGATGATCTGATAAGGTGAAACTTTAGTAGAAGATTTCCGACTCGCGATTTAAGTTAATTTCATAATTGGCTCCACTTGTGTTGAGCACTTTTGTAATTGTAGCATTGCAGGATTCGCAGAAGGTTTTTAGTTTTCTTTTGACCAACTGACTGCGTATCCCTTGATTTTTTTCAAGGGGTCGGACGAGGTTGGCCTTTTCTTTCTTTTTGGGCTATAATTTTTTCTTTTTCCCCCGGGCGGTGATTCGAGATACTTTTATCTCTTGTTCCTGGCGGGTTTTTTTTGTTTTTTTTCTGGTACCGTGAATGCTGGTAGATATTAGATTAGTATATATATATATATATATATATATATATCTTATATATATATATATATTTATATATTTATATATCCATAATTTTCTTTTAAACTTGACAGGGATGTTCTTATGGCTGATAGAGCAGTAGTAAAATTATCACTATATATATATATATATATATGTGTGTATATATATATATATATATATATAATGTAAATGGAAGAAATCTCAACCAAGATGCCATTATGCATTTATTTCCATGAAGAATATTATCTTTGCCTCTTCAGATGATATACATGCTTTTTAAGGGGGTGAAATCAGTAAAATACTTTAGAGTATATATATATATATATATATATAATGATACGGGGGAATGTTCAGGTAGATACATTAAAGACCTAGAAAAATTGGTGTACTGTTTGTTAGTCCACCCCAAAGTCAACAGGGGTGGGTTCAGCCAGTTGAAACTTATTCCCAAGAGTTTGGTCCAAAGGTTATTTAGGCTACAAGCCCCACTTGACCTTTTTCCTCTCCTAAGTGTTTTTTTACAAATATAATATTTCTATATATATTTTATCTATATCCCATGGGGTGGTGATGGGGATTCCACCCGCCTTTTAGTAGTAGCCAAAAACTGCCAAAATTAAGTCAACAAATCTAAATTAGAACTTTATTCCAAAGCTATCAAAAAATTCTAAGCCTCACCAAGAAAGAAGACCATTGCTGAGCATATTTTTGTGGGATGGGGTAGGGCAACACACTACTCCTACTCATAAAACTAGCAAAAACTAATTTTTTTGTATGAGGTGGCAGTGGGTCGCAGCCATAAAAATATTCAGCTATGTTTACGTTTCTTGGTAAGGCTTAAAAGTTTTTGAATGACCCTCGTATTTCCCCCCATGGAACATAATAATGATGGGAGAGAGTATACATAGGTATTTCAGCAGGGAATTGGAAACAATGACTGTATAACCATAGACATTCATTTTCGAATCTGCGGCTTAAGAATCAAATGGCCCGATCTAAATATTTTTGGAACCTTAAAGATCAGAGACTAACCTCTCAAATAATGTGGAAAATGTCTTTAACCACAAATAGCTCCAATAGCAGATGTAACTTGTGTATAAGAGAAGAAAATAGTATAATTAATCTTAAGGACCCAGACGACTGCTAAATACACATAACGAGCTGGTGTTTAAAAGTAAATATAAAGATGAATTTAAAATATCTTGATTGAGGGTTATCGAGGGTCCTACTCAAGATAAAAACCGAGATATTGATTTTGTGTGAATTTTATAAGTAAAAAATAACATTTATTTCTGTAATTATAGTAGTTTTTGGTGACCATAGTCAAGAGCAACTTGAAGGTTCCTTTTTCAATAGCTACTACGCTGACGTGTATGGGAGGGCGCTACTTCTTTCACTGGATTGCTCCACTTTACCCTAGATAGGTATGTATAACTCGACTTGTGATTGAACCTCAGTCTTCCGGGCCATTGGTGAACACTCTACCCATTACTTACACTTGGCTATGTAAGCCGTTGATATACTGATGTATATACATATATATATATATACTTATGTGTATAAATCTTGGCTAAGTGATCCGTAAGTAAAAGTTGGTGAACCGGAGACTCCCTTTTCAATAGCTACTACTTCTTTCACTGGATTGCTCAACTTACCCTAGATAGGTATGTATAACTCGACTTGTGATTGAACCTCAGTCTTCCAGGCCATTGGTGAACACTCTACCCATTACCTACACTTGGCTATGTAAGCCGTTGATATACTGATCCTATTTACCCAACCCCTCCGCTCGGGCAGGATATGACACAAGGTCAATTTTTAAAGCGGAGTTTAGCAGGTTTGAATTCAGAGTTTTCCTTCTCCTAGACTAGTTGCCTCACCAAGGCTGAAGAACCTAGTCTGCCCTACTATTTACCCATAGCTGGAGGGAGAATAATTGGATTCATACTTTTCCCAAGGGTATTAGTGCTATGTGTAATGCAATCAGTCTTGTCCAGGAATTGAACTCATGTCGCCGTGTCCACATCCTGTGACGATAACATTACACCACGGGCACCTCCTGATGTATATACATATATATATATATACTTATGTGTATAAATCTTGGCTAAGTGATCCGTAAGTAAAAGTTGGTGAACCGGAGACTCCCTTTTCAATAGCTACTACTTCTAGGTGTTTGGGAGGGTGCTACTCCTTTTCCTGGATTGCTCCACTTTACCCTAGATACATACTTTATAATGCTGAGTGTTAAGCAAGGAGGTATCAAATAGCATTTTTTGAGTCTTTGGCATTACTTGACTGGACTATTAGTGAACATTCTAACCATTAGGCCAATGAGTCGGTACGGGGGATTTATGTAGAGAAGGGGTTTTTGGAATCATGGAAATTAGTTTGTATTTAGAATTTTTGAATCTTTTGACCTGTTAGTTCTTTTCGACTATTTTTAGGTTAATGCTAGCGTAGATAGCTATAACTTCTACTACATAAATAAGATAGACGTTGTAATAGTACATGAATTAAAGGCATCTGATGGAAGCTGAAAGATTTTTTTCCGGAGTGTGTGGGGGGATGATAGTCCAATCAACTCCAGGATTTAACACATGTAAAAGGAGTAAACAGAAAAATAAAAAGATAATAATTTAGTTTGTAAGCTTACATTATTCAGAAAAATCTGATATATGTTCAAATTAGGATGGGTCAATTTACAGGAACACCCTGTTTCTGTGTTCTTAATTCTTTTAATACTTTATTGTTTTAACTTCCTTTCCTTTTCGCCTAAAAAAATTATTTATGTCACACACACAAACACACACACACACACACACACACACATATATATACTGTGTATCACAAAAGTGAGTACACCCCTTACATTTCTCTGTGCATAGGTTCTGAAAACTAAAATTAAAAGTAATTTTTCGACCAATCTATGACTTTCACGGCAAAAAATAAAGAAAGACCAAAGTTGATCCGATTTGAGGATTTCGAGGTCCAGACAGAGAGGAATGCACACCCAGATGCTAGAACACAACCATGATCCCTGCAACATTCAACATCACACAAACTCGTCTTAACCTTTTTACTGCAGCTTTTGATGGAAACCATGTGATCCAAAAATCACCACCTCACCTACATTCCACTTCTTCAACTCCGGCGTTCTCCTTTCCTGTCGACATAAACTTTGGTTGACTGCATAAGTCTGTGATGCACAACACAAATATTGGAACATTTTTATTTCTCGATTTTACTATCATTCAACACACGTCAAATTTCCTAAAATAAAACTACTGAACATTTTACTTCTCAATTTCCCACACATTTTCATCATCACCAACACAATTATTTGAAAATTTTGTTTATTTCTTTTTGTTAATAGAGTCATTAATTTTTTTTTCACTTTGTCTTCTTGTCATTTGATTTGCAACTCTGTGTTTTGTCCTTTCCTTACAACTCTACACTTGATATAACTTGTTGTTGGTTGATTGGTTTGGTTTTATGGCATATCAACCTTTTTAGGTTATTTAATGCCAAATACATTTTATGCAAATAGTTAGTTCTATTTCAAAAAGTTCAGTTTAGTACACAGTTTATATATCAAAAACATTTTTATTTCAAGTTATTCAGTTTATTCAAACAGTTCTAATTCAGCTAACTCAGTTTAGTCTAAGTACAAATTTTGTTTACACATAGTTAAATGTCAAAAACAGTTCTATATTAAACAATTCAGTTTAGTGTAAGTACAGTTTCAAACAATTCAGTTCAGCATAAGCATGCAGTTTAAATGTAAGTACATTTTAATTGTCAAAAACATTTCTATTTCAAGCTATTCAGTTTAGTCAAACAGTTCTAATTCAGTGTGACAAAAGTGTCAATGATGAAGTTCGCCCAGCCGAAGGTGGCCCAGCTGAAGCAAGGGGCCTTTTGGCCTTGAGTCTCCCATTGATGTTCGATGTTCATCTGGCAGTTATGCCAGACAGCCCTGCTAAAAAGCTGGGTTGCAAAGCCAACAGCAAATTAATGCTGTTGGCTTTTGCTTATATAACACACATACACACACATATATGTATATGTGTGTATATATATATATATATATATATATATATATATATATATATACGTGTGTGTGTGTGTGTGTGTGTGTGTGTGTGAGCAATTTTATTTTTGGCAATTGAAGTGTTGCAACAATTAATTATTTTTCTGCTTATAACTTTCTTTTCCTGTTCATTATTATATATTTATTTGTTCATATCTATCTATCTATCTATCTATCTATCTATCTATCTATCTATCGATCTATCTATCTATCATCAATAGTAGCAACAAAAACATTATTCTTGTAAATTCAGGCTTGTTGGCTGGGGCGATAGAATATGCTGACTGCATCTCTGCGGTGGGTTAAGACTCCCCCAGCTACAAATGAATGTCCTGGAATCTAATGGTAAGGCTCCAGTTCTCTTGCTTCATTGTTATTACACCCAGGTTTACTATGACCCAGTGTGGTAGTACCTGTTAGGGTCTCATCTATGGGTCAAATAGAATTGTTTATTCATTTAACAGCATGAAAACAATTGAATGATGTCAGATTGAATTGGTAGCATTACATAGCAATACTTGAAAACATTTAACAGTGTGCAAACAAATGAGAAGATATAGCATTAAATAACCTATAAGTATTGATATGCCATAAAACTAAACCAACTTGTGAGTAGATTACCGAATGCCTAATCAAAAGATGCTCATTTCTTTGGCTCCCCACTGTATGTTTAATTTTACTGGTTGCATCTATCTGTGTCATTCTGTTCATAACTCTCTCTCTCTCTCTCTTGATCTCTCTCTCTCTAACTCTTGTTCGATTTATCTATCTATCTAGCTATCTATCAATCTCATTTTGCTCATTACTCTCTCTCTCTCTCTCTCTCTCTCTCTCTCACTGTCCCTTTCTCTCTCTCTCGCTCTCTACCTGTCTATCTCATTCTGTTTAATAATCTATCTATCTATCTCATTCTGTTCATTACTCTCTCCCTCTCTCTTTCACTCTCTCTCTCTCTCTCTCTCTCTCTCTCTCTTGATCTATCTATCTTATTCTGTTCATAATTCTCTCTCTCTCTCTCTCTTTCACACTCTGCTCATCCCTAATGGTACCAACCAGCAATACTATTCATGTAAGTACATTACCAAATACAATTATCAATCTCATTCTGTTCATTACAATCTCTCTCTCTCTCTCTCTCTCTCTCTCTCTCTCATTTTGTTCATAACTCTCTCATCATCTCTCTCTCTCTCTCTCTCTTTCACACCTTGCTCATCCCTAATGGTACCAACCAGCAATACTATTCATGTAAGTACATTACCAAATACAATTATCAATCTCATTCTGTTCATTACAATCTCTCTCTCTCTCTCTCTCTCTCTCTCATTTTGTTCATAACTCTCTCATCATCTCTCTCTCTCTCTCTCTCTCTCTTTCACACCTTGCTCATCCCTAATGGTACCAGCCACCAATACTTTTCATGTAAGTATATTACCAAATACAATTATCAATCTCATTCTGCTCATTACAATCTCTCTCTCTCTCTCTCTCTCTCTCTCTCTCTCTCTCTCTCTCATTTTGTTCATAACTCTCTCATCATCTCTCTCTCTTTCACACCTTGCTCATCCCTAATGGTACCAGCCACCAATACTTTTCATGTAAGTATATTACCAAATACAATTATCAATCTCATTCTGTTCATTACAATCTCTCTCTCTCTCTCTCTCTCTCTCTCTCATTTTGTTCATAACTCTCTCATCATCTCTCTCTCTCTCTCTCTTTCACACCTTGCTCATCCCTAATGGTACCATCCACCAATACTATTCATGTAAGTACATTACCAAATACAATTATCAATCTCATTCTGCTCATTACAATCTCTCTCTCTCTCTCTCTCTCTCTCTCATTTTGTTCATAACTCTCTCATCATCACCTCTCTCTCTCTCTCTTTCACACCTTGCTCATCCCTAATGGTACCAGCCACCAATACTTTTCATGTAAGTACATTACCAAATACAATTATCAATCTCATTCTGCTCATTACAATCTCTCTCTCTCTCTCTCTTTCTCTCTCTCATTTTGTTCGTAACTCTCTCATTATCTCTCTCTCTCTCTCTTTCACACCCTACTCATCCCTAATGGTACCAGCCACCAATACTTTTCATGTAAGTACATTACCAAATACAATTATCAATCTCATTCTGTTCATTACAATCTCTCTCTCTCTCTCTCTCTCTCTCTCTCTCTCTCTCTCATTTTGTTCATAACTCTCTCATCATCTCTCTCTCTCTCTCTCTTTCACACCTTGCTCATCCCTAATGGTACCATCCACCAATACTATTCATGTAAGTATATTACCAAATACAATTATCAATCTCATTCTGTTCATTACAATCTCTCTCTCTCTCTCTCTCTCTCTCTCTCTCTCTCTCTCTCTCTCTCTCTCTCTCTCTCATTTTGTTCATAACTCTCTCATCATCTCTCTCTCTCTCTCTCTTTCACACCTTGCTCATCCCTAATGGTCATCCACCAATACTATTCATGTAAGTACATTACCAAATACAATTATCAATCTCATTCTGCTCATTACAATCTCTCTCTCTCTCTCTCTCTCTCATTTTGTTCATAACTCTCTCATCATCACCTCTCTCTCTCTCTCTTTCACACCTTGCTCATCCCTAATGGTACCAGCCACCAATACTTTTCATGTAAGTACATTACCAAATACAATTATCAATCTCATTCTGCTCATTACAATCTCTCTCTCTCTCTCTCTCTCTCTTTCTCTCTCTCATTTTGTTCGTAACTCTCTCATTATCTCTCTCTCTCTCTCTTTCACACCCTACTCATCCCTAATGGTACCAGCCACCAATACTTTTCATGTAAGTACATTACCAAATACAATTATCAATCTCATTCTGCTCATTACAATCTCTCTCTCTCTCTCTCTCTCTCTTTCTCTCTCTCATTTTGTTCGTAACTCTCTCATTATCTCTCTCTCTCTCTCTTTCACACCCTACTCATCCCTAATGGTACCAGCCACCAATACTTTTCATGTAAGTATATTACCAAATACAATTATCAATCTCATTCTGTTCATTACAATCTCTCTCTCTCTCTCTCTCTCTCTCTCTCTTTTTGTTCATAACTCTCTCATTATCTCTCTCTCTCTCTCTCTCTTTCACACCCTACTCTAATGGTACCAACCACCAATACTTTTCATGTAAGTATATTACCAAATACTTGATAAAAAAAATGGCTCATTTCTTTTTCTTACCACTGTATGTTCAATTCTGCAGTTTGGATCTACTCAGATGCACATAGGTTGCATCTACATTTGTGGAGATTAAAGAGATGCTGATGAGTGGAAAGCAGTTTCCTAGTAAGCAGTTCTTAATAAAGCAACAAGGTTAATGGTGCTAATTCCCAGTTGCATAGTTCTACAGTCCTTTCCTTGATCTCACCATCATTAATCACATAAGGAGTCATTGGATGATTTGGAGGAACAAGATAAGAAGCAAATCTTGAGATAAACAATTTTCTTTGATGCTTTTCAATAATTTTACTGAACGGATGCCCACAAACGCCCCTAATCATGAAACTTCCTGGCTCATGTGCTCTTTGATCTACTCCCCTCATGTTAAAGAAACAATCAGTTCTCTCTCTGAAAACCCACAGTTTCTATTAACCTGTTTGTATACTATGAATTTGTCGACTTTAGATAGAAGGCAGCATAGACATTTGAGCCGTCTTAAATCCAAGATATACACAAGATGGTCATAATTAATACAAATGGTTTGGTAAAGATTGGGATTATCAGTTTTAAGAAGTGAATGGGAACAAAGAATATATTTTTGCCGGCCATTAGGCTTAATACTTAGACCTATTGTATCCTATTATATCCTGTCCTATCTATCTATCTATCTATCTATCTATCTCATTCTGCTCATAACTCTCCCTCTCTCTTTCTCTGTCTATCTATTTATCTATCTATCTATCTATCATTTTCTTTGACTTTATTTCTTTGGATTGGACTTGTATGCACCTACTGACAGACAGATAGATAGATAGATAGATAGATAGGAATAGACATAGATAGATAGATAGATATGAACAGACTGGGACAGATATATAGATAGATATATATGAATACACATTGATAGATAGATAGATATGAACAGAATGAGTAACTGACAACTGGAGCACTTAACTGTAAAAAAATGAGGTGATCATAACAAAACAAAATGGCAAATATTGTTCTTTCTTATAGTAAAATTAAATTTCAAATTTGATCTATTTGGCCTTTTTTATTTACATTCTAAACTTGATAGATCATTTTGATCATTTTTATGTGTACACACACACACATATATATATATATATGTGTGTGTGTGTGTGTGTGTGTGTGTGTGTGTGCATAATTTTCTTTTACTGTAAGGCCAAACATGTCATTATATATATATATATATATATATATATATATATATATATACATATATATATATTGATAAGTTATCAGAGTCAGATTTTCAGTTGACCAATATAAATATATGGCAGTGAAAGAATAAGTGCTCACTTTATATATATATATATATATATATATATATATATATGTATACATAAACAATTTTATTTGTGGCGATAGAAGTGTTGCAACTATCAGTTTCACTCTATTCATAACTTTCTCTTACTGTTCATTAATATTTGTTATGGTTTGTTTCTATCAATCTATCTATCTATCTATCTATCTCAATTCGCTTGTTTCTCTCTCTCTCTCTCTCTCTCTCTCTCTCTCTCTCTATCTATCTATCTATCTATCTATTTAACTTTGTTTCATGTCTTATTTTTCATGCTTGAAATATATTCTGATGCTACTCTGTATTTGTGCATATTCTATAAAGATCTATATATATATATGTATATATACATACATATATATGTATATATATATATACGACGAGTCAAAAGTATTCGACGACCCTCAACATTTTTTATTTCTCATCCTAAAAGTCTTATTTTGAATGAAACAAGGTAAGTACCACAATGGTTTTATTTATCATACTAAATACAAGTCTTCCTGAGCCACATTAGATATAATCAAAACCAAAAAGAACCAAAAAAAATCTCAAAAAGATTCTTAAACTTTTGGTTTAGTAAAATGACTCCCTCCTTTCACTGTTATCACTGCTTTACCGATTCTTGCCATTCTCTCAACCAAAGACTAGAGGTAAACTAAAGATAGTTCTTCCCAGCTTTCCTGCAACAGTTGCCAGAAGTGAGTGGCATTTATGGCTTGTTTAGCTTTAACTTTTCGGTCAAGTTCACCCCACACCTTTTCAATGGGATTCAAGTCCACAGATTGTGCTGGCCAAGACATATGAAGTACATGTTACTAGTATGCTTTGAGGCATTATCTTACATTACAAATCCTTGAGCCACAAGCAGCATTCCAGATAGGATCATGTGATGCTACAGTAAGCTGTGATACCCAGTCTGATTCAATTTGCCCTACACCTGGTGCAAATCCCCAACTTTGCAATTAACAAAACCCCCTCGTACCGCGACAGAACTTCCTCCATGCTTTACAGTTTGTGTGATATGTGGGGTTTCAGCTCTTTCACCAACTCTTTGCCGCACATATATCCTCCTACTGGACCAAAAAATTTTGAGCTTTGATTCATCAGTCAAAAGGACTCTATTCCACTGCTCAATAGTTCAGTCTTCTTGTGGCTTGGCCTACTGGAGCCTTCAAACATTGTTTTGTTTCCTCAGCATTTCTGCCATATAAGCTAACTTCTTTGCACAGTGGATGTTGACATATTTTTTTTCATGACATTGGTTCAGTTGTATAGAGATGTTTGGAGCAGTCAGCCTTCTTTCACACAAGCAGGTCACTCTGATGAAATTGTTCTCTGCATAGGTAAAACAGGTAGTATCTAGAAAGTAGTAATTCAACAAAATATATAGTCTAATGTGAGCTCAACTATTGGAAAACGTTTTATTCATACTCCGTACTAAAGAAGAAAAAAGCCTCCAAATCAATTTTTCAAAAGATCTCTGGTTATACTTAAGTTAGAATTACTGAGAAAGACTTTTTTTTAGTATAATGAATAAAACCATTGTGGTGCTTGACTTGTTTCATTCAATATAACACTTTTAGGATGAGAAATCAAAATTTTTGTGGATGGCCACATACTTTCAACAGGTAGTATATATATATATATATAAAACAGTAAAACAATGAAGGACCCTTTTCCTCCTACTCTTTTCAAGTTGGGAACACCGGAAATTTAACTAAAAATGGGGTATATATATGTAACACATAAGCAGAATGGCTAGATAGAGAGAAAAAATATATATATATATAGAGAGAGAGAGAAAGTGATAGAGAGAGATAGAGAATTTGTCTTATCCCTTCTGGTCATTTTTTGTTCATGCAAACAGTAAGTAAGTAAGTAAAGTTAGCGACCATAGTCGAGGGTGACCCGAAGGCTCCCTTTTCGATAGCTACTACACCAAGGTGTAGGGGAGGGCGCTACTCCATTCCCAGGATTGCTCCACTTTACCCTTGAACCGTACCTTATAATGCTGAGTGTTAAGCAAGGTGGTATCAAGTACCATTTTTAAAGTCTTTGGTATGACTCGACCTGGGATTGAACCCAGGTCTCCCGGGCCATTGGCGAACACTCAAACTCTACAACATTGAAACTATGTTAATAATATTGATGTGTTGCTGTCCAGAATTATGTAAACCTCTTTCATATATTTACATATATTTTATTTTTTGTTACAAAGTCAAGATTAGAGCAGTTGTATTATCGTGATATTGCCTTCTGCAATACCAATTGATCTCGATGTGTAGTCTGTAGGGCAGCTGGTACAGATGATTTAGTTTTTAAAATAAAATAAAAAGCATTAAGAAAATATGGCTTTTACTTATACATATATATAAGTAAAAGCCATATATATATATATATATATATATATATATATATATATATAAGTATTTTTGGTCCAGTTAAACCGGAGTTGGGAGTAATTCCATGAGGACAAGAAGTTATTCAAGCATGAATATTTAAAATTTTCCTGGTAAAGAGCTCAATTTTTTTTTATATCAAAAAGATCTGAAGAAGTCCAGTTACTTTTTTCGTGCTTTTGGAAATTTCAAAAATGCGTAACAGGATTGAAATAAATTTATAATCCTATGTGACCGGTTTCGTTGTTTTTCTTAAAGTATCTGAACAAGTCCTGGCAGCAACACCCCACAAGACACCAACTGTACGGCCACCTGCCCCCTATCACGAAATCTATTCAAGTTAGGCGAACCAGACATGCAGGACATTGCTGGAGAAGCAGAGATGAACTCATAGGAGATGTACTCTTATGGATCCCCACACACGGCCGCGCAAAAGCAGGACGACCAGCACGAACGTACATTCAGCAGCTATGTGAGGATACAGGTTGTTGTCCTGAAGACCTACCTAGGGCGATGAACGATAGGGAGGAGTGGCGAGAGAGGGTCAGGGATATCCGTGCTGCCAGCACGATATGATGATGATGATGATGATATATAGCTGATGAATATTTGTACGTGCAATCAGCAACTGATATTCTTTAACTCTGTAATTGAAACTGACAAAAATAACAAGGTAGTAGATAAGAGCATGGTGGGTGCTAAAGCCGAAGAAATGTTAAATGTCTTCTTGCATGACCCACTTAACCTAGACTCTTGTGCAACGTGTCAAATTGATCAAAAACCTGCAGAGAAGGTCAAGAACGCACCAATTGAAAATGTGTGGCTGTTCCTTGTCTGACTGTTCGTGTGTCTCTTTACTGCCAGTGTGTTTTTAATCAGCAAGATACAACGGAGGATCTAATCAAGCAACCAGGTATAAATTTGGTCTTGAAATATGTAAAGTGTTTAACGAATGTCTATAAATAAGCAGTGGTAAATTATGAGGACACTGACATCCCACGTGTACTTGGGTTCAACAATGATCAGGAGAGAAGATGATGAAATAATGCCTGTCAGTCTTTTTTATTCAATGTGTTAGTGTCGTCTGGTGCTTTTTATATATTGATGAGGATTATGAATGTAATCTTTGATACTCTTGTTTTCCGGCACACAAAAGAAAAATACAGCAGAATTGTCAAGAGGTTTACTTTGGTTTGGTTTGTTTTTATGGTATATCAACCATTGTGGGTTATTTAATGCCAAATCCTCTTTATACATATATATTAAATATGTATGACTTGTTTTGTTTCAGTTTTATGGTATATCAACCATTGTTGGTTATTTAATGCTAAATCCTCTTGGTACATATATATTAAATATACATGATTTGGTTTGGTTGGGTTTTATGGTATATCAACCCTTGCAGGTTATTTAATGCCAAATCCTCTTTATACATATATATTAAATGTATATGATTTGATTTAGTTGGGTTTTATGGCATATCAACCATTGTAGGTTATTTAATGCCAAATTCTCTTTATACATATATATTAAATGTATATGATTTGGTTTGGTTGGGTTTTATAGCATATCAACCATTGTAGGTTATTTAATGCCAAATTCTCTTTACACATATATATTAAATATATATGATTTGGTTTGGTTGGGTTTTATGGCATATCAACCATTGTAGGTTATTTATTGCCAACGTTTTGTTGATAACATTTTAAAATGAGCCTGAGCACATTTTGTACACTGTTAAATGATTTTAAGTATTTCTATTAAACACAAATAGTTCTATTTCCTATTAATCATTCGTTTGCATATGTAAGTGAATAATTTGTTGGTAATTTCATTTTTAAATGAGTTAGAACTAATTTGTTTGCCCACAAGTATTGCTATTGTTTCTACACAGTAAAATGGTTTCAATTATTGTTATCTAGCACTAATATATCTCGAAGACTATCTGAATTAGATGAACAAAACATGTTGGAAGCTGCTGGAGGAGCAAGGACGAACTCATCAGCGATGTTCTCCAATAGACCCTTTCACATGGACACGCAAGTGAAGGACAACCAGCTAGAACTTATACAGAAACTCTGTACGAACAGTGCTTTTAGCCTAGAAAATCTGCCAGAAGCGATGGATGATAGGCGAGAAAGAGTTAGGGAAATCCGTGCTAGCAGCACAACATGATTGTGATGATGATGATGATGAGGCCTCATTACAGGGAGTACATAACTGTCTGTCCAAAATTCTAATGATTCAGCAAAAATGAAAGTTTATGGTCATGAAGTTTTTTATGCAAAACACAAAAATTTGTCTAAAAACTTGGACAATTTTATGGCTTCTATAGTCTTTTTTGAGTTACGCAACCTGTCAGTATGGAAAATCTATTGGCCTGAACAATTTTCTTTTTTAAATAAAATTAGCATTTTTAAAATTGTTTTCTGCATTTTCTTAATAGCAATAAAATATTATAATCTATTTTCTTACCAAATTTTTTAATCAATTTTCTTGTAACATAATGGCCGAGGGATTTCGGTCTATGCCTTTGGGTTTAGTTAGGCTGAGAACCTTTCGGCTCAGCACATGGGTTACTTAGGTACAATATTAACACAGGGATTTCGCGCGCACGCGCAGAGTGAACGGGTCACTCAGAGATATCACAATAGCCCAGTTGGGAAACGGAGGCTAGCGAGTGCGAATGACGTCACGCACTGGAAGTGCGCGGAGGATTTGGGGAGATTTTGAAAAAGTCAGTTAGATGAGATGAGACCTGCCTCGGGGGAAGTTGGTTTTTGCTTGCTCGTGGAGACCTTTGTGGCGGGTGCCAAACATGTTGGGGTGGGGCAGATGAAAAAGCCAGAATAGAAAGATTGTGTTTCTCTCTCCTTATGTCGAAAAACCTTTAAACTCAAAGGTAATAAAAAGTTTCGTACCTGAACAAAGAAGTTGTTACGTTTTTCGAATTTCGAGATTCCCATGTTCTATCCTGATGGACATTCGATGTACGTTTCACACATAGCCATATCATGGCTATGGTACATTCTTACCAAATATTATAATCTATTTTCTTACCAAATATTATAATCTCCTTTAATACCAAACATAATAATCTATTTTCTTACCAAATATTATAATCTATTTTCTTACCAAATATTATAATCTCCTTTATTACCAAACATCATAATCTATTTTCTTACCAAATATTATAATCTCCTTTAATACCAAACATCATAATCTATTTTCTTACCAAATATTATAATCTATTTTCTTACCAAATATTATAATCTCCTTTATTACCAAACATCATAATCTATTTTCTTACCAAATATTATAATCTCCTTTAATACCAAACATCATAATCTATTTTCTTACCAAATATTATAATCTCCTTTAATACCAAACATCATAATCTATTTTCTTACCAAATATTATAATCTATTTTCTTACCAAATATTATAATCTCCTTTATTACCAAACATCATAATCTATTTTCTTACCAAATATTATAATCTCCTTTAATACCAAACATCATAATCTATTTTCCTACCAAATATTATAATCTCCTTTATTACCAAACATCATAATCTATTTTCTTACCAAATATTATAATCTCCTTTATTACCAAACATCATAATCTATTTTCTTACCAAATATTATCATATTTACCAACTCGGGCAGTTCAATTTTTAAGCGGAGTTTTCAGAGTTGTCCTTCTAGACTAGTTGCCTTTCCAAGGCTGAAGAACATAGTCTGCCCTACTATTTCCTCATAGCCGGAGGGAGAATAATTGGATTCATACCTTTCCAAAGGGTATTAGTGCAATGTGAAATGCAATCAGTCTCATCCAGGATTTGAACTCGTGTCGCCGTGTCCATTTCCTATGGCGATAACCATGGCACCATGGGCACCTCCTCAAATATTGCAATCTATTTTATTACCAAATATTATATTGCCCAGTCGGCTTCTCTGCAGAGGGGTAAGACCCCTAACAAGTGTCCTGGATATGAAACTAAACAATCTGATGGTGAGTTTCCAGTAATACTGGAGCTTTGGGGAATGCGCAGAACCTTTTTTTTGCCATCGTTCCTAGGTCCACTCGGGCCCGGAGTTGTAGCACCTGATAAAGGTCCTATCTATGGGTTGAATAGAACTGAACTTACTTGCCACACAAGAATCAGAACCATATTTTAATGTGTCTTTTTTTCTTTGATGGGATGCTTTCATACGATAAGGACTTTGACCCCGGGAAAATTCTAAAATTCGGTCTAAAAACATGTTTAAAATATATCTAATGGAGCTCTTGGAAGCCAAAACAAAAGCTGTAAAACATCACCCAGCCAATGCACACAGAGACCATTTTGGGGGCATACTCATTCATGACCAATACACACTATATATATATATATATATATATATATATATATATATATATGTGTGTGTGTGTGTTTAATGTCAATGAAAGAAAACTCAACGATCAGTTACTCCGCAATTATATATTCATTTTTTCTAGCCGTGTTTATTTCGTTTCGCTTTTTCAGATGGTTAAACTAGTCACACGGAGAAATCAACGTTGTTAGATAGAAACGAAATTTTTTTTTTATAAAAACCCAATAAAGGAATAAATAAATTAATAAAAAAAATAAAATAAATTTATTAAGAAATAAAAAATTGAACGGCCAGACCACTGCTTGTAAGAACACGTGTGATTTCATGTCAAGAGAAAGAGAGAATGAGAGAGAGCGAAAGAGAGTGAGAAAAAGAAAAAGAGAAAGAGAGGAAAAGAGAGAAGGAGAGAGAGAGAGAGAGAGAAAGAGAGTGAGAGAAAGAGAAAGAGAGAAGAAGAGAGAAAGAGAGAGAAAAAGAGAGGGGGAGAGAGAAAGATAGAGAGAAAGAGAATGAGAGAGAAAGAGAGAGGAAGAGAGAAAAAAGAGAGAGGGGGAGAGAGAAAGAGAAAGCGAAAGAGACTGAGAGAAAGAGACAAATAGAAAGAAAGAGAAACAGGAAGAGAAATAGTCGGGGAGGGAGAAAGAGGGAGAGAGGGGAAGGGAGAAAGAGAGAGAGAGAGAGAGAGAGAGAGAGAGAGACGAATAAAAGTGTTGAAACCAGTCGGACTATTTCTTCGCCATTGGTTATTTTTTCATTGTTCTTAACTAGTTTCGACCTTATGTTATCGCAAGGAGAAAAGTTTTTCTGGAAAAAAAGTTTTTCTTTTTATAAAAAAAGATTTTTCTCAGAAGAGTTGATTAGACACACAAGCTTTGTTCCTGGTCAATTGTGTTTTACGGCACATCAACCCTTGTTTAAAGCTGAATCCTGTCTATACATATATATTGAATATGTATGATTTGTAGGTAACATTTACAGGTAATATTATTCTCAAATGAGCCAGAGCTCATTTGTTTACACCATGAAATAGTTTTAACTATTGCTATTTAACGCTGATAGTTCTATTTACATATAATTAAATAGTTTTACGTATTGCTAGTTAACACGAATTATAAAAGAAATTTAAATAACAAAATTTAATATGAAGCAAATGACACTAAAGCCAAATTTAGTAATTTACTGGGTAAAGTTTTAGGGGGTTATATTGAGTAGTTTCAAACGGTAAGTTCCGCAGTTTTCTGGTTCGGATATTGATTTAAAAAAAATAACACCGACAACTGCCTTTCTAACAAGAAAAAGCTGGCCGTTTAATAAGGGAATCAACCTTTTCTTATTATACAAATCTTCCCTAGGTTTTTGTATTTTGCACTTTTAAACACCCATCGTTGATCACTAATATCATCCCTCATTGTCTTGATGATGGTTCATTAGAACCGAAACGCTATAGTGTCGACTTTGCTTCTCAATAAATTCCTCCTTCTACTTGGATTACCTTGTTATCAATTTTTCTTTATATATTGTCGGATTATACTCCATTATGTGCTATAATCAAACGGGGGACATCTCCACTCTAGACGGAACCCCTCTTAAACTAGTAGACAAATTCACTTACCTAGGAAGCAGCGTCGAATTAACCGAAAAGGACATCGACACGAGGTTAACGAAAGCATGGACAGCTATCAATAGGCTATCGATTATATGGAAATCAGACCTAACCGATAAAATGAAACGCAGTTTCTTCCAGGCAGCGGTCACATCGATATTGCTATATGGCTGCACTACATGGACGCTAACAAAACGGCTGGAGAAGAAGCTAGACGGCAATTACACAAGAATGCTACGTGCAATCTTGAACAAGTCCTGGCGGCAACACCCCACAAGACACCAACTGTACGGCCACCTGCCTCCTATCACGAAAACTATTCAAGTTAGACGAACCAGACATGCAAGACACTGCTGGAGAAGCAGGGACGAACTCATAAGAGATGTACTCTTATGGATCCCCACACATGGCCGTGCAAAAGCAGGACGACCAGCACGAACATACATTCAGCAGCTATGTGAGGATATGGGATGTTGTCCTGAAGACCTACCTAGGGCGATGAACGATAGGGAGGAGTGGCGAGAGAGGGTCAGGGATATCCGTGCTACCAGCGCGATATGATGATGACTTACTTCCATATATATATATATATATATATACCTGAAGTTGTGGTATTCAAGTTATGGTTATCTTGTGTGCGCCTGACTATTTTCTACCAGTTTCTTGCTAGCTCCATTATCCCTGTTTATTTATAAATGGAGTTTTAATAAAAGCATTTCTTATTCTTACTGCCTCTTTCCCGAGACAGAAGCCAGAAAACAGAAAATAATAAAGATGGCAAGCAGCAATGCGGTATGGTGATTATTGTTGGTTTTGAGGAATATTGAAAGTCAGATTCAATCTACCTTCCTGAACTATGACTCCTCCCAACCGTTCACACCCGACACAACAAAACAAAAGAGAAAAAGAAGACAAAAAAAAAAAAAGAAGATGCACAAAGAAAGAAGAATCAATTGTCAGAAAAGAGACAGAAGATCAGAAAAAGAAGAGAATCTTGTCAGTTTTCTTACAAGTATTGCTTTTAAACGTTCAAACTTTGATTGGCATGGCCCATGAAGAAACGCCTCAGCAATTTGAAGAAACGATCTTCTCTATCTTTTGCTCAGCTCACTTGCCAATTCCCTTGTGGTCTAGTAGGATTCACTTCCCCTTCTTTTTTTTTTCCTTTAAAATAAAAAACATTCTTTCATCTTTTTTTTTCTTTTTCCTTTTTTTATTTCTTGATCTTCCTTCCGTTTGAAATTTTTCTGGTGACACTATCTTTTTTTTTTCTTTCTTTTGCTTTTTTCCTTACTTCTACGGAATCTTTCTTTTCCTCTTTTTCTTTCCCTCTTTTTCCAATCTTCTATCTTTTTTTTATCTTTCTTTTACTTTTTTCTTTTCCTTTGCTTCTCTTTTATCTTTTTCTTTGTTTGACTTGTTTTTTTTTATTCTCTTATACCTTTCTCCTTCTTTTGTCACTCATTCTCCCTTGTTTTCACTTCATTCTCCCTCTCTTTTTTTATCTCTATTTCTTTCTTCTTCCTTTATACTTATTTTCAACTTTCTATATTTGCTCTTTCTTTTAGCTCACTTGTATTTTGTAGCAATTTCTCTTTCTTTCTTTCTTTCTTTCTTTCTTTGTCATATTTTACTTTCTTTCTTTCTCTACTATCTTTCACTAAGTCTTACTTTGTTTCTTTCTTTCTTTGTCATATTTCACTTTCTTTCTTTCTTTCTTTCTTTCTTTCTTTCTTTCTTTCTTTCTTTCTTTGTCATATTTCACTTTCTTTCTTTCTTTCTTCCTTTCTTTCTTTCTTTCTTTCTTTCTTTCTTATTTCGTATTTTAAACCTTTTTATGTCTCTTTCTTCTTTCATCTTCATTTTTTCTCTTTCTTTCTTTTCATCTCCTTTTTCTGAAGATCCTTTTCTAATATATCTCTTCCTCTTGTTCTGAGTTTAGTTTTCTTTCTTTCTTTCTTTCTTTCTTTCTTTCTTTCTTTCTTTCTTTCTTTCTTAAAATCTGAATTCAAAAAAATACAAAAACAAATAATCTAAACAAAACAAAAAGAAAAAAAAAGAATTGATTCTTCTAAATTTTTAATTCTGATTTAAAGGTGAGATTATTCTATCTATAAATATTTTCCAATGTTTTTGACATATTTCTTTCATTTATTGGTATTTCAAATCCTCTATTTAAAGCAAAAAATAAAGATGATAAGCCAAAGATTCTGTGATAGCAGAACTTTCAAATCCTAATCTTTATGTGAAATTGTTTATTTTATAGATTTTTGTTTTCATTTCATTCAATTTAATCTTCTATTTCGGTTATGAGAGGCGGTGGGGGTGCTTTCATTTTTTTTTTTTTTACAGTGAAACAGACAATTGTATGTAATGGTATAATTAAAGTATTGACTACGACTACAAAAATGAAGAGAAAAACTTCTAGCATTTTGCTGTTCACCAATTTCAAATTCAAAAGCCAGATTTTCCTTGGTGTTGGTTTTATTCATATATTCTGCTTTTCATACATTTATCCTTTCACTCATTCCTTCTTTTATATAGTCTCAATTTCATTCAGTTTTCCTCTCCACTAATTCCTTCTTTTATATATTCTCAATTTCATTCAGTTTTCTTCTATACTCATCCCTTCTTTTATATATTCTCAATTTCATTCAGTTTTCATCTATACTCATTCCTTCTTTTATATATTCTCAATTTCATTCTCTTTTTCCTCTCCACTAATTCCTTCTTTTATATAGTCTCAATTTCATTCAGTTTTCCTCTCCACTAATTCCTTCTTTTATATATTCTCAATTTCATTCAGTTTTCTTCTATACTCATCCCTTCTTTTATATATTCTCAATTTCATTCATTTTTCCTCTCCACTAATTCCTTCTTTTATATATTCTCAATTTCATTCATTTTCCTCTCTACTAATTCCTTCTTTTATATATTCTCAATTTCATTCAGTTTTCTTCTATACTCATTCCTTCTTTTATATATTCTCAATTTCATTCAGTTTTCCTCTCCACTAATTCCTTCTTTTATATATTCTCAATTTCATTCTCTTTTTCCTCTCCACTAATTCCTTCTATTATATATTCTCAATTTCATTCTCTTTTTCCTCTCCACTAATTCCTTCTTTTATATATTCTCAATTTCATTCAGTTTTCTTCTATACTCATTCCTTCTTTTATATATTCTCAATTTCATTCATTTTTCCTCTCCACTAATTCCTTCTTTTATATATTCTCAATTTCATTCTCTTTTTCCCCTCCACTAATTCCTTCTTTTATATATTCTCAATTTCATTCATTTTCTATCCACTAATTCCTTCCATTATAAATTCTCTGTTTTATTCATTTGTCTATCAACTCATTCATTTTGTTATTTTTTCAGTTTTAATTCATTTCTTTCTCTCCTTCTCATTCATTCTGTTGTGTTCTCACTTTCATTCATTTTTGATCTCTTCATATTTCTTCTCTTCTTTCTTTTATTCATTATTTCTTCTCTTTTCCATTCTTTTTTGTCTCCTCATTCCTACTCTTTTTCTTTCCCTTTTTTTCATCAATGCATTTTTTCTGTTATTTGATCTCTCCTTCATTCTGTTTTTCTTTCGAGCGATTCCTTATGCTGCTTGTTTTCCCTTTCATTCCCTTTTTTTCATTCTACTCATTCTTTCGGTTATTTGTTCTCTCTTTCATTCCTTTTTTCATTCTACTCATTCTTTTTGTAATTTGTTTTCTCTTTCATTCCCTTTTTTATTCTACTCATTCTTTTGATTATTCGTTCTCTTTTTTGTTCACTTTATTCATTCTACTCATTCTTTTGGTTATTCGTTCTTTCTTTCGTTCACTTTTTTCATTCTACTCATTCTTTTGGTTATTCCTTCTCTCTTTCATTCCCCTCTCTTCATTCTACTCATTCTTTTGGTTATTCGTTCTTTCTTTTGTTCACTTTTTTCATTCTACTCATTCTTTTGGTTATTCCTTCTCTCTTTCATTCCCCTCTCTTCATTCTACTCATTCTTTTGGTTATTTGTTCCCTCTTTCATTCCCCTTTTTTATTCTACTCATTCTTTTGGTTATTCCTTCTCTCTTTCATTCCCCTCTCTTCATTCTACTCATTCTTTTGGTTATTTGTTCCCTCTTTCATTTCCCTTTTTTATTCTACTCATTCTTTCGGTTATTTGTTCTCTCTTTCATTCCTTTTTTTTCATTCTACTCATTCTTTTGGTAATTCGTTCTCTCTTTTGTTCACTTTTTTCATTCTACTCATTTTTTTAGTTATTCGTTCTCTCTTTCATTTCCCTTTTTTCATTCTACTCATTCTTTTGGTTATTTGTTTTCTCTTTCCTTCCATTTTTTATTCTACTCATTCTTTCGGTTATTTGTTCTCTCTTTCTTTCCTTTTTTTTTTCATTCTACTCATTCTTTTGGTTATTCGTTCTTTCTTTCATTTCTTTTTTTTTATTCATTTTCGTCTGTTATTTATTCTCTCTTTTATTTCATTTTTTCTTTCATCACTTTCCTTCTGTCAAATATCATTCTCGATACTTAGAACCAAACTAAGTTATAACAATAATCAGTAGTTGTCATTTCGTTTAATACTTTTGACCAAAAAGTGTAAACATTAAATGCCAGATGTCATGTTAGCAGTGTTCTATCCAAGAAATAATTTCAAACCAGCACTAGATAACCTATAAACTTGTTAAGCAGTCTTAGTATCTGCAGTCCATGATGATATTGACACATCTATCTAGGAAGGAGTGAAGGATTCAAATTTGCATTTCATAGTTATCTCTGTCCTATAAAGAACGTAGAAAATCAAAATGATTTTCTTACCCTACAAAATTTCCATTCGGTAACAAATTGGACTGGAAATTGATTTATTTTCTATATTAGAGTTTTGTTACTGTAATATTCCAATGAAAATCTCTCTATGATTTTTGATGGTTTACAGTTTCAAGGAAACAGAATGAGAATTTTGATAAAAAATCTGTTTCAAAAGTATCCCATCCGAAAGTTGCATTTATCCAGATAGAAACGAACAATAAATTAAATGTCTATTTTCTTGGAAATAGTCCCCTTGGAACTCTGGTGAGTTTCCCATTGATTGAAACACCTCTGTCATTCTTATTTAGATAGGGTATGAAGCAGTAGTGTCATATTTCTTCTAAAAGTCCTCTACATCAACAAGTCTTACTCTAAGGAATGAATTTTTAATTTAGGATTGCCCAATCAGCTGGGGCTGTAAATTATACCGACTGCTTCTCTGCAGAAAGGTAAGACAACCCCAACGTGTGTCCTGGATATTACTCTAAATGATCTGGTGATGAGGTTCTGGTAATGCTGGGGCTTTAGGAAATGCAGAGTCACTGCCATCACTTCCAGGTCCACTCTGGCCTGGAGTTGTAGCCCCTGACAGGGTCCTATCTATGGTTCAAAAAGAAATAAACACTAAACTTATGCTAAAATGAATTGTTTGAAATAGAACTGTTGTTACTATTAATTGAACTGTTTTGACATTTATCTGCATGTAAATAAAAGAGCTATACTTACACTAAGCTGAACTGTTTGAAATAGAACTGTTTTTGTCATTTAAACTGTGTATTCATGCTAAACTGAACTTTTTAAAATGGAACTGTTTTTTGTCGTTTAAACTGACTACTTATGCTAAATTGAATGGCTTGAAATATTATTGCTTTTTATCATTCAAACTGTTTACCTATACTAAACTGATCTATTTGAAATAGAACTATTTTTGTCATTTAAACTGTGTACTTATACTAAACTGAATTGTTTGAAATAGAACTGTTTATATGTATAAAAATGGATTTGGCATTAAATAATCTAGAATGGTTGATATGCCATAAAACCAAACCAAATAAATTAAGGAAACAACAAAAAGGCTGATGATTATCAAGGGTGTTGCACTTGCGCAATCCTGTGTTTCACAAAAAAAACTGCCATGCAAAAATACAGAAATGAGCCTCAGAATTTAAACGAAAAATGTCACTGACTTTTCTCGTGGAAGTTTAGATGTCAAGACTATTGTCTAGACACTAATATATCATGACTGTGGATAAGGAACTCAGCTGTGCATCCCTCTTCATTTTAGATTCTAGAATTTAAAAAAAAGTTTGAGTTCAACACTTTTTAACACAATCTGCACATATGAAAACTATTGTAAACTGGAAAGAAGGGATGAAAATATTCCTTAAATGAAATCTATTCAAAGTTATCCTTTCATTCCGTGAATTCAAGATAAAGTTAGGAAAAAAAGAGCCTCCGTCATTGAGTCGTATTTAAAAAAGGGTAGTTCATATAATAGTAAGTTTGGCCATAGGCAGTCAAGGGTGACGTAAGAGCTCCCTTTTCAATCATTGACATAATGGTTAGAGTGTTTGTCAATGGTCCGGGAGACTGGGGTTCAATCCCAGGTCTAATTATACCAAAGACTCAAAAATGGTACTTGATGGCTCCTTGCTTAACATTCAATAGGATAAAAATCAAAGGTAAGTGGTGCAATCCAGAAAAAAGAGTAGCACACTCCCCTACATCTTGGTGTAGTAGCTATTGAAAAGGGACCCTTTGGGTTGCCCTCAACTACATGCGGCCAACTTACTAGTTCATATAATAATGGTAGGAAAGAGTAGAGAGAAAAAAGAATGAAAGTGAAAATAGATTAGCGAGAGAATGAGAAAAGGGAAAAAAGAATGAAAGTGGAAAAAGATTACCGAGAGAATGAGAAAAGAGAAAAAAAGAATGAAAGTGGAAAAAGATTACTGAGAGAATGAGAAATGTGTAAAAAAAGAATGAAAGTGAAAATAGATTACTGAGAGAATGAGAAATGTGTAAAAAAAGAATGAAAGTGAAAATAGATTACTGAGAGAATGAGAAAAGAGAAAAATGTATGAAAGTGAAAATAGATTTTTAGAGAGAATGAGAAAAGAGAAAAAAGAATGAAAGTGAAAATAGATTACCGAGAGAATGAGAAAAGAGAAAAAAGAATGAAATCAAAAATAGATTACTGAGAGAATGAGAAAAGAGAAAAAGTATGAAAATGAAAATAGATTAATGAGAGAATGAGAGAAGAGAAAAAAGAATGAAATTGAAAATAGATTACCAAGAGAATGAGAAAAGAAAGTGAAAATAGATTACCGAGAGAATGAGAAAAGAGAAAAATGAATGAAAGTGAAAATAGATTTCCGAGAGAATGAGAAAAGAGAAAAATGAATGAAAGAAAGGAATTGCAGAAGGAATGATTTGAGAGGAAAATTAATCAGAGAGAGAACAAACAATAGGAAGAAATAGTCAATTGAAAAATGAATGAAAATTGAAACAGAGAAAGAATGTGTAGTGAATAAAAATATGAAATAAATTTGGTTGAAAGCTTGTTCAAAGAGTATGGTTATTGAATATGAAATAATTTCTTTTGGGATTTTTTTGTTCTTCCATTTTTTCTTCTTTATTTTTTCATTTCCAGTTCATCAGTTTTAAACAGGCTGATCATGAAAAGTTTTGAGTGTATAGGGAATAGCTCATCTTATCTTTTTCCTGTCCAATCATCTTACACTCTCACCCCCGTTTTTGCTCATCTGTAGTATTTTTCAGTTGAAAGCTAATCTAGCATTAATAATTTAAGGAGATGGAGTAAAGATGGTCGTATTTAGACAATATTTTCCTTTACCCAGACACTGTGATTGATTGGGAAAGGCTTATTAATATTCAAGTGAGAATTTTCCACCAATTTTTATTACCTCCCTTGTTTTTGTTTTGGTTTTTGTATTACAATTGCTTCTTGTCATTTTTCGTTTTCTTTTCTCTTTGTTTCATCACATTTTATTCTTTTCATTTTCCTCGTTCTAATATGCCATTTTTTTTCTTCCAGCTTTTGCTTTTTTTATCTTATAGGCACTCATTCTTTCTCTTCCCTTCTTTTCTTCTTTCTCTCATACTTTCTTTTTTCTTTCTCTTTTTTTCTTTTTCTCTTTCTTGAACTCCTTTTTCTTTTTCTCCTATATTCTCAATTCCTAACAACCTTATTATACAACTGAATTTCTTTTATTTTTTATTCTCTATCCATTTTTTTTTATTATCTGTCTCAACTTTCATTCCTTTTTCTCTCGACAAATTCCTTCTTTTATTGGTCCTTTTATTCATTTCATCTCTACTCATTTCTTCTGTCACTCTCTCTTTTATTTATTCTCTCTAAACTAAATCCTTATTTTATAATCTGTTATCAATTTTCTCTCTTTTAATTCTTTCTGTTATTCATTTTCTCTTTCGATCATTTTCTCACTTCTCATTCCTTTTTTCTCTGTACTCATTCCTTTAGTCATTTGTTTCAGATTTCATCCATTTCAAACTTCTTTCTCATTCCATGTCTTTTCCCTCATTCTTTGAACTTTCTAAGTTGCCTTTCTCTTTTTTTCTTTTTCTTCTTTGCAATCTTCTTTTTTCTTCTTTTCTTTCTTTCTTTTTCAATATGAAATGCACTCAAGAGTTGCCATATTACCTAAGTATAGTAATCTGGGCCCACAATTGGACTCAGTTCTTAAAAGGAAGGGTAGTCATGGCAGATTAAGAACGGTACAACTGAAATCTATCAGAAAACCAGCCAACCAACACCACCAATCCTAATCCTGGCACACCATAATGACATCCTGACCCCCAACACCAAAAAGATGAGAGAAAATACAAAAATAAAACTCACACACACACACACACACACACACACACACACACACACACACACACACATATACACACATGCAAGAAAAAGCCAACAACCTCCCCAAAATGAAAGTAAATGTTATGTATGCTATATTGGGTCTCCTAAATTCTTTTTTCTTCCTTCGTCTCTGTAA
>OY757908.1:100216878-100256878 GCA_963585895.1 Sepioteuthis lessoniana
GAATACTTCGACATTGTTGCAGGAGTACTACAAGGAGACACACTAGCCCCGTACCTCTTTATCATCTGTCTAGACTATGTGCTTAGGACTTCGATCGACAAAATTAGAGAAAATGGCTTCGAGCTGACTAAGAGAAGAAGCAAAAGGTACCCCGCAAAAACAATCACGGACGCCGTCTATGCTGATGACTTGGCGTTACTAGCGAATACGTCTAATCAAGCAGAGACACTACTGCATAGTCTGGAACGAGCCGCAGATGGCATTGGCCTCCATGTCAATGCAAACAAAACTGAATATATGTGTTACAACCAAACGGGCAACATTGCCACACTAGACGGAGCCTCTCTGAAACTAGTAGACAAATTCACCTACCTAGGAAGTAGCGTCTCATCAACCGAAAAAGACATCGACACACGACTGACGAAGGCATGGACAGCTATTGATAGGCTCTCGATCATATCGAAGTCGGACCTAACTGATAAAATGAAACGCAGTTTCTTCCAGGCAGTGGTTGTGTCGATACTGCTATATGGATGCACCACATGGACGCTAACGAAGCGGCTGGAGAGGAAACTAGACGGAAATTACACAAGAATGTTGAGAGCAGTATTAAACAAGTCCTGGTGACAACACCCCACGAGACTCCAACTATATGGACACTTGCCCCCCATCACGAAAACTATACAAGTCAGACGAACCAGACACGCGGGACACTGCTGGAGAAGCAAGGACGAGCTCATAAGCGATGTACTCCTGTGGACCCCCACATATGGATGTGCAAAAGTAGGACGACTAGCACGAACTTACATACAGCAGCTATGTGAGGACACAGGATGTAACTGTGAAGACCTGCCGGAGGCGATGAATGATAGGGAGAAATGGCGAGAGAGGATCAGGGATATCCGCGCTGGCGGCGCGACATGATGATGATGATGATATATATATATATAATGCCTTATAATTCCCAAGCTGTCATGGTTCGCTTGTTGGCTGAGCAATATGATACCAAGTCTAATGTAAAGTTGGGCGGGTTCCACTATGCAAAAAGGGGGTTGGCTTAGCTATGATATGAACTGTATCTGTCGCTGTGAGGTTGTTTTTTTAATTGTTTTGGTTGCATTTTATGGCATATCAACCGTTGTAGCTTATTCAATGCCAAATCTTGTTAATACATATATTTATTAAATATTTTTATATTATATTATGAGAGTGTTGGTCGTCAGTAAATCACTATGTGGTTATGTGTCGAACCAAGTGCAATATAATATGGAGAGTGCTCAATATTTATGATAGAGTGATTATATTATTATATTTCTTCTTCTTAACTGTCTGATGAATGTTGTTATAAACTTCAAGAAACCTTAGGTTGCAGAACAATATTTTCCATTGATTAAATATATGTATAATATATATTAATTTATTATCATTATTATAATATTTATGAAATATATAATTTGTGAACACACTTTATTTGATGAAATTTTAAAACGAGCCTGAGCTCTTTCTTTTGCGCACAATTAAATTGTTTCAAATATTTCTATCTAACATGAATAATTGTATTTACAACAGGTAGTGAAGTGGTTACAAGTATTGCTATTTAACCTAATAATTCAGTTGCACACAGTTAAATGGTTCCAAGTATGGTGATGTATCACTATCAATTAAATTAAACATCAGTCATTTGTTTAGACACAGTTGAATGATCAAACAGTTCTTTTTTATCATATAGATAGGACCCTATCAGGTGCTACCACTCCAGGTCAGAGTGAATGTGGGAGCAATGGCAAAGAAGGGGTACTCCACATTCCCCCAAAATTTAAGACTGGAATCTTACCATCAGATTGTATAGTGTCATATCTAGGACATGTGTTGGGGGGCATCTTACCCCTCAACAGAGATGCAATTAGTGTATTCTACAGCTCCAGTTGACTAGGGTAAAGAGCTGTGAGAGTGTGGATTACTGCTTTATTGCCATAACTCTCAGGGCCACTCTGATTTGAAAGGGTAGTACCTGTTAAGCTCCCATCTATGGGTCAAATAGATTTATTTGAAAATTATTAATATTAGGATGGGAAAGTTGAAACCATTCAAATAAATTGAAATCATATAATTATGTATAAATTATTTGTATCACAACTGGGCCATTGGCCAAATGAGTAAAGTGTTCGCCAATGGTCCGAGAGACCAGTGTTCAATCCCAGGTAGAGTCATATCAAAGACTCAAACAAGTGGTACTTGATACCGCCTTACTTAACACTCAGCATTATAAGGTAAAGATCAAGGGTAAAGTGGAGCAATCCAAGGACTGGAGTTGCACCCTTCCCTACACCTCGGTGTTGTAGCTATTGAAAAGGGAGCCTTTAGGTCACCCTCGACTTAGGTCACCAACTATACTTTTACTTATAAGTATTAGATAGGAACACTTGAAAGCATGTTTGTGTATGCAAATTATTTATACTAGATAGGAATAAATATCATATATGTGAACAAATGATTATAATAAATAAAAAAGAATAGTTTAAAGGATAATTTCAATGGAACATCAAAGACATGAAGAGTTATAATTAAATTAGGTATTTCATAGGTGTTTGTGTCTTCTAGGCAATGCCACTGCTTTTATTGGCAGGGGAAATGATAATGTTTGGGCTTTGGGTTAGGTTGGATAGTGTCTGTATATATCTTTTGGGAAGGGATGAATTGTTTGGTTTGGTTTGGTTTGGTTTCTTTGTTTAATGGCATATCAACCTTTGTAGGTTATTTAATGCCAAACCCATTCCCCTAGAAGAACAGTAGTGGTACTATTTAACCCATAGCTGGCAAGATAAGGGGGTGCATACCTTTCCCAAGGGTATTTGCCTGAAAGTGAACATAATAGCGCGACTGGAGGACAAACTCGCTTACTACGATTCCGCAGTCCATCGCTTTAACCATTACACCACGAGGACACTCCCCATGAATTGTTTGGTTGAGAGACAGAAGCGAGAATGTTTCCTTGGTGTCGCAGTTCCTATAGTTAATTAGTATAGTATTTGTGGTGATATTCTTCTGTATACCAGTAGCAAATTTTAGTCCTAGGCTGAGGGGATCCATTTCAGTGGTGGAAGGAACTGCGACATTGACTTTTCCTCCGGTTTCATCCAAGGAATCATTCCCGTCTCTGTCTATCAACCAAATGATTTATCCCTTCTGAAAAGATATATACAGGCACTATCCAATCTAACCCTAATATTGAACATCATCATTTTCCCTACCAACAAAAACGGTGGCATTGTAATCATGCACAAACAGAGGTATGTAGACAAAATCATTTCACTTCTTGAAGACACAAACACCAATAAAATATCTAATATAATTATCATTAACAAAGACATTATTTCATCCCACAAACTCTTCAAAAAATTGTAAAAGAGTTATATCTATAATCAAACATTTACAAATGAATCAAATTTTAGCATTAAATAACCCATATGGCATTAATATGCTGTTAAATAAACCAAACAAAAACAAACCAACACATCTGAGGGTTATATCAATCTGTTTGGTTGGTTGGTTGGTTGGTTGGTTGGTTTTAGACTTATCAACCTTTGTAGGTTATTTAACGCCAAATCCATTTTCATGTAAATAATCAGTTCTATTTCAAACAATTCAGTTTCGCATGAGTACACAGTTTAATTGTCAAAAACATTTCTATTTCAAACTATTCGGTTTATTCAAACAGAGCTAATTCAGTTTAGTATAAGTACAGATTTTATTTACACACAGTTAAATGTCAAAACAGTTCTATGTTAAACAATTCAGTTTAGTGTAAATACAGTTTCAATGTCAAAAAACAGTTCTATTTCAAATAATTCAGTTTAGCATAATATTTTAAGCTATTCAGTTTAGTCAAACAGTTCAATTTAGCATAAGTATGCTGTTAGTCCTATTTAACCCATAGATAGGGCCCTATCAGGTGCTACCACACCAGGCCAGAGTGAACCTGGGAGTGATGGCAATAGAGGGGTACTCCAGATTCCCCAAAGCTCCAGCATCACTTGAACCTCAGCATTAGATTGTTTAATATCATATACAGGGCACTTGTTGGGGGCGTATTACCCCTCTGCAGAGGTGCAGTCGGTTTATTCTACAGCCCCGGCTGACTGAGCAATCAATCTGTTTGAAAATTACTAATACATATATATATATATATATATATATATATATATAGGAATATTTGAAACCATATAACTGCATGTACTGGAGTTTGTGTGACAGCAAGTCTCTTTAAGTCTCCAGTATTCTATCCAATCTTAACAATGCAGAGGTCTGAATGAACTCTATGGTTCTCTGATTTCTGATTTCTTTTCTAAATTTTCTGCAAAATATCTACTTTGTATGGTTGGACAAAAAATGTAGATTCAGTTTAGCTAAGTTGATACAGCACAATATATTCATATTAATACTTCAAACTTTGATCTAAATGAGTCAGTAACAAACTCCATTCTTTTCCAATCAGCATTTTTTTTTTCCAAAACAAAGATTGAACAAGTGCTGTACCCTCCATAACTTGATGGGATTTTTTTTTTGTTTTCTAAACTAAAAATTCATCTCAAAGGTGAGACTTTTGCATGGGGAGGACATTAAAAGATTTGTGGACGTGGAGGACATTAAAATATTTTTGGACGTGGAGAACATTAAAAGATTTATGGATGTAGAGGACATTAAAAGATTTGTGGACGTGAAGGACATTGAAAGATTTGTGGACGCGGAGGACATTAAAAGATTTGTGGACATGGAGGACATTAAAAAACAGCTATGGTACAGCTTCACACCTTATAAAAATAGGAGTTTAAGAGGTGCTTTAACCAATGCAAAACTCCATGGAATGAGTATGTCAAATGACAATATTTCAATTTTAAAGAAAATTAATATTTTGTTAATTGTTGATCTTTGTCTTTACAAATCCAGCTTCTGGCCCTTTCTTTGAGAAACACTACTTTTGAGTGTTCTTTTATTATTGAAGCCAAGAGCTTTCAAGCACCTCCATGTAGAATTAACTGTGTCGACTTCAAGGAAATGTTTTTCTAACTTAGTTCGTCTTTATTTGCAAACTTTGCCATAGCCAGTATTGTTATTTTGGTAGCAATATGTGTGCATGGCCTGTAACATAAATGGTCGTATTTTGAACAGACTGTAAAGAATTGATTGGTTCGAAATGAACAATGTTACAGATCAATGTTTTATTAAGACTTCTGTAAATCAAAGTTAGCTTTGTCCTGAGTGAAGGGTATTTGGCTGCGTTCACAGACAAGACCAATTATTTCGCTGGTAATATGACGATATGAATAGTAGATTCAGTAGATATAAATGGAAATATTCTGGCTATTTTGTATTTCATCCAACATATATACTATAAAAACAAACTCGGCTTCTGTATGTGCGTGTTTCATAGATGTGAAAACTGCACAAATGATTTTCATCAAATTTGATGCACATACGTAACTGACTTCCAGGTGTGTTCTTGGTGAAAAAAGCATTGCTACCTACCTTCTTATCAACCAAAAGATTTTTGGTGACAAAACTACCAGATTAACCTGCATGCCATATCAAAAGTAAAGGGACATGAATATTAAGTGGTATCAACCATGTTTGTTTTCCTGATCGACCCAAACGTCTAAAATGTATTTCTTCAACACCTTATAAAAAAAACAAATGTTTCCAAATTTGAATGAATTTGATCTTATTACTACACTACTTTATAACAGAAGTGTTTGGGTCAAATTGATCTTTTTAAAATTCATTTGCAATCAATTGGTAGGAACATGTGCAAAACCCCTCTTAATAGACAACTAGACAATTATATACGTGGTGCATTCAATAGGTTTCCAGCCATTTTTTGTATAGGCATTTAAAATTGTTGTAGACTCTTGAAAATTCAGTATGTTACTGCTATTCATCTTATGAGATGACTGACCAATTTTTATAATTTCAGGTTTAAATGAACAGCTACAGCAGCAATTGGAATGCACCCTACTAAAGCCTGATTATCACAGCTGGTGAATTCTAAAAGTGCAATCTGGACGTGAGGACAATTTAGAAGAAAGATATGCAATAAAGTTGTGTTTTAAACTTGGAAAATATGCCACTGAAACGTATGGAATGTTTCAGACTGCTTTTCGACCACCTTGCATGAATCGAGCGTCAGTGGCATAAGAGATTCAAGGAAGGCAGGGAGTCTGTGAAGGATAATGAGAGGTGTGGGAGGAGTAAAGAAGTCAATACACCAGAGTTGATTGGGCAAAGGGTTAGGGTTAGGGTTACTATGTTGAGGTTTTAAGGGAGTTCAGGAAGAGATTCCTTGGGAAGAGGCCAGCACTCTTCAAATCGGGTCAGTGGCATTTCCACCAGGACAATGCACCAGTCCATCCTTGTCACAAACTATTTGAGCAAGATGGGCATCAAGACAGTTCCTCAGCCTCCATATAGTCCAGACGTTGCACCCTGTGACTTTTGCTTATTCCCTAAGCTCAGAGGCTGTCGTTATGAGACAATTGAGGAGATGAAAGAGGCTGTGAGGAAGGTCATTGACACACTCACACAAGAGGACTTCCATAGGGCCTTCCAAAAGTTGTTGGAACTGTACAACAAGTGCATTGCAGCTAGAGGAGATTACTTTGAAGGGGACTAGAGTTTCATGTGTGTACTATAAAAAAAAGTGCCCATACGAAAAAAGTCTGGAAACTTATTTAATGATCCTCGTAAATATGAATGTATAATGAACATTTCATATAATAATTTTTTTTATCATTAAGGGTTTTCGGACTATTGTCTTCATCTCTATTGCTACTTCCACAATGTCTTGGCCGATATGTCCTCCGGCCTTCTCCAGGTGTTTTTCGAACTCGGAAACCTACTCGGAACTTCGAACTACATCGTTTATTGAATCCATGGGGGTCGCCTGTTCTGATTCCGTTTGCCATAACCGGGTACAAGTGTTAAGTATTCCTGTATTGTTAATCGCCCGTAGTCAGGATTGCACCTGCCACTACTAGATGATTGTCTGCAACCTACAACCACTAGATGATTGTTTCCGTTACACTATGTATTCACCAGGACATAACATAACAGTTATAGGCATTGGTTCCCAAACCTTCGAAGGAGACAATCATTTTATGTTGATTACGGGCCATTAGCCTAGTGAGTACAGTGTTCACCAATGGTCCAGGAAACCGAGGTTCAATCCAACATCGAGTCATACTAAAGTCTAAAAAAATGGTACTTGATGCCACCTTGCTTAACACTCAGTTATATAAGGTAAGGATCAAGGGTAAAATGGAGCACTCCAGGAAATGGAATAGCACCCTCCACAACAACTCGGTGTGGTAGCTATTGAAAACGAAGCCTTCGGGTCACACTCGACTAAGGTCACTATCTTTATTTTTACTTATCAAAAAGAGAAGAACTTGGCATCAAGTGGATTTTACAGTTCTGGGGAACCACAGAGCGATGATAAAATAAAACAGAAAGATAAACAAATTTTTGGATCTTGCTAGAGAGCTGAATCATAAAGTTGAAGGTGATATCAATTGTTATTGGTTCATGTGAAATTGTTGTATAGCCGTTATACATATACAACCATACACATATATATGCGGAAACATAGTCAACACAATAATGATGAACGAAGACACTTCTTTAGAAAAATATACCTCTCACACTTTATTTAAAATGGTTGCGAAAGGGTTATGTGTGAGAGGTGAGTTGGAGACTGAACAAACTGCAACATATTGACCCCCCCCAGTTCCTCCGTCTTTAGCAGCACTTCTTTCTCGTTCTGCTGGGCTGCTCAATTGGGAGTCCTGAGGGCCCATAGCTCTCTGCTAGGTGCTGGCTTTCTTTGCAGAATCTTATCTCCAAACTAACTGAACTTCCTGTCACACCGGGTTATATCATCATTTGACGCTCACCTGTGAGCGTCGCATTTGCACCTAATTCAACCCGTCAATGGTCAAGGCTATATCTTGAGGTCTTCGACTGGATTCACCTGTTTCTCGATTGTCGGCTGGGCCGAAAGTCAATATGTTACAGAATAAAGGCCAAGATCTTGGAAAAGAGATTGGAGATCAAATAAAGAATCAAAACCGTCCAGACCGCAGCATTGTTAAGATCATCTGGAATATATTGAAGAGTCCTGGAGACCTTAGGAGAATTGTTGTCATGCCAGTAAAAGAAATACCAGTTAAAAGTACTTTGAAAAACTCACTATGAAAATAATGATAATAATAAGACGTTAAATGGTGATATTGATGAACTGAATGCTGCAAATTTGTGCAAAAAGAGTAAAAGATCACACATTGGATAGGAAAGGTGATCCACTTGAAATTGTGTAAGAAGTTTAAATTTAACCATAAGAACAAATGGTATATGGATGACCCAGAAGCCGTCTCGGAGAATTAAACAAAGTTCTCTGGGACCATTCTACCAAATGGTATATTCACAAAGCTCAATCCATCTTTGAGAATAAGATTTTCTGTGATTTTGATTGGTTTCGGTTTCTTTGTAGGTTATTTAATGCCAATGCTATTCTCCTAGAAGAACAGTGGTGGTACTATTTAACCCATAGATGGGAGGATAAGGGGGTTCATACCTTTCCCAAGGGTATTTGCCCGAAAGTGAACGTAATAATGCGACTGGAGTACGAACTCGCGTACTCCAGTCCGCAGTCCATCGCTTTAACCATTACACCACGAGGACACCCCCCTGTGATTTTGAGATACAAACAGATCACCTAATCTCAGCCAGAAGACCTGACCTAGAGATAGTCAGTAAAAAAAAGAGAACCTGCCGAATAGTGGACTTTGCCATCCTAGCAGACCACAGAGTAAAATTAAATGAAAGTAAAAAGAGATAAGTACCTTAACCTTGCTAGAGGACTAAAATAAACAACGGAACATGAAGGTGACAGGGATACCAATGGTAATTGGTGCACTCAGTACACTCCCCAAAGTATTGGTGAAAGGACTGAAAGACTTGGATATCAGATCACACGTGGAGATCATCCATCACGAAAACTATCCAAGTTAGACGAACCAGACATGCAGGACACTGCTGGAGAAGCAGGGACGAGCTCATCAGTGATGTACTTCTATGGACCCCCACATATGGCCGGGCAAAAGCCGGACGACCAGCTCGAACATACATTCAGCAGCTATGTGAAAATACGGGATGTAGCCCTGAAGACCTGCCAGAGGCGATGAACGATAGGGAGAAGTGGCGAGAGAGGGTCAGTGATATCCGTGCTACATGATGATGATGATGATGATGATGTGTATAGTTTAGTAAAAGTATATTTTTAGTATAGGTATAGTTTTTTTTATTTAAACAGTTAAATATCAAAATAGTTCCATTTCAAACAATTCAGTTTAGTATACAAAACAGTTCTATTTCAAACAATTCGGTTTAACATAAGTACACAGTTTCAGTGTCAAAAACAGTTCTATTTCAATCAGTTCATTTTAGCTTTAGCACACAGTTTAAATGATGGCAACGAAGGGGTACTCAGTATTCCCCAAAGCTCCAGTATTACTGGAACCTCACCATTGGATTGCTTAGTGTCATATCCAGGACACTCATTGAGAGCTGGGAGGGGGTTACCCCTTTGCAGAGGAGCAGTCAGTGTATTCTGCAGCTCCATCCGAATGGGCAGTGGGGTTTTGAGATACAAACAAATCACCTGAACCTTGCCAGAAGACGAGACCAAGTGATAGTCAATGAAAAAAAAGAGAACATGCTGCATTGTAGTTTGTGGATTTTGCCGTTCCAGTGGACCACAGAGGGAAAATAAAAAAAAAATGAAAAGTTAGAGAAATGCTTGTACCCTGGCTGAGAAGTAAAAAAAAATGTTGAACATGAGGGTGACAGTGATACCAATATAGTTTTGAGCACCAGGAAGAACTGGAAATCTGAGGGTGAATTGAGACCATCGAGACTATAGCATCATTGAGATCGGCTAGAATACTGAGAAGAGTCCTGGAAACCTGAGGAGATTTGCTGTCACACAGACTCCAGTGAAAGACCTCTAACTAATGCTGGTAGGAAAAATTTGCAAGGTGTAAAATAATAATCACAAAGAGATTTTCAAATTTCAAATTTCAAATGTCAAAACTCTTTTTTTTATATGAACATTCACCATCCGTTTCCATGACAATTGTGTGAACAATTTCTGTTATTTTAAAAAGAAAATCTTTTAGTATCTGCTGAAGGTGTCTCAATAAAACATGTGTAAACATGTGTGAATAAAACTTGTGTGAATAAATTGTTATTTTCAACAACTTTCTTTTCATTTTTCTGTTGTATTTCCTAATGACATTGCTTTTATCTCCCAACATATTTGTTATCTACCTATCTATCTATCGTATTGTAACAGTGTTGGTTGTCACTATCTCACTTCGTGCGTTTGTGGCAAACCAAATGTGATATAATTTGGAAAGTGCTCAATATCTGTGATAGAGCTATAATAATAATAATAATAATAATAATAATAATAATAATAATAAGTAAATATATATTAGTTTTTATGTTCACCAATAGTCTGGGAGACTGGGGTTCAGTCCTAGGTTGAATCATACCAAAGACTCAAAAAATGGTACTTGATGCCGCTTTGCTTAACTCTCAACATTATCAGGTAAGGATCCAGGGAAAAGTTGAGCAATCCAAGGAATGGAGTAGTAACCTCCCCTACACCTTTGTGTAGTAGCTATTGAAAAGGGAGCCATCAGGTCACCCTAGACTAAGATCACCAACTTTACTTACTTTAATAATATGGAAACTTGTCTGTGATGTCACTTGGTCTCCCACTGAGACGATAGAAATAAGATTAATACTATTCCCCGTGTTCGAATTAACAATAGCAAGCCATCAGAGAATGACCGTTAAGGCATGATAGTAAATTAGGTCAAGCTATCTGTACTCGGTAACCTGACTTGGGTAGCATCTAGTAGCCCTAAGAAATCGCCCGACCAGGGGAGGAAGAGAGAAGCCAAGTGATTGGCTGGGACCCCAAAACGGAAGTGGGGACTCCTTCCCGTCAGCGGAAATAGAAAAGAAAAAGGTTAGTCGTTGGACAGGGTTCGTAGGGGACAGAACCAAAGCCAAGTACTCCGGTTGAAGAAGACAAAAAAATATCTCGGAAACGAGGGAGCCATTTTCTTCAAATCAGTGTTAAAAATAGCATAAAGTCTATTAGCCCGTAAAAGAAGAAAGATTCTCCACCAGAATCCATCTAAATAAGATAAGTAACTTTGGGACTATTTCTCCTTATACCCAATTTTATGTACCCTCTCTCTCTCTCTCTCTCAATTTGAAGGAAAACGAAAGACAAGAAAAGAAGAGAGACATTTATGTTCATGGACTGTTCATTTATTATATATTTGACTTGTTGAAGGTGTATATCTTTGTGTAGTAAAAGATTGATATATTTTAATGTTCCCACGTGGTCTAAGTTGTTATTTGTGGCGTCTGCTACGAATTTGTTACTTCATGTTTCTTTTCCAGCTTCTATTCGCCTTATGTTATCTTGCTTAAAATTGTCCTATAAATTTCTTTAAAATATCACACGGAAAACCGGAATTGCCGACTACTATAATTAATATTATTACGTCTCAACCTAAAGGTCCATATCTTCCATTGTCTAGGGGAGGAAGACTAGCGACCTGGTGGGTGTGTGTATAGTGTGAAATTTGGGAACCCCTTGCCAGCGGCGGTCAGTCTAGCCCTAAATTGATCCCCCACATAATATGCCAGTTCTTATATGCCTGAGAAAAAAACTCTGAACGAGGATTTATTCTACAAGGGATCAAGTGCCAACCTGCCCCGTCTTCACACGTGCGAAAATAAAACCCCGTTCTGGGATAAAAGTAAATCTTTTGCGTCACAGTGACCTCAGGTTTCATGATGTTTTATAAATGGCAATCATCAGGCAGATAATGAAAGATATATATATATATCTTTAAGAAAAACAAAATTAGGTCTCTTGAGGATTATAAATTTATTTCCATCCTGCTATGGGTATTGATATGAATCAATAACTCCAAATTTAACAAGACTTCTTCAGATCCAATGGATATGATTAATACCACCAGAATGGACACAGGAGGGAAGAGTGTGAGGGGGTTGAAGAGGGGTGAAGAGTTTCCTCATCATTTCACCCACTTCCGGTTTTTCTTTCATTAACGGTCAGGATCATAATTTTTCTTAAAGGAATTGTTGCTCTGTGATGTCAGTTACATTTAATTGTCCTAACAGAATTATTCCCGACTTCGCTTTGACTGGACTGAAGAATACATATATACATATATATATATACTGGAGAAGTAAAGATGAACTTATAAGTAACATTCTCAACTGGATTCCTACACATGGATGTGTAAGTGTTAGCTGATTAGCAAGGACTTACATGCATCTACTCTGTGTGGACACTGGATGCAGTCTAGAAGACCTTCTAGGAGCAATGAATTATAAGGACAGATGATAATGAGTGAGAGAGACAGAGTGAGTGTGAGAGAGAAAGAGAGAGAGAGAGAAAGAGAGAGTCAAAGAACTCTATGCTATCTGTGTGACTTGATGATGATGGTGATAAATATTTTCATATATATGTATATATATCTGTATATATACATATATATATATTGTCATTCATAGACACACTGTTTGGCTGTATCACAATTCTTCAGTGTGACTAGACATGTAGGATGCTTGCAGTTGGGATCGAAACCTGCCAAACTTTACGTTAGACTTAGTGTTAGGCCGGTCAGCCTACAAGCGTACCACGTCAGCTAGGGAATTATAATGTATTAAGTAGTAGCATTTGTTTGTTTACATTTTATACCTTAACAGATACCAGACTGCTCAATTCATTCGACGAGCTTTGCATTATGTTTGATTAAATAATAAAGACACCTTTTGTCTAAATAATCTTAAGATCCTTTCAAGTTTCCTGTTAAGTGTCTTGGTTTCAGGTTGGAATTGGTGGATGAATTTACCAACCTGAAACTAAGACACTTATCAGGAAAGATGAAAGGATCCTAATAAATTATATAGACAAAAGGTGTCTTTATTATTTAATCAAACATGCTTAAATGAGAGACTGCTCCACAACTACACACACACACACACACACACACACACACACACATATATATATATATATATATATATATATATATCACTCACACACATACACATAAATTTCTGGGGAAGTCCTTGTGGTGTAATGGTTAAAGCGATGGACTGTGGAATCGTAGTAAGCAAGTTCGTACTCCAGTCGCGCTATTACTTTCACTTTCGGGCAAACATAGGTTAAATAGTACCACTACTGTTCTTCTAGGAGAATGGCTTTGGCATTAAATAACCTACAAAGGTTGATATGCCATTAAACAAAGAAACCAAACCAAACCAAACCAAAGAAAAATTTATATCTATATCGATATCCATATATATATATATATATATATGAGAGAGAAAGGAAATTCAGCAAAGATTTTGGCTACCTATTTAATCATGCTATATTGAACATATAAAAGCAAACATTTGTTGTAAAAATTTTAATTAGGTTTGGTTTGATTTGGTTTGGTTTCTTTGTTTAATGGCATATCAACCTTTGTAGGTTATTTAATGCCAAAGTCATTCTCCTAGAAGAACAGTAGTGGTACTATTTTACCCATAGCTGGGAGGATAAGGGGCTTCATACCTTTCCCAAGGGTATTTTCCCGAAAGTGAACGTAATAGTGCGACTTGAGAATGAACTCGCGTACTACGATTCTGTACTTTAACCATTACACCACAAGGACACCCCCCTAATTAGGTTTGGTTATTTTAATAGCATATCAACCTCCTTGTGTTATATAATGCCAAAGCCATCCCTCTGGAAGAACTGTAGTATCATTTAACCCATAGCTGGGAGAAATTAGGGGGTCCAATACCTACTTACAAGGAAGAAAGGAAAGAGAAACTAGAAAATTTTAATGAAAGAAATTCAAAAAGAAAGGTTTGGTTTGGTTTCTTTGTTTAATGGCATATTAACCTTTGGAGGTGCCCGTGGTGTAATGGTTATTGTAGAAAATGGGTATGACGACACGAGTTCAAATCCTGGACGAGACTGATTATGTTTTCCATAGCACTAATACCCTTGGAAAAGGTATGAATCCGATAATTCTTCCTCAAGCTATGGGTAAATAGTAGGGCAGACTAGGTTCTTCAGCCTTGGTGAGGCAACTAGTCTAGGAGAAGGAAAACTCTAAATTCAAAATCTGTTAAACTCCACTTAAAAAAATTGACCTTGTGTCATATCCTGCCCGAGCGGAGGGGTTGGGTAAATATGATATTATCCTTTGTAGGTTATTTAATGCCAAAGCCATCCTTCTAGAAAAACAGTGATGGTACTATTTAACCCATAGCTGGGAGGATAAGGGGGTTCATACCTTTCCCGAGGGTATTTGTCTGAAAGTGAACGTAATAGTGCGATTGGAGTTCAAACTTGGTTACTATGATTTTGCTGTCCAGCACTTTAACCATTACGCCACGAGGACACCTCATTTTAATTAGGGTTGCATTTCTGATTGGGAAGAAATATATATTTTCTCCGGTATTCATTTTCTGTATGAAAGTAAAACTGACCAGGAATTTGGGCTGAATTTACACTCGGAGGGATTAAATGTTGAGGTATGTTGTCTTTATCGCTTTCCTCACAAATCATCTCCTGGTTTCTCTTTTAAAGTCCCTACCTTGCCACATCTCCAATGATTCTTTAAACCTGATTTGATAGGCACCCCACAAAAATCCCGCAATGTATTACCTTATACATATTTGTGTATTAATATCTGATTTACTCAGCCCAGTTGGTTGGGACTGAAGAATACACCAACTGCATCTCTGAAGAGAGGTAAGACCCCAGCCTAATGAGTGTCCTGGTTATGACACTAAACTATCTGAGAGTGAGACTCCAATCTTGGAGCTTTGAAAAATCTCACCCTGAGTGGTAGTACTTCAAGTCTTATGGGTCAGATAGAAATATTTAATTACATACGAATACTTGGAATCATTTAATTGTATGCAAACAAATGAATAATATTTAATAAAATTATTAATGTTAGATAGCAATACTTGAAACCATTAAACTGTATGCAAACAAATGAACTCAAGCTTGTTTAAAAATAATATTAGCAACAAATTAGTCGTTTAGAAATCATGCATATTTAATATATATGTATAAGCAGAATTTGGCATTGAATAACCTACGATGGTTGATATGCCATAAAATCCAACCAAACTGAATCATATATATTTAATATATATGTATATAGAGAATTTGGCATTAAATAACCTACAATGGTTGATATGCCATAAATTCAACCAAACCAAATCATATATATTTAATATATATATATATATATATAAAGAGGATTTGGCATCAAATAACCTACAATGGTTGATATGCCATAAAATTCAACCAAACCAAATCATCTATATTAGATGTATATGTATAAAGAGGATTTGGCATTAAATAACCTACAATGGTTGATATACCATAAAACCCAACCAAACCAAATCATATATATTAGATATACTTGTATAAAGAGGATTTGGCATTAAATAACCTACAATGGTTGGTACGCCATAAAACCCAACCAAACCAAATCATATATATTTAAAATATATGAATAAAGAGGATTTGGCATTAAATAACCTACAATGGTTGGTACGCCATAAAACCCAACCAAACTAAATCATATATATGTAATATTTGTGTTTAAACAGAATTTGCCATTGAATGACCTGCAAGTGTTGATATGCCATAAAAACCCAACTAATCAACCAACCAAGCTGATTTACTGATGGAATTAATAATTCCTGAGCAGGCTTCCTTGCTACCATCAGACAATTTTTTCTACTTCCTGCATTTATTTCAAATCTTTCTTTGCTGGTTATTCTTTCTTTCAGTCTCTCAGTTTATTTCTATTTCTTCATCTTTCTTACATTCTCTTTCTCTCTCTCACTCTCCCTCTCTCTGTTTCTCTCTCTCTCTTACTTTATGTAATTTCTCTTTCTCTGTTTCTACATTCTCCTCTTTTCTATCTGCTTGTTTCTTCCTCTCTGTCCTTCTGAACCATTACAGTCTCTCTACCTGCCTCTCTTTAACTTTTCACTCCCCTTTAATTTTTTATCTTCTTCTTCTTCTTCTTCTTCTTCTTCTTCTTCTTCTTCTTCTTCTTCTTTAAAAATTTCTTCTTCTCTCTTTTCTTCTTCTTCTTCTTCTTCTTCTTCTTCTTCTTCTTTAATGATAATTTCTTCCTCTCTCTCTTTTCTTCTTCTTCTTTAATGATAATTTCTTACTCTCTTCTTCTTCTTCTTTAATAATTTCTTCCTCACTTCTTCTTCTTCTTCTTCTTCGTTGATAATTTCTTCCTCTCTCTCTTTTCTTCTTCTTCTTCTTAAATGATAATTTCTGCCTCTCTTCTTCTTCTTCTATAATAATTTCTTCCTGCTTTTCTTCTTCTTCTTCTTCTTCTTCTTCTTCTTCTTCTTCTTCTTCTTCTTCTTCTTCAATGATAATTTTCCCCCCTCTCTCTCTCTCTCTCTTCTTCTTTAATGATAATTTCTTCCTCTCTTCTTCTTCTTCTTCTTCTTTAATAATTTCTTCCTCTCTTCTTCTTCTTCGTAGATAATTTCTTCCTCTCTCTTTTCTTCTTCTTCTTCTTCTTCTTCTTCTTCTTCTTCTTCTTCTTCTTCTTCTTCTTCTTCTTCTCTAATGATAATTTCTTTCTCTCTCTTTTTCTTCTTCTTCTTCTACTTCTTCTTCTTGATAATTTCTTCCCCTCTCTTTTCTTCTTCTTCTTTAATAATTTCTTCTTCTTCTTCTTCTTCTTCTTCTTCTTCTTCTATAATGATAATTTCTTCTTCTTCTTCTTCTTCTTCTTCTTCTTCTTCTTCTTCTTCTTCTTCTATAATGATAATTTCTTCCCCTCTCTCTCTACCTAACTTTACTTACTGTCAGTTTGTGCTTTAAAGTTTTTTTTTCTTTCCATTTCTTATTTTTTTCTAATTTCTTTTTATCATTGTTGAAATTTTTTTTTTAGATTTGAATTCTTTGAACCTGTGATCATGATATTTTATGTGGAGCAGCGTTTTATTATACACTCTAGGTCTAATGGTTTTGGCAATGTATTATTGAATTATTCACAATTATCATGAAGGGTTTTTGGACTATTGTCTTCATCTTTATTGTTATTTCCACAACGTTTCGGCTGATATATCCTCTGGCCTTCAGGTGTTTGTCAAACTCGGGAACCTTCACAGAACTTTGATATTTGGAAGGAAAAGGGAAACTATCTGCTGTTATAGGATAAAGTTGAAATAATTGATAGGGCTGAACATTGGAAGATTAGATGCATTAAGGAATCAGCACATATTTTGGGCTACAATGACCTGCTGAGTAGACCAAGTATAGAGTTGAATACAATATGGGAACCGATAAATAAGAAGGCTAGACGAGGAAAAATAATCTGAATATGAGCACAGGTAAAAAACATACATGATAGTAGTAATTCTAGTCAAGTAAGAACATTAAGTTTATAAGTCCCAAAAATTCACTCTGAATTGTCCAGCAGAACACATGGCATAATGGTTATAGGCGTTGGTTCCCTAAGCTTCTAAGGAGACAATCATCTGGTGGTTGTAGCTTCAATCCTGACTACAGGTGAGTAACAATACAGGAATAATTAACACTTGTGCCCAGTTATGGCTAATGGAATCAGAACAGGTGACCCCTGTGGATTCAATAAAGGATGTAGTTTGAAGGTTGCCGAGTTCGACAAATACCTGAAGAAGGACATATCGGCCGAAATGTTATGGAAATGACAATAAAGATGAAGACAATAGTCTGAAAACCCTTAATGATAAATATCAATAAGCTTCATCTTAGAAATTTAGACAACTATTCACAATTAGCACAAAATTTTGGGCTGAACATTATTTCATAATCATCATTCAGTCACGCTGACAACATGTATTTCCCTGACTCACTCTCTTCATCTATCCCTATCATCTATTGCTCCTGGCAGGTCTTATACTGTATCCATACTTAGCTGATGTAAATAAGTTCTTACTAGTCAGCAAACCCGACATGTCTATGTGTAGGGGTCCATTTACTTGAAAATATAAGCCCAGTATTTAAGGTGGTTTGTTATTTTACTATATATATATATATATATATATATACCATAAGCCTAATAGCTATGAGCTATTTTAATATACAACATAAGCTCATTATTTCTAGTTGAATGCTATCATATACTGTAACCCCAATATTTGGGGCTGAGCACTATTTTAATATGAAATATAAGCTTAATATTGCATGCTATCAATATTTCATAAGCCTAATATATTGAGTTGAGCACTATTTTACTATGAACCTACTAATAAAAATCTCAATGTTGATTATTTCATCGATGGATCAGGTTGATTTAAACAAAGAAGTAAAGTTGGAATTTATGGTTTGGTTTGGTTTGTTTGGGTTTTATGGCATATCAACCATTATAGGTTATTCAATGCCAAATCCTCTTTATACATATATATTAAGTATTTATGATTTGGTTTGGTTAGATTTTAAATACCCTGTCTGGGGGCAAAAACAGCTTTTTGCCACCGGACAGGGTATTTAAAAGAAATATAAGATATATGTTTCTTTTAAATACCCCGTCCGGTGGCAAAAGCTGCTTGGTAGCTCCAGGAGTGGCAGTACCGCCTTGAGCTACCAAAACTGTGTTATCACCCCGGTTGGCGGCTGATAAGGACAGAGTATCGCACGTGCTTTCACACGTTGTATGATGAAAATTTGAATATATTAAATATATATGATTTGGTTTGGTTAGATTTTATGGCATCTCAACCATTATAGGTTATTCAATGCCAAATCCTCTTTATACATATATATTAAGTATTTATGATTTGGTTTGGTTAGATTTTAAATACCCTGTCTGGGGGCAAAAACAGCTTTTTGCCACCGGACAGGGTATTTAAAAGAAATATAAGATATATGTTTCTTTTAAATACCCCGTCCGGTGGCAAAAGCTCCAGGAGTGGCAGTATCGCCTTGAGCTACCAAAACTGTGTTATCACCCCGGTTGGCGGCTGATGAGGACAGAGTATCGCACGTGCTTTCACACGTTGTATGATGAAAATTTGAATATATTAAATATATATGATTTGGTTTGGTTAGATTTTATGGCATCTCAACCATTGTTGGTTATTTAATGCCAAATCCTTTTTATGCATACTACATGTATATGATTAGTAAATGCATTTTGCAGATAATATTTTTGGTTTGGTTGGGTTTTGTGGCATATAAACCTTTATAGGTTATCTAATGCCAAATTCATTTTTATACATATAAACAGTTCTATTTAAAACAATTAAGCGGGGTGTCCTCGTGGTGTAATGGTTAAAGCGATGGTCTGCGGAATCGTAGTTCGCGGGTTCATACTCCAGTCGTGCTATTACGTTCACTTTCGGGCAAATACCCTAGGGAAAGGTATGAAGCCCCTTATCCTCCCAGCTATGGGTTAAATAGTACCACTACTGTTCTTCTAGGAGAATGGCATTGGCATTAAATAACCTAAAAAGGGGTTGATATGCCATTAAACAAAGAAACCAAACCAAACCATAAAACAATTAAGTTTAGCATAAGTATACTGTTTATTTCTATTTGTCTGATAGAAGACCCTATCAGATGCTACCACTCTGAGCCAGAGTGCACCTGGGAGTGATGGCAATGAAAGGGTACTCCATATTCTCCAAAGCTCCAATATTACTGGAGCCTCAACATCAGATTGCTTCGGGTCATATGCAGGCACATGTTGGTGGTGTCTTACCCCTCTGCAGAGATGCAGTCTGTGTATTCTACAGTCTCAGCTGACTGGGCCAGCTGTTGCAGGAAACGGACTGGGCAACCCAAGTTTGGATCCTGGATGAGACTGTTTGCATTTTACATCCTGCGAATAACATTGGAATCTCTCTATTCTCCGCTAAAGCAGACGGCATTAATTTGCTGTTGGCTTTGACCCTAGCTGGCATTGTCCTGCAAAAGCAGCCGAAGCTAAAAAGCTCCCAACTTTAGCTGGGCCAGCTTCGGGTGGGCAAGCTGCATCATTGACACCTTTGTCACCCTTGTATAGCACTAGACCTTGCTGTCCAGTTTAAGCTATAATCAGGCATCTGTGCCTGGATGCATATTTGGTTCCATGTCCAGCTAGGCTCATCAGGCCCACATAGCACTAAATTGGCTGATGACCAGCATAGACAAGCAGGGCTCGAGCTTTCCCCTCCCCTAACCCCCCACTATAATACGACTTTTGGGTTATTGACCTTGTGTCATGTCCTGTCTGGTGGGAGGCAGAGACAAATATAGTTCTATTCTCTCTTCACCTATGAATAAAACAGTTGGGCAGACTGGGCTCCTTTACCTTGGTATGGCAACTGGTCAAGGAGAAAGAAATGTCTGAATTCAAACCTGTTAAACTCCACAAAAAAATTGACCATATGTCACATCCTACTCATATGGAGGGGTTGGTAAATACATATATATATATAGTCATCCACGGACAGATCTGTTTCGTTCTATCAGAACTCAGCAGTGTGGCTTGATGGGCTAGATTCCCGAAGCTGGGATCGAAACCCGGTTGACTCAAATGCCAATCAAAGATTCTGCCTCTCAGCTATGATGAAGCCAGCGCCAGCGAAGTAAATTTAAACAGTTATGAATCACAATTGTTATTGTTTACATATTTCCGCTTAACAGCTACCGATTCATACAAAGAGCCTTGCATATATGCTAATGGCAACACAATTACTTCATTCGCTAGAGAGCCCAACCCTAGAGGGGTAGGGGAGTGTATATATATTGTCATCCACAGACAGATCTGTTTCGTTCTATCAGAACTCATTAGTGTGGCTAGACGGGCAAGATTCTCGAAGCTGGGATTGAAAACCGGTTGACTCAAACGCCAATTGAAGATTCTACCACTCAGCCACAAGGAAGCCAGGGCCAGCGAAGTAAATTCAAACGGTTATGAATCACAATTGTTATTGTTTGCATATTTCTGCTTAATGGCTACTGAGAGCTCGATTCATACGAAGAGCCTTGCATATATGCTAATGGCAACACAATTACTTCATTCGCTAGAGAGCTCAACCCTACTGGGGTAGGGTAGCATATATATATATATATATATATCAAGTGTCACATCAGCAGCATGGAGTGAGAATTGACCTTTCTTTTAGGGGTTTGCTAGCTCAGCTTGCTAACCATTAAACTTGGTAAAACATCCTTACTTTACTAAGTTCAGACTTCAGATTGCTGCTCCTGAATTGTTACTCTTTAACGTACTGACTAGGCTGAGTATTGCTTAACTTTGGTAATTTTGTAGAAGTAGATGCTTTTAAGATTTCTTGACAGTAACCCTTATATATTCATGTTATATCAGAAAGAATTGAAAATGTATTTTCCCAAAGAATGGCAAAAGAAATTCTTTGGAAAAGGCATTCAAGCTCTTGAATCTTGTTCCAAAGGCAGAGAGGCTATTTAAAGGCTAAGGACTCTTCAATTGAAATATTTTATTGAAAAAAGATATTGAGTTTTGACATTTTTTTATAGATCTGCTTATAGCAATAATATCACCAATAAACTATCTGTGAAGTAAAAAGTTAAGTTGGCAACCTTAGTTGAGGGTAACCCGAAGGCTCCCTTTTCAATAGCTACTACAACAAGGTGTAGGTGAAGGCACTACTCTGTTCCCTGGATTTGCTCCACTTTATCCTTGTAATGCTGAATGTTAAAATAGGTGGCATCAAGTACCATTTTTTGCGTCTTTGGTATGACTCAACCTGGGATTGAACTCTGGTCTCATCCCATCTGTAGGTCAAATAGATCTGCTCATAAATTATCTTTTTTAGATAAGAATACTTGAAACTAAATAATTGTACATGTCACATTACTAAATAGGGATGGTTACTTAAAATGGTAAAAAAAAAAGACAGAACTCAGCTTAAAATAACCAAATGAGAGTTGGTATGCCGTAAAACCAATCAAGAAAATATTTTCTCATTTTAAAAACAAAATATAAGCAAATATGTTTAGAGATTCTTCACTTCAATTTTAATTTCTTTTTTTTTTTTTCTGGTATCCTTTTTTCGTGAATTTCTTTCATTAAAATTTTCTATATTCTCTCCTTCCTTTCTTCCTTGTTTTTTAATTTCCTTTTATTTTTTTTAAAGATACTTTCCTTTCTTTCTTTTTTTCCTTCCTTTTGCTCTTTCCTTCTTTCTTTTGCTCCCTTTTTCTTTACTTTTTCTTCCTTTCTTTCTTCCTTCCTTGCTTTCTTCACTCCCTCCTTCCCTTACTGATTTCCTTCTTTCACATTCCCTACTTACTTTATTAAATCTGTCATTCTTTCATTCATTTCTTTCTTTCATTCTCTTTTTTCCTTCCTTCATAACTTCGTCTTTTTTCTTTTACTCTTTCCGTCTATTACTAACCTGTTTCATTCTTATCTCTACTTTGCGATTCTTTCTTTCCTTGATTGCTTCTTTCTTTTCTTTTTTACTCTCTCTCTTACTCTCTCTCTCCTTCCTTCCATCCTTTAATCTCTCATGCTTTCTTTTTACTTTTTCCTTCCTTTCTCTATGTTTTCATTAGTTCTCCTTTCCTCCTTTCATTTTTCTTTCTCCCTTCTCTCTCTCTCTCTCTATTTTGCATTTAAGTCTGTCTTTTCCTGTTAGTACGTACACTTTCTTCTTTACTTCTCACTCTGTCTCTCTATCATTTTTCTTTTCAAGTTAGGTATTCTCTTCTTTCAATCTTTTCCTTTTTCTCTTTATTCCTTCCTTTCAATCTTTTCCTTTTTCTCTTTATTCCTTCCTTTCAATCTTTTCCTTTTTCTCTTTATTCCTTCCTTTCCATCTTTTCCTTTTTCTCTTTATTCCTTCCTTTCAATCTTTTCCTTTTTCTCTTTATTCCTTCCTTTCCATCTTTTCCTTTTTCTCTTTATTCCTTCCTTTCCATCTTTTCCTTTTTCTCTTTATTCTTTCCTTTCCATCTTTTCCTTTTTCTCTTTATTCCTTCCTTTCCATCTTTTCCTTTTTCTCTTTATTCCTTCCTTTCAATCTTTTCCTTTTTCTCTTTATTCCTTCCTTTCCATCTTTTCCTTTTTCTCTTTATTCCTTCCTTTCAATCTTTTCCTTTTTCTCTTTATTCCTTCCTTTCCATCTTTTCCTTTTTCTCTTTATTCCTTCCTTTCAATCTTTTCCTTTTTCTCTTTATTCCTTCCTTTCAATCTTTTCCTTTTTCTCTTTATTCCTTCCTTTCCTTCTTTTCCTTTTTCTCTTTATTCCTTCCTTTCAATCTTTTCCTTTTTCTCTTTATTCCTTCCTTTCCATCTTTTCCTTTTTCTCTTTATTCCTTCCTTTCAATCTTTTCCTTTTTCTCTTTATTCCTTCCTTTCCATCTTTTCCTTTTTCTCTTTATTCCTTCCTTTCAATCTTTTCCTTTTTCTCTTTATTCCTTCCTTTCAATCTTTTCCTTTTTCTCTTTATTCCTTCCTTTCCTTCTTTTCCTTTTTCTCTTTATTCCTTCCTTTCAATCTTTTCCTTTTTCTCTTTATTCCTTCCTTTCAATCTTTTCCTTTTTCTCTTTATTCCTTCCTTTCCATCTTTTCCTTTTTCTCTTTATTCCTTCCTTTCAATCTTTTCCTTTTTCTCTTTATTCCTTCCTTTCAATCTTTTCCTTTTTCTCTTTATTCCTTCCTTTCCATCTTTTCCTTTTTCTCTTTAATCCTTCCTTTCCATCTTTTCAATTTCCTTTTGGTTTTTCTCTTTTGATTATTGCTCTCTCTTCCATTTTTTCCTCTTTTTGCAACCGTCTCTTTCATCTTTGTATCATCTTCTGCATTTGTTTTTATCGTTCTTTCTCTCTCTTTCTCTTTCTCTCACTCTCTCTCTCTCTCCCACCTCTCTCTCCTGGTGGCATGTGCCCAATTAAATGTAAAATAATCAACATTGTATGGCTTGATGAGGTTAACAAGGAAGGGCCATTTGATTTACAAACCCTTAAAATGTAATGAATAATTCATGATTTAACATTTTGCTCAATCATTTCGTGACTCTTTGGCGTTCAAACTGGCCTGCCCAACAAATGAGAATGTTTCCTTACCTTTCAAATAATTCACAGTCTCATGTAGATCATTCTGAAACATTCACTCACTAAACATAAAAAAAAGATGGAGAGATGAGTTGAAACTTTAAGAGGCAAACACATGAATAATTTTAAAAGCAGTTTGTTCACAAAGGAACAATGATGTTTGGTTTAGTTTCTTTGTTTAATGGTATATCAACCTTCATGGGTTATTTAATGCAAAAGCCATCCTTCAAGAAGAACAGCAGTGATAGTATTCAACTCATAGCTGGAGGGATAAGGGGGTTCATGCCTTTCCCAAGGGTATTAATCCAAAAATGAATGACTTAAGTTCAAACTCACACAATTGGAAGCTACATTCCAACACTTTAGCCTAGTCGGCTGGGGCTGTAGAATAAACCGACTGCATCTCTGCAGAAGGGTACCCTCTATTCGATGAGTGTCCTGGTATAAGACACTAAACAATGTGATGGTGAGGCCTCAGTAGTGCTGGTGCTTTGGGGAATGCAGAGTACTCATTCATTGCCATTGCTCCCAGGCCTGCTTTGGCCCGGCGTGCTAGTACCAGATAGAGTCCTATCTATGGGTCAAATAGAACTATTTGAGATTTAAACTGAGTGCTAACAAATGACTAATACTAAATTGAATTGTTAGAAAGAGAACTGTGTGATAATTTAACTGTACATAAACAAATGACTGCCTAATTGAATTCTTGGTGATACATTGCAATACTTGGAACAACTTAACTTTCTGGACTTATGCTGAAATGAATTGTTAGAAATAGAACTGTGCAGAAACAAATTTAACTGTGTGTAAGCAAATGACTGATGTTTCATAGAATTGTTAGTGATACATAGCAATACTTTGAACAATTTAACTTTGTTGACTTATGCTGAATTGAATTGTTAGAAATAGAACTGTGAGTAAACAAATGACTGATGTTTAATTGAAAGATTATTGATACATAGCAATACTTTGAACTATTTAACTTTGTTGACTAATGTTTACAAATCATATATATTCAATATATATGTATAAACCGGATTTGGCATTAAATAACTGTTGTGGCCTTGTTAGGAGCCAGACACAAGACTGGAATTGAGTTCATCATCATCATCATCATGTCATGCTGCTAGCACGGATATCCCTGACCCTCTCTCGCCATTTCTCCCTATCGTTCATCGCCTCTGGCAGGTCTTCAGGGCTACATCCCGTATCCTCACATAGCTGCTGTATATAGGTTCGAGCTGGTCGTCCTGCTTTTGCTCGGCCATATGTGGGGGTCCATAGGAGTACATCACTGATGAGCTCGTCCCTGCATGTCTGGTTCGTCTAACTTGGATAGTTTTCGTGATGGGAGGCAGGTGGCCGTTTAGTTGGCGCCTTGTGTGGTGTTGCCGCCAGGACTAGCTCGCAACATTCTTGTGTAATTGCCATCCAGCTTCTCCAGCCGTTTAGTTAGCGTCCAAGTAGTGCATCCATATAGCAGTATCGACACGACCGCTGCCTGGAAGAAACTGCATTTCATTTTATCGGTCAGGTCTTAGAGTTAAACATATATATGGACAAAGAATAGTAACACAACATATAGAAATGAGAGGGTTACCAGTGAGACTGTTTCGGCCTGACTGCTTGGGCTGTCTGCTGGAATATTGCCTTCTGCCTAAGAGCAATACTTATTGCTATTTATAGCTGGGAGAGTTCATGTGTGTGTGTGGGTAGATTACCATAACAACAACCCCTAATGGTTCATATGCCATAAAACCAAATCCAGCCAAACCAAACAGTCCAGCACCTTGGCTACTACACCATCAAGACCACTGCTATGATGATGTTTAAGAGTTGTTAAAAAAATTATAAAGACATAAGGAAGGAAATAAAAAGACACCTGACTACAAGGCGAAAAACACTACAGTATGGTCTTTGCTGATGCTTGTTTAGTAAGGTCCCTTCCAATTAGTTGCAAAGTTAGTATATCAAAGCTTTCAGGAGATTCAAAATGTCTGTTTTGTTGTTCCACAACATTAAGTTTTATTATTTCTTGATCATCATAATTTATATATATATATATATATATATATATGTGTGTGTGTGTGTGTGTGTGTATATATATGTATATAAATATATCCAGCAAGCACTGCACGTGACATGTATATATATATATATATGTATATATATATATATATATATATATAAATCCAGCAAGCACTGCACGTGACACACGGAAACACTGGACAGCTGTTTCGATCTTTTTAGGTTGTAGGGGGACATGTTTGGTGAATAAGTTTAGTCCCCCAATTTGTAGTAGTATATTGTTTTGGTTGATATGGAACTCTCCAATTTTGTAGTGGTATATGTAATTTGTTTTGTGAGTGGTAGATATTTTGGTTTATATTTGGAAAAAGACACACGAGGCAAATGAAGTAAAGATGTGTAAATGACATGAAAGATGTGAAACGGCACAGACAAAAAGAACATTCAAGACAAAGCGGTACAAACAAAATTCAAATTTATATTTCAACAATACATGAAATTAAATATTTCAAAACATTAGTGTTCTAATATTGTTTGTTAAATATTCCTGAATGTGTGTGTGTATGTGTGTGTGTGTAACTAACACTAATTCTACAAAAAGGGAACTAAATAACAAAAGTGTCCTACGCGTGTTGACTAAGTATTTTCTATAGAATCTTAATAGTGTATATTAGGAGGAACGTATCTTCTCCCATGTTGTTTGTTTCTTTCGGTGGTTTGACGAAATTCTGTTGTTTTTGAAGCTGAACAAAATCTCACCGAAAATTTGTAAAAAGTAAGAGAAGGGTTGCGTGGCACATACATTTTTGTGGCGGTATACTGCTGTTAGTTGAAGAGAGAATGATAGTGTTCTCTCTGGAATTGACACTGGAGAGATTGGTTGGCCCTATAAGTGAAAAAGTGAAAAGAGAGTGAGTGTTGGAAGATGAGCGTATTTATAGAGAATGCTTGTCATGGAGTAGGCTCCAAAAACACGGGACGAAATTGGAGTGGCGGACGTACTTTTAGGCACTAACCACGTGGTTCTCCTGGCCAATGGGTTCCCGAGACTGAATGTTTACGTGCATAACGTGGCATAACGTCCATTTTGAATTATAGGAGTGGAGGTCATATATGGTCTCCTCATCAACAGCGTATACTGTGATCTTCCCCATATATATATATATATAAGTAAGTAAAGTTGGTGACCTTTGTCGAGGGTGACTCAAAGGCTCCATTTTCAATAGCTACTACACTGAGGTGCAGGGAAGGGCTCTATTCCTTTCCCTGGACTGCTCCACTTTACCCTGGATACCTATCTTATAATACTGAGTATTAAGCAAGGAAATATCAAGTATCATTTTGAGTCTTTGGTCTGACTCAAACAGAGATTGAACATCGGTCTCTCAAGGCATTAGCGAACACTCTACCCACTTGGCTAATAGGCCAGTTATGCTGCTGCTGTTTCTAAAAATAAAAATACCTTAAAATTCCTTTAGCCAACATGGTCCGCTTGGTGGACAAGTGGTCTGAAACACAGTCTAATGTAAAGTTGGACGGGTTTCGATCCCGGCTTCGAGCGTCCTGCGTGTCTAGCCAAACAGAAGAGCTCTGATAGAACGAAACAGTCTGTCTGTGGATGACCATATATATATATATATATGTAAAATGACAGGATACTTTTCAGCAGATCTTGTATAGATAAACAAAGATGTACAATATTAATTACCCATGGGAATAATGGTTAGAGTGTTCACCAATGGCCCAGGAGACCTGGGTTTAATCCCAGGTTGAGTCATACCAAAGACTAAAAAAAATGGTACTTGATGCTTCCTTGCTTAACAATCAGTAGTATAAGGTACGGATCCAAGGTAGGTGAAATCAGTTATGGTATTGATGCCAAAGCATTATTACATTTGACTCAGAGTGTGCCAGCGATCTCTTATGATACGACAAGGTTTTTCTTTGTTTTCCGTCACATTGCAGGCGAGCTGGATTGAGATGCTGCCTCATCGTATAATCCTTTGTTGCATTCACAATATTCCAATGACAAAGAATTAATTCTATGATGTAAGATTTTAATTAACTGACAAAATGATATATTTATGACGCTGAACATAAACAGGAAGAGAAATTTATTATCAAAATAAGTGCACAAGTTCTAGATAATGATTCGTGATGTGAATTCAAATTGTTTGAGGAAACAATAACATCATCAAAAAGTTGAGATAACATTCCACATAGAACAGACAGATTTTATAATATATATATATATATATATTCATGAATGTATTTACCGATCCTTCTGCATCGGCAGGATGTGACACAAGATCAATATATATATATATATATACATATATATATATATACCTACTTGCTTAACACTCAGCATAAGGTAAGGATCAAAGGTAAAGTGGAGCAATCCAGAGAAAGTAGCGCCCTCCCCGACACCTTGGTGTAGTAGCTGTCGAAAAGGGAGCCTTCAGGTCACCCTCGACTACGGTCGCCAACTTTACTTTTACTTATATATATATGTGTGTGTGTGTGTGTGTGTGTGTGTATGTGTATTTACCAATCCCTCTGCATGGGCAGGATGTGACACAAGGTTGATATATATATATATATATATATATATATATATATATATGTGTGTGTGTGTGTGTATGAATTTACCAATCCCTCCACATGGACAGGATCGAACACAAGGTCAACATATATGTATATATATATATATATATATATAATTTTCCAAGTCATCATTTTGGCTTTCTGATGATTTTAGTGTGTTGAATCATTGTAAGGAAGAGATACACAGTTAGTTGTTTATTAACTAAAGTGGTACAATCCAGCAGATATTATAAGTCTCGCACTGTTGGTATTACGTTCGAGGTTGGTCCTACTACTGATCGAGATCTCTCAGTACTCCCTGTGCTTAAGAAACGCAATGTCTTTTATTCTTCCAAGATACAGGAAGTCACGTGGTACGAGCCACTATACAACATAGGGTAACATTAAGTTTTATTATTTCTTAATCATCAAAATTTATATAAGAAACTTTTTTTAACAATTTCTTGATCACCAAAATGTCTATATATATACATTATTTTGAAGAGTGTACATTTAGGTAGCAAGTTATTATTCAGGCAAGTTTTGTTAAAGATTATGGAACACTCTTTATTTATTACTTTTAATTTTATTTTTTCAAGTCTCCTTGTTATTTTTCATGTGCCGGGATCTAGTTTGTAAAGGAACTTCTCCTATATCTTCTGCCCTCGCGCTTTCGACCCTATTTTTGTCATCGTCAAAACTACACTATCCCTGATAACAAGTGTTCCATTATCTTTAACAAAACTTGCTTGAACATATATATATATATATATATATATATGTGTGTGTGTGTGTGTGTGCGTGTGTGCATATATATGTATGTGTATACATTTATATACGTGTGTATATATATATATATATATGTAAATTGGGAAGCATATGAAAATTCTAATAGTCAAATTATAATTAAATAGGAGCTTTTGAGAATTCAAAAGTTGGAGATTAATTAAGACTCAATAACGAAGATAATATTTTATCAGATTAATATTTTGATGTATCACCCGCTGTTATAATGAGATTACAACTGGATTATAACTTATTGGATTAAATTGGGTTTATATAATTTTTTTATGTATTTTTAAGTATAACTCTTTAAATGTTTAATTTATGATAAGTTTCTTTGCCCAGAATAGTTATGTTTATTATCTCTATTGAAATTGTTCACCATCTGGTGAGGCAATTCATGCTGAATCAATTGTCCAAATAACTTCATAATATCTGTTGAGTTTTCATTAATATAAGATAATAAACAAACTGTCATCCATCGTCTTAAAAAACTTGCTTGAATGTATAAAAAAAGTAAAGTTGGCAACCGTAATCGAGGACGATCAGAAGGCTCCCTTTTCAATAGCTACTACAACGAGGTGTAGGGGAGGGCACTACTCCTTTCCCTAGATTGCTTCACTTTACCCTTGATACGTACCCTGTATTGCTGAGTGTCAAGCAAAGAAGAATCAAGTACCATTTTAAAAGTCTTTGGTATGACGCGACCTGGGATTGAACCTAGGTCTCCCGGACCATTGGCGAACACTCTACCCACTAGCCGGCTCATTGAATATATATATATATACATATATATATATATATATATATATATATATATATATATATATTCTTTGACAGAAAATGTGTGTTAATGTTTATAACCATGTTTTCTTATATAAGTAATAAAAAGTTAATTTTCTTCTAAACCAAAAATATCAGAATCATATCCGTCTTAATGAAACAAGACACAACCAAAATGGATATTATTAGGCATTATTCATTACTGAATTTTTCAACATTAAAACTCTGTTACGAAAAATGAAATTGTATAAGTATATGCAAGTGGTAAACTTATTTTTGATCTGCTACTTACTCACATTTAGAGAGTTTCAGTCCGGCAAAATTAGGTAATAAATAATATCTAATGCTTTCCGTTTTGATTGTGTTTTGTGTAACAAGAGTTAATAAGATATTTGTAAAAATTAAAATGTTCTTCGCTTATTGCTATACTTGCTACACTTTTATTCTTTCTCGCTTGGTCTGTCTTGAAGAAAGAGAATTAATATGTTTGGAAAAAGTTTCAAACTGTGTCAAAATTAAAAATCCCATCTCCCTAAAAAAACGCAAACCTAAAAAATGTGATCGCTGACAAGAATACTATTATAAAAGGTTGGAATATCCATTTGAAGTAATCACCCTAGCCTTAGAAAATACCCCCTACAAACAAATGTATAAGCTTATTATAGTTTTACACCCCAACTGAGACTGGGCGAGCAGTAGAATACACTTCCTTTATAAAGTTGGCGACCTTAGTCGAGGATGACCCAAAGGCTCCCTTTTCAATAGCTACTACATCGAGGTATAGAGGAGGGTGTTACTCCTTTACCAGGATTGTTCCATTTTACCCTTGATCCGTACCTTATATTGCTGAGTGTTAAGCAAGGAGGCATCAAGTACCATAGTAAAAGTAAAGTTGTCTCCCTTTAGTCGAGGGTGACCCGAAGGCTCCCTTTTCAATGGCTGCTACACCGAGGTGTAGGGGAGAGCACTACTCCTTTCCCAGGATTGCTCCAATTTACCCTTGATACGTACCTTATATTGCTGAGTGTTAAGCAAGTAAGTATCAAGTACCATTTTAAAAGTCTTTGGTATGATGCGGGCTGGGATTGAACCCAGGTGTCCCAGACCATTGGCGAACACTCTAAGGTAAAAATATCCATATATTTATTTGTTTCTTTAAATGCTATTAAAGACTTGAAGCCCCCTAGCCTAAAAATATACCCTCCCCGCCCCAAAATGTAGATTTTCTCCTAAACCGACGAGCAGTATGAAATATTTGGTAAAGTTGAAATTGTCTTTGCTTATCGACATGTTCGCTACCCTGCAATTCCTTTTCTCTGGGCCCGTTTTCAAAAAATGCCTCAAACAGGGTCGAAATTACTCCCCTCCCATTATCCAATGCATTAGAAATCTCTGAATCCTATTCACAGGAATAACTTTGTCTAAGGTTAATGATAGAATAAGGTAATCTCACGTGTATCTGATCAAGCTAAAATAGAATAGTTGAACTTTTACCAAGTTAAATGTTATAAGAAAAAAAAGCGGATACAGTTTTTTAGATGGAAAACTCAAATTATCAATACAAGCGTATCACCAACAAATAGAACTATTTGCTGATGCTATTAAACAACTTGTTAGATCATTATTAAAATAAATAAAACAAATCTAAAATTGTAATTCTAGGAAGATGTTTGTAAATTAAAATTTAACATAGAAGAATGTAAAGTACAATATACTGAATTCAAAAAAGTGAATGAGATTTGGGAGTTGGGTTTGATTATATATTTAAAGCTGACAATGATATTTTGTCTACTGTATCAAGGGCAAATAGAATGGATAGTTTTGGATGGTTTGAAATTTTATATCAAGAGTGGTAAACATTGTATTAACGATATATGAAACTCATATAGAATATTGTACACAGACCTGGCTCTGATGTTGAGATATCGAAATTGAAGTGTAATATTGGGACTTGAAAGCATACAATGAAGAGTGACAAAACAAATAAAAAGAGTAATAGATTACAGTTCCAGTTTGTACAACTCTGTGACAATAAAACCTCTATAAAACCAAGGCGGTCAAATTCCACAAAATTCAACCTCACTACCTCCATAATCACTCAGATGTCCTCCTATGGCTTGTCACTGGCCTCTGAGATAGGAGATTATGTTGCATACATATATATACTGGATACATACCGACGCAATGATAACAGACGCAAGAATAAAGGACGCATGATAAAGACGCAGGAAGTCTTCTTTACAATTATATTTACCTCTCTATTTTATTGCAAGAGTTCAAAAGGGTTGTTCAAGGTTTGCATGTGAGAGGGTGCTGGAGACCGAACACAAACTTCATATTTTGACCTCCACTACTTATGACCGTCAAGTTGTGTTTTTCTTGTTCTCTTAATGTTGGGGTCAACTCCATCGAGGCTTTCCGAGGGCCCCCTCGGTCGGGTGTGGCCTTCCCTACCACATCTCGTCTCTAGCTGTCTGGAATTCTACTGGCAACTGCTTTGGCAGCCAACTCAACTCAATTATATAATAATTCAACGCCCACACGATCGCCCACTGGATCTTTGAAATCGAATGTTTAATCGTCATCAAGCGGAAATAACTGTCATGCAGTTCAGAGGTTACTCTCTTCCGGTGCATCAGTGTAGTGGCACAATGGGACCTTCACCTTGTCCCATATCAAAAGCCTTAATCCGCCCACGCGATCTCTTTCGATTACTGGCCATTGGAATGTGTCACTTCCTTCCGGTGTATCACCTTGGAATAGCATTTTTGGGCCGGGGCGAGGGTCAAAATATAACAATTATTATTCGAGCCCCACAAGCATATAGCAATGGAAACCACGGGATGCAGCATTGTGGATGGGAATTAAGGCGGATGGAGGCTCTTCATCAGATGCTAGGTGGAGGAACCTCGTAGGTGAACGGACAGCATCAAACTGTTCCGTCTGGAAACTATTACCGCTCATCTATAAAGATGGCACCTATTCATAAGAAATCATAGCAGCCGAAAGATTATCTTGACTCAAGTTCAAACGACACGTACCAGCTGCATTGCCGGGTAAGAAAGGGATGCGTTCTGCTCAAGATGGAGCCCTGACGCCAGTGTTTGAAAAAATAAGATACAAAGTTCAGACACAAACTGTTGGATTGCTTGGGGGAGGGTTTCTTATAAGTACTAGCCGTGTACGAATTGCCAGCAAGTATTCATAGACTTTCCCGTTAGCAAGCAGCAGGAGATTAGCCAATCAGAGAAGACTAAAGCATAGATGAGCAGGGGCAATTTACGGCCTAGTATTTCGGCCTTTGTACTGAGAAGACGTACCTTAGTATTAAGAATCCCACAACTGAAAGCAAGATGGATACCCGATTTCCAACTCAAACCAAACTGGCTTAGATACAAAAAACATCTAACTTAGCGACATTTAACGTTTAACTTTAAACATTATAAACCACCTACTTTAACGTACGGCATCTGCAGCCGAGCATAATAAAGACATCATATGCGTACAAGAACATAGACATTGCCTTAGAATACTAGAACAAAAATACATTGACATTTTCTCGTTACATTAACATTTTAAATTTTGTCACCCCCACCAAAAAAACTTTTTCAAGCAATTCAATCAAAGATGTTTCATAGCGTCATTATTTGGTAAATATTTGGAATTGTCTATTTTAGTTTGTTGCATTTTAATCTACGCATAGGATTCTACGAGACAAAAAAAAAAAAAAAATCAAAAACCAAATATACTCAGCATTTTGACATATGTCGAAAATTTATATTATGCAAAACACGTTTCTAGCAATACGTCACGGTAGTTTAAAAGCTTTATTTCTTCGTAAAACTTTCCTATTTGGAACTCTTTCTCTGGGGGAATTGTAAAGTACTGATACTATTCGACAAGAGACGACAATAAGATTAACATTTTAAATCGTGTCGAAAAAATTTCATGCATGCTTCAAGCACTAGGTCAATCACGTTTAAAGCGTCATATATCTGTCAATTTTCTAAAATTGCCTATTTAATTGGCACCATTGTTTAGTAAGGAGCCTATTCTACCAGAAACGATGATAAAATTAACATTTTGAATGTCGTCAAAAAACGACCTTATTCATGCAATTTATTCAGAGATATTTTATAGATGTTAATGCTACTATAGAGGAGTTGGAATGCCGCTTTTCTCGTACCTTAAAATCACTAAATAGTTTTGAGAGAATTCAACGGAGAATGTTTTTCGCTGCATTTAATGGCAACCTCCGTACAACAATTGCCTCTTATCAAACAATTGTCTAAATCTAACAGATTTTTCATTTGAGAACAAGCTTGCTTGCCTAAACACTAAATTACAAAAAAAAAAAAAAAAGAAAAATTGGTGGCGAAACTATGGACCTGCATTTACCCAAATAAATCAAAGGTTCAGCTAGATTATATATCTATAAAAAACGAAGTGAATAAATAGTGTTATGAACTACGAAGTATACGCCTTTTTTTTAAGGCGTCTCTTCTGATCACAGTATTGTCTCGGTAAAGATATATCTGAGTTTACGTAGAAAAAAGACACGAACAGTTAAAGCCTCATGATACGACTGACCCTCACTTACCAACAGTGATATAAACAATAAATATTCGGTAACTGTTTAAAAAAAAGTTTTATACTCCACGGGAGACATCTGAAAGATATACTTTGAATGATGAATATGAAAATTTCGTTACCGCCTAAATAGAAGCAGCAGCCAAGTGCATACCAACCAAACCAAGAGCCAATTGTAGAGTTCCATAGGAGTTAACAGCAGTTAGGTAAAAATGAAACATAAAAAAGCATCCTTACTTTTTATAAGAAACACAGCAAATGTCAATGCGCAGAATATGGCTTTACACTAAAAAAAGGCAAGAAACAAACGAAAACTCACAGAAACTAAAACAGACACTGACTACATGGATGGTCTAGCGCTTCTTGCAAATATATCTGCCTAAGCCTAATCCCCACTGCATGGGAAGTGTCCTCAGGGTGTAATGGTTAAAGCGCTGGACTGCGGAATCGTTGTAAACGAGTTCGAACTCAAGTCGGGCTATTCCGTTCACTTTCGGACGAATATCCTCCAAGCTATAGGTTAAATAGTACCAATACTCTTCTTCTCGAAGGATGGCTTTGGCGTTAGATAACATACGAAGGTTGATATGTCACTAAACAAAGAAACCAACCAACCAACCAACCAACCAACTTACTGCATGGCCAGGAGCAATCGGAAGGAGATATAGGCTTCTACGTGAATGCAAATAAAACTGTGTACATGTGTTTTTAACACGGAGCCCTTCTCTACTTTTAGTGGTATGCCTCTGAAGTTAGTTGACTAGTTCACATACCACGGCAGCAATATCTCACCTACTGAAAGTGATGTCAACATACACCAAGCGAAGGTATAAATACCTATTGACAGGTTATTGATCATAAGGAGATCCGATCTCTTTGATAAATTAAAACGGCATTCCTTCCAAGCAGTACCTGTATCAGTACTACTCTATGGATGCACCACATGGATGAGAACGAAACTTACGGAGAAAATGTTAGATGGAGACTACACAAGAATGCTCTATGCTATTTTGAACAAACTGTGGAAGCGAAACCGTCAAAAGAGTAGCTGCACGGTTACTTACCTCCAATCTCACAGAGCAATCCAAGTCAGACGAACAAGACATGCTGGAGAAGAAGGGACGAACTAATAAGCGACGTTTCCTATGGGCTCCTACATCAAGCAAAAAAGAAATTGTACGTCCTCTACCCTCCCATCTCACAAACCATTCAAATAAGACGAGCAAGATATGCTGGAGAAGCAAAGACGAACTCACTTGTGACGTTACACAAGCACACATCAAACCATCACGAGTGAGTTCAAGTCTCATTGGGTGCTCCATTCTTCCGGCCTTGTGCCACATCTAAGTGAAAAGCTAAGTAAATTACTATACAGGGACACACCAGTGTTGGCCGACTAGCAAAAAACTTATATTCATCAAATCTTTGCGGACCCTTGATGTTGTAGGGAATAGATAAATAATCTAAATTGAAGTAAAATGATTATTAAGATATGCAGAAACTCGCAGAGTTCTCTGACAGGAAGAGGGGTGACGCATGCGCAAAGAAAAGGGACCGTCCCGACAAAAGGAGGAATCTCCCTCTCTTTCAGCCGTGACCAGCGGAGTGCCAACACCTTGCTAACTGGTGGAGGACGCCATGCGCTCGTCTTTAGACTTCCACTGGTAGTAGTCGTCTCTTTCACCACCAACCCATGACTAAAACACTGGATTTAGACGAACTCCCAAAAGCAACTAACACGTCACTAAAGCTTTATATACCGAACACGTTGTTAAAGCTTTAAATACCGAATTTGGACACATATATACCCAAGAAATGACGACTCATTTTTAACTCCTTGACTGGGAGATTCAACCATTTCTTTTGTATTCAGGAAGAATTTTCTCACCCACTGAATAGTTATTGTACCCAGAAATAAAGGAAAAATATAAAAGATATCTTCGTTTCCTATCTGATACTATCTTCTTTCATATAAGTCTTTTACAGCCTTCTTATCCAAGAAGTTAAACCAGCAAAACAAAAGTGGGGTAAGAATAGAATAACCTCAGAATAGAGTCAGATAGCAAACGACAACACAGCTTGCCCCTGGGACCCCATAATGTCAACTGAACGACTTGCCAAGATCGATGGTCGATCAGAATGAATGGAAAGAGAGAGAGAGAGAGAGAGAGAGAGAGGAGGGTGCTGTGTTCTCGCAAAGCCTTGATGAGGACACACTTGTAAAACATTTGTTATTGTCTCTTCTTCCTGTATTATGCACACACACACACAAAAAAAAAACAAAAACAGATCCTTGTGCTATAGACGTACCATTGTGGGGGAGGGAAAACTGTGGTGAATATGACCATAAAAGAGACAAAGCTAATGAGAAAGTCAATAATTCAAGCAAAACAAATGAACTCTAAATTGTTCAAAAAGTCTATGTCAGACATATTTAAAACTAACTTAATGGAAACTTTTACGAAGATCAAAGAGAATTAAATCGCCTGAAGACACAGGATGTAAAACAGATTGAATCAGTTGCAGAACTCTTTAGTTAGTCAGAGAAAAAGAGAATAAAGTCTTCTGAACAAAAAATAAAATAAAAAAATTTGAAAAAAAAAAAAGGAGAAAGGAAATAAGTTGAAAATAAAAGTAGAAGAATGGGAAGAAAGAAAAAAAAACTTTGAGAAGTGTTAAGATTAATCTAAGCATAAAAAAATTAAACAAAAAATAGGAAGTCTATTGAATAAATTTAACAGTAGGAAAAATATATATTCACGAAGATAATTATCGGGTTGAAAGCTAAAAATGAAAATGAGTTGATACTCTTTAGAGACAAATACGTAATTAACTTAGCAAATGGTTAACATTTCTTTTTTTTTTCTTCTTCGTATATCTATCTTCCAGGATTTTATTCTCTGTTGCATTTTAATAACAATGAGTTACTGCAGTAATAACATCTATTTTTTGGGAGTGGGGGGGGGGTGGATCCATATTCCATTTCTTCACTTCATCGTAATTAACATTCTAAAGAGACGAGAAAAATAACAGTTCCTAACCACCAAGGGAACCAAAAACCCATGAATATTCAATTAAATATTTATTATATGCCTCTATGTGTGTCTTTTCGACCTAGTGTGTGTCTGTAAGAGTCTTTCCGACAATGCGTATGACGCTGTGTGTGTTTTCCCGTCATTGTGTGTCTATGTGTGTCTTTCACACATTGTGTTTGTGTGTCTTTTCTACATTGTATATGGTTTTATGTGTGTCTTTCCCATATTGTTTTTTTATGTCTTTCCCACATTGTATATGTCTCTATGTGTGTCTTTTCTACATTGTGTTTTTATGTGTGCCTTTTTCATATTGTGTTCCTTTATGTGCATCTTTCCTACATTTTGCATGCATCTATGTGTGTCTTTCCCACATTGTGTCCTTTTATGTGAGCCTTTTCCACATTGTAAATGCATCTATGCGCGTCTTTCTAACATTATATACCTCTATGTGTGTCTTTCCCACATTGTGTATGCCTCTATGTGCGTCTTTCTGACATTATATACCTCTATGTGTGGCTTTCCAACATTGTGTATACCTCAGAGCGTGTGTCTTTTCTACATTGTGTATGCCTCTAAGTGTGTCTTTCCCACATTGTGTTCCTTCATGTGTATCTTTTCCACATTGTGTATGCCTCTGTGTGTGCCTTTCCCAAATAGTATATGCCTCTATGTGTGTCTTTCTCACATTGTATATGCCCCTACGTGTGTCTTTCCAACATTGTGTATATCTCTATATGTGTCTTTCCGACATTGTGTATGCCTCCATGTGTGTCTTTCCTACATTGTGTTCTATGTGTGTCTTTTCCACATTGTGTATGCCTCTATGTGTGTCTTTCCAACATAGAGTATGTCTCCCGGTAGATAATTAAAGTTTACTAATTGATACAGAAATAAATGACAATATAGAGGGGTGTTTTTTTAATATTTTGTTAGAAGAGCTACCTCGTAATCTAGTGAAGGAATGATAAATGTATTTTCCGCACTGTATTGAGATACAATACTGCTCCAAAGGATATTTCCATTATATATATATATATATATATATATAGACATGTGGTTTGAGTGTGGGTCACGGTTATCTTTTGATGGCTGTTTTTATTCTCATCTACAGAAGCCACCCTTATAGATGAGCAGCAGTAGTTCCCCGATCGAACTAACGATCCTGGCCGTTGAACCGTGAGATTCATACGCCCAGGACTAGGTTAGGCATTGCGTTAGGCCGTCAGAGGGTTTATCCGCTTGCTTTTACGTCTACCATGCTGCTTCCCATGGCTTTCGAGAAAAAAAAAACTTCTTTCGTTCCTCCTTTTCTAAGTAGTCTAAGTTAAAACTTAACTTCTTAACTTAGACTACTTTTTAAAAAAAATTTGATAGAGTTTTTTTTTCTTCTTTATATTCTATTTTACGTATTTTTTGTGGGGTTCTAATAATTCCAACGGCGTTAGATTCTTGGCTAGGTTAAAGAATTCTAATTTTGGTCTTACAGTTCATTGTTCTTCCACCGTGATGATAGCGCGACATGACCATGATGATGATGATGATATATATATATATAATCTAAATACAATGAGTTTTCAGTTTTTCATTCTTCATCTTACGCAAGAGAGAACTGAAAAGAAGAAAACAAACATTTTTTTTCCTTTTTATTCATTGAATTAATGTGGACGGCTTAAAGAAACCTGTGACACAATGTGCCAAGTATGTTGAAAGATGACTTAGTGGAATAGCAACCATGTTTCATTCTAGGTCATTGTCTTCTTCGCCATATATCTATAAACATACACACACACACACACACATATATATATGTGTGTGTGTGGAGAGAGAGAGAGAGAGAGAGAGAGAGAGAGAGAGAGAGAGAGAGAGAGTGAGAGTGGTAGGGAGAGAGAGAGAGAGAGAGAGAGAGAGAGAAAGTTCTTTATTTACTGCCAGTTAAGGGTTCAATAAATGAATAGCCTTATAAAAAACA
>OY757908.1:100261878-100264378 GCA_963585895.1 Sepioteuthis lessoniana
TATATATATATATATATATATATATATATATTTATATATATATATCCATTATTTTCTAATCGTTAATTTCTGTTTGAATTTTTCTAAGATAAATTATCTTAATGTTACACTGATATATTTGGATGAGTGTCTCCATTTTAGTGGTTGCCATAGGAACAGCGTTGATGTCATGGGAACTTAGAATATGCTGACTGTATCCCCGGCAGACAGATAATGGCTCCTCCCGTCCTAGGTATGGTAGTAAACTGCATCTGGTGGTGAGGCTCCAGTTCTGGAGAGTGTGAAATATACCTTCATTGCTATTGCTCCTAGGTCCACTCTGACCTGGGGTGGTAGCACGTATATAGGCAAATAGATCTGTTTAAAAAATTCGTTTTTGAAAAGACTGTATGCAAAAGAAAATCTTAAAAAACAGCAACACGAAAAATGTAAATATGAACGTAGAATGAACGCGATTCTCAAACCTCTAGGCATGACATAAGCCTAGATGGTTTGATATGCCATTAAAATTCATCCATCCAACAACATTTTGGTCATTTCTTCATTAAAAAATGGTCATTAGGGACGAACTCATAAGTGATGTTCTCCAAAGGACCCCCTCACATGGCCAAGCAAACGACCAGCTCGAACCTACATACAGCAGCTCTGAGAGGATACGGGATGTAGCCCTGAGTACGTACCAGAAGCGATGAACGATTGGGAGGAGTGGCGAGAGAGGGTTAGGGATATCCGTGCTAGCGGCACGACATGATGATGATGATGATGACACCACCACGGTGCTCTAAGTTGTTAATCTGGTCACACATCATCAGCTGGATTTAAAATTGTAAGATTAAAAAAACAAACAAAAAACAAACAAAAAACAAATCTTGATTCTATTTAAATATACATCGTCCACACTAACACACACATATACCCACATACACATGCACGCACACATACTCACACACTGCACACATGCACACCCCACACATATATAAATACACGGGCACAGACATACACTCATACTCACACGCATGCCCGTACACACACACTCTCACACACACGCACACACACACACACATACACGCACACAGATACATTCACATGCACACACAAACACACGTACACACATGTACACACGTACACAAACTCATGCACACATACATGCACACACATTCATACACACTATAAGACACACATTGGCACCCATGAAACTAGACATACACACTGGCACCAACGAAACTAGACACACACACTGACACCCACGAAGCTAGACACACACACGCTGGCATCCACGAAACTTGACACACACTCACTTGCACCTACAAAACTAGACACATACATAACACATGCACAGGTACCGACGAAACGAGACACACACACACACACACACACACACACACACACACACACACACACACACACACAAGCACTAAGAGGCACCCACGAAACTGGGCACACAGACACAAAGGCATCCACAAAAAGTAGACACACACAAACAGAGGCTCCCAGAAAAACTCGACACACACACACACACACACACACACACACACACACACACACACAAGCACAAAGATAGACACACAGACGCATAACCGACAATAGATACAAATACACATACACACACTGGTGCATCCGATAATCGTCAAAACAGTGAGCACAAAAAGGACGTACAGAAAGACACAGACACGGACACATATAGATATACACGTAAACCCACACGGATTCACACAGAATATGCATGAGGTTTTGCAAACATCGATAGAAATGTGAATGTGTAAAATTGCATTTTAGAAAGAAAGAGGGCACATGCGTGAAAAATTGTTTCTCTGAAGATATGCAAACACACACACACTCACACACACACACATGGCAAATCGTTTGTATTTTTGTTGGATAATAAATATTCATGCACTCATAATAGTCACTGTATATCAATCTACGTAAATGTTTGTGATAGGAAATATTATTAAACCGTTTAGAAAGTCAGTATTATAAGGAAAAGTTTATAAAAACCGGTTAGAAAACCCAGAAAGATTGAATTTATATAGAGAGATATTTGAATATAAATATATGAATGCTTTTTGTATCCATTCATTGGTATATGCCAGTATCAAAATACGCACATACATATCCAAGTCTATATCTGAACTTGAAGAGATTATACAAAATGACATTTTTCTAATCTCACTATATATATATATATATATATATATATATATATATATAAGTGTGTGTGTGTGTGTGTTTGTGTGTGTGTGTGTGTGTGTGTATGCATATGTATATATATGTGTGTGTATATATATATGTATATATGCATGTATATATATATGTTAATGTGTGTGTGTGCTTGTATATATATATGTATATGTGTGTATATATATTTGTATATGAGTTTATGTGTATATATATATATATATATATATATATATATATATATATTCATATATATGTATATTTGTGTGGGTGCATATATATATATGTATATGTGTGTGTGTTTGTGTATATATATGTATAT
>OY757908.1:100269378-100334378 GCA_963585895.1 Sepioteuthis lessoniana
GACAGATTTGGCGGGAAATTCGTGTAAGTCTAGTGAAGTGTAAATCATGGACACGGACGAGAATTAAAATAACATCTTACCTCGGTACCGATTCCGGAAGTAGCAGGAAGAAACCGGATGAGGTAAAGATGGTACTATATAGCAGAGGAGTGTGGAATGCCCTGTTTTCATTGGCTGTTAACTAAAAGACAGATGTCTATAAGAACGGCCGAAGTCCGGTTTTTTATTTATTTTTTCTTTGCTTTGGTAGAGGCACGAGCGTAGCACGTCGCGATCACGGAGGCGGCTTGGCTCTTTCAGAGTCAAGCCGGGGTTACTGTCGGAGCTGATATGATGCAGAAATAACCCGAAATCGGCAATGAAGACAGCGCATCACTTAAGACCTCCCTGATGCATCTAAGATGTATGATTGAAATGTTCCGCATATATTTGTATATGTATGCGGCTATACAAAATGAAATTTGAGGCCCTTCTCTAAATGGTTTATTTTCAAGTTAATAATAAATAAAACACGCACACACACACACACACACACATATATATATACACATATATAACATATATATATACATATATATAACACATGTATATATATATATATATATACATATATACATAACACACACACACACACACACACACACACATATATATATATATATATATATTTATTCGTTTACTCTAATTCTTCCAAATTTATATATATATGTATATATATATATAAATTTGGAAGAATTAGAGTAAATGAATAGATATTAATGCTAAAATAAAAATGAACTTAAAGTTCATGTTGAAGAAAAATGCACACACGCACGCGTGCGCGCGTACACACACACACACACACATATATATATATGTATATATATATAATTTTTTTTTCAAGAATTAATGAATGTAAACGATTAGATACTAATGATAATGTACTTAAAGTTAATGATAAAGACAAATACACACACACACACACACACACACACACACACACACACACACACACATATATTACATATATATATATATATATATATATACAACTTTTGAAGAATTAGAGTAAAAGAATAATTACTAATGATAAGATAAAAATGTATTTAAAAAATGAGGCTCCAAGGGTGTTTACACTTAACTATAGTTTATTTGGCAAACACGTATGTCTTGCACTGATAGAGCCATATACAGGGATACACGCACGTGCATGGATTTAATACACAAGGCCATTACAGCGTAACGAGGACGTTCTAACTTTGATCTCGTAAAATGTTTCTTGATCTCATAAATCAAATGACAGACAATGTCAGATCCATATTTTTTACATGGTCAACTAAACGCTGAATGTTCATTAATACGTTGTGCAAACGTGATCTACATACTTACTAAAGATTGAAAAGCAAAAAAAGAAATATCGTATATAAAATGTTTAGCAAAATAACAAAATAAACAAGATCTTCCATGAAATTTTTGAGAATTTTACATTTAAAATTTGAGGTTTATGAACGTGACCAAATAGCGACGTCTAGAAAATGTCTTATTGTAAGGGATGAGATATCATGAAAATTTTTTCTTTCTTTTTTTTTTCAGATTTTTCCTGGAGAGAGGTTCAGTAATCCGTTTGCAGTCGTGGCTGGATCGTCATATTTATGCCATCGGCCCCACCCCTTTCCCCTCTCATCCCATCCCATCCCTTCGCCCTAACCCTTTCTCTTGTTCATTTAGGACCATGTTGCTCCAAGTGTGCGCATTGCTCTTTCTTGTCAGTCTGTGTTTAACCGTGGACCTCACCTACCGAGTACAAGAAGAGAAGAGTCCAGGCACCTACATTGGGGACATTGCTGCCGACACACATCTCATGGATAGTGTACCTCAGCAGGACCGAAGACTGATTCGATTCAGTCTCCTCGAACCGGATGTGCCCGATGTACCACAGCTTTTTCGGGTGGCTAAAAAAACTGGCAAGCTTTATACAACCCAGACACTCGATGCTGAGTCATTATGCGTTTACAATTCCGAGTGTTACCGAATTATCCACTTGGCTGTGCGACGAGTCAACTCCTTCATTCGAATTTTGAAAGTGAGAGTCTTCGTAGTGGACATCAACGACCACCAGCCTGAATTTCCAAATCAAAAGATCAATATCCAGTTCTCTGAAGGAGACTGGAAAGGAAAGAAGAAGCTGATTCCGAACGCCTTAGATAAGGATGTCAGTATTCCCAATTCGCAGATCACTTACCAACTGCAGAAAGATATCAATCAACCGTTTACTTTGTTAGTTTCGGAAAGCGTTGACGAAACGTTCGATCTTCGAATTACACTTGAAGAAAGGCTTGACAGAGAAATGAAGGACTCCTATCTGATTCAGGTGATTGCAACTGATGGAGGATCACCAGCCAAACAGAGTGTCCTCGACGTCCACATATCAGTGACCGATGTTAACGATAATGCACCTGTCTTCTCGAAAAACGTCTATAACGTCTCCGTGAAAAATGAAAACCACGGTTTAACTCCTATTACCATTTTGTCGGCATCAGATCTGGATGTTGGAAAGAACGGCCGCATTTCTTACCACTTCAGCTCGAAAACTTCCCGAACTGCAAAAAATCACTTCGAACTGAATCAGCTAACCGGTGAAATCTTCTTACAGAAGACGTTCGCTTCCGGTCAAAAGCTAACGCATAAGCTGTATGTAAAAGCGACGGACGGGGGTAGCCCCCCACTTAGTTCGGTTGCAATGGTTCTCGTGAATGTAATAAGTCAGCAAAATAATGCGCCAACCATCGATGTAAACTTTGTGTCATCCTCGACGGAGAATAAAGCTACCATTTCGGAAGATATTGAGGTGGGCAGTTTCATGGCCTATGTTAAAGTGACTGACCACGACGCCGGTCCTAACGGTGAGGTCACTTGCGGTCTGTACCACGACAAATTTCAGTTGGAAATACTGGGCCCAAAAGAATATAAAGTCACTGTTAAAAGCCCCGTAGATAGGGAAATCGAAGACCAACACGACTTCACAATTAGCTGCCAGGACAAAGGATCGCCAACCCAGCACACTGAAAGTAAATTCTCAATTCAGGTAATTGACGTCAATGACGTCCGTCCACAATTTTTAAAGGAAACGTTCAAATTTTTAATTCATGAGAACCAGAAGTCGAATTTCCCTGTGGGTTATATTAATGCGACTGACCCAGATCTGGGCCCTGGAGGTAAACTCACTTATTCCCTACCCACAGAAAAGAATCAGTTTCTACCTTTTCAAATCATGGACGATGGGCTTATTTCCACCGTGATATCTTTAGATTACGAATTTCAGAACATTTACAAATTTCCCGTGTTCGTCGAGGACAATGGGATTCCATCTCTAAACAATACAGTAAGCGTTGTGATTGAGGTTAGGGACTGTAATGACAATGCTCCTTATTTTACATTCCCTGGAATGAATCCCTTCTCACTGAATGTGGATTATCACCCATATCATCCGAATAACATTACCGTGCTGAAAGCTTCCGACAGTGACAGTCGCGAGAACGCCTTTCTCAAGTACAAGATAGCTTCGGGCAATGATAAACAATTATTCTCACTCAATCAATACACGGGTCTACTTTCCTTCAAACATAGCGTCACCCAGCAAGACGCCGGATCTTACATACTGCAAATTACCGTCAGAGACAGTGGCATTCCAGTCCTGTCGGCAACCACAACGTTGTCATTGAGATTAACTGTGAACAATAAGACGTCCGAGATTTTAAACACCGTCCACTTGAAGACAGACTATCAGGTACACATGTATTTATTAATAACAGTTGTGTTGGTCGCAGTCACTGTGTCCGTACCCCTGACAGCAGCTATTTCGATCTGCATAATTCGGTGCTATAACCAGAGGGACGCGCCCCTTCAAGAGGACTCTAACCCCTCTTGCAAATTTGTCAACGAGCAAGGGAATTTGGTTTGCCGCTCTCAGTTGGCTATCAGCTGGCCGGATGTTCCCATGGCTCTGAATACAGATTGGAACATGGCATGGAATTCCTTGCCTACCAGGTCGAAACAAACTCTGCATCCAGCCGAGGAACTGGCCAGTAGTCCAGTGCTCACCACATTAGGAATGAAAATACACACAGCACGAGAAGTCACCTACGAGGTAAGTTTAGACTTTTTGAAATTTTCATTTTAATCGTTGCGAGTTTTCCACACAATTAGTTTTCACTGAAGTCAAGTGACAACAAGTTTCTTCAGCTCTTCTGATTCAAGTTGTCTTGTGGTTTGGACAGCTTCAATTCTTGCTCTGATTTCCAGTTTTCCCATTGTCTTTTCTATGTTTCTCTGGATTGTTCCAAGGGTTTCAACTTTGATTGTCATCAGCGTTACCTTCATGTTCCGCAATTCTCTTATAACTCTCAGACAATTTTTCGATATTCGTAGATATTCGTAGATCTGGCAGATTATTTTCCTTTTATTAATGGTATGATGGCCCGGAAGACCTGAGGTCAATCCCAGGTCGAGTCATACCAAAGACTCAAAAATGGTACTTGATGCCTCCTTGCTTAACACTCAGCATTATGAGGTACAGATCAGGGGTAAAATGGAGCAATCCAGGGAAAGGAGTAGCGCCCTCCCCTACACCTTGGTGTAGTAGCTATCGAAAAGGGTGCCTTCGGTTGGCCCTCGACTACGGTCGCCAACTACTTATTTAAAATTAGATCTGGTATTCTGGCCCGTATTGAAGGATCTGCTTGCATCTGAAAGTCTTTGGGAATTTTGTGAATCTTATTTTCTCGGAAAATTTCTGATTTGTCCATACACCATTTGTATGTCTTGTTGCTTTGCACAGATCTCATTGGATAAACTTCCCACCCAGTCGTACCTCTTCTTGTATTTCTATGGCATTCACTTATTACGTGATGGACTGCTTCTTCTCTCCACACAACTTAAACGTCTTCTTCTTCTTCTTCTTCTTCTTCTTCTTCTTCTTCTTCTTCTTCTTCTTCTTCTTCTTCTTCTTATTATTATTATTATTATTATTATTATTTACTCCTTGAGAGTTTTTCACATCAATGTTAGCAGATGGTCTTTCACTGAAAGTATTTGTCGCTGTCTCCCACCAGACTGGACTTGACACAAAGTCAAAAGCCCAAAGGCCGATTAAAGTGGGGATAAAGGGGAGGGGAAGGTCGGGAACGAGCCGAGACTCGAACCCTGCTGGTCTGTGCTGCTCATCGATCCACTAAGTGTAATGTGGGTCTAATGAGGCAAGCAGTTTCACGAATCCAAATTTGGATCCGGGCACGTATGCCGGGTTATAGCTTAAACTTGACAGCAAGGTCTAGTGCTATACATGGGTGACAAAGGCTGAAGCTCACCCACCCGAGGGTGGCCCAACCGAAGTTGGGGGCCTTTCGGCCGTGAATCTGCCATTATTTTCGATACCCCATCCGACACGAATGCCAGACGGCCTAGCCAAAAGGCCAGGGAAGTATATGATGGTCTTTCACTGAAGTTTCAGTGACAGCAACTCTCTTCAAGTCTTCAGGACTCTTCTCTGTATTCTGGCCGATCTCAATAATGTTGTAGTTTGGATGGTATCCACTCGTCCTCTTATTTCCAAGTCCTCCAGTCTCTTTGATAACACTTCGATGACTGTACCAAGAGCACCAATTATAATTGGTATTCACGTCATTTCTATGTTCCATAGTTTGTTTTTTTTTTCAATTTCCTTGCAAGATCAACGTATTTGTCCTTCTTTGCATTTTTTTTTCAATTTCATTCTGTGGTCAGCCGGGATAGCAAAGTAACAATTGAGCAAGTTCTCTCTTTTTTGTTTATTATAATCAGGTCTGGTCGTCTGTCCGAGATTAGGTGATCTGTTTTTATCTCAAAATCCCTAAGAAGTTTGAGTGTCTCGATCCCCAGGACAGATGTTGAGTTGTGCATATACTATTTCTATTTCTTGCATAATTCCCAGTGGATCACCTTGCCCACCCAGCCGTGTCTAATTATTATCATTAGTTGTAGTAGGGCGCGTGTGGATTCAAAACCAGAACGAGGCTGTTTGCGTGTTACTTTGTACTAATGCCCATTGGGAAATGAATAAATTCTCTATCCTCTACTGTTGTTAAATAATCGAGCAGATTAGACTCTTTAGCCTTGTGTGTGTCTGCTTGTATGCTCCGGCTATCTGCTCATGTTCTAGGCTTGACCACCTTCAATGCTCTGCATGTCCAATCACCTATGAAGGGCTCTGTGGATCTCAACGGACTAATTTTAAAGTTTTCTAATTTTCATATATTCTCAAATTAAGTAATTAATTAGTGTGGCGTCATTAGCCTTAATCATTGCATCATATCATCATGATCATTACACGTGTCCCTAACTTTCATTATGTTTTATTGTATTCCCATCAAACTTACCTGGCGACATGAACCCATTTTATTTATATTTGGCCTTCCTGTCCCGAAATGACAGGTGTCCTTTGTCATATCTTTGCACGTGCACGCGTGTAATCTCCTACCTTGGTACTGAGTACAATTGAATAAAAATATCTTTGAACAGAGCACACCTCACCAAACTAAATTAAAAACAATTAATACAATCAATTATCAATGAAATAATTGATATAATCAACTACCATCCCAATTATTTTACAATTGATCCGTTGAGTTGTAAAGTTGTCGACTTTACGGATGTTCGCCAATGGAGTTTGGGTAAAAGAAAAAAAGATATGTCTAACCTGTAAAGGTTTTGAACAGCATCACAGAGGGCCTTGTGCCAGATATAGACAATTCTTGAAGATTGCTTGTGTAACGAGATATGTAAGTTGTTGTTTTTTGGCGACCGTAGTCGCGGGGGATCCGAAGGCTTCCTTTTCAATAGGTACTGCACCGAGGTGTAGGGAAGGGCGCAACTCCTTTCCCTGGATTCCTCCACTTTACCCTTGATTCATACCTTATAATGCTGAGTGTTAAGCAAGAAGGTATCAAGTACCATTTTTTGGGTCTTTGGTATGACTCGACCTGGGATTGAACTCAGGTCTGGCGATTATTAATATATGTAGATGTTCTTAATTTTGAATTTTTGGACAAACACGCGTACCTTTTTTAAAAAAATGTTGTTTCTATCATTTTTGCTAAAAAGTTACCGTGTTTTGAAGTTGACAGTTTTATCGAAAAATCAATGTTAAATTTGTGCGTGCAAATTTTATTATCGAAATCAAGTTACAAATCTTTAAAATGACTTTCTAGTTCAGTTATATGCTAATTTAAAACAAGATATGCTAATTTAAAACAAGATATGCTAATTTAAAACAAGATATGCTAATTTAAAACAAGATATCCAAATGGTTTCCAGAAATGCTCTGATCTTTTTTTTAACTGAAAGGGTTAGCAATATATTTTTATGACTATTTTATTAAAATTTTACTTTTTATAACCATATTTTAAAGTAACACCCCTCAAAAACGTCTGTTTTCGTGTAAGAAAAAAAAACAACAAACAAACGCCAAAATATTTTCTGTATATCTCGAAATATAAAAACGCCAGAATTGAACATTCTTGTTTATATTCTAAAATAAGGATTTTCTAGCAATTTTTTTTAAAGTAATTTTATTTAGTTCTGCCTCGATTATCAGGAAAATATCCATGATCAAGTTTTCTTTAAATTGTCTTTCGTATGACTAGACCTGGGATTGAACCCTGATCTAGTGGACATTAATATATGTACATGTTCTTAATTTTAAATTTTTGGACAAACACACGTACTTTTTAAAAAAATGTTGTTTCTATAATTTTTGCCAAAAAGTCGCGGTGTTTTGAAGTTGACAGTTTTATCGAAAAATCAATGTTAAATTTGTGTGTGCAATATATTTTTATGACTATTTTAGTAAAAAATTTTACTTTTTATAAGAATATTTTAAAGTAATACCCCCTCAAAAATGTCTGTTTTCGGATAAGAACCCCCCCCCCAAAAACGCCAAAATATTTGCTGTATATCTTAAAATATAAAAACGCCAGAATTGAACATTCTTGTTTATATTCTAAAATAAGGATTTTCTATCTATTTCTTTCAAAGTAATTTCATTTAGTTCTGCCTCGATTATCAGGAAAATATCCATAATCAAAGTTTTCTTTAAATTGTTAAAATTTTGTCACCAAAGTTGATTTCCAGAATAAATACATGAAAAGTATAATTCTATTTTTAGAAACAGAAATTTAAGAATTCAAACTGTGTGTATTTATTTGATTTTGTTTGATACTGTCATGTGCGATTAAGTCTCCAAAAGTTGGTTTTTGATGTAAATTTTTGATTTTTTTTACACTTTTAGATGTTTAAAAGTCTTATAACTATTAACTTCTTTCCAACATTGGGCTATTTCGACATCCTAAATAGATTCCCGGTGAAATTCTGGCCCTTAAACATGTGTTCATTGTGTGGTTTATCATATCTTTGACAAATTTGCAATGTTCCATCAAAATGCGAACGAAACAGCCAATTTCATCCACTATGACCTTGCCTTAAAATATTTAACCAGAAATTCCTTCAGTTTAAAATTTAGGAGATTAGTATAAGCATATTAATTTTGTATATAATCTAAAATAAGAATCTACTTGTTATTTCTTTGAAAGTAATTTCATTCTGTCCTGCCTGAGCTATTTTGGAAAATATCTATAATCAAAGTTGATTTCCAGTATAAATATTAGGTACTCGATATGTTGGTTGGGTTTTATGGCATATCAATTTTGTAGGTTATTTAATGCCAAATCCATTTTTATACAAATAGTCAGAGTTATCTCAAACAATTTCATTTAGAATAAGTACACAGTTTAATTGCCGAAAACATTTCTCTTTCAAGCTATTCAGTTTAGTCAAACAGTTTTAATTCAAACAATTCAGTTTAGCATAAATATGCAGTTTAGTTTTATTTAACCCACAAATAGGGCCCTATCAGGTGTAACCATTCCGGGCCAAAGTGGACCTGGGAGCAATGGCAATTAGGGGTGCTCCGCATTCTCCAAAGCCCCAGCATCACTAGAACGTCACCATCAGATTGTTTAGTTGCGGGGGTCTTAGCCCTCTGCAGTTTAGTTTTATTTAACCCACAGATAGGGCCCTATCAGGTGTAACCATTCCGGGCCAAAGTAGTGGTTGGCTTTCTGACATCAGTAGTCGGTGAATTCTACAGCCCCTGCCGACTGGGCAACATGATATGTATAATTCCATTGTTAGAAACAGAAATCCAAGAATTCAGACTATGAGTATTCATTCCATTTAGTTTGATACTGTCATGAGCTATTAAGTAATCTTCAAAATCTGGATTTTGATGTAATTTTTGGCGCTTTCATGTGTATTCCAAGAGTAGAAAAAATTTTAAATTCTTTCTATCATCATCATCATCATCATCATCATCATCATCATCATCATCATGTCGTGCTGGTAGCACGGATATCCCTGACCCTCTCTCGCTACTTTTCCCTATCGTTCATCGCCTTAGGAAGGTCTTCTGGTCAACATCCCGTATCCTCATATAGTTGCTGAATGTATGTTCGTGCTGGTCGTCCTGCTTTTGCACGGCCATAAGTGATGTACCCTTGTGGACCCCCAAACATGGCTTTCTAACATAGAGCTCCTTAAAGGTCATAAATGGATTTCTGGAGAAATTCTGGCCCATAAACCTATGTCCATTATGTGGTTTATCATATTTTTTGACAAATTTGCTATGTTCAGTCAAAATGTCCACAAAACGGCCAATTCCAGTGAGCAACAGATGTCAGAAAGCCAACCACTACGATGGCAGTCGTTGGTTTCAAGTAACTTAGCTCATATCATTTGATATCTGATATATATTCATCAGACGACCCAAGCAGCAGCAGCAACAACAGTAGCAGCAGCAGCAGCAGCAGGCTTTACATCATCATCATCATCAACCACATCATAACCATTGTCATAAATTCATTTTTTTTGTCTTCTTCTGAAAAAGATATTTTAAACAGACTTTCCTTTTTAAGGAATTTGCAAAGGAAGATCAATTTTTCGGTGATTAAAATATCGTGTTTCTCAAAATCGATCTCCATTAGTGTTAAAAGGATAATGGAATGTTAATGCGGCAACACTGATTTTTATTTAAAATCCGCATAATACCTGTCAAAATGACGGAATTATTTGCGTATTGTCACCTCTGCATTGGATCAGTTGGGCCTGCTTGACCATTTCTCGCGGCACATCCAAGCTGAACACAGTCAACTTTACATTAATCAAAAACAAACAAACAAACAAACAAACAAAAACAGAGAACGAAAAAAAAAAAAAAAAAAACAGAAAAAGAAACGTTTTTTACGTGGAAGTTATCTCAGGAAGATGTAGCCGACAATCTACAACGGGAGAATCGAACTCGTTTGGCTCGGATTAAATTAGATCTCCAAGGCTCGTTAGAGAAGATTATAGCAAGAAAAATCCTATTCATCATGTAATGATAATTGATATTCACAATAGCCCTGTCAATGTGGGTTAGAATATATTGATTGTATCCCCTGCTGAGGAGTAAAACCATTCCCCACTAAATGGGGGGGTCTGCGTTTGTCACTAAATAACATCTGATGGAGTGGTTTGAGTTCTGGAGATCTGGAAAGTTTGAAGTATCTCTTTCTGGTTATTACTCCCAGGTCCACCCAAAGTGGTATTAACTTTTAGCGTCCCATTTATGGATGAAGTAGAATTGTAAGGATCCTATCAAAGAGCTCGTTTTGTCTTGTCTATCTTTTTTTTAATGTTCGTATTTGTTAGGACAGTGTGAAAAACTCTCTTAAGAAAGAACTACACAAAAATATGTAAACGTACAATGAATATTATTTCCTGATCTCTTGGCATAAAATAACCCAAGATGGATTGATATGCTTTTAAAATCAATCAATCAATAAATCAATCAATTATTTAAAACAACAGCTCTATACATAGTGTTGACAAAAAAATACAAATTTGTTCATTTTAAAATTGTTTTGACTATACTACAGGCAGTATAACTTACCTTTACTTTAGTGATATATATATATATATGTATATTTAGGCAGCATTTCTTCGTTAATGCAAATTTCATTGAACATAATAGACATTTTATGCCTACATATTCTCTTTTGGATCCGTTCGAATTCCCGTATTACTTTTATCATATTCGGGGGGAACTGATTAAGGTATTGTCCATAGTTGTATGTATCCCTAGTACTTTCTGCACGACTTTGGGCCATCATCAGGGGAGAATCCTTACTACTGTGTAAGGACGTCTTTGCTGTTGGAGATTATGGCGCTTGCTTTTAAATGTAATTCTGTAAATAGTGCCAGTAGCTAAAGACATTTAAGTACGTTAGCACTGGTTTGAAAATTAATTCTATTAAGTGCTGGTTGCAGGTTTCTAATATATAGTGCTTCGAGAATCTGAAGTTTTTGTTTATTATTTTGATGTTCGAGTATTGTTGTGTTGTCAGTGAGAATTTTTCGTAGTTGTGTTGTTGGGCATGAATGTTTTTTTAAATTGAACTTGTGTCAGAAAGGTGCATTGTAAGTCTCCTCGACAGGGTAAATCAACATACTACACGAAATCAACATACTACAAGATACCTTCCAAAACAATTCAGTTCCTAACTTTACTCATGAACTAAACAAAAACAATAAAATTTCCGTTTTAGATGTTCTCATTGATAATAACAACAATAATAACTTCACTACCTCCACCTACAAAAAAACCCTCTTGTAATAACTTCTGTACCCTCAACTTTAAAAGTGAATGCCCCTTCAGATATAAAAAAGCAATTATTCGTAATGTAATATCCCGTGCCAAACTAATCTCCTCCTCCAAAATAATATTTTATAAAGAGGTAAAAAACATAAAACAGGCTCTCATCGATAATGGGTTTCCTAACTATATTGTTGATGAACAAATTAAACGTATGATCAAAAATGTTAACCAACAAAATAAACAGTGTACTACTCCATCCAGTCAACAAACATATATCAAACTTTTTTATCGTAACCAAATGCACTACAATTATAAATCCGATGAAAAAATAATGAAAACATTGATTCACAAAAACATACTCCCCACTGATCCTAATAAAAAAAATAAAACTTATTATATATTATAATAAGTTTAAAACCTCGAATTTGGTCATTAGAAATAACTCCTCTCCCTCGATTGGGGTGTTGCAAAAAACCAACGTTATATATAAATTTAAATGTCCCCTAGGAGATTGTATCTCTGATAATAATAATATATGAGTTGGTTTAACCTCAACTACCCTGTCGAGGAGACTTACAATGCACCTTTCTGACACAAGTTCAATAGCTCAGCATTTAAAAAAACATTCATGCCCAACAACACAACTACGAAAAATTCTCACTGACAACACAACAATACTCGAACATCAAAATAATAAGCAAAAACTTCAGATTCTCGAAGCACTATATATTAGAAACCTGCAACCAGCACTTAATAGAATTAATTTTCAAACCAGTGCTAACGTACTTAAATGTCTTTAGCTACTGGCACTATTTACAGAATTACATTTAAAAGCAAGCGCCATAATCTCCAACAGCAAAGACGTCCTTACACAGTAGTAATTTGCTAAAACAAAAGTTACATCACTTTTGTAACAGATTCTCCCCTGATGATGGCCCAAAGTCGTGCAGAAAGTACTAGGGATACATACAACTATGGACAATACCTTAATCAGTTCCCCCCGAATACGATAAAAGTAATACGGGAATTCGAACGGATCCAAAAGAGAATATGTAGGCATAAAATGTCTATTATGTTCAATGAAATTTGCATATATATATATATATATATATATATATATATTGTTGTAGGTCCAAAGGGAGAAAGAAACATTTCAAAATGAGTAGGTCCACGAAGAGATTTGTATTTTTTTTTAATCCTAAAAGAATACAAATATCTTCGTGAACCTACTCATTTAATATATATATATATATATATATATATATATATATCAACGCCTTCGCAAGAGCAGGATGCAACACAAAGTCAATTTCATGTAGAGTTTAATAGGTTTGAATTCAGAATTTTCCTTCTCCTAGACCGGTTGCCATACCATATTTGAAAAGCCCAGTCTGCCCTACCATTTACCCATAGTTGTAGAGAGACTAAGTGGATTCATGCCTTTCCCAAGGATATTAGCACAAATCTTTTCTTTCATCTTATAATCTTTATCTGTCCAAGATAAAAAGTTCTTATTCACACTATTTTCCATCACTGGTTCAGTTACCTTGTTTGCTCATAGGAGCACTACTCATCCATCAGTCTACAACTGGATTGAGTACAGAGTTTTCCTTCTAGATCGGTTGCCATACCAAACTTGAATAGCCCTGTCTGCCCTCCTATTTACCTTTCGTTGGAAGGATAATTATTGCAGTCATACTTTCCCTTAGGGTATTAGTGCTCTGTGAAAATGTGAACAGCTTCGTCCGGGATTTGAACTCTGGTTGCCGTGTCCATTTCCAACGATATTAACCATTACACCATGCATTTTAAAGGTATATTTAAGAGAATATTTTGTTTGAATTAAAATATACGAGAGTGAGTCAAAAAGTAATGCCTTTTTCTTTAGTACAGGAATAATTACCGACACAGGAACATGTATCATACATCAAAATGAAGTTGTTCCTCTGAGGATCGCATCCCTACTTCTTAACATAGCCACCGTTTCTCTCAATAGCAATGATCCTCTTTCGAATAAGAGTGTGTATCCCTGCATCTTAAAATTCTTTTGACTGTTCTTTGAGCAACTTCATCGCTTCAGTTTTCACTTCCTCTTCACTGGCATAATGTTTGCCTCCTAAACCCTCTTTCAGAGGTCCGAAGGGATGACAGTCTGAAGGTGCTAAATCTGGTGAGTATGGAGGATGCGGTAAAGTTGTCCACCCGATTGAAGCGATTGTCTCCCTTGTTCGTATGCTTGTGTGAGATGGAGCATTATTATGCTGAAGGAAGACCTTATCGATAGGCAAGATTAAGCGCCTTCAGACAATCATCCCTACTATGTCCAGGATCAAAGTGTGGTTTACGACAGAGGATTAAAATGGGGATTAGGGCTCAGATCCGTACCTATCAAAATTAGGTTTTTCAAAAAACAAGTAAATCTTGTTTAAACACAATATCACAAAGATTGTAAAGCGGGTGTTGTTTAGAAAAACGAAAAAAAATTATCGACCACACAACAATCAATTTTTTAAATAAAAATATAATTTTCATTCAAAGTAAAGATATCAGGATGTTAGTATTTCAAGAGGAATATTATGTAATCCAAACGGATGTTATTAGGTATTGTTAGGGTTGCACATATTTTTGTTTACTGTAAATTTTGACAATAAATGTCAAAATTTACAGTAAACAAAAATATGTGCAACCCTTAAATATATCATTTACCAACCCCTCCGCACGAGCAGGATGTGACATAGGTCAAGGTTTAACGGGTGTGAATTCAGAGTTTTCCTTCTCCTAGATCGATTGCTATACACAATTTGAAAACCCTCGTCTACCCTACTATTTTCCCATAGCTTAAGGGAGAACAATTGAATTCCTGCCTTTCTAAGCGACATCAGCGCAGTGTGAAATGCGATCAGCCACGTCCAGGATTTGAACTCGTGTCGCCGTGTCCATTTCCAACGATGATAACCATTATGCTATGGCCACCTCCTCACAGCCCTTATAGACCTTCTTTGATCCCCTCTTTCGCTATCCGTCCCTATCGTTCATCGCTCTCGCCAGGTATTCTTGAATGCATCCTGTCGTCCGCATAGAGTTGTTGCATTGTCTGTCCGTTTAATAAAAAAAATCATTTGTCTTATGACTAATAATTTTTTTTTTTAAAAGGACAGACGCTTAGTGGCTAAAAGCTTAATGAATAAAGACGACACAGGCTTGCAGAAATGGGAAATGAGTGACAAGTTTACAGGTCAATTAACCTGGTGGTCGTGATACATTGAAATGAAAAATGAGATGACCTCGTCATACGTCTACAGGAATAGCGGACAAAAGCACAGAAACAAAAAGTACCTATGTCACCAGCTGGAAGGAAAAAAAAACTTTGGTGACTGACCGAATGTGAGTTGACAAACTCGAGTAGATGTATTTATAAAAGCAGCCATGTTTAGATGTCAGAGCAGAACCCAGGGTTAAGTTCGAAGTGAAGAAATATCCCGTCAAGACCCCGTATGCACTCATAAACTCTTCGACTCTCTCTCTCTCTCTCTCTCTCTCTGTTCACATTCGTAGCAAGCCGGCGGAATAAAGAAAATAAGTTATATTTTTTATATACAAGTGTTCGACATTCTTTTTGCTATCAAGTCCAGCTTATGGACTCGTTATGATGTATACTGCTCCAGTATAACGAGTCCATAAAAGAACGTCGCTTATTTTGGTAATGCTCGGCATATCTTGTTCGTCTAACTAGGATGATTTGTGAAATGGAAGGCAAGTGGCCGTACAGCTTCAATTTGGTGAGGTGTTGCTTCCAGGATTTTTCTAAAGATCCCGTGGCATTTTTGTGCATCAAGCTTTTTTTCTCCGGCGTGTCCTCGTGGTGTAATGGTTAAAGCGCTGGTGTGCGGAATCGAAATGAACAAGTTCGAACTCCAGTCGTGTTATTACGTTCACTTTTGGACAAATACCCTTGGGAAAGGTATGAACCCCCTACTCTTCCCAGCTATGGGTTAAATAGCACCACGGCTGTTCTTCTCGAAGTATGGCTTTGGCATTAGATAACCCACGAAGGTTGATATAACATTAAACAAAGAAACCCAAACCTCTTTTTTCCTCCATGTGTTTCGTGAGAGTCCAAGAGGTGTGTCCATACAGTAGAACTGACATAGAACTGGAACCTCACTATAAAATGCAGTTCAGTGTTATACCAGGATAGCTCCCTTTGTGTGTGGGGGGAGGTAAAACTACGTCACTAAATAGTCGCTTGCACCACCATTGTTCTCATCGGTTCCTTGAAAAACTATGACATTATCTAATCACTCCGTTTCTATCGGGTCTACGAGTGTAGCATAACGCCTAAAATTTCAGTCAGACCTCCGTTGTGACTTCGCCGTGAGAAAAAGTACCGAACGCAAAAAAACATCGTTTTGGTTCGCTAATACAAAAGTTTATTCATTTCTACCCTTCATTCGAAATGGCAGGGTGACGTCATATGGTAGGTCCAAGTTTTAAAGAGACAAGAGCCTAATTTCTAAGAAAAGAGTGAGAGAAGAAAAAAAATAATAGGAAGAAAAAGGTAGACAGAGTATACGGCACGGACAGCTGACCTCTGAGTGACTTGGACCAAGGCACTCATTTTGGGTCAGCCAGTCACGGGTGAATGACTGATAATTAAAAATGACTAGAAAAAAACCAGTGGTCCTAAATCTTCTGCACAGGTGTGGAACCAGAGGAAACGGATGTTCCTCTCTTTGCCACTGGGCGGAAGTAAGGGTAGGATTCTGATTTGAAAGTGGCCGGGCGCGAAGAGGTAAGATGCAAGTAAACACTCGCTAGGATAATGTGAAGATAGTCAAAAATTGTGGCATCCATTTTGGTTTGGGATCCGAAAAGGGATCTCACGCCAGACATGAACCTGTGAAGACGAAACTAGCGAACAAACACGTTTGAAGTACAACAGAAAACCAGGAAAAAATTCAAGATCTGTCTCTGCTCTATTTCTCCTCATAACATATGGTTTCAGCTAACGTGGTCGATTCAGCTTTCATACTCTTTCTTTCTCCCTGGGGCTGCTTAAAAAGTGTAGTAGCAAATTAGGTCTGTTACGGTACAATATACTATTTGGTGCTGTAACATTACACCTTTTATTTGGTACTATTCTCTCTTTGAATAGAGAGAGAAAACAGAGCACGAACTGAATCGAACGCTTTAGTTAGAGAGAAGTAAATTGTCGAGAGAGAGAGAGAGAGAGAGAGAGAGAGAGAGAGAAAGAGAGAGAGCAGACACAGACATTGATATTATCATTCTCGTTTGCTGCTGTAGTTCTCCGAGTATTGAGGCTGCTTCTTTAGGACCGCTTGGCCTTGCGTGCCAATGTAGGTTAAGCCCTTCGCGAAGCTCACCCAAAAATGGGTGCCGTAATTTTCTATCCGACTTGGCTAGTGTCCAACTCTTCCCCGCTCTCCCCAAACCCTTTTAAACTAACCTGGATCAAAGAACGGTAGATCGGAGCTGCAACTAAGTTATTAGAAGAATTCTTTTTTTTTTTTTCTGTTGTGTTTCTTGAGAGGGCAATGGTAGGGAGACAAACTGCTCCGAATATACACTTCGTCAACAATGGCGTGGGGTGGAGGTAAGAAGAAAAACGGACAAACAACAAAAAAGTTAATTTGTAAAATTTTATTTCGACCTACAACTAAGTTGCAGCTCTAGTCTGCGTAATTGGATCCTGGGTATATTAAGATGATTTTTTGTGTAATTTAAGAGGATTTTTTTGTAAATTAAGATTTCTTTGCGTAAAATAGAATAAAAGATGTTTAAATTAAGAGATTTTTGGTGTAAATAAACAGGTGTTTTAGGGGTAGTTCAAGAACCTTTCTGCAAATTAAGAGTTTGTTTTGTGTAAGTTAAACTTTTTTGTGTTTAATGTAAGAGATTCTTTTTGGTAAATTATGAGTTTTTGGTGTATGAATTAAATTTCTGTATGAGGCATTATAATATCGTATACTCACAGTGCCCTGAAGATGGTTTAACAACAACAACAAAAAAAAAGGTAGGAAAACAGTTAAACGATGGCATATCATCGTTTATAAATAGATACATCTGAATATATATATATGTTCATAGAAAAGGTAAAACGGAAAAAAATATGTTTGTTTATTTGCCAACGCGTTTCGACTTGAATCTTTTTTTGAATGCAAAAGTGTTTTATCAAAATTATTTTAGTACGAGAAATAATTATGATAGATAAATTTTGATTCACTAAGAAGTTTTCATCGGGGCTTGTAGATCTTACTATGTAAAAAAACAACAAATTAATACTGGTTGATATGTCCAAATTGCGTCACGTCATGTGATAGAATTTTCTGCGAAAGTAAATGACGTTTCGTGGTTTGAGAAACGGATTTGTGACGTTTTATTGCTTTTTTCTAAATGTAAATTAAGAGTTTTTTTTGTGTAAATAAAAATTTTTTTGTGTAAATAAAAAGGTGTTTTTTGTGTAAATTTTAACAGAAAGCTCAGAAGAAGAATTCATCAAGATAATAGTTATATTTATCTCCTCCATATTTTATTTTTCTTTTTTACATAATAGTCCCCAAAAGTATATATCAGCAATTCATCGTAAGTTGTCGACTTCTTAACGCTTGGAAGTGTTAGATATTGACTTTCAGATCCCTTTGACATGCTGCGTAAATTGCGAGTGTAGCCCAATCGGAAATGCGCCTGTTGCCTAAAGTAGACAGGATGCCGGTGCCCCGACGGAAATGCCGCATGATTTACGTGTTCACGCGCAACGTATAAACAGCGGGGTGGAAGAGATGTGACCACGTGAATCTGCGTGGGCGTCCGGAATATTATATAATTAGGAAAATTTTCAATCCGACAAAACCGAAGAAGAAAGGCAGTGTGGTTTCCCTGCAAATTTGTTCCTCGGCGTTGTGAGTGTACAAACTCAACCGTGTTCGACTCTCTCTCTCTCTCTCTCTCTCTCTCTCTATCTATCTATCTATCTATCACTCAATCTCTCAATCTATCAGTATCTCTCTCTCTCTTTCACTCTCTCTCTCCATACGAACTTTTCGGGTTATAAATGGAAAAGAAAAGAAGCAGATTATACTTCTCTTCTTTACAACAGGGAGAACTGCCCAGTCGGCTGGGGCTGTAGAATACACCAACTGCTTCTCTGCAGAGGGGTAAGACCCTCCTCACGAGTGTCCTAGATATGATACTAAACAATCTGTTGGTGAGGTTCTAGTAATGCTGGAGCTTTGAGGAATGTAGAGTACCCCTTCATTGCCAGCGCTCCCAGGTCCACTTAGTCCCGGAGTGGTAGCACCTGATAGGTTCCTATCTATGGTTCAAATAAAACTAAGCCGTGTACTTATCCTAAACTGAATTGCTTAAAATAGGGCTGTTTTGACATTTAAACTGCGTACTTATGCTAAACAGAATTGTCTGAAATAAAACAGTTTTTGACATTGACACTTTATACTTATGCTGAACTGAATTGTTTGAAATAGAACTGTTTTGACATTTAATTGTGTGTAAACAAAAAACTATGTTTATACAAAACTGAATTGTTTGAAATTTAATTCGGTGTTAAATGGCCCGAAAGGGTTGATACGCTGTAAATCAACCAACCAACCAACCAACCAACCGGCAGAATGGGATACTAAAAAAACAAGGTGGTAGAGTGAACAGTATCGAATTGAAGACGCGGATTCTAAATGGAAATATTCCCTTAAATATGAAGATAACGACTGAAAATAAATTTACTTTTATCTGGATGGTGAACGTAAGTATTACATTTCTATATGATTTTTCTCTTGATACGTTACTGCTGACACTTCCCCCACGAGAATGGAGAGCTCACATTACTAAATTAGTGATACGGAAGAGATTCATCGATTTAAAGATTCTAGTTTTCCTTCTTTGTCCGGATTGTGGGTCCTTAGCGAGAAGGCTCTATTGTTTTATCTCTAGCAGCCTGTAAATCTAACGTTTAATTAAAAGTGAATTATTAGTTTAGTAAGTGGAAAAGTTGGTATAGTTGTTCAACAAATATATTCTCTCAAGGTAAAAGAGAAGTTCTTTCGCGACTTGGACGATCATGGTTCTTCACAGCTTCCTATATCAGAAAACTCTGCATTACCATGATTGCTCTTGGAAGACCGTCGTCGAGATGGTTCCACTTACCCTTGATCAGCACTTTATAATGATGAGTTTTAAACAAGGAAGAATCAAGTACCATTTTGTAACTCTTGTATATATATATATATATATATATATATATTCAAATACATGTCTATATCATTATGTATCTATCTATTTATCTATCTACATTTCAAAATAAATGATACATAAATAGTACTCAGACCTCACGTGCATATTGTACACATGTCCAAATTTCTATCATCCTTCAGTGTGTTGTTATTCTATTTTCAACTATATACATATATATAGTTGAAAAAAAATTACAAATATTAAAATTAAAATAAAAGCTATAATCAAGCATACGTGCCTGGACCTAGATTGGGATCTAAGTCAAGCTTGGCTCATCAGGCCTACATTGTACTCAGGGCTCGAGCTTCGACTAGTGCCCGACCTTCCCCTCCCCTAATCCCCACTTTAAGCCGACCTTTGGATCATTGACCATCTGTTAAGTCCTGTCTGGTGGGAGGCAGGAACAAATATAAATATATATATATATATATATATATATATATATATATATATATATATATATATATATTATGAGATTGAATAACTTGGATGCCCAGGAAGGGTATGGTGTTTTTAGATTCTTTTTTATAAATGAGGTTGATGATGACTTCAACTTTATTTAGTTTTTCTGCGATCTCTCCAATTTTGATGTTTTAGGGTAACAATGTTGAACCCTTCATCAATTTCACTCATGAAAAAGAATCTAATAACACCATAACATTCCTGGACATTTTAATTATTAAATCTCATAACATTTTAACTTTTAAAGTCCCACAAACAAAAACGATCACACACACACACACACACACACACACACACACACACACACACACACACATATATATATATATATATATAGATAGATAGAGAGAGAGAGAGATAGGAAATGCCCTTGGTGTAATGGTTATCGTTGTAGGAAATGGACACGGTGACACGAATTCAAATCCTGGACGAGACTGATTGTATTTCACATAGCACTAATACCCTTGGGAAAGGTAGGAATCCAATTATTCTCCCTCCAGCTATGGGTAAATAGTAGGGCAGACTGCTTTCTTCAGCCTTGATGAGGCAACTATTCTAGGAGAAGGAAAACTCTGAATTCAAACCTGTTAAACTTCGCTTAAAAATTGACCTTGTGTCTTATCCTGCTTGGGTGGAGGGGTTGGTAAATATGATATATATATAGATATATCAGTAAATAAGTTGTCCGATCGCAGTCAAGGGTGACCCGAGAGCTAACTTTTCAATAGCTACTACTCCCAGGTGTAGGGAAGGGCGCTAATCCTTTCCCTAGTTTCCTCCACTTACCTTTGATCCATCCCTTAGCGCTGAGTACTAAGCAAGGAGGTATCAACGTATCAAGTACCATTTTTTGAGTCTTTAATGTAACTCGACGAGGGACTGAACCCCGGTTTCCCTGGCCAATCGATAAGAATAAAGATGAATACAAATGATAAAAGTTTGCTGGAAAAAGTGATCGACGTTACGAGTGCAGAACAACTAAGTATAAAACCCATATCAAATTATGAAGTCCATTTCCTCAGGTGCCATGGAGTGAGCACAATCATCAGACAGAAAAGTGAGAAAAGTGGTAAATCATAAATATATAATGATATATATATATATATATATATATATATATATATATATATATATATATATATAAGTCATTTGTCAAGATGAGTCTCACACGTGTAGAAAAAAGCATTCACACACACACACACACACACATATATATATATATATATATATATATATACTAGGCAATAAAAAAATGAATATAAATATGGGTTTAGTCACGTGGTATATGACACAGACGTTATCTACTAATAAGTCAATACTTTGATATCATTTTGCTTCTCTAGTTTTTTTGACAACATATTTTGATAGATTCATTTATACAAAACTTTGATCTATCAATATCAAATATATTAGACGAACCAGACATGCAGGACACTGCTGGAGAAGCAGGGACGAGCTCATAAATGATGTACTCCTATGGACCCCCACACATGGCCGAGCAAAAGAAGGAAGGCCAGCTTGAACATACATGCAGCAGCTATGTGAGGATACGGGATGTAGCCCTGAAGACCTACCAGAGGCGATGAACGATAGGGAGAAGTGGCGAAAGAGGGTCTGGGATATCCGTGCTAGTGGCACGACATGATGATGATGATATATATATATATATATATATGTGTGTGTGTGTGTGTGTGTGTGTGTGTGTGTGTGTGTGCGTGTGTGTGTGTGTCATTAGGATATAACAAAAGTGAGGTATCGCATCAAAATGTTTTTAGAACAATACAATTAAAATGCTTTTTGAGAATAAAGCAATTTCCAGTCAAATTAGCAACTGAATGATAATTTGCATGGTCTGCTTCCGTGTTGAATGTAATTTCTAAATGATCCAAATTCTCGATATAACGTGAATATGAAAGGTTAATTAAAATCTTTCATTCTTTCCAAAATAAAAGGATTAACATCATCATAGATAATTGTCACGACGGGAACCTAACGGGCTTTCGAGTCGTCTTGTTTGTTTGTTTTTTCTTTTTCTTTTTTTATCTATTGTGACACAGAAATACGCGCTTCTATTCAAATAATATTAATGTTTTCGCTTTATATACATCTTGAATTATGCATGTTTTTTTCAGAATTCGTTAAACAGAAATATATATATATATATATATATATATATATATATATATATATATATATATATATATGCGCGTATGTGTGTGTGTTTCGACAATTTAGCTGCAGGTTAAACTCTCGCTAAATCCACCTCCATATCCAGTCCCCGTTTCTTTCTTTTTTCTTTTTCTTTTTTCTTTCTCTCTCTCTCTCTCTCTCTCTCTCTCTCTCTCTCTCTCTGATTCTTTTGAATTCCTCTATGTCATGCAATTTACTCAAGAAATAAAGAAATAAGGAAAAAAAGGAAATAAAATGCTGTTGTTATTATTATTATTATTATTACTTATTTATTTATTTACTTACTTATTCTTCCCCGAACACGTTTAGAACCAATAAACAGCAACAACACATTACGAGCATTCATTTATTTATTGGAGAAATAAGTGTTGAACCCGCGGGTTAAGATTTGGACTGGCGGTGTAGCAAGCGGACGGGGGTATTTACCACACATCAGGCTCAGTATTTGCTGTTATAACGAACGCTATTTTCGTTGTGCAAGTATGCGCATGCGTGCCACATTCCCGCTAAAAATTGCGTTAAATTCGAATGGGAATTTCCCGGGAGGTTTTCCGAAAAACGATATCAATTTTCCATTAAAAAGCGGAGATAAATGTTGAAAGAAACGCACTGAAGATTGTATTTTCCATGTGTATAAGCCTGAGTCAGTTGGGTAAGTGACTGCAGGTGCACATAAGTAAATTTAAGTGTTCAAGTACAGTCATTTCTCTTTCGGTATCTACCTTCATCGATTAACGAGTAAAAAAACAAAAACAAAAAAAAAAACAAAACAAAAAAAAAGAATTGCAGAAAACTGCGCACAAAAAAAAATGTATTTTGTACAATTTTCTCATACTACAGTTTAGAACACAAATGCAGGTAAATATATATATATATATATATATATATATATATATATATATATATATATATATATATATATTGAAGAGTGCATATTGAGGTAGCAAGTTATTATTCAAGCAAGTTTTGTTAAAGACGATGGAACGCTGCTTATTATTTTTAATTGTAATTTTTCAGATCTTCTTTTTATTTTTCTTGTATCGGGATCCAGGTGGTAAAGGAATTGTCCCATATCTTCTGTCCAAGCGCTTTCGACCATACTTTTGGTCGTCATCAGGGGTAGTGTAGTTTTGAGTTGACTGTTGATATTTTACTGTTTTAATTATTTGTAGCGTTTTGTTTTGAAGTTGTCGGTGGGAACGTTTTCAGCATTTTGTTGTAAAATGTTCGGTTGGAAAAAGGTTTACTAATAGATTTAGTGATTTTTAGTTATTAGAACTATTTGATACGTTGGTGCTAGTATTAAATGCTATTTATTTATATTTGTTTTTTAAAAATCTTTTGCATATTGCTTCTAGTGTTATATAATTAGGGAATTATTTTTTTTCTTATATTAACCATTTTTCGTTAATTATATTCAATTATTTAGTTTCGTAAGGCTTTGAACTACTCGGTGTCTTTTAGTTCAGATGCATAGTCAAATGGCACAGTCTTACGCCCGTGTGGAAAGGATATGACAATAACCATCAGTCATAATAAACCCCCAGACAGGAAATGGAGCTGTATGGCCATTGGAGTGAATTGAGAGTGTGGATAACGACATACACTGAAGAGATGTTCTGAGAATTCTAAGATTTTGAATAGAGAGTTGAGGTCGACCATTGAAGGTTGAGTTTTTCGGATTTCATAAGATCAGATCAGTTTGGGTCTCTACCGACAGAAATAAGTTGAGATCTTAAACACCACAAGATGTGCCGCGCGCGTGGTGGAGGTCAGCATAGTATGGTTAGCATAGGCTTTTATGATTTGTGTCTCTCTCTCCTCGTGTCACCAAGGACTGAAGGTAGAAAGTAATAAATTCGTTCGTAGCGCCTGTATTTGTATTATTACTGTTGTTATTGATATCATTATGGTTATAAAACATTAGGATTTCTAATCGTTTTTTTTATTATTGTTTTTACATATAACTATTGTATTATCTGTGAGAATCCTCCTTACATCGGAAGATGTTAATTGGTTAGTGCTATTGATGTGTTTTATAATTAATTGTTTTATGGCGCTATTTTTAGTAAGATGATAAGTGAGACGACTAGATTGTATGGTGGTTGTATAGCCAATGTAAGAATTTTTTTGTTTTTCAGGAGGCACCCTCGAAATGGACATATAAATTTATTGACTACATTGGTTTGGTTTAGATGTATTTTTGCGGAGTTAGTGATATTCTAAACGATAAGGTTTGATGTTTTAAATCTAGTATAGTAGATAATAAGTTTTCTTTGTTTTTGTTTTTCGATAGGTTTAATGTGTCTTTTTATAATGTTGGTTATTGCTCGTTCGTCTTATTTATAGTTATAGTTATAGTGCATTTGATTTCTGTAATATATATATATATATATATATATATATATATATATATATATATATATCATAATAGTTTATAATCATCATTGTCTCGCTTGGTGAATTAAAGGTAGACCAAATTTTGCGGTATTATTAAATAGTGCTCACTATCAATAACAGAACTTTTATAGATAGAGGAATATATATATATATATTACATGGTGGAGTCTGTGACCTTGAGTTTCGTGTTTTACGCATTCATCAGTCAGATTATTATTATCATAATTTTAAATAAATAATAATAGCAATAATTCTGTATGATGAATGCGTAAAACATGAAACCCAGGGTCACGGACAAGTATGTATGTTGGCTGACCGTAATTTTCAATAGCTAAAACATCAAGGTAGAGGAGAGAACGCCATTTTTTCCCAGATTCACGACTTACCCTTGACCAGTACCTTAAAATGCTGAATGTTAAGCAAGGAGACATCAAGTACCATTTTTTGAGTCTTTGGTATGACTTGAACAGGGATTGAACCCCAGTTTACCGAACCATGGGCTTACACTCCTACCATTATGCCAATGGGTCGGTTTTGCAGGTCTTTCGGAAGAAGGAAAGCGATACGAGGTTGAAGAAGGAGAGACGTTGTGGGAGAAAAGCTTTTATATATATATATATATATATATATATATATATATATATATATAAGCGTTTTCTATAAAAACTTGGAGGGTACCCGCGGTTTAATGGCTAGATTGCGGACTCGAAGTAAGCAAGTTCGAAATCCAATCACGCTACTACGTTCACTTTCGGATTAATTCCCTTGAGAAAGGCATGAACACTTCCATTTCCCCTCCAGCTATGTGTTAAATGGTATCACGGCTGACTTTGGCATTAAATAACCCACAAAGGTTAATACGCCAATAAAAAAAGAAAACAAACCAAACCAAACCATTCCATAAAAGATTATTTTCTGAATGAAGATAGCAGTATTTCATTGTTTCTTTTGGAATATTATTCAAGTTTCAGGAGCTAGAAAAACGAAATAGCTAATACAGTACATTTTTACTATAAGATACTGCTTGTATTGCGACGGGAATCATAAGTAAAATCTACCTTCTTTTCTTTCGAGTTAAGATCTTTAATACACACACACACACACACACACACACACACACACACACACACACACTCTCTCTCTCTCTGTGTATATATATATATATAATATATGTATACATCTTTCTCTCCGTGTATCTATCTCTCTCTGTATATATATATATATACCAACCTCTCCGCCCGGGAAGGATATGACACAAGGTCAATTTTTAAGAGTTTTCCTTCTCCTATACTAGTTGCCTCACCAAGGCCCTACTATTTACCCATAGCTGGAGGGAGAATAATTGGATTCCTACCTTTCCCAAGGCTATTAGTACTACGTCCAGGATTTGAACTCGTGTCGCCGTGTCCATTTCCTATGACGATAACCATTACACCACGGGCACCTCTCTCTCTATATATATAGAAGTAAATGTTATATAATTTTTCGTTAATTATATTCTATTATTTTGTTTGGTAAGACTTTGAACTACTCGGTGTCTCTAATTTAGGTGTCATAGTCAAATTTTGGATCACTTAGATTTTGCATCCTTCTTCATACAGTCGGATTTATTTCCTTACATATGTTGTATTGCCATGATGTCAAGAATAATAATACGGTGGACTCTGTCGTTTCTGATACGAACGGGTTTATATCATTTGCCTTCAATCCTTAGTGACACGAGGAGAGAGACACAAATCATTAGGGCCTCACAGTCGCGCGGAAAGGATATGACAACATCTTCTGTCATAATAAACTTCCAGACAGGAAATAGGTCTGGAGTGAACTGAGTGGGTGGTTGACGTCATACCCGGACGGGATGATTCTGAGAAATGGATGGTTTTTAAAAAGTTTTCAGTTGAGGTTTAACTGTTGAAGGTAAGCGGCTGAGTTTTTCGGCTGTGATGAGATTAGATCAGTTTGGGTCTTGACCGGCAGAAATTGCTGTATAGCCACAATGATGTCAATCACAACAGTAATGGTACGAATGGTTCACTAATTTCTTGACTTCGGTCCATGGCGACACGAGGAGAGAGATACAATTCTTACTATGCTGATCCCACCCCAACGCGCGGCGCATCTTGAGATGTTTAAGATCTAAATTCATCTCTGCCGGCCGAAACCCGAAAAACTTAACCGCCGCCGTAACGGTAGAAAACACAACTCCAACGGTCCAATCTCAACTGACTCTTTTCAAAATCCTCAAGTTTTCAGGACCATCTCTTCCAGACAGGACGTCATCCACACTCCAGCCTCATTTCCTGTTTGGGGTTTTATTATGACAATGGTGATTGTCATATCCTTTGCGCGCAAGCGTAAAACTGCACCCAATGACTATGCACCTGAACTCTTAACCCGAATTGTTCAAACCCAACCAAACTGAATGATAAAATATAATTAACGAAAAATGGTTAATATAAAAAGAATCCTTCCTTAATTTTATAACAAAAGGAGTTGAGATCTTAGACACTACAAGATATGCCCTGCGTGAGGTAAGGGACAGGTGTCAGCATAGTATGGTTAGCAGAGGCCCTAATGATTTGTGTCTCTCTCCTCGTGTCACTAAGGATTGAAGGCAAATGATATAAACCCGTTCGTATCAGAAACGACAGAGTCCACCGTATTATTATTCTTGACATCATGGCAATACAACATATGTAAGGAAATAAATCCGACTGTATGAAGAAGGATGCAAAATCTAAGTGATCCAAAATTTGATGAATTTATTTTCAAAGTCGACGTTTAAAGTTTCGGTTGTAAAAACCTTCTTCAGGACTTTAAATTCATGAGAAATGTTATCAAAATAGCGATGGATGTTTGATGAAATAACAGGAGAAAAGAAAGCGTGTATAAAAAGTAAGATTCATAACAGCATATTCAGCGTTCGGATTTTTGAAAATATTATTTTGTTGTTGTCATGTGGACTGATGTTTGAAATTTGTTGGGTTTCTAAGGGGCATAACAGAAGATGATAAAAACAATGATAGGATAAGAAAATGGCGGTAAATTAGTTCTAAATTTCAATCATACATCCTAGATGCATCAAGGTAGGTCTCCAGTGATGTACTGTCTTCATCGCCGATTTCAGGTTTTTTGCATCATATCAGCTCCGACGGAAACCCCGGCATGACTCTGTAAGAGCCAAGCCACTTCCTTGATCGCGACGTGCTACCAAAGCAAAAAAGATAATATGACCGGACTTCTGCCGTTCTTATAGACATCTGTCCATCGTCCTCTTTATTTCTTCCATGACTCTGATCTCTTAAGCCAAACCCACTTTGGCGCCTTCAGAACTGTGTTGGTAATGTCCTTCAGCGCTCTCACTCTAGCTGCCCCGACTATACCAATTTTTGCTAGGGCTCTGCCCAAAGACTGTCCAGCAAAGCCCCTACAACCAACTTCTACGGGGTCATAATGTATCTTCCATGACTTTTGTTGACATTGTTCGACCAGTTCTTGGTATTTGGACCTCTTCCTCTCATTAGCGAGAGTAATATATTCCTCCCATGACACAGTCAGTTCCCAAATAGTGCACTGCTTTGTGTTATCAGAGTGCAATATCAGGTCCGGTCTTAGCGATGTTACAGCTATGTGTCTGGGCAACTTCAGCTGAGTCTCCAGATCCACTAACAACTGCCAATCGTCCGCGGAAGATAACAGGTTCATTTTCTCTCTCCTCTTTCTCTGTATCTTCTCTCCTGCTTTTACGAAGTTGATCTGCTTCAATTTCTTTCCTGGTTGATGATTACTAGCCCTCATAGCTTTAGTCACCTCATTCGCAATTACCTTGAGTGCTTGATCGTGACGCCAACGGTACCGTCCATCACCCAAAGCTTTTGGGCAACTACTAAGGATATGTTGTAAAGATCCCTTCTTAGCACATAGTTGACAATTGGGGGTCTCTCTCTTCCCCCATATGTGCAGGTTCGTTGGGCTCGGTAACACATCATACACTGATTTAAAGAGAAATCGAATCTCGCTAAAATCCGGCCGCCAGCAATCTGACCATGTAATTCTTTTTTTCTCTACATCCTCCCACCTTGTCCAGGCTCCTTGCTGGCTCAGACCAACCATTTTACAGTAACGCACTTCTTTTACGCCCTCACGGACTTCTTGGATGAGTTGGCGTCTTTCCTTGCATTTGGCACTGTTGGTATGCGTAGAGGGGAAAAACCCCAATCCCGCTCTGCCTTTAGCTATCGACCCTAAAATAGCTTTATGCCTAAGCCTCTCCTCCGCCACTTGCAACTCTCTCTTCGCACCCTGCCAGATCTTATCTGAATTCCTGCTGCAGCCACCTTAGGATCTTCAGACTCTGCATACTGCAGCAAGATTCTTGTCTTCGAGATTTTGAATTCTTCCGCGAGACTGCTGCTGAGGAGGCGCAACGCGTTGCTGTTCCCGTAGAGAGCCGCACCACTTAAACATCTCGGCAAGCCCAGCCACCTTCTCAACCGATTACTAATTGCTCTTTCTAACGATTCCACGGTGGTAAAAAGCTACAACATATCTAATTTTTATTAATTTTTTTTCACATATATCTATACTTCCTTGAGTTAGACACAGTGATAGTCAACAAAAAAAAAAAAAAAAAAGGAAAAGAAAAAAAAGAGAACCTGCCGAAAAGTGGACTTTGCTGTTCCAGTTGAAGGAAAGCAAAAGGAGAAATAAGTACTAAGACCTTGTTTGGGAACTGAAAAAAAACAAACTACAGAACATAAAAATGACGCTCATACTAACTATAATTGGCATACTCGGTAAAATCATAAAAAGATTGGTACAGGGACTGGAGGACTTGGAAATAACAGGAAGAGTGGAGACCCACTTAACTACTACATTGATGAGATCGGCAAGAATACTGAAAAGAGTCCTGGAAACTTGAGGAGACTTGCTGTCACTCAAACTTCAGTGGAAGGCTATCAGGTAACGCTGATGTGAAAAACTCACAAGGAGTAAAAAAAAAAGAATAATAATCAGGATGGTTCCCAGGAACGTGGAAAAGGATCTGAAGAAACGGGAAATCAATGGGAGCATTAAAACCACCACCACTACAGCATTGCTGAGATCGGCAAGAATACTGAGAAGAGTCCTGGAGACATGAGGAGACTTGCAGTCATTCTGGCAGTAGTGAAAGACCACCAGCAAACATTGTTGTGAAAAATGCGCAAGGAATGAAATAATTATGATAATGATAATTACCTGGAAATAGCTACAAAAGGGAAACCTTAAGAGAGAAACTAAATCTTTTCTAATAGCAGCACAAAACAACGCCATAAGGACTAATTATATTAAAGCCAAAATCGATAATACGCAACAGAATAGCAAATATTGATTATGAGGTGAGAGAAACGAAACGATTCATCACATAAGCAAAAGGAGTATAAGACTAGACACGACTGGGTAGGAAAAGTGATCCACTGGGAAATGTGCAAGAAATTAAAATTTGACCATATGAACAAATGGTATATGCACAAACCGTCCTGGAGGAAAACTTGCTATAAATTCGCAAGGATTTTGAGAAACAAACAGATTCCCTAATTTCAGTCAGAAGACCAAATCTGGTGATAATCAAAAAAAAAAAAAAGAAAAAAGAAAAAAGGAAAAAGAAAAGAAAACTTACCCTATAATTGACTTTGCCGTCCCAGCAGACCGCTAAGTGAAAATTTAAGCAACTGAAAAAGAAACATGTACTTAGAACCAGCAAATGCTCGTGTGAAAAACTCACAAGGAGTGAAGTAGTAGTAGTAGTAATAATAATAGCAGCAACAACAATAATAATGCCCCGGGTGACCACAGAATAAAACTGAAAGAATGTGAAAAGAACGATAAGTACCTCGACCTTGCTAGGGAATTGAAAAAACTATGGAACATGAAGATGACAATTGTACCAATTGTTATTGGTGCTTTTGGTACAGTAACTAAAGGATTATTATCAGCCAAATTAGAGTATTATTGAGAACGGCCTGAATACTGAGAAGAGTTCTGGAGAATTGGGGAGACTTGCTGTCACTCAAACTCCGGTGAAATATCATCAGCTACAGATGATGTGAAATACTCTCAAGGAGTAAATAATAATAATAATAATAATAATAATAATAATAATAATAATAATAATAATAATAATAATATTTGTCGTCCCGACGAACCACGGAGGGTAAATTACAAAAGATGCGAAAAAAAAAAAAAAAACGAAAAGAGAGATAAGTACTTAGACCTTGCCAGAGAACAAGAAAAAATGCAAAAAAAAAAAACAAACCCTAAAACAAACAAAGACAAATAATGGAAGGTGACAGTGATACGAATTGGAATTAGTTCAATCGGAATAATTCCCAAGGGCTTGGCAAAGAGACGGGAAGAATAAGAAATCAGGGGACGAATGGAGATCAGAATACTGAGCAAAGTCCTGGTGACTTGGGGAGACTTGGTGTCACTCAGGCTCTCGTGAAAAACCATCAGCTAACGCTGGTGTGAAAACTCGCAAGAAGTAACAACAACAATAACAACAACAATAATAATAATAATAGTAATAATGGTTTATTGATGATATCTGACGGTATCACCATAAGCTCAAAATATCCGTCTTACAATGAGAGTGCCAGTAAAATAGAACTCTTATTGTATTTTGCAGTGTATACTAAAATGATTCTCATCCTCAAATATCGGGTTCGCTCATTTTAAAGTTTGGCACAAAATAAAATTGATGGAACAACCCCAACAGATCGTGTTCAGTATCCAATAGCTTGAGAGATAAGCATTATTGAATTACACTTCTAAAAATGGGTCGGTGTGCTTGTATGTGTGTGTGTGTCTGTGTGTGAGCGCACACGTGCGTTCGTTTTCCTTTAAAGTATGTTGCTGCATAGTCAATTCGGGCAGATTGAAGTATTCTCTCTGAACAAAAATTCATGCCGATTGAATACTCTATTTCTTGCTTTTGTTCGACAAAAAAAAAAATAAAAAAAATACCATTGATATGGTTGTTGCCAATGTAATCCTCTCATGGATAGTATCAATGCTGATTTTTTTTGCGTGAATCTTTAAACACGATTTTCCAGAACTACGCAATGCTTCTAAAAGCTTCTGTGTAATTGTTCCTGGTTCATTCAAGATTGTGTTGCCGTTTATATATCTATGCGAAGTCACAAACTCATATTTAAAAGCATCCCGCAAATTTCTACGGCTTTCCTGTGTTGGGTTAGTTAACTAAAAATCATAAAGAAAATAAACGTCTGAAAGTTAAGATATTATGTGAAGCTAAGGAGTTTTAAACAAATCACACTTTCGATTTTTAAAACTGCCATATTTGCTTTCATCCTTGACAGAGATAAACAAAGAATGATTGAAGCATGTTTCATAACATACCATAACATAATACCACACCGTCAAGGTTTTTTTTAAAATGTCACCGCCTTGAGGAAAAATAACGCTAAAAGATAAAAAAAAACTTGAAATAAGATAATAAAAGTTAAAGTGCTATAGAAATTTCGAAATAGATCTTTAGTTATATTTCTACGTATGGGGTTAATAAATGTCAGCGACAGTTTAACGTTTTTCCTACAGATTTTAGCAATAACTAAAAATGTAAGCATAAAAGAGTTATTGCTTTTAACTTTGATTTCCAGCACCCGAGAAAATTTATTCCGAATGTTCAAAACTTTCATTTTTAGAAAAACTTTGGAAACAGTTTGGTTATTTGACTTAAATTTCTAGCAAGACATGATAACGATTCGGCTATTAGACCTTTAATTTCTAGCAGTACATGATAACGATCTGGTTATTTGACCTTTAATTTCTAGCAATACGTGATAACAATCCGGTTATTTGACCTTTAATTTCTAGCGAGACATGATAACAATCTGCTTATTTGACCTTTAATTTCTAGTAAGACTTGATAACGATCTGGTTATTTGACCTTTAATTTCTAGCAAGACTTGATAACAATCTGGTTATTTGACCTTTAATTTCTAGCAAGACTTGATAACGATCTGGTTTATTTAACTTTACGGATGCAACGTAACCATCAACTTTAGATTCATATTGTAAATAAAAAAAAACAATCCACAACGAAAAACTTAAACGTTCAGAACTTTTAAAAACTTTGGTCTGGGATTCCATAAGTAATCACAGGAACTTTGGTGGCCATAATTCTCCGATGGCAGATAAACGGTAAAAAGACATTTAAAAAATTTGAAATGTCAAATTGTAGTGAGATAATAAATAATTGGCTTTCTTGGTGAGTGGACATGAGGACACTGGATGTAACCCAGAAGACCTGCCGGAAGCGATGAACGATAGGGAAAAGTGGCGAGAGATGGTCAAAGATATCCGTGCTGGCGGCACGACATGATGATGATGATGATGGTGAGTGGAAGTGTCCTTTGGTTGCCTCATTGAATATCACGTGACAATTTCAGAGAACCATTCTGGGCCTCTTTTACATATGTTCTTTGAATTGAAATGACGTCATATCTTACTCTCTCATTAAACAATATAATCAACATAGCTACCACAATGTAACTGTCCATCAATCTCAAGTATTTCTACCTCTTTTACATATTGCTTATTCATAGAACAATATGAGCATGTTTTATCCGTTGTGATATGTTTGTGCATTTTTTAGATACTACTTGTGTATGCTGCCCCCATCCTCGTGGGTTGAGCACCCGAGTGAGCAATTTGCCGGCTGCCACATACGCTGAAATGCAACAGCTCTTCTCGTGAAGTGAGCACTCCATTTGCCGATAACATATATATAAAAAGAGATATACATAAAAATTTCCTTCGCTTGCGCAGAGATGACGATGGCCCTGAGTTAAGATATCCGACTAATATAACATCAGCCGGTTTTCGATCTCGGCTTGAAGCATCTCGCGGGTCTATCCACAGTGAAGAATTGTTATACTACGAAACAGTCTGTCTGTCTAAGGATGTATATATGTATATATATATATAGGGTGTCACAATATACTCGTGACCCATGTAACTGCTAATAACACTACTAACAATAATGTTGTGCTCTTTTTTGTTTTAGATTTCCAAATAGTATACTATAACAACTATTAATCCCTCGTCACAATCCTTGGAGAAGAGAGGAAAAAACATTTTCCGTCACTACTTATGGAGACAAAATCATTCAAAACTCTCTCAAAATAGATGCAACCATTATTATGATTATGATTTATGACTGAGACAAGAAACTCAAAAAAAGATTGCATGTCCTGGAAGCTGATATAATAATAATAATAATAATAATAATAGACCTTGCTAAAGGATTGAAAAAACTATGGAACATGAAGGTGACAATTATAACAATTATGATAGGTGCTTTTGGCACGGTAACTAAAGGATTATTAAAGGGCCTGGAAGATTTGGAAGTTAGCGGCCGAGTGGAAACCATCCAAAAAACAGCATTATTAAAAACGGCCAGAATACTGAGAAGCGTCCTGGAGACTTGAGGAGACTTGCTGTCAATCAATCTCCAGTGAAAAACCATCAGCTAACGCTGATGTGAAAAACTCTAAAATAAATAATGATACCAATTGTGACTGGTGCTTTTGGCACAATAACTAAAGGATTATTAAAAGGCCTGGAAGACTTGGAAATTGGCGGACGGGTAGAGACTATCCAAATAACCGCATTGCTGAGAACGGCCAGAATCCTGAGATGAGTCCTGGAGATTTGAGGAGACTTGCTGTCACTCAATCTCCAGTGAAAAACTATCTACTAACAGTGATGTGAAAAACTCTAAAGGAGTAAATGATAATAATAATAAAAACATTGATTTGATGTCTCTAGCATTTTTACACGACATGTCCCTAATGTGCTTGTCTCAGTAATGACCGTCATAGCGCTTGTCTCAGTATCATATTAATAGGTTGCATCTATTTTGAGACACCCTATATATATATAAGTAAAGTTAGCAACCGTAGTCGAGGGTGACCCGAAGGCTCCCTTTTCATTAGCTACAACACCGAGGTGTAAGGGAGGGCACAACTCTTATCCCTGGATTGCTCCAGTTTACCCTTGATACATACCTTATAATGCTGAGTGCTAAGCAAGGCGGCATCAAGTACCATTCTTTTGAGTCTTTGGTATGACTCAACCAGAGATTGAACCCTAGTCTCTCGCACAATTTGGGGAATGCGGAGTACCCCTTCATTGCCATTGCTCCCAGGTCCACTCTGGCCCGGAGTGGTAGCACCTGATAGGGCCCTATGTATGGGTTAAATAGAACTAAAGAAATACTTATGCTAAACTGAATTGTTTGAGTAAACTGAATAGCTTGAAATAGAAATGTTTTTACAATTAAACCGTACATTTAAACTACGTGCTAAAGGTTGTTTTTCGACATTAAAACTGTGTTTACACTTAACTGAATTGTTACACATAACTGCTTGAATAGTTTGAAATAGAAATGTTTTTTTACCATTAAACTGTGTACTTATGCTAAACTGAACTGTTTTAAATAGAACAGATTATTTACATGAAAATGGATTTGGCGTTAAATAACCTACAAAGGTACTATTTACCCAACCCCTCCGCTCGGGCAGGATATGACACAAGGTCAATTTTTTAAGCGGAGTTTAACAGGTTTGAATTCAGAGTTTTCCTTCTCCTAGACTAGTTGCCTCAACAAGGCTAAAGAACCTAGTCCGTCCTACTATTTACCCATAGCTGGAGGGAGAATAAGGGGGTTCATACCTTTCCCAAGGGTATTTGCCCGAAAGTGAACATAATAGCGCGACTGGAGTACGAACTCGCGTACTACGATTCCGCAGTTCATCGCTTTAACCATTACACCACGAGGACACCTCCTTTACACCACGAGGACACAAAGGTTGATATGCCATAAAATCCACCCAACCAAACCAAACCATCTACCTATTAGGCCAATGGGCACAATAACCATATATATATTAGACCTGACCGATAAAATAAGGCGCAGTTTCTTCCAAGCAACGATCGTGTCGATACTGCTGTATGGATGCACCACATGGACGCTAACTAAACGGATGGAGAAAAAGCTTGACCACAATTACACAAGAATGCTGCAAGCAATATTGAACAAGTCCTGGAGGTACCACCCTACAAAGCCGCAGCTATACGGCCATCGACCATCCTTCACGAAAACTATCAAAATTAGATGAACTAGACACGCGGGACACTGCTGGAGAAGTAGGGACGAGCTTATAAGTGATGTACTCCTATGGACCCCTTCACATGGTCGAGAAAAGGCAGGACGTCCAGCTCGAACCTACATATAGCAGCTCTGTGCCGATACGGATCTGCCGAAAGCAATGGACGATAGGGAGGTGTGGCGAGAGAGGGTCAGGAATATCCGTGCTGTTAGCGTGGCATGATGATATATATATATATATATATATATATATATATATATATATATATATATATATATTATTATTATGTTTTTGGTACATGAAAATTTATATAAACAAATGAATAACAAAATCATTGGTAAAAGGGGGAAACTATTTTAAAACAATAAAACAGTGAGGGCACTTTCGTCCGGCACTTGTCAATCTTTGTCACCGGAAAAATAATTAGAAATGGGGTGTAAATTAAATAATTGGATTGAAGGGACAAGGTGGGGAAAAAATCAAGTTACCCCAGTCTCCAACACTTCCCCCAAAATATTAAAAATATGACCGCTTAACTGTTTGCATAGAGAGGGGCGATTTATAGCGATATAAATCGGCTCTAAGACGTTAAGATGAATTTTGTCTCTGGCTCTATGCAGAACAGAAAAGCAATCATTTTCATAGCTAGTACTGCAAGTATTTTTGATAAGCAAATGCTAATATATATATATATATATATATATATATATATAGTATTATTCGGTCCAGTTAAACCAGAGTTGGGAGTAATTCCTTCAGGACAAGAAAATCTTTCAAGAGCTGAACATTTAAATTTTCCTGATAGAGAGCTCAATATATATATATATATATATATATATATATATATATATATATTAAATGTTTGTGTATGTGAACTTATCTTGTTTCCTTTTGTTAATTCCGTGTTTGCATATCATGGGTATACTAATACAAATATTCGTTCTTGGGGTGTGGGGATTCGACTAAATATCTTCCCTGTTCCTAAGCAACTACACAAAATCTGAAAAGGCTCCCCAGCACTCATTCAAATTAGTGTATTATAAACCCCTAATAATTTAAGCAATATATCCGTCAATATTTCTTTGAAGGTCGCTTATTTTTGTGTTTAAGTCTTTGTTGACCAAAAATATAACGAACTGGTTGCTATGGAAATGGAAAAGGCTTATATATATTGTTTAATTATTTCCTTCAAGGAAACGTTGTCATTTCCAAAAGGCTCTGTACGATCCCAGCGGGCATTGATGCTTTGGAAAAACATATTTTCCATTTCCAATATCCTTTGTCCATTCAAAACCGTTCTCTCTCTCTTTCTCTCATTCACTCAATCACTCAGTCTCACTTACTCTCTCTCTCTCTCTCTCTCATTCCCTGTCTATCTCACGCTCCCTCTCACTCTCTCTCTCTCTCACTCACTCATTCACCATAACTCGCGCTCTCACTCACTCTCTCTTTCATACTCCCTCCCTCTCACTCACTCACTTTTTCCTTCTCTCTCTCCCTCTCTCTCATTCCCTCTTTCTTACTTTCAATCACTCTCTCTCCCACTGTCTGTCACTCTATCTCCAACTCACTCTCACTCACTTACTCAATCCCTCACTCACTATCACTATCTCCCTCTAACTCACTCTTTTTCACACACTCTCTTTCACACACTTTCTCTCACTCACTCATTCACCATCACTCGCTCTCTCACTCAGTCTGTCTTTCACACTTCCTCCCTCTCACTCACTCACTCACTTTTTTCCTCCTCTCTCTCTCTCCCTCCCTCTTTCCTTCTTTCAATCACTCTGTCTCTCTCTCTCTCCCACTGTCCATCACTCTCTCTCCAACTCACTCTCACACACTTACTCACTATCACTCTCTCCCTCTCACTCACTCTTTTTCACACACTCTCTTTCACTCACTCTCTCTCACTCACCCAAGCTCACCCTCACTCATTCACTTACAGACTTACTCTATCTCTCTCTCTCTCTGAATTCTTTGAACTGGCACGTATTTTGATTCTCAATGGCGGTTTATCCTTCGCCTCAGTCTTTTTGCCCGCCAACAACTTCTCTTTGTCTAACTGTGGATTCGCAACATTATTTGTGTCATTTATTTGCATTTCTGCCCACCTCAAGTATATTCGCACGTCTGTTTCACCGTTTATTCTTTGGTCGGACTTTCCGTTGGCAATTTTTTTTTCTTGACGGTCAGTCTATCCATTTTCTCCCTCCCTATTTTCTTTAGCTTTTCGATTTATTTGTTTTGTCGTCGTTGAATGAATGTCGTTTTATGAACGGTGGGTTCTCTCTCAGTGGAATTACCTTTTTCCTACCAAGCCTGTTGGTGAGGTTAAGAATACTTTTTTTTTGCGGCAGATTAGACAACTTTTGCTTACTGGCTGGTTTACCAATTTGGCTACGAGAGCCGTTGGTATTGCAGAAGAAGTTAAAAACCAAGTCTGTATACCTATCCTTTATTTTATTTCTCGATCTATCGGTGCCGCGTTTGTGGTTTTCGTTTTTGATCACTTTTAGTGTCAAAATCATAACTAGTTTTTTAAGAGTAGAAATAACTGCCAAAGCCCAATTGGTTGGGGTGTCCTCGCGGTGTAATGGTTTAAGCGATGGTTAAAGCGACGTACACCAGTCGCGCTATTACGTTCCCTTTCGGGCAAATACTCTTGGGAAAGGTATTAACCCCCTTATCCTCCCGGCTATGGGTTAAATAGTACCACTATTGTTCTTCTAGGAGAATGGCTTTGGCATCAAATAACCTAAAAAGAGTTGATATGCCATTAAACAAAGAAATCAATTGGCTGGGGGTGTAGAATACGCAGACTGCATCTAGGCAGAAAGATAAGACGCACCCCAACAAACGAGTGTCCTAGATATGACACTAAACTGCAGCTGATGGCGAGACTCCAGTCATGGAGCTTTCTTTAATGTGGAGTACCTCTCTATTGCCATTACTTCCGGGTCCACTCTCACCCGGTGTGATAGACTTCTATCAATTAGGGTTTCATCTGTAGGGTCAAACAGAACTAATATCCGGGTGTTCGTCTCTCTTTTTGGGAGTTATGGGTGGAGCTTTCGACAATCACCTGACTGTTGCTCATGTGACATTTCGAGAAGTCAGTTCTCTCATTTTGGTAGCATACACCAGTCGGAGAGGACCCCTCTCTTTCGTCTCCGTCTTTTCGTGCCGAACATGCATACGAATTAACGTATGTGAACCTTTTCCCTTCACCAGAAAAACTGTAAATTTTTAACCGCTGCTATCAACATCATTAGTTCTGTGGAACAGCTTTTATACCTTTTTTATGGTTTGGTCATGTTTTGTAATTATCTATTCTATTTAGTATGCGAGTTCGAACTCCAGTCGCGTCATAGCGTTCAATTTCGGGAAAATACCCTTGGGAAAGATATGAACCCCATTATCCTCCCAGCTATGGGTTAAAAGAACCACTACTGTTCTTCTAGAAGGATGACTTCGGCATTAGATAAGCTACAGAAGTTGATATGTCATTAAAAAAACAAAGATGACAAAGTGGACGATATATATGTCTATAAAATATGTTGTAGTCTAAATGAACTTTGTTTTTCCTTATCGAAATATTATGTGTACGTTTTCATTTTGAAAATCTAATGTATTATAGGAAAAAGCTGGTAGTACTCTCAATGAACACAACACGCTTTAAATTCCTATACAAGGTATGACACTATACTATATCTGATGGTGAGGCTTCAGTTCTGGAGCCTTGGGGGATAAAGAGTACTTCTTCATTGCCATTTTTTCCAGTTTCAATCCATTCTGGTGTGGCAGTACTTGTTAGGGTCCAATCAATGGGTCAAAGGGAGCTGTTTAATCCTTTATTATACTTGAAACGATTTAACTAAAAACAAGCTGATGAATTATTAGTCTTATTCGTGGAACTATTTAACTGTGTGCAAAGAAATAAGCGCTTGCTCGTTTTAAAACAATGTTACCTAAAAACTAATCGTTTACAAAACTTACAAATACACACACACACACACACACACACATATATATATATAGCCAAGTCGGTTGGGGCTGTTAAATACACCGACTGCTTCTCTACAGAGGGATAAGATTCCCGCAACGAGTGTCCTGGTAATGACACTAAACGATCTGATGGTGAGGTTACAGTAATGCTGGGGCTTTGCGAAATGCGGAGTACTCCTTTGTTGCCATTGCTCCCAGGTCCACTCTGGCAAGGAATAGTAGCACCTGATTGGGTCCCATCTATGTGAGAAATAGAACTAAACTGTATACTTATGCTAAACTGAATTGTTAGAAATAGAACTGTTTATATGTATAAAAATGGGTTTGGTATTAAATAATCTACAATGGTTGATATGCAATAAAACTGACTAACTAACCGTATATATATATATATATATATATATATATATATATGTGTGTGTGTGTGTGTCTGTGTGTGCGAGCGTGAGTGTGTGTGTGTGTGTGTGCAAAACAAAAATGCTTTAACTTGTTTAAAAAGTTATATAAAAACTATTCGCTTACAAAATTATATATATATATACTACCTGTCAAAAGTATTTGCACACCCCAACAAATTTTTATTTCATATCCTAAAAGTGTTATTGTTAATGAAACAAGTTAAGCACCACAATATTTTTATTCATTATACTACATACAAGTCTTCCTCTGTAACTTTGACCTTAATATAACCGGAATATTTTTGAAAAATATATTTGAAGGCGTTTGTTCTTCTTTAGTCATCGTCATCAGGTTGCACCGCCAGCGCGAATCTCCCCGACTCTCTCTCTCTCTCTCTCTCCACCCGTCTCTATCGTTGATCGCTTCCTGTAGGTCTTCAAGGCTACATCCTGTATCGGCACAAAGCTGTTTTATGTAGGTTCTAGCTGGTCGTCCTGCCTTTGCTCGTCCACCTTCTTTAGTACTGAGCATGAATAAAACGTTCTCCGAAAGTTACATTCTACCATCACTTTAACTAACATTAGATTATACTATGTTGAATTACTGCTTGCAAGATTCTACCCGTTTTACCAATGCAGGGGACAATTTCATTAGATTGACTTGCTAACGTGACAGAAGGCTGACTTCTCTAAACATCACTGCACAACTGAACCGATATCATGAAAGAAATCTGTCAATATCCACAATAAGGAAAAACTCGGTGAAGCTGGCCTATAAAGAATAATTGCTGTCGAGAAAACACTGTTAAGAAAGTAAGGCTATGTCAGAAGGTTCCAGTGAGCCAAGGTGCATAAACACTGGGCAATAGAACAATGAAATAAAGTCCTTTGGACTGATGAATCAAAGCTCTAAATCTTTTGGTCAAATAGGAGGGTCTATATGCGGTGAGGAGTTGGTGAAAGAGCAGCAACTCCTTGTATCACACCAACTGTAAAGCATGGAGAGAGTCGTAGAGGAGACTGACGAAGGGGGAAAGAAACAGAGAGGCCAATGACCCAGTCAGTGAAAGGACTCGAACAGAAGAGCAGTTGAAAAGGATCCAGTCAGTCAGAAGACACAAGAACTTACTCGGCTATGAGACAGGGATCGAGCTGTTCTGAGAAAAACGCAGAGACAGAAAAGATGGCGGTGGGATACCGAAAGAAAGACTGATATGCAGATAGGATGAAAAGGGTCACATTTCTTTTCCTCCACCCCCAAACATCTATTCAGCATTTTGTTTTGCTTGGTTAGTTTAGTCTGGTTTTATGGTAGTTTAACCATTTAATGCCAAATCCATTTTGTACATATAAACAGTTCTATTTCAAATAATTCAGTTTAACATAAGTACATTTTTTTGTTTACACACAGTTGAATGCCAAAACATTTCTATATCAAACAATTCAGTTTAACATAAGTACATTTTTTTGAGAATTAATTTTTATTTATTGCGGACTTTTTGTCCTCATCTTGGTAGTTTTTTTAGTGTTGTTTCTTCTTTCATTACGTTTCGGCCAAATTTCACCTCTGGCCTTCTTCAGGTGATTTACCACGACCTCGGATAGGAATGCTGTGGTGCGATAGACAACAAATATGGAAGGCAGTAATTCCTGGGGATACGGTTACAAGACTCAGCATTCCTATCCGAGGTCGCGGTTAAATCACCTGAAGAAGGCCAGTGGTGAAATGTGGCCGAAACGTGGTGAAGAAGAAACAGCACACAAAAAAACAAAAAAACTACCAAGATGAGGACAAAAAGTCCGCAATAAATAAAAATTAATTCTCAGATTAAGAAGCCTCATCTCAAAATGAGTCCAATTAAAGACAAGTACAAAAATTCGGTACGGACCTGAAACAATTCAGTTTAACATAAGTACATTTTTTTGTTTACACACAGTTAAATGCCAAAACAGTTCTATTTCAAACAATTCAGTTTAACATAAGTTCCCATTTTAAATGCTAGACAGTTCAATTTGACCCATTGATAAGACCCTATCAGGTGCTACCACTCCGGGCCAGAGTAGACCCAAGAGCGATTGCAATAAAGGAGTTCCCTTCATTCCCCACAGCTCCAAGATTACCAGAGCTTCACCATCAGATTGCTTAGTGTCATATCCAGGACATTTGTTGGGGGATGGAGGCTTGCCCCTCTGCAGAGATGCAGCCGCAGATGACTGGGACATGAAACCTTTCTTGTTTTCGCCTTGTTTCTTTCTTTGTGGAATCGCCTCTGACATGCATTTCAACCGAACTTGCTGAGAACAAGCAAATACGACGCGGGCGTCAGACGATAATGCGACGAAGGTTTTGATTCTGCAGCCCGGGATTGTATGCTCCAGGGTTTATGTATTGCTGCATAGGTATCAAATGTTGGAAGTCGGGAGATAGATGTGTCCCTAATTTCTGATGAGCAGCCATATTGGTCATATATTTCTGTCATTTTCGTTGATCTGTTTTGAAATTTTACGGACTGGGTCAAGCGCAGAAACATGAAACCGCCGTTAACTTTTCCTCATGTGGTGGGGTCTTAGTGTATAACTTAAACCTTGACCATCTCATTCTCTTATATCATCGTATATGTTATTTATAGAGATTATTCATATTTTCCAGACCCTCCGCTCGGGCAGGATATGACACAAGGTCAATTTTTTAAGCGGAGTTTAACAGGTTTGATTTCAGAGTTTTCCTTCTCCTAGACTAGCTGCCTCACCAAGGCTGAAGAACCCAGTCTGCCCTACTATTTACCCATAGCTGAAGGGAGAATAATTGAATTCATACCTTTCCCAAGGGTATTAGTGCTATGTGAAATGCAATCAGTCTCGTCCAGGATTTGAACTCGTGTCGGCGTGTCCATTTCCTACGACGATAACAATTACACCACGGGCATTTATATAGATTATTATTTATATAGATATTATTCATATAGATTTATAGATATGAATAGACTGATATATATATATATATATATATATATATATATATATATATGAACGTTTAGTTCTTATAATTTTGTAATACATTTTTAATTTTGTAATAAAACTGTAATACATATGCAAAGTTTGTATCGCTATCTCATTGGCAGTTGGAGTGTTCACCAATGGTCCGGAAAACCGGGGTTCAATCTCAGATCGAGACTTTAAAAAGGTAGTTGACACTTTCTTGCTTAACACTCAGCAATATTAGGTATGTATCAAGGGTAAAGTGGAGAAATCCAGGGAAAGGAGAAGCGCCCTCCCCTTCACCTCGGTGTAGTAGCTATTGAAAAGGGAGTTATCTGGTCGCCCTCGACTACGGTCGCCATCTTTACTTTTTACTTTGCAATATAACCCACCTGATGATGGCCCAAGATGGATCCGAAAGTACTTGGGAACGAATTAATTACAGAACGTTTGTTAGCCAATTCCAGCAGGAAATAATCACATCCATACGTCAACTTGAAAGGATCATACAAAAATATTTACACAAGAGATGTCTATAGTTTTAAACAAACATGGCTTGACGAGGAAATGCTGCCCACACACACGCACACGCGCGTATGTATATATATATATAGAGAGAGAGAGAGAAAGAGAGAGAAAAAGAGAGAATTAGTATATAGATGAAAAAACTGGGTTTTTAGAGGATGATTTTATTGATAGAAATAATCGCCAACGTAAAAAGTTTCGGTTTTTAGACCTTCATTAGGGCATGCAAGTTACAAAATAAAACAATAACAGGTGAGAAATTTTTAAAACATTCGACTTCCAGGTTGGCTGGGGCAGCAAAATACACAGACTGCTTCTCTGCTGAGGGGTAACACTCCCCATCAACGTGTGTCCTGGATATGACACTAAACTATCTGATGGTTAGGCTCCAGGAATGCTGGAGCTTTGGGGAATGCAGAGTACCCTTTCATTGTCATCGCTCGCAGATCCACTCGGGCCTGGAGTGGTAGCACCTGATTGGGTCCTATCTATGTGTCAATAGAACTAAACTGTGTACTTATGCAAAGCTGAATTGCTTGAAATAGAACAGTTTTGACATTGAAACTGCGTACTAATACAAAAAGGAACTGTTTGAAATAGAACTGTTTTTGTATGCTAAATTGAATTGTTTGAAATAGAACTGTTTAATTGAATAAAGAAGATTTGTCATAAATAACCTACAACGATTTATATGCCTTAAAACCCAACCTAATCAAATCATATATATTTAATATATATATATAAAGAAGATTTGGCCTTAAATAACCTACAATAGTTGATATGCCATAAAACCCAACTAAACCAAATCACATATATTTAGTATATATGTATAAAGAAGATTTGGCATTAAATAACCTACTTTAGTTGATATGCCATAAAACCCAACCAAACTGTATGTATAAGTTACTAAATGAAATAAAAAAGATTAGAACATTTTAAAACATTCCACTCCCGCTCTCAGTCCGCAGTTAGGGTTCCAAATTATTATCAAAAACACAAAAATCCCTATCAAATCAGTCTATTTATCTATGTATTTATCTATCGTTCAACACTCACGCACGCACGCATATATATATATATATATATATATATATATATATATATGCGTGTTTGTATTTTTTAGTTTTTAGCAATCTATTATTAACGTTCTATGATATATCTATCCATTTTTATCAACGTTGATCTTCTTTCTGTCTCTGTCCGTTTATGACTCAGTCGGTTGGGGCTGTAGAATACACAGACTATATCTCTGCAGAGGGGTAATACCTACGCAACGAGTTTCCTGGATAAGATACTAAACAATCTGGCCCAGTCGGCTGGGGCTGTAGAATAGAGAGACTTATAGGATTTACACTTCTATATTTTAAAATGCCCGTGATGCTATTTGTTCCCGAAACAAAGATAGCGGACGTCGGTAAAATAATCAGTCTCGGGAACCTATTGGTCAGGAAAGTCATGTGGTTAGTGCTCACAACTACATCCGCTACTTTGATTTTGTCCCTAGCTTTTGGAGCCGTCTGCATGGCAAGGATTTCCTATATATACTCTCGTCTTCCTGGCACTCATGCTCTTACATTTTTCACTTACAGAGATAAAACACTCTCTCTCCCTCTTTCCATTTTGACTTCCAGAGACAGTACTCTCTCTCTCTCTCTCTCTCCATTGCGACTTACAGAGACAACACCCTCTCTCGTACATTTTTCACTTATAGATATAGTACACTCTCTTTCTCATTCTCTCCATTTTGACTTACAGAGTCAACACACTCTCTGTGACTTAAAGAGACAGCACACACTCTTTCTCTTACATTTTGACTTCCAGCAGTCAACCCCACGAAAATGTATACATTCCGCAACCTTTTTCTTTCTTGTTCTACCTTTTCGCTTAGACTTTTTCCGGCCTCGAACACAACCTCAGAAATTTCATCAAACCCCGAAAGAGATAAACAACCAACATGGGAGAAGACACATGCCTTCTAGCACACGTTGCTATATTTCTATGTACCTTACATGAAATACTCAGTCCACATACATTTTATAGTCGATAGGACACTTTCAATATTTAGTCTTTTCCCTTAATATCCGTGTTAGTTACATACACACATGCACACACACAGTGGAATATTCAACCGACTATATTAGAATATTTGTAATGTTTCTTTTTTCATGCATTTATTGATATATAAATTTAATTTTGTTTGTACTCCTTTGTTTTAAATGTTCTTTTGTACGCGTCTTTCACATCGTGCACTTCATTTGCTTTTCAAATATAAACCACCTCAAAATGGGGGACCAAAAATATTCACCAAATTACTGTTCCCCCACGGATTGCTTCTCAGCAAAGGGGTAAACTTCCCCAATGAGTGTCCTAGATATGACACTAAACAATCTGATGGGGAGGCTTTAGTAATACTGGAACTTTGGGGAATGTGTTGTACTCCTTCATTGCCATCACTTCCAGGTCTACTCTGGCCGAGAGTGGTAGCACTCAAATAGAACTAAATTGTGCACTTATGCTAAACTGAATTATTTGAAATAGAACTGTTTTTGTCATTTTAACTGCGTACTTATGCTAAACTGAATTGTTTGAAATCGAACTGTATTTACATTTAGCTGTGTGCAAACAAAAAACTGTACTCATGCTGAACCGAATTTTTAAAAAATAGAACTGTTTATTTGTATAAAATGGATTTGGCATTAAATAACCTAAAATGGTTGATATGCCATAAAACCAAACCAAACCAAACCTGTCTGTTTTATCTGGCAATCTGTTTTTGTGAAGTTGTTTCTTGAGAGTTTTTGCACCCGGTCCGATCGAATACGAATAATTCTTAAACATATCTTTATGATCGATAGTTGAAACCCTAACTTGTGTTTCAGAGTGGACATGGGAGTAATGATAATGAAGGTGCACTTCACGTTGTTCATATATCCAGAACTGGAGCCCCTGCATCAAATACCCAGGACATTTCTTTTTCATAGGGGTGGCGAATGTTTGTTATTCACGTTTCGGATTGAGCAATGTACGCATGCGCGTAATTATGAATCCTGAAGAAGCAGTTTGATCCCCACTGGGTGCCTATGAACTTGACCTTGTGTCAGACGGATTTAATATCATTATATCGAGAAGTTGGATAATTATAAATGATTTTCAGTGCGTGTGAAGACTCCATGAAATTATTCTATTGCAAATTCGACTGGAAAGTCCTTTATTCTCTTAATTAAAACGGTTTAATGGTATTTTCTGTGTATTTCAAGCTGCACTAACAGGTTTCGTACAGAATAGACTTTCCATAAATCGATAATTTTTTTTTCTTTTGATTTACAAGTTTGGTTTGGTTTCTTTTGTTTTAATGGCATATCAACTCTTTTTAGGTTATTTAATGCCAAATCCATTCTCCTAGAAGAACAGTAGTGGTACTATTTAACCCATAGCTGGGAGGATAAGGGGGTTCATACCTTTCCCAAGGGTATTTGCCCGAAAGTGAACGTAATAGCGCGACTGGAGTACGAACTCGCGTACTACGATTCCGCAGTCCATCACTTTAACCATTACACCACGAGGACACCCCCATTTACAAGTTTGTAACAAGGCTAGATGTACGTTGCGTGTTGGGGGCACTCAGTGGTAATCAAATTCGCTTACAATCGTCTGTATGGCTAGATTGCTGACTTACATCGAGCGAGGTACGCTTTCAGTTTACGTTGCTGAACCATTTTTTATTTTGTTTTTATCTTCTTTTTTATTTTTGGTATTGCGTGCCTTCTTTTATTAGCATGCCCAATCATCTGAAGAATCCTTTTCTGTGTCGTTTTCTGTTTGTCCTTTCTATGGACTTTTTAGTGTGTCCGGCTGTTGGACAGTTCGTCTGTTCGTCCGTCTGGTTTGTTTCACTTAAAACTTGCCCACAGCCTGTAGGCCCTCTATCAATGGATAAACAAAACGCGATTTTCTTTTTATCCAAACGTCTTTTTTCTTTTTCCTTTTTTTATTTTGCCCCACTTGCTTTGGTGAATTTGAATCCCTGAAAAAAAAAAAAGATAAAAAGAATTTTCGTTTCTTTCAGCAAACAGTATCGACGCAATTGCCAACTTATCAATATACATGAATACATTGTACAGAGAACGCATACACCATGACAGAAACAAACACACACACACAAACACAAAGGCACACACACACACACACACACACACACACACACACACACACACACACACACACACACACAAAGGCACACACACACACACACACACACACACGCACACACACATACACAAACACAGACCATATTCAGAGACAAAAGAGTTGCATACAATGTTTTTCTCCCAGATAATGCCACACACAGAAAGACAACTGCTATTTTCTCACGAAAAATATCCCCCAGGTACCATCACGTTCATACCTACTCATCAACATTTGCACACACACAATTATAAGTACTGTGGCTTGGTATGAACACAAATGCATACAAGAATGATAAACACTACTAACTAACCATTATATATATATATATATATATATATATGATGTATATATATATGTATATATATATATATATTCTTATAAAAATAAAGAGAATATATATATATAAGCAATATATATATATGTATATATATATATATATATATATATATAAACAATATATATAAACAATATATATATAAACAATATGGATATATATGTACATATATATATAGAGATAGATTGATAGATACAGTATATATATATCTATATATATATATAAAGAAAAAAACAATATTCGGTCAGATTAGGATTATAAATTTATTTCCATCATGTTAAGAGCATTGATATGAATACAATTGTATTCATTTATTTTCCTGTTGGATCTGAAGAAGTCCTGTTATTTTTTTTATTTTTTTGAATTTTTGATTCATATCAATGCTCTTAACAGGATGGAAGTAAATTTATAATTCTTATGTGACCGAATATTGGTTTTTTCTTGAAATAATATTTGTTATGAGAAATTATTTATACCAGGAATATTTAAATATTCGAATTTTGAATAATTTCATTGTCCTGACGGAATAGTTCCCTACTCCGGATTTACTGGATTGAAAAATACCTATATATATATATATATATATATATATAGAGAGAGAGATTGATAGTTAATGAGAATATACCGTCTGATGATACTGAGTTGTATCCATAGTGTTATATTTTTCTCTGCTTTATACCTGATCTGTTCTGTCGAGCAAACTTTTTGCAAACTTATCTTATTTGCATATTTGCATTTATCTTTATATATATATATATATATATATGTGTGTGTGTGTGTGTGTGTGGATGTGTGTGTGTGTGTGTGTGTGTGTGACCTTGCTTGTAATAATAATGTTACTGTAACCCTGGAAAGCCAATACATCACAGGGAGATTTATATAGACAGCAATATATATACAGCGAGATTTATATAGACAGCAATATATATACAGCGAGATTTATATAGACAGCAATATATATATACAGCAATACCATAAAAATTATTTTAATTTGAAGAGTAAAAGACTCTCCTGTCGGATCTGCAATAAAATAATTTCATGGGGTCTTCGCCTGCGCATGAAATCGTTTGTAATCCTTCAACTTCTCGATATCATGAGATTAAACAGGTCTGACACAAGGACAAATTCATAGGCACCCAGTGGTGATCAAACCGCCTCTTTAGGATTAATAATTATGCGCATGCGTACACTTCACAAACAGAAACAAAAACAGACACATAAGAATAACTTTGATAAAATCTACTTACAAGCTTTGGTGTCGGTAGGATGTAACACACAAAATCAATTATATGTGAGGACCTCCCTTCTCCAAGAAAGCGAGCGTCTCGTCGGTGATGACGAAGTCAGGCAGACACAAAAATTGTTCAGTCCCCTCGGCATTCCGCCGTCTTATGTAGACGTCTTAGTCGTCCAGACCCTTATTTCACCTTTTAGAAAATGGGTGGGGGTGCACGTGCTGCTTGGAACGACGGCCTCTGTGAAGATATTTACTTAATGGGCATCTCTCTTCGTACAGGGAACACATATACAGGCAGATCGAGAGACAAAGTAGAGGATGAGAGTCGGGTTTAGAAGAGATAGCTTCTGAGCGAGACAGATATGTACATATATAGATTGATAAGAAAGGTAAGAAAATAGATAGATAGATAGATAGATTGGAAATAAATTATGGAAATAAATCCGACAGTATGAAGAAAATAGAAAAAACAAAGTATTCTAAATGTGATTAATTTATTATGATGTAAAGTCAACGTTAAAACGTTTCAGTCTAAAAAAAAGCCTTCGTCAAGACTTTAAAAATAGTACTATCAGTTGATCTTAGAGTATTCATGTCTCGTAAATTGATAGATAGATCTTACATGAAGATATATCTTACAAAACGTAAGATATCTATCTATCTATCTATCTATCTGTCATATATATATATATATATATATATATATATATATATATATATATATGTAAATATATATACATGTCATATAAAATATATATCTTTATATCTATCATATAAGATATATATCTAATGATATGATATCTATCTATCTATCTATCTATCAATTTCAGTCTGGTCATGTCTATATATCTTACCTTCTATCTCGGTCTATTCATAGGCAAGTCGGCTGGGGGGTGTAGAATACACTGACTGCATCTCTACAGAGGAGTAAGATCCCCTAACGAGTGTCCTGGATATGGCACTAAGCTATCGGATGGTGAGGCTCCAGTAATGCAGGAGCTTTAGGGAATGCAGAGTACCCCTTCATTGCCAGCTCTCCTAGGTTCACTCTGGCCCAGAAGTGATAGCCTCTGATAGGGTCCTATCTATGGGTCAAAGAGAACTAAACTGGGTACTTGTGCTAGATTGAATTGTTTGAAATAGAAGTGTTTATACGTATAAAAATGGATTTGGCATTAAATAAGCCCCAATAGTTGATATGCCATAAAACCAAACCACACCAAACCTAGTCTATTTATATCTATCTATCTATCGATCTATCTATCTAAGTCTTTTCATAGCTGTATATCTACCTTCAGAATCGCAAAGCCGAAATTTCAGATTTTCGGCTAGATTTATCTTCTTTGGTCATATATTCAAACACATAGAAATGGGATCTTTGCTTGCTTTCCACAGCAGTAAAAAAGTTGCAAATTTTATTGGAAACCCAATTATTCTATGCCAACCAAAATTTGATTCTACGTGCCATATCTACTATCTTGCCCATTGGCGTACGGTTAGAGCGGTCACTAATTGTCCGGAAGACAGGGCTCCAATACCAGCTAGAGTCATACCAAAGAGTCAAAAAATGGAACTTGATATGTCCTTCCTTAACATTCAGCATTATAACATACGAATCAAGGGTAAGTGGAGCAATCTAGAGAAAGGAGTATGGCTATTTTATGCTGGAGTCATTTATATGTTATATAGTGGTAAGACCTGCCGGAAGCAATGGACGATAGAGAGAGGTGGCAAGAGAGAGTCAGGGATATCCGCGCTGATTGTGCGACATGATGATGATGATGATATGACCCCGTATGGTTATTTTATTCCGGTGTCATTTATATGTTATATAGTGGTAAGACCTGCCGGAAGCAATGAACGATAGAGAGAGGTGGCAAGAGAGGGTCAGGGATATCCGCGTTGATAGTGCGACATGATGATGATGATGATATGTCCTCGTATGGTTATTTAATGCCGGTCTCATTTATATGTTATATAATGACAAGTGATTCATGATAGTATTCATTTTAAACATTTGTAGCTTCAAGCAACTATTCTTAATACAATTAATTTCTACAAAATTATGTGGGGTTCAATCTCAGGCCGAGTCATACCAAAGACTCAAAAAGTGGTACTTGATACCTCCTTGCTTAACACTCAGCATTATAAGGTACGTTTCAAGGGTAAAGTGGAGCAATCCAGAGAAAGGAGTGGCGCCCTGCCCAACAACTCGGTGTAGTAGCTATTGGGAACGGAGTATTCGGGTAGCCCCCGACTACGGTCGCTAACTTTAGTTACTTTTTTATATGGTTTCTAATATTCCTGTATATTACCAATAATTCTTTAATACTCAGTACTATAAGGTGAGGATCGAGGGTAAAGTGGAGCAATCCAGGGAAAGGAGTAGCGCCTTCCCCAGCACCTCGGTGTAGTAGCTATCGAAAAGGGAGTCTTTGGCTCGCCCTCGATTAAGGTCGGCCAACTTACTTGTATCTGATTTAATTTCGGTTTCTTCGTTTAATGGCATATCAACCTTCATGGGTTATTTAATGCCAAAGCCATCCTGTTGCGGAAACTTTGTCTGACTCAGGAGTCATAATCTAAGGAAAAGCCTGTCGGCCCCTCAACTGCTATTTTGTTTGCAGCAGCATATGTACACAAATGTATAAATATACATATATATTTTTAGAACAGCAGTGATACAGCATAACCTTTAGCTAGGGAAGTAAATGGTTCATGCCTTTTCCTATGTTATTTGTTTGAAAGTAAATGCTATGGCACGAGAGGAGTTCGAACTTGCTTACTTCGCGGCCATAAGCCGGTATTTTTCGAATCACGCCTCGGAGACTCCTCCCCCCTCGCCGTATATCAGGTGTTAGTATGTGTTCGTTGAGAACTCTAAAAGTAATGCCCCCAATTTATTTCGACGATAACGACAACAGATACCGGGAGAGCAATAACATCGTTGGATTGAGAAAGTTTTCAGCTACAAAAGTCTCAGATGTTCATTTTCGCCTTCAAAAAAACCACATCCTGCACGCTGCGCTTGTAGAAATCAGCACCAACAGAGGCGACCCACTGTTTCACATTGGTGGTAACGGGGAGGTCAATGTCAGGAAAATGTTGTCCACATAGTCCATCTTTTATCGACCCGATTTTTGAAGGTGAGTTGATTATGGGGATCTTCGCTTTGAAACGCATTACCCACCGACAGACTAAGCTCATATCGGCGGTTTGAGACACCGTTTTACCAGACAGCCGCTTACGCAGTTAAGAAAAATTTCCTTATGTCATCAATGTTTTAAATAAGAGATCGGAATCAACGTCAAAATGTCGCCATGAAACTAAACACTTGCTTTGTAACTGGGCGCCAGATTAGATCCCGTGACCTGACCTGGTAAAGTTCTATGTAGCTTTTAAACCGGAAAGGGTTCCCTATCTCTGGTCTTGTCCGTCATTGGTATTTTTGGACTTGTAAAATCCACGATATCAAGTGAGACAAAAACAGCTAGGAACGTAGAACGGCCGACTGGAAAATTTTGATGTATATATGAAAAATAAAATAAAGTAAATAAATAAAATAACAGCAGACGAAAAATTTGTGTACGTTCTTATTTTGTGAGTATTTCTATCAGCTATGTAGAAAAAGCCACTGCCAGTTAAAAAAAATGACGTGAAAAAAAAGGATTCTTTCTGAGAGAGAGAGAGAGAGAGAGAGAGGGGGGTAGAGAGAGAGGGTTAAAATGTGAGGAAGAAATTGAATGTAAGAGTAAAGTAAAAAAGGGGAAGACAGAGAGAGAGAGAGGGAGAGAGAGAGAGAGAGAGGTATGAAAAGTGTTGTTTTTAACTGACAACAATTACTTACACATCATCACATTCATTGATACACGAAAAAGTCAGAAGAAAAAAAAACATGGCGTAAACAAAATACTGTTGGATCATTGTCAACAAGAAGTGCGTACAGGTCACAAAACACGTACTCCTCCCCGATATATATATATATATATATATATATATATATATATATATATATATATATATATATATGTTGCTTTTTTTTTTCTTGAGTTTTTCTGCTATTGTGATCTGTCTAATTGGTCGGATTGTCGGACGCTGGGAGAGAACGCAAAAGAAAGACTGGTAAACTCTTACTACTAATCGTAATTTTTCTCTGTCCACTCCGCACAATTTTCCTCCTTCCCCTCCTCCTCCTCCTCCCGCTCTCACTCACTCTCTCGAAATTTCTCTCTCTCTCTCTCTATCTCCCTCTCTCTCTCTCTCTATCTATCTATCAATCTGTTTAAGCCTCTTCCTATGTATGTATGTATGTATGTATGTATCTATCTATCTATCTATCTATCTCCAACTTTTTGTTTTATTAACTCCTTATGTTCTTTTGCGCCACTCACTATATTTTCTTTTCCAGTTGCTTTTATTTCTTTCCATATATCATTTTTATCACTCTTTTTATGCATACCTATTTATTCTTCCAGCCTCTTCCTATCTCTCTCTCTTTTACTCTCTCTCTCTCTCTCTCTCTCTCTCTCTCTCTCACACACACACACACACACACAGGCGCCCATTGCCCAGTTGGCTGAGGCTGTAGAATATACCGACTGCACCTCTTCAGAGTGTCCTGGATATTACAATAAACAATCTGATGGTGAGGTTCCAGTGATGCTGGAGCTTTGGGGAATGCAGAGTGCCCCTTCGTTGCCGACACTCCCAGGTTCACTCTGGCCCAGAAGTGATAGCACCCGATAGGGTCCTATCTATGGGTCAAATAGAACAAAACTGCGTATTTATGCTAAACAGGATTGTTTGTATTAGAACTGTTTTTGACACTGACATTGCGCACATATGCTAAATGAATTGTTTGAAATAGAACTGTTTTTGGGATTGAAACTCTATTTATGATAAACTGAATTGTTTGAAATAGAACAGTTTTTGACATTTAACTGAACTGTTTTAACATTTAACAGTCTGTAAACAAAAAACTATACTTATACTAAATTGAATTGTTTGAAATTTGATTCAGCGTTAAATGACCCGGAGAGGGTTGATACGCCGTAAAGCAGAACAACCAACCAACCAATCAATCTCACATACACACACATACACATATATACACATTAGTTTCTGTGTGTAAGACGTTTTTAGATGTTTATAAATGAATGAGATGTGATCTTATACCTTATACTAAAATTGATATCTAAAATCAATTCCTTATGCTAATATTGTATAAACCCTTGAGTTGCGATATCTTAGCAAGTCAGACAACTTCGCACAATACAACAACACCATCTGACAGACTCTTTGTAAGATGTAAAGCGACATTTGACCTCAAAAACGTAAACATTTTTTTTTCCTGCGCTATGAGATCCACTCGTCTTGTGAATTGAATTTTGTAGGCGGTTATTTGCGCGAGCAGACATTTTGGACATCGTCCTGTCCCTGGCGAACGCCCCGGGGCCTGTTCTGGACTTCGGTCCGGAGCGTGGCCCTGGAAAAGGAACAATGGCAGACTTGGGGCCTTTAATTAGGCACCTAGTTTCGACTAGGCTACCTTCGGTTGGGCGAGCTGCATTTTTGTCTCCTTTGTCCCCCTTGTACGGCACTAGACCATGCGTCTAGTTTAAGCCGCAAACTGGCATACGTGTCCGGACCCACATTTGGGTTCGTGAAACTGCTTGCCTCATCAGGCTCACATTGCACTAAGTGAGCCGATGAGCAGCACAGACAAGCAGGGTTCGAGTCTCGGCTCGTTCCCGACCTCCCCTCCCCTTTATCCCCACTTTAATTGGCCTTCGAGCTTTTGACCTTGTGTCAAGTCGTGTCTGGTGGGAGGCAGCGACAAATACTCGGTGATGAAAACGGCCCAACAGTTTCACTTTCTTCGCTTCATTTAAGTGTCCTCTTCTGTAACGTCTCACCGGATCATGCAGCTAAAAAGTCAAGAACGTTAAGATCACTAAATACACCATGATGAATGTTACATTCATTAAGGTGTATTTAGTGCTCTTTACATTCTAAATACTCTAAATATACCTTAATGAATATAAAGAGCACTAAATATACTTTAATGGTTATAAAGGGAACTAAATACACCTTAATGAATATAAAGAGCAGTAATTGCACTTTAATGAATTTAAAGAGCACTATATACACTTTAATGGTTATAAAGAGCACTAAATACACCCTAATGAATTTAAAGAGCACTAAATACACCCTAATGAATTTAAAGAACACTAAATACACCTAAATGAATATAAAGAGCACTAAATACACTTTAATGGTTATAAAGAGCACTAAATACACCTTAATTAATATAAAGAGCACTAAATACACCTTAATGAAAAAATGAGCACTAAATACACCTTAATGAATATAAAGAGCACTAAATACATCTTTCTTTCGCAACGTTTTCTGTTCAATCTTTTGAGACAACCTTCAACTAATCACGCTACTGGATTTTGGCCTTCGTTCCGGGACCACTACTTGCGTTTCCGGCTAGTTTGATAATCAGCTCTTTATGTGCCTTCGTTGTCTTTGAAATATCCTCAAAAGAGAGATGACACAATATACCCAGAACTTTTTCCAACGGTCTGATTGGAAGGTTGGAACAAGTTGCCGGGTGTTGGCAACTCAAAGATAAGAAAAACTCTCCGTTAGCAATTAATAACTATTTATTGAAACAAAATAGTGTAACAATAATACATACAATATGCATGGATGGAAATTGTAAAGCTTTTAGTTATATTTAAGAGAGAGGTTTGGCTTGGTTTGGTTTGGTTTAGTTTTTTGGCATATCAACCATTGTAGATTATTTAATTCCAAATCCATTTTTATACATAAAAACAATTCTATTTCGAACAATTCAGTTTAGTTCTATTTGACCCATAGATAGTACCCTATCAGGTACTACCACTCCGGGCCAGAATGGACATGGGAGTGCTGGCATTACTGAAACCTCAGCATCAGATTGTTTAGTGTCATATCAGGACACTCGTTGGGGAGTCTTACTCCTCTGCAGAGACGTAGTCGGTGTATTCTGCAGCACCAGTCGACTGGGCCTAGTATAAATATAGTTTTTGTTTACACAGTTAAATGTCAAAATAGTTCTTCTTCAAACAATTGCGTTTAGCACAAATACACCGTTTAATTCTATTTAGGGCTATAGGTAGGACCCTATCAGGTGCTACTACTCTGGCCAGAATGGAATAAGGAGCGGTGGCAATGAAGGAGTAATCTGCATTCCCCAAAGCTCCAGCATTACTCGAACCTCACCATCAGATTGCTTAATATCATATCCAAGACACTATTCGGTTGCGGGGTCTTACTCCTTTGCATCGATGCAGTCGGTGTATTTTGTAGGCTCAGCCGACTGGGCATAGAAGAGACAGACTGCGTAGGTATCTGGTAGGTTCGATCTTTCTATGTAACTCAATTTTTCGGAGAGTGACAATCTTGGTTGATTAAGAGTCCCAGCCCTCACCTTATCGGGGGAAGTATCCTTTTTCATATAAAGAAAAACACAAATCAGAGGTCGGATTAATCCATCTAAAGTCCAGATTTGACCTTTTAACCCCAACTGGTGAACAAGAGGCATTTCGGAACGTCAGGATTTTAAATGGATCAATGCTACGACAGAATTCCAAGCCTTCTTACATTTTGCTTTGACAATTTGAAAGTACGGTTAGTACAAGTCTCTCACTAACCTTTTGAACGGATTTTTGAATTTCTTTCAAAGTCAATATGTCTATTTTATATTTTTATAAAAGGAAAATTATATTTTCCTAATAAAAAAACATGTATCATGTTTTCTATAAGTCTTTAAGACCAGTGAATACCTCATATTGTCATACTAAGGCCACATAGAGATAGGCAAATGTCCCATCCATATGTTTTACAGGATCCAAGAGTGGTATTTTTCAGATAGACACTGATTCTCGATGGATTTCTCAATAAACTGACTGTAATCTCTGCAGTGGACTATGTCCCACCACACACCAAATCAAGGTGTCCTTGGTATGACACCTGACTGCATCTAAAAATTAGGCTCCAATTCTGGATCTCTGGATTACCCGCTAGATTACCATTACTCTTAGGTGCACTCTGAATACCAGTGGTTGCACCGTTTTAGGGTCCCATCTCTGGGTCAAATAGAAGTGTTTAACAATTTACCTAAGTGCAAACGACTGATATTAAACTGTTAATGTTACATTGCTATAGTTGAAACCACGTTACTGAGTGCAAACGAATGTTTGGCTTGGTTTTATGACATATCGACCGTTGTAGGTTATTTAATGTCAAATCCATTTTTATACAAATAAACACTTCCATTTTAAACAATTTAGTTTAGCTTAAGTACACAGTTTAAATGTAAAAACAGTTCTATTCCAAACAATTCAGTTTAACATAAGTACACTGTTTTGTTCTATTTCATCCATAGATAGGACCCTATCAGATGCTACATCACTGGATCAGAATGGACCTGGAAGCGATGGCAATAAAGTGGTACTCTGCATTCCTCAAAGTTCCCCCATTACAGGAACTTCACCAGCGTCATGTCCAGGACACTCGCTGGGGGAGTCTTACCCCTATCTAGAGATGCAGTGGGTGTATTCTACAGCACCAGTCGACAGGTAGATGTAGAAAACGAATGAGTAATGTTAAATAGAAAAACTAATGTTAAATAGCAATACTTGAATAAATTTAAATCTATGGACACTTATGATTCATATAATCAAATTAGAAAGGAATTCTTAATGAATAGTGTTAAATAGCAATACTTGAAACCATTTAATCATCAGTAAATAAATGATTATTAATATATAAAATTATTGATCGACATTCCAACCATCTGAAGAAGGCCGGAGCCTACAACGGCCGAAAAATGTAAATAAAGAACATAATACCTCATCTCAGAAATATAGACAGATATGAACGTACAGTTGATGTGATTCCATAACCTCTTGGCATAAAAACGGATTCGTATGCTGTTAAATCAATCAATCACTTATTCAAACTCGATGTTTCACGCTTTCATTTTAGACATCAGTAAATTCTTAAAAAAATTAATAGTGTTATAGAAAGAAAGCAAGGAATATTCGACGAAATCGGATTTACGTAGCAGACATGTTGCTTTCTCTCCAGAATGAATACAGACCAGTCGTCTGGGATCTACAGAGAGTTAAGACCACCCCTCTACAAACGAGTGTCCTGGTTATGACATTAAACTGCGTCTGATAGTAAGGGTCCAGTTCTTGAACTCTGGGAAAGGTGGAGTAACCCCTTTACTGCCATTACTCCCAGGTCTACTCTGACCTTGAGTGGTAGTACCTGTTAGGGTTCCATCAATGGGTCAAATAGAACTATTCAACCATTTATCCGTGTGCAAACACATGTTGCCCAGTCGGCTGGGGCTGTAGAATACACCGAATGCACCTCTGCAGAGGGGTAAGACCCCCCAATGAGTGTCCTGGATATGACACTAAACGATTTGATGGTGTGGCTCCAGTGATGATGGAGCTTTGCGGAATGCAGAGCACCCCTTCATTGCCATTGCTCCCAGGTCCACTCTGGCCCGGAATTGTAGCACCATATATGTGCCCTATCTGTGGGTTAAATAGAACTAAACTGCATACCTATGCAAAACTGAATTGTTTGAATTAAAACTGTTTGACTAAACTGTATAGTATGAAATAGAAATGTTTTCGACAATTAAATTGTACTTACATTTAAATTGCTTGCTTATGCTAAACCGAATTGTTTGGGGCACCTCTGGTGGTGTAACGGTTAGCAAGCTCGACTAGCAAACCTACACGAGTGAGTTCGAGTCTCTTTGGGCGCCCCAATCATTCGGCCTTGCGCCACATCGATGCAAAGAGTTTTGTAAATTACTAAACCGAATTGTTTGAAATGCAACTGTTTTTGACATTGAAACTGTACTTAAAAAAACAGAATTGTTTTATATAGAACTGTTTTAACATTTAACTGTGTGTAAACAAAATATGCGCTTATACTAAACTGAATTAGCTGAATTTGAACCGTTTGAATAAGCTGAATAGTTTGAAATAGAAATGTTTTTTGACAATTAAACAGTGTACTCATACTAAACTGAACTGCTTGAAATAGAACTGATTATTTGTATAAAAATGGATTTAACGTTAAATAATCCACAAAGGTTGATATGCCATAAAAAACCAACCAACCAACCAGCAAACAAATGATTGACGTTGGTGTTACATAGCAGCACTTGAAACCATTTAACTGTACAAATAGTGCTGAATCGAATTATTAGTTTTAAATATCAATATTTGTTATCACTGAACTGTATGCAAACAAATGATTAATATTAAATAGAATAATGAGTGTTAGACTGCAATATTTTTAACCATTTGACTATCTTCAAACAAAAGCAATACTTAATTCCGTGCAAACAAATTTTTGCAACTTAAAAAAAAATGAACTTACCAGCAAACAATTCACTAAAAAATTCTATATGGATATCCATTTAATTGTGTACATACAAATGACTGATGTTAAATTGAATTGTTAATATTAAATAGTAATACTTAAAAACATTTAACTGTTTGCAAATAAATATATAAATAAAGTTTATAAATATTACTTCCAAACTCTTTGTTTATTAATCTTATATATTTAATATATATGCATAAACAGGATTTAGCATTAAATAATATGGAAGGGTTGATATGCCATAAAAACCAACCAACCAACCAAACAAACAAACTAACAAACAAACAAGAATGAATATAGGAACATTAACAACTCGATATTTTTATTGCCAGAGCAAAGCTGAACAGATTGCTGCGTCGGCTAGGAAAGTAGAATACATCGACTGGATCTCTGCAGAAGAGTAAGACCACACCCAACGAGTGTCCTGATATGACACTAAACAATCAGATGGTGAGGTTCAAGTAATGCTGGAGCTTTAGGGAATGCGGAATACTCATTTATTGCCATCGCTCCTAAGTCCACTCTGGCCCGAAATGTTAGTACCTGATAGGGTTCTATCTATGGGTTAAATAGAACTCAAATACATACTTTTGCTAAACTGAATTGCTTGAAATAGAACTGCTTTGACATTTAAACTGCACACTTGTACTAAACTGAATTGTTTGAAATAAAACTGTTTATATGGATTAAGATGTATTTGGCATTGAATAACCTACAATGGTTGATATGTCATTAAACCAAACCAAACCAAACCAAACCGAAACTGAACAGAAAGAGAATACATAAACAAATGAGATACAAAAAGAGTTTAATGCATGTCAACCTTCCTGGGTTACTTAATGCTAAATCTATACTTACCGAAAAACAGCTGTGATACTATTTAACCCATAGCGGAGATCTTATCTTTTGGAAGAGTATTGGCACGAAAGTGGAAGAGCAACTTTAGTTCGAACTCGCTTACTTTGAGACCACAGTCAACCACTTTCGCCAATACGCTACAAGAACTCCCTCTGTATCCATATTGAAAACAATTTATTGTAAGTATGTTTGTGCGAATTTTCAATGAGATATGAAAGTGTTATGGGGACACACCCCAAAGATGGACTCATCCAACCTAAACATATTCTCCGAATTAGCTCGCTCCCATATCTACCCTGATCCAAGATGGTTTGACTCGTCTGTCTCATCTATGGATCAAATAGATTTCTTTGGTGAGTTTATCTGTTAAAAATGATTGAAGATAAGTTTTTGTACTGTGTATAATCAGCATAAAATTACTAAACGGGTGTTGTCACACCATAAAACCAACAAACTACTTACTTCTAGAACCATAGCCTCACCACTGGATACAGATTAGTATCATATCTTGGATACTAGCTTTTGCGAATTTGAATATGAATGAGTCTGTCTTTATTCTCGAGGTCAGACCATGATAACGAGTGTTCTACATATGACTCTAAACAATCGGATGGTGAGTCTCCAGTTCTGGATCTTTGGGGAACGTAGATTACTCCTTCATTGCCATTACTCCTAGTTTCACTCTGACCGGAGTGGTATAACCTGACATGGTTCTATCAACGGCTCAAATAGAACTGTTTGACCATTTGACTGTGAGTAAACAAACGACTGATGTTCAATTGAATTGTTACAGATACTTAGCAAAGCTTGGAACCATTTGACTGTGTGCAAATAAATGAATAGTGTCGAATGGAACAATTATTGTTAAATAGCAACACTTTCAATCGCTTCACTGTCTGCAAACGAATGATTAATATCGAATAAAATTATTAGTCTTAGATAGCAATAATTGAAACCATTTAACTGTGTAGAAACAATAGCAACACTAGCGTGCAAATAGATTAGTTCTAATTCATTTAAAAATAAAAATTCACTACGAACCATGTGTGCAAATAAATGACTGATGTTAAATTGTGACTGTTATATAGCAATACTTGAAAACATTTAACCTAGTGTAAAAAATGAGCTGAAGTTTATTTAAAGTCTTCTCTGAAAAATGTATTTACCAATCAGATATATCTATATATATGCAGAGAAAAATTGATATATATGCGTCAACAGGATTTGGCATAAGATAACCTACAAAGGTTGATACGCCATAAAACCCGACCAAACCAAACCAAACCCAACCAAACCAAAAACCCTTAATAAATCACACACACACACACACACACACACACACACAAATATCTAAATGCATAAGATCGCTTTTCCTTAACCTCTAAACATAAGATAAACCCAGACGGGTTGACATGCCATTAAAATCAGTCAATCAATCAATCAAATCTCTTTTTTCCAAACCGTGCAGTTATGGCGAAATCTATCCCGGGCAACGTCTGGTTCCTCATTTAAACAAATGTAGCTCCCCGTATGCATCTATGTCCATCGAATGCTGACATATATGCAAGAGTATTACGCAGGCCGACGCGAGGCTCTTGTTTAATGTTTCTAAGAAGCCTTTGTTGCATTATGATAAATCTTGTGCCTCCGAGAATGTTATTCCAACAGAAAGGAGTCGGAACGGCATGTTTCTTTCTTTCGTTTATTAGTTCTTGCTTAATTTTATTTTTCTTTCATTCTTTTTTTTTCTTTCTTTCTTTCTTTCTTACACCCAAACACTATGAGTATTTCGTTACCGACCCTTGGGTGAGAAGCTCGCTGTCCACCAAACAAACACACACGGTGACCACCAAAGTATGGTTCTTTTTTTTTTTGTTTTTCTCATTTTTATTTTTATATATCCTATTTTCTTCTGCAGCCCATTATCGCTAACCATACATACATACATATGCCTCGTGGGTTACTCATCTTACACACACACAAACACACACACACACACACACACACACACACACACACACACACACACACACACACACACACACACACACACAAACGCACACATACACGCGTGTGCGTGCGTGCGCGCGCAACTTTTTCTTCAGTTTTTCTGCTATTGGGATCTTGTCTAATTGGTCGGATTGTAGGACGCTCAGAGTGAACAAGAAAGACCGTGAATCACTCGCTAAGTTAATTATAACATTTCTATGACCACTCCATTCATCTTTTCTTTATAGCATATTTACATCTATCTATCTATCTATCTATCTATCTATCTATCTATCTATCTCAGTCTATTCATATCTATGCCAGTTTATTCATATCTATCTATCTATCTATCTATCTATCTATCTATCTATCTATCTATCTATCTATCTATCTATCTATCTATCTCAGTCTATTCATATCTATGCCAGTTTATTCATATCTATCTATCTATCTATCTATCTATCTATCTATCTATCTATCTATCTATCTCAGTCTATTCATATCTATGCCAGTTTATTCATATCTATCTATCTATCTATCTATCTATCTATTTTGGCTTTAACCAGAATACCGATCTCCTTCTGGCAGTTCAATTGCTTGGCCGATGGTGCGTGTGGTTTACTTTATAGATCTGAATTGCATTACGGTGTATTGAATGACATAACCTTCTTTAAACCGGTTCTTTTCTCCCTTCTTCTCTATGTGCAACTCTTCGTGTACAATTGTTGTCCGTTGGCTTACTTTTGGATGAAGCTTTATCTGCATAGACGACGTTGCCAGACTTTTTTTTTCACTCGGCAGGTCAGTCTGTACATATCTTCTTCTTCTTCTTCTTCTTCTTCTTCTTCTTCTTCTTCTTCTTCTTCTTCTTCTTCTTCTTCTTCCAATCTATTTCTTACGCTTGTTTTTACGGTTGTTATTCTTCATTAGTTGCCGGCATTTTCTTTATTCTCCCATATTCTTCAATATATTTTCTTTGAAAGTAGGCTTCCGTTACATTGTCTTCTTTGAATTTCGCCTAACCTTTTCGTTTAAACCCCTCTACGTGGATAAATAAACCTCCATCTTTGAAAACTCCCCGCTGTAGTCTGAAAAAGAAATCATTAATCTGCCTTGTAAGTTATTCAAAAAAATGTTAATCTGAAACCAAACCTTTTTTAATGGATCCGAGACACGTACAAAAGGTGATAAAAAAACAAACAAACAAAACAACAACAAAAAAAAAAACAAAACAAAATAAACTGAACAAATTTCTTAATTCTAAAATTAGAAATTAAAAATCAAAATGTAGGCGTGTGCCGAGTTGAGCGATTTAATGTAACAAAGTTATGATGTTTAATAATATTTCGTCTGCTGTTGTGGAAAGTGGACACGCCTATTCGAGAAACAATCTTGAGCAAAGCTGTTTGCATCGATAAATAAAAGAGGTGCCGGTAGTGTCATGATTACTGACCTAGAAAATGGATACGGTGAAACGAGTTCGATATCGGGACGAGGAGGTTTCAATTTCACATAACGTTTATGTGCCTTTTCGAGGCCGCCTGGCATTCATGCCGGGTGATTATTTGCATGCTATGACATCTTGGCCTCAGAGAGACGCCCTCGTCCCCAGATCTTTGCTTGCTTGCTGCACTGTGTTTATGGTTTGGTGTCAAATGCGCCCCAGAATTGGAATGCCGACGGAGTCAAGAATTTTTGTGCTTGAGTTTCGATTTGTGCGTGGTCCCCACCATAAAAACACCTTAAAACACAACTAAACCAAATCATAAATATCTAATATATGTAAAAAGAGAATTTGGCCTTAAATAACCTACTATAGTTG
>OY757908.1:100339378-100536878 GCA_963585895.1 Sepioteuthis lessoniana
CATAAGCTGTAATAATAATCCTTCGTGAACAAATATCGCTTCAAGTAACTATTCTTAGTACAAATAATTTTCACACGAGCACATCATCAAAAATAAAAAAAAGTAAAGTTGGTGACATAAGTCGAGGGTGTCCCGAAGGCTCCCTTTTCAATAGCTACTACACCGAGGTGTAGGGGAGGGCGCTACTCCATACCCAGGATTGCTCCACTTTACCCTCGATCCTCACCTTATGGTGCTGAGTGCTAAGCAAGGCGGCATCAAGTACCATTTTTTGATTGAACCCTGTTCTCCTGGATCTTTGGTGAACACTCTACTCATTAGGCTAATGGGCCAGTTATCAAAAAAATATCATTAAAAATATTCGCATCTAAAGTCAATAAGTTGTACAAGTATATCATTTTCATTTAATACTAACTCTTGTATTATTACTAATCTTATTTGAAAAGTATAGTTACTTGAAATACTTAAAACTATTTGATTGTGGACAAATCATTGGTTGGAAAAAATATGACTGGGTGGACAGAAATGGCTCCTGTTATTAAACAGGAATAGTTCATTGAACTATATAAGTATCAAAAAGTTATTAGTAATATACAGGAATATTAGAAACCATATAAAAAAGTAACTAAAGTTAGCGACCGTAGTCGGGGGCTACCCGAATACTCCGTTCCCAATAGCTACTACACCGAGTTGTTGGGCAGGGCGCCACTCCTTTCTCTGGATTGCTCCACTTTACCCTTAAAACGTACCTTATAATGCTGAGTGTTAAGCAAGGAGGTATCAAGTACCACTTTTTGAGTCTTTGGTATGACTCGGCCTGAGATTGAACCCCACATAATTTTGTAGAAATTAATTGTATTAAGAATAGTTGCTTGAAGCTACAAATGTTTAAAATGAATACTATCATGAATCACTTGTCATTATATAACATATAAATGAGACCGGCATTAAATAACCATACGAGGACATATCATCATCATCATCATCATGTCGCACTATCAACGCGGATATCCCTGACCCTCTCTTGCCACCTCTCTCTATCGTCCATTGCTTCCGGCAGGTCTTACCACTATATAACATATAAATGACTCCAGCATAAAATAGCCATACTCCTTTCTCTAGATTGCTCCACTTACCCTTGATTCGTATGTTATAATGCTGAATGTTAAGGAAGGACATATCAAGTTCCATTTTTTGACTCTTTGGTATGACTCTAGCTGGTATTGGAGCCCTGTCTTCCGGACAATTAGTGACCGCTCTAACCGTACGCCAATGGGCAAGATAGTAGATATGGCACGTAGAATCAAATTTTGGTTGGCATAGAATAATTGGGTTTCCAATAAAATTTGCAACTTTTTTACTGCTGCGGAAAGCAAGCAAAGATCCCATTTCTATGTGTTTGAATATATGACCAAAGAAGATAAATCTAGCCGAAAATCTGAAATTTCGGCTTTGTGATTCTGACGGTAGATATACAGCTATGAAAAGACTTAGATAGATAGATCGATAGATAGATAGATATAAATAGACTAAGTTTGGTGTGGTTTGGTTTTATGGCCTATCAACTATTGGGGCTTATTTAATGCCAAATCCATTTTTATACGTATAAACACTTCTATTTCAAACAATTCAATCTAGCACAAGTACCCAGTTTAGTTCTCTTTGACCCATAGATAGGACCCTGTTCTGCATGTCTGGTTCGTCTAGTTTTGATAGTTTTCGTGATGGGTGGTAAGTGTCCGTACTGCTGATGTTTTGTGGGGTGCTGCTTCCAGGACTTGTTCAATAATGCTCGTAGCATTCTTGTGTAGTTGCCGTCAAGCTTTTTCTCCATACGTTTAGTTAGCGTCCATGTAGTGCATCGATATAGCGTTTTATGTTGTAAAACCAACTTACCAACCAACCAAGACCCCTCTTCAACATATATCCAGGATATGTCATTAAACCATCTGATGGGGAGATTCCAGTTTTGGAGCTTTGGGGGATGTGGAATACCCCTTCATTGTCATTACTCCATGGTCCACTCTATTTGGATGCCATCAATTGGTCAATTAGGTCTGTTTAAAATAATTACTTGATAGTGGGCCTTCCGTTCTAAAATTGGCCCTTGATTATATTGATCCTATTTACCCACCCCTCCGCTCGGGCAGGATATGACACAAGGTCAATTTTTAAGCTGAGTTTAACAGATTTGTATTCAGTTTTCCTTCTCCTAGACGAGTTGCTTTGGATATTATGTAAAAAAAATCGTACAATAGCACGTGAAAAACACCCCCCCCCAAAAAAAACAACAACAATCAACTGTGTTCTGGAAAGTCTCAGGAAAACTATTGTAATCTCTTATAAACTATATCGTCCACAGGAAAGAGCATAGACAATACGGATGCGTGTGGCCGCAGATTAATAACACTTCTACTTTTTGGAGTTCATGATATTCAGTCCTTTTCCAAAAATAACTTTCCCTATTTTGACTACAAAATGTAGTGGGCCTATAAACCAGCTATCGCTCTCTCTAGACAGAAGAAAGGCAAAATACAAAATATAACAAAACTTTTTACAATAAGAATCCTTTAGAAAAGTTGCTTGTTTTACGGCATATCAACCCTTACAAATTATTTAATGCCAAATCCTATTCATACATATATATATATCAGATATGAGGTGCATACAATAAGTTTCCAGACCTTTTTCGTACAGGCATTTAAAATTGTTGTAGACTCTTGAAAATTCAGTATGTTATTGCTATACATCTTATGAGATGACTGACCAATTTGTATGATTTCAGGTTCAAATCAACAGCTACAGCAGCAATTGGAATACACCCAACTAAAGCCTGTATGTCACAGCTGGTCAATATCAAAAATGCAATCTGACACTTTAGAAGAACGATATGCAATAAAATTGTGTTTTAAACTTGGAAAAAATGCCACAGAAACGTATGGAATGCTTCAGACTGCTTTTCGACCATCTTGCATGAATCGAGCATCAGTTTTTGAATGGCATAAGAGATTCAAGAAAGGCAGGGAGTCTGTGAGGGATGGTGAGAGGTGTGGGAGGAATAAGGAAGTCAATAGGCCAGAGTTGATTGGCCAGACGGTTAGGGTTAGGGTTACTATGTTGATGTTTTAAGGGAGTTCAGGAGAGATTCCGTTGGAAGAGGCCAGCACTCTTCAAATCGCGTCAGTGGCATTTCCACCAGGACAATGCATCAGTCCACAACTCCATCCTTGTCACAGACTATTTGACTAAGATGGGCATCAAGACAGTACCTCACTGTCCCTATAGTCCAGACCTTGCTCCCTGTGACTTTTGGTTATTCCCTAAGCTCAGAGGCTGCCGTTATGAGACAATTGAAGAGATGAAAGAGGCTGTGACGAATGTCATTGACACGCTCTCACAAGAGGACTTCCATGGGGCCATCCTGTTGGAACGGTACAACAAGTGCATTACAGCCGGAGGAGATTACTTCGACGCGGACTAGAGTTTTATGTGTGTACTATCAATAAAAGTGCCCATACGAAAAAAGTCTGGAAACTTATCGTATGTACTTCGTATATATGATTTGATTTTGTTAGATTTTGCGGCATATCAACCCTTACAGGTAATTTAATGCTAAATCCTCTTTATACATATATATCAAATATATATGATTTGATTTGGTTAGGTTTTACGGCATATCCACCCTTACAGGTTATTTAATGCCAAATCTTATTTACACATGTATATTTAATATATATGATTTTTAAACACATTTTATTGATAATATTCTTAAATGAGCCCGCGCTCATTTGTTTGCACATAGTCGTATTTCTGCATTAAAATTTGACATTTAATTAATGGTTGAGACGTCATAAACCCCAACCCAACCAAATCATATCACTCACCTAGTGGGTAGAGTGTTCACCAAAAGCCCGGGAGACCGAGGTTCAATCCCTGGTTGAGTCATACCAAAAACTCCAAAAATGATACTTGTTGCTGTCCTGCTTAACATTCAGCATTATAAGGTACGGATCAAGAGTAAAGTAGAGCAATGCAGGGAAAGGAGGTGTAGTAGCTAATAAAAAGGAAGCCTTCGTGTCGCCCTCGACAACAATCACCAACATACTTGTATATATAGCACTAATACTCTTGGGAAAGGTATGAATCCTATTATTCTCCCTCCAGCTATGGGTAAATAGTAGGGCAGACAAGGTTCTTCAGCCTTGGTGGGGCAACTAATCTAGGAGAAGGAAAACTCTGAATTCAAACCTGTTAAACTCCGCTTAAAAAATTGACCTTGTGTCATATCCTGCCCGAGCGGAGGGGTTGGGTAAATATGATAAAGGCGATTTGGCATTAAATAACCTGTTGTATAGCCATGAACAACTATACACACATACATGCCGAAACATAACGACGTAATAAAGACGAGCGGACACAGTTCTTTAGAAAAATATACCTCTCACTTTATTGAAAGAGTTATGTGTGAGAGGGAGTTGGAGTCCGAACAGAACTGCAACATATTGACCCCCACTCTTCTGGCTATGACAGTATTTCTTTCCCGTTCTCCTGTGCTGCTCAACCGGGGGCCTGGGGGCCCAGCCTCTGCTGGGACATGGTTCTCATTCCAGCATCTTCTCTCCAACTGACCTAAACTTCCTGTCACCGGGGTTATATAATAATTTGACATCCACCTATTTCCTGCGAGCGTCACAATTCGCACTTAATTCAACCCCTCGACAGTCAAGGTCACCCCCTGATATCCTTGACCGGATGCACCTGTTATTTACACAGGTGCAATTCTTATTTTGACAGCTTGGCCGGGGTCAATATGTAACAAACCTACAATGGTCGATATGCCATAAAATCCAACCCAACCAAACCAAGCTTAAAGAACTGTCTATGAAATTAATTAATAAAGTTTAATTAAACAGGAATTCTAATTTTTTTTAGATAAAAAAATCCTTATTTTCTTAAATTTCGATATTCAGTTTTTGAAATATTTGTTAAATCTTGCAGCAGCATGGTCTCTCGTTAATTATTTTTGTTATTAAAAAAATGTTATCAATGAGACTCAACTCTTTCCTTTTAAGGAACGAAAAAAATATGTTAAGATCTTCCTTTGGGTCCAATAAGTATTCGTACAACGGATTAATGTAACTGCAATCGTTTCGTTTGTTCGCCAATGGCCCGGGAGACCTGGGTTCAATCCCAGGTCGAGTCATACCAAAGACTCAAAAAATGGTATATGATTCTTCCTTGCTTAGCACTCAGCATTATAAGGTACGGATCAAGGGTAAAGTAGAGCAATCCAGGAAAGGAGTAGCGCCCTCCCCTACACATTGGTGTTGTAGCTATCGAAAAGGGAGCCTTCGGGTTACCCTCGACTATGGTCGCCAACTTTACTTACTTATCTAAATAAAGATTTTTTTAGTATCTTACACCACTTGATTAAATACCAAACTATCAGATTGTAAAGACGAAGACTTGTAATACGACACGTATCTATTTAGGGGTGTAATATGAGCGCTCTAAGGAAATGAGAGAATGATATTTAAAGAAAAAAGAAAAAAGACAAAACAAAACAAAAACAACAAAGAAACAAAGATAATGCGTCTGCGTCCGACCTACCCCAAACGCACAAACCAGAGATTGAGACGCATAAAATTCTCTGGGACTTTGAGATTCAAACAGACCTCCAAATCCTAACCAGAATAGAATTCGTGGTAATTCTTCAATTTTTATTAATAACATATCAACTTTCGTGGGTTATTTAATGTCAAAACCATCCTCGTAGAAACACACAAAATCAATTTAATGTGAGGACCTTCCCTCCCACAAAAAGCGAGCTTCTCGTCGGTGTCAGTGAGGGAGAGCAGATAAAAAAATTGTTCAGTCCCTTCGGCATTCCCGCATCTTATGCAGACGTCTCAGACTTCGGTTAATAAACTAGACCGTTACGCCACTTTTAAAACAATTTGTGGGGTCGGGGCAGGGATTTACTTAATGTCCAGGGAACACATATACAAGTCTGATTTCACCGATAGATCGAGAGACAAAGTAGGAGATAAGTTTAAAATATTATAGAGAGTTGGGTATCGGATAGATTGATATGTGAAGACTTAGATAGATATGAACAGACAGGGGTGAGTTTGTTTTCTTAATAACATATCAACATTCATGGGATATTTAATGGCAAAGGAATCCTTGTAAAAGAATAGCTGTGATACAATTTAACGCATACCTGTGGGGGAAGATGAAAAAGTTCCTAATTTTCCAAGGGAATTAAGCAAAAAGTGTACGTTATGCCCTGACTGGAGTTCGAACACGATACCTACGATTTTGTAGTTTGGCACTTTAACCGTTAAGCCATAATGACTCGTCCCAAACCCAGTTCTTGAAGATATTATAAAAAAGTAACGAGTTACAACAACCACTTCACCCTTAGAAATCCCACCAGTGAATAAAACATTGTTTGGTTTCTTTGTTTAATAGTATATCAATCTTTGTGGGTTATTTAATACCAAAACCATCCTTCTTGAAGAACATTAGCGTTATTCTTTAAACCAGAGCTGGGAGGATGAAGGGGTTCTCTACCTTTCCCAAGGGTATTTGTCCAAAAATGAACATTATAGTATGACTGGGGTTCAAACTCGCTTACTACGATTCCGCAGACCAGTGCTTTAACCATTGCACTACGATGATACCGAAAAATTTTCAGTCTTTCTTTTCCGAACTTACATAGTAAAACAACATAAATATTAGATTTATTAGATGTACATGACATCCACTGGTCGTCTACAACAGACAGACGAACAAACACTTCTCATTTATTGATATAAGTAAAGTAAAGTTGGCGACCATAGTCGAGGGTGACCCGAAGGCTTCCTTTTCGATAGCTACTACACCAAGATGTAGGGGAGGGCGCTACTCCTTTCAGATGATTAAAACAGTTAGACTAAACTGAATAGCTTGAAATAGAAATGCTTTTGACAATCAAACTGTGTACTCACTTTTAAACTGCGTACTTATGCTAAACTGAATCGTTTGAAATAGAACTGTTTTTGACATTAAAACTGGACTTACGCTAAATTGAATTGTTTAATATAGAACTGTTTTGACATTTAATTGTATGTAAACAAAATCTATACTTATACTAAACTAATCTGGTTGAATTAGAACTGTTTGACTAAACTGAATAGCTTGAAATAGAAATGTTTTCGACAATTAAACTGTGTACTCATTTTAAACTGAACTGTTTGAAATAAAACTGATTATTTGTATAAAAGTGGATTTGGCAATGAATAACCTAAAAAATTTGATATACCATAAAAACTAACCAACCAACCTCGAAATCTTTTCAATGTGTGCAAAAATTAAACGGCTGGTATTACGTAGCAATAACTAAAACTGTGTGCAAATAAAACTACCAGCGTGAGAAATACTTGAAAACACTTCACTGTATGCAAACAAATTATTAATATTGAATAGAATTATTCGTGTTAGATCGCAATACTTGAAACCGATTTATAGGGTGCAATCAATTGTAATACTAGAGTGAAAAGCAATCTAAATATCGAATTACAAACTATTCACTTACAAGTCATGTATATTTGTGTATAACCATTTTACTCTGAGCAAACAAATGGCTGATGTTAAATTAAATTATTTGTTTAATGGCAAATAGGTTATTTAATGCACAAACCATACTTTAAGAAGAACGGTAGTGATACTATTTAACCCGTAGTTAGGAGGATAAAGGGGTTCTATACCTTTCACAAGGCTATTTATCTGAGGGTGAACGTAATAGCACGACAAGAGTTCGAACACGCTTATTATAATTCTGCAGTCCAACGCTTTAACCAATGGACCGTGAGGACACCTACCTAAATAAAATTGTTTGTGTTACAAAGCAATACTTGAAACCATTCCACCGTGTGCGAACAAATGATTATTGATAAATAGAATTATTAATGTTAGAAGTATTTGAAACCGTTTAACTGTGTGCAAACAAAAAACTTAAAATCTTATCTAGAAACTATTCGTTTACAAATCTTATGTATTCAACGCACACACAAACACACACGAACACATATATACATATATATAAACAGGATTTAGCATTAAATAACCCACAATGGTTGATATGCCATAAAACCAAACCAAACTAAATCATTTATAATTTATATTTATGTATAAAGAGGATTTGGCATTAAATAACCTTCAATGCTTGATGTGCCACAAAACCCAACCAAACCAAATCATATATATTTAGTAAGTAAGTAAAGTTGGCGACCATAGTCGAGGGTGACCTGAAGGCTCCCTTTTCGATAGCTACTACACCAAGATGTAGGGGAGGGCGCTACTCCTTCCCAGGATTGCTCTACTTTACCTATGATCCATACCTTATAATGCTGAGTGTTAAGCAAGGAGGCATCAAGTACCATTTTTTGAGTCTTTGGTATGACTCGACCTGGGATTGAACCCAGGTCTCCCAGGCCATTGGCGAGCACTCTAGCTCGTACAAATATATATTTAATATACATATATAAACAGAATTTGGCATTAAATATCCCATAAGGGTTAATATGCCATAAAACCCAACCCAACCAAATCGTATATATTTAATATATATGTATAAAGAGGATTTGGCATTAAATAACCTACAATGGTTGATATGTCATAAAACCCAGCCAACCAGCTAACCAACATACTCACTTGTGCGCGCGTGCACACACACACACACACACACACACACACACACACACACACACACACCGGCTAATAGGTATCATTGCGAAGAGGAATATTTCTGAGAACAATGTTTCTGGGCATATTTCTTTCTTCTTTTTTTTTACTTACAAGGAAGGGAGACAATCCATTCATTACATTTTTGGATCAACGGGTAATTTCTGAATTGTTCATTTTGTCGTATGAAATTTATTTTATTTTAAAGTGTAGACTTTTCCCCGTTGTCTTCTCCACGCACACATTCACACAAACCCTCATTTTCTTCCCTTCGCGGCTTTCATATTAAGAAGAAAGCGAAGCAAGCGAGATGGAAGTCACCAAGTCCTCACGCGCAAATGTTGTTAGAGAGTGGTAATTGTTCGTTCACCATCAATTCTAACGAAATAACACAATTGAGAATCATGGCTCCGCCCTATGGCAGTAACGTTCATACAGAACAGAGCAGACAAAAAAAAATCATTACCATAATATGATTTCAAAATGAAAGGATTACAATAGTGGCGTTAATTATAATAAAAATATTAATGGGTCTTAAAATTACGAATGATAATAATATCAGCCACAATACTGAGAACAGTTCTTGAGACCTGAGGAAATTGGCTGTCTTCACTGGGATTCCAATGAAAGACCATCAGCTAACGTTGATGTGAAAAACTCTCAAGAAGGAATATGATAATAAGAGGAGTAAAAAGCTAAGGAACATGAAAGTGACGGTGATACCAATTGTAATTGGCGCGCTTGGAACGGTTCTAAAAGGCTTGGTAAGCGGTCTAGATAAGTTGAAAATCGGAGGACGAATCGAGACCATCCAAAGTGCTGCATTGTTAAGATCAACCGGAATACTGAGAAGAGTCGTGGAGACCAGAGGAGACTTGCTATCACTCGGATTCCAATGAAAGACCATCAGCTAACGCTGGTGTGAAAAACTTGCAAGGAGTAATATAATAACTAGACCCTACTGGGTGGGAAAGGTGATCTACTGGGAGTTGTGCAAGAAATTGAAATTTGACCCTACAACCAAATGGTATATGCACAAACCAAAATCTGTCCGGGAGAACGAGATGCATACAATTCTCTGAGATTTTCGGATACAAACGAATTACTTAAACCTGGCCAGATAGCCAGACCTAGTGATAATTAACAAAAAAAAAAAAATTTCGTATAATGGACTTTGCCGTCCCGACAGACAACCAAGGGAAAATCAAAGAAAGCAGAAAGATAGGTAAGTACTCAGACCTTGCTAGAGAACTAAAAAAATGCCGTAGAACATGAGAGTGACTGTGATACCAATTATAGATGGCGCACTAGGAGCAGTCCTAAGAAGCTTAGAAAGGGGAAAGGAATAAGAGACCATTTAGAGTTATTAAGAATAGCCAGAATACTGAGAAGAGTCCTGGAAACCTGAGAAAACTAGCTGTCACTCAGACTCTCGTGAAGGACGCCAAAGGAGTAAAATAACTTGAAACAGCTCTCTAAAACTTGGAAAGAAGACAAGAACTTGGCATATTGTGGATTTTGCAGTGCTGGTGAACCACAGTATAAAGTAAAACAAAAAGATAGACAAATACTTAGATCTTGTTAGAGAGCTGAAAAAAACGAGGAACGTCAAGGTGATTGTGATAATTGCACTTGGTACAGTGCCCAAGATTTTGGAAAGGAGATCTGAGGAATTGATTGCCCAGTCGGCTGGGGCTGTAGAATACACTGACTGCACCGCTACGGAGGGGTAAGACTCCTCCAACGAGTGTCCTAGATATGACACTAAACAATCTGATGGTGAGGTTCCAGTGATGCTGGAGCTTTGGGGAATGCAGATCACCCCTTCATTGCCATTGCTCCCAGGTCCACTCTGGCCCGACGTGGTAGCAACTGATAGGGCCCTATCTATGGATTAAATAGAACTAACGATCATACTTATGCTAAACTGAATTGTTTGACTAAACTGAATAGCTTAAAATAGAATTGCTTTTGACAAATAAACAGTACTTACATTTAAACTGAATTATTTGAAATAGAACTGTTTTTTGAAATTGAAACTGTACTTACACTAAACTGAATTGTTATATAGAGAAGTGTTTTGACATTTAACTGTGTGTAAACAAAATCTGTATTTATGCTAAATTGAATTAGCTGAATTAGAACTGTTTGACTAAACTGAATAGCTTGAAATAGAAACGTTTTTGACAATTAAACTGTGTACTGGTGCTAAACTGAATTGTTTGCAATAGAAGTGATTATTTATATAAAAATGTTTTTGGTGTTAAATACCCTACAAAGGTTGATATGCCATAAAACCCAACTAACCAACCATGGAGGAATTGCAGTTCAGGGGAAGAACCGATATGATGCGTCCACAATATTGTTAAGATCGGTTAAAATACTTGAAAGGGTATTGGAAACCCGAGGAGACTTGCTGCCACTCGGATTTCATTTAAAAAAAAAGCTATTAAAACTTTTGGGAAAAACTTGCAAGGAGTAAAATAATCAGAATTGTTAATTGTAATCAAGAAAGGAAGTAGAAAATTGACGACGCCATTGTTACAACAAAACAAGAGAGGCAAAAGCTTTGCAGGCAACAACAATGGCAATGCTTCGTTTTAATGTCTATAATGATGATAAAGAGTGATTGATTCACTCAGATAATAATTGGTAATTGATAATAATGAGAAGAAGAAGAAGAAGAAGAAGAAGAAGAAGAAGAAGAAGAAGAAGAAGAAACCAAATATGGAAGAAAAAAAATCATGTGACCAGAATCATGGAACAGGCATTACAATGAAATGATAAGTGGAAACGAACAAAAAAAAGTTCAATTAAATTACGTAAATTTCACTGTTAAATTCCATAATATAATAATGTGCTGCTTAATAGATGGTATGCGAAGATAATTTTTCCCTTCCTTGTCTTCTATGAGATGAGGAGAGATGTGAGCTTTAGAGGGAAATCGTTGGAGTATGGGTAGTAGAGGAAAAAAAAAGTTCTTCTTGACGTCCCCGCCTCCAGTCCATACCTCTGTTTTGCATCTCACTCAATTTATCAATTTATAAAATTACCCCTTATAATATTTTATCTTTCTTATATCAGTTTTTTTCCTTCTTTTTTTGTTTTGTTTTCCACCCCTCCAACAATTTAACCGCTCCCCGTTTTTCCTTTTGGGTCCCTAAGGACCCCCAAAAAACCTTCCTCAGTTTTTCTTCAAATATTTCCCGCGCTTTGTCGCTTTCGTTTCTTTCTTTCTTTCTTTCTTTCGTTTCTTTCTTTCTTTCTTTCTTTCTTTCTTTCTCTGCTCGTCTATTACATGCTTTTGGTGTCGTTTTCCTTTATTCTGACCTATCTTCTTTTCGTTTCTCTCCTCCTCTCTCTTTCTCTTTTTCTTTCTATCCCTCTCTGTCCTTACTTTAAAAAATGCCCTCCTTCACATTCTCTACTTTACTCACCTCGTTTTTCTTTCTTTTTTTTTCTTTTTTAAAAACTTTTATTATCTTACCGGTGTCACTTCCAGTCTTTCATGTCCTTTCTATTTCTTTCTAGGGCACCTCTGGTGGTGTAATGGTTAGCAAGGTTGACAAGCAAACCTACTCGAGTGAGTTCGATTCTCATTGGGTGCCCAAATCATGCGGCCTTGTGCTACATCTAAGCAAAAAGCTTTGTAAATTGCCTTTCTATTTCTTTCTTCTTTCTCAAATTGCCCAATCGGCTGAGGCTGTAAAATACACCAACTGCATCTCTGCAGAGAGGTACCTCCCCAACAACAACGAGTGTCTTGGATATGATATAAAACCATCTTAAGATCAGCCTCCAGTCGTGGAGATTTGGAGAAGGGAGAGTACCCCTTTATTGCCATTACTCCCAGATCCACACTGACCCGGAGTGGTAGTATTTGACAGGTTCCTATCTATGGGTCAGGCAGAACTGACGACTGATATTGAATTATTTACATTACATAGCAATACTTGAAACTATGTAACTGTGTATAAATAAAATTATTAGTGTTAGATAATAATGTTTGAAACCATTGTTCACCTTCACTCACACTCTCCTTTCCTTCTCTTTTATTCGATTGTCACCATCACTCACACATTCTCCTCCACTTCACTCAGTCGATTGACACGTTCACTCACACACTCTCCACTTCACGCCGTCGATGGTCACCTTCACTCACCCAATCTCCTCCGCTTCACTCAGTCAATTATCACCTTCACTCACAAAATCTCCTCCACTTCACTCAGTCGATTGACATCTTCACTCACACACTCTCCATTTCACGCAGTCGATGGTCACCTTCACTCACAAAATCTCCTCCACTTCACTCAGTCAATTGTCACCTTCACTCACACACTTTCCTCCATCACTCTCTCTCTCTCTCTCTCTTGCTCTCAATGTGTGTCTCTTTCTCTCTCTATCTCTCACTCTCTCTTCTCTCTCCCAGTCTCTACCTCTTTTCATATGCTTTTCGCCTTTTTTCTTCTTATTTTCTTTTAGATATCATTTTCTTTACTTCGACTGTTTTCTTTATTTTTCCCTCTCTTTCTCACCTCGCTCCCCATTTGTTTCTTTTTACATTCCTTTCTCTCTGTCACTCTCTGTTATGTCTGCCTGTCTATCTTTCTGTCTCTACTCTGTCTCTCTCTCTCTCTCTCTCTCTCACATACACACACACATACACACACTCACAAACACACACATACACACTATCCTTTCCTTCCGACCTGCATCTCGCTGTTCTATTTCACTCAAAGCCTCTTGTCGATTTTTAAGTAGAGTAACCGATTATTTCAATTATCATTGATTCATTTCACTTCTTTGAAGTGATACTTACAGCTGTCTCTCTTCTGATCAAATCATCGTTGATGGCTGGTGAAAAAGAGGAACAGAATGATTGAGTCGGCGTGGGGGTTGGGGGTGGGGCAGAGAAAGACAATGATGTCTTACACTCAAGTTTGCGTAAGCCAAACAATCTAGCTTATTATTTATCAACAGACTAATGCACCAAACTCAGGAGTATTTTCTGTTGACGGTGATACGAACGTCTAAAGATCTCTCCAAAATCTACGAACGCAATGCTTTACACTTTTTATCATGGATCAAGTTCAAATATCAATTAATTGCTTGATATATTTTGCCGAACAAGCAGGATTTATATTTGTGGGTCAGTTTCAATTCTAAGTTGATCAGTTCATTGTCATATAGTATTTTCAACAGACATTCTTAAGTAATCAAATTAGAAAACAGATAACATATATAGATCAAGGGCATCTCGGGTAGTGTAATTGACACTTCTTGCGCGTCTCTGGTGATGTAATGGTTAGCAAGCTAGACTAGCAAACCCGCAAGAGTGAGTTCGAGTTTCATTGGGTGGCCCATTTATTCGGCCTTGTGCCACGTCTAATCAAAATGCTTAGTAAATTACAATATAAATGGATCAAACTTAGCAGCCTCGAGATGATCCAAGAACCCAACCCCTCCGCTACGAATTGGAGACGACCAAAGGACATTCTGTTAGCGTTGCATTCCTGTTTTGAATTCATAGTTTTCTTGCTCCGAAACTGGTTGATTTACCTTGGCTAAAAAGCACAGTCTGCCCAACTATCTATCCATAGCTTTGGAGGTAAGGTTTATCTTCTTTGTTTAATGGCATATCAATCTTATTAGGTTATTTAATGCCAAAGTCATCCTTCTAGAACAATAGTTGTAGTACTATTTAACACATTGCTAGGAAGATAAGGGTATTTGACCGAAAGTGAACGGAATAGAGCTACTGGAGTTCGAACTCGTATACCACGATTCCGCTGTCCAGTGCTTTAACCACTACACCACTTGAAGGTGAAGTGAAAGAGTGAAGAGCATTAACTTGAAGTCAAACGCTAACAACCTCGTGGGCCTTCCGTTCTAAGAGTGGCCCTTGATTATATTAATGCTTCTATTTAAGAAAGAATGAAGGATTCTTTGTAGCATTTCATAATGTTCTTTGCATCGAGAATTTGACTGATTAAAAAATGACGTCCAGCGGGAACCCAGACTCCAGAGAATTTTCATTCCCTGGAGAGGCTTACATAAAAAATACTTTTCAAAGATAATAGCAATCATCAGCGTAATACCTTTTCTATAGATATGGGGTTCTATTTTTTTTTTTCTAGTTAGATGTGTTTAATAAAAAATTCACAGTAGATCAGTTCATTATCATATACTTTTATCTACAGACATTACGAGGCAATAAAAAAAAAAAAAAAAAAAAAAAAAACAGGCAATATAAATTGAATAGCATATACTCTAATCAGTATGCAAGACTAAGCAAAGCTTTGCAAAAAAAAAAAAAAAAAAAAAATCTCATCCCTAAAACCAACAACTGAACAAACTTTTTCAGAAACCAAATGCTCATCCATGTAATAATATGATTACAATGTTTTCCTATTTCCATTGCTTTTCATTTCGGAAATTTTCTGACGATATCTCCGATTTGATTAGAATCAAATTCAAATACCCCATCCGCTTAGAATACATCGACTGCTTGTTTGTTTGTTTGTTTGTTTGGATTTTATGTCATATCAACCATCATTTAATGCCAAATCCATTTTTATCCAAATGAATAGTTCTATTTGAAACAATTCAGTTTAGCATAAGTACAAATTTTAATTGACAAAAACATTTCTATTTCAAGCTATTCAGTTTAGCATGAGTACAGTTTCAATGTCAAAAACAGTTCTATTTCAAACAATTCAGTTTAGCATAAGTACGCAGTTCAGTTCTATTTGACCCATAGATAGAACCCTATGGCAATGAAGGAGTACTCCGCATTCCCCAAAGCTCCTGCATTACTGGAACCTAAGCATCAGGTGGTTTAGTGTCATATCAGGACACTCGTTGAGGGGCAGGTTTTACTCCCCTGCAGAAAAGCAGTTGGTGTATTCTACAGCCCTTGAATTTTGGCATTCGTTGTGTATGGGGATAAGACTCCCTACACAACGAATGTCCAAGCTATGACACAAGACAATCTCATTTTTAGGTTTCATCCCTGGAGCTTTGAGGAATGTGGAGCAACCTCTTACTGCCATTGCTCTCAGGTCCATTCGCCTATCAATGGGTTAAACAAAACTGTTTGACAGTTTAAACTGCGAGCAAACAGGGAAAGGACTTATGTTTAACTTTCTTTCTTTGGTTTTAATGGCATATCAACCTTTCTCCCAGAAGAACAGTAGTAGTACTATTTAACCCATGGCTGGGAGGATAAGAGGGTTCATACCTTTCCCAAGGGTATTTGCCCGAAAGTGAACGTAATAGCGCGACTGGGGTACGAACTCGCGTACTCCGATTCCGCAGTCCATTACACCACGAGGACACCCCTACTTATGTTTAACCGAATTGTTAGACATTGGAACTATTTGAACATTTAACTGAGTAAAGGAACGACTGGTGTTTAATTGAATAATTAGTGATACGTTGGCACCATTTGTTGTTGGTTGATTGTTTGGGTTTTATGGCATATCAACTTTTCCAGGTTATTTAACGTCAAATCCATTTTTATACAAATAGCCAGATCTATTTAAAACAATTCAGTTTAGCATGAGTACAGTTTAATTGTCAAAGATATTTCTATTTCAAACTATTCAGTTTATTCAAACAGTCCTAATTCAGCTAATTCAGTTTAGCATAAGTACAGATTTTATTTAGACACAGTTAAATGTCAAAACAGTTCTATATTAAACAAATCAATTTAGTGTGCATATGTGTGTGTTTGTGTGGTTGGTTGGTTAGTTGTTCTTTTTTACGGCGTATCAACCCTTTCCGGGTCATCTAATGCTGAATCAAATTTTAAAAAATTCAATTTAGTATAAGTATAGTTTTTGTTTACTAACTGTTAAATGTCAAAGCAGTTCAGTTAAATGTCAGAAACAGTTGTATTTCAAACAATTCTGTTTAGCATAAGTAGACTGTTTCAATGTCAAAAAGCAGTTCCAGTTCAAATAATTCAGTTTAGTATAAACGCACAGTTTAAATGTAAATACAGTTTAATCGTTAAAAACATTTCAATTTCAAGCTATTCAGTTTAGCATAAGTATGATGTTAGTTATATTTAACCTTCAGATATGGCCCTATCAGGTGCTACCATGCCGGTCCAGAGTGGACCTGGGAGCAATGAAGGGGTACTCTGCATTCCCCAAAACTCCAACATTACTGGTACCTCAGCATTAGATTGTTTAGTGCCATATTTAAGACACACATTGGGGGCGGGGCTTACCCCTCTGCAGTATCCACTTCTCTGAGTGCAAACCAATGTTTGATAGCAGAGAGAAATATTTGTGTTCGATCGCAATAAGTGAAACCATCTGGACAGAAACCATTGAAATAATTGTTTGCAAAAAATTTACTCTCTTTTAAAAATAGAATTACCTACAAACTATTCACTCAAGAATTATATATATATATATATGTATATATAAACATTTATTGTGCAAACAAATGACTCATGTTAAATTGAATTGTTTGTTACAAAGCAATACTTAAAGCCACTTAACTGTGAGTAAACAAATAAGCTCGGGCAAAATGTGTTGACAAATTATATCCGTAGTGCCTTCGATAAGTTTCCATTTTTTTTTTTTTGTACAGGCATTTAAAATTGTCGTAGACTCTTGAAAATTCAGTATGTTATTGCCATACATCTAATGAGATGACAAACCAATTTGTATGATTTCAGGTTCAAATCAACAGCTACAGCAGTAATTGGAATACACCCTTCTAAAGCCTGATTGTCACAGCTGGTGAATTTCAAAAATGCAATCTGGACGTGCGAACACTTTAGAAGAACGATAAGCAATAAAATTGTGTTTTAAACTTGGAAAAATGCCACAGAAGTTATGGAATGCTTCAGTCTGCTTTTCGACCATCTTGCATAAATCGAGCATCAGTTTTTGAGTGGCATAAGAGATTCAAGGAAGGCAGGGTGTCTGTGAGGGATGATGAGAGGTGTGGGAGGAGTAAGAAAGTCAATACACTAGAGTTGATTGGCCAAACGGTTAGGGTTAGGGTTAGGGTTATTATGTTGAGTTTTTAAGGGAGTTCAGGAAGAGATTCCGTCAGAAGAGGCCAGCACTCTTCAAATCGGGCTGGGACCAATCCACAATCCACAACTCCATCCTTGTTACAGGCTATTTGACCAAGATGGGCATCAAGACACTTCCTCAGCCTCCCTATAGTTGAGACCTTGCTCCCTGTAACTTTTGATTATTCCCTAAGCTCAGAGGCTGTCGTTATGAGACAATTGAAGAGATGAAAGAGGCTGTGACGAAGGTCATTGAGATGCTCACACAAGAGGACTTCCATGGGGCCTTGCAGAAGTTGTTGGAACGGTACAACAAGTGAATTGCAGCCGGATGAAAATACTGCTAAGTGGACGAGAGTTTCATGTGCGTACTATCAATAAAAGTGCCCTTACGAAAAAAGTCAGGAAACTTATTAAATGATCCTCGTATATTTAATATAGATGTGTAAAAAGGATTTGGTATTAAATAACCAACACATTTTATATGCAATGATCCCAACAAAACCAAAGCATATATATGTAATATATATGTATATATATTTAATATATATGTATGAAGAGGATTTGGCATTAAATTACCTACAATGATTGATATGCCATAAAACCCAACCAAACCAAATCATATATATTTGATATATATGTCTAAAGAGGATTTGGCATTAAATAACCTACAATGGTTGATATGACATAAAACCCAACCAAACCAAATCATATATATTTGATATATATGTCTAAAGAGGATTTGGCATTAAATAACCTACAATGGTTGATATGACATAAAACCCAACCAAACCAAATCATATATATTTGATATATATGTCTAAAGAGGATTTGGCATTAAATAACCTACAATGGTTGATATGCCATAAAACCCAACCAAACCAAATCATATATATTTGATATATATGTCTAAAGAGGATTTGGCATTAAATAACCTACAATGGTTGATATGCCATAAAACCCAACCAAACCAAATCATATATATTTAATATATATGTATAAAGAGGATATGACATTAAATAATCTATTTGAAAATATTTGCATTTATGAAATCCTGTCCTTTTTGAGAAAAACAAAATTATACCAAAAAATATAGACGTAAACCTGCTCAATACAAAACTACTTTGTTTTATATTGATCGGATTTACGTTTATATATATATATATATATATATATATATATATATACATTTGGTATTGATCGGGTTACGTTTATATATATAACCTCTCACATGATTCCCGTTGACGGTAACGTGAAAACCGTTAACTATAAAAATGTAATTATGTACCTACTTTTCCCCTTAACCTCTGGACATGAAATAACTCCAGACGGGTTGACATGCCGTTAAAATCCATTCAACGAAATCAAAACCAGACGGTTTTGCTTTTGGGGCCGAGGAAATAGTCCCAATGATTCAAATCAGAAGAGTAATTACACCGTTGTGCCACAAGAATATCATTTTGGGTCAACAAAGTCGATCATAAGGAGTGTTTCTAAAAAGTAATGAGACTGATTTTTTTTTATTTTTCAGGTTGGCAACCATGACTGAAAATTAGCTGATCAATGTTAATTCATCACCAATCATTCTCATCGTGAAACGTTGATCAGATCTGATGAGAATCAAAAATTCTGTCGTATTTTCTTCAGTTCGTAGCGTGACAAGTCGACCTAAACAGGGTCCAGTTTCCACAGTTTCTTGCCAAGAATAAAATACCTTGAGCAACTCTAAACCCGTGCTCAAGATAGAACTTGATCTCCATGAATCTCTTGTCTGTTTCAATGTACTGAAGTGTTGCTGAATTTGATCTTTTATTTCATTTTCATGATACACTTAACGTATTTGTAACAAACCAAGGTTACTAAGCTGAACGTGAATTTTAAGAGGCAAACTGAGTGTTTTCGCGTGTTATAAACCAACACGGATCAGCAAATGTTTTAAGAATCAGTATCGCCAACCTGAAAAGAATAGTCATACGGTTTTCTTAACCGACCTTGTAAGATCAAGTAAGGCGTTTTCTTTTTAGCATTGCCCAGTCGGCTGGGGCTGTAGAAGTCACTTGCTGCATTTCTGCTGAGGGGTAAGACCCCCTCCAACGAGTGGCCTAGATATGACACTAAATAATCTGATGGAGAGATTCCAGTAATACTGGTGCTTTGGAGAATACATCTTCATTGCCATTGATCCCAGGTCCACTCTGGCCCGAAGTGATAGCACCTAACAGAGTTCTATCTACGGGTTAAATATACCCAACCAAATCATATATATTTAATATATATGTTTAAAGAGGATTTGGTATTAAATAGCCAACAACGGTTGATATGCCATAAAACCCAACCAAACCAAATCATATATATTTAATATATATGTGTAAAGAGGATTTGGTATTAAATAACCAACAATGGTTGATATGCCATAAAACCCAATCAAACCAAATCCAATATATTTGATATATATGAATAAAGAGAATTTGGCATTAAATAACCAACAATGGTTGATATGCCATAAAACCAAACCAAACCGTTTAACTATGTGCAAAAAATGAGCTCAGGTTGTTTTCAGATGTTATCAGCAAAATGCTAAGCAAACGAAACCTATATACTAACTTACAAATTATGTATACTTATATTCGTAAAAACTGGATTTGGCGTAAAATAACCTACCAAGGTTGACATGCCAGAAAACCCAACCATCCTACCAACAAAACAAACAACCAACCTATTTATCCGTAGTGATTCACAAAACATGTTTATATTGAGATAAAGTTTAATGTTCAGTTCAGGTACTTTATAGATGTCTAATAATTTCTCATTTTATCTGTGAGAAATTTATCATTCTCAGTTTTCCTGACTTTCATTTCAGCTACGCAATGTTAGGTAATTTAAAAAGAAAAAAAAATCCTAAGTATTTTCTTTATGTTCAGGTTTGTGTGCTTTGTTTAAGAAGAGTTTGGGGAGTTAGTGGCAATATTGGGATCTTTAACTCAGGTGTTTTTCTCTAACAAGAAGTTCATACTCGACATTCCCAGAGAAAACTAAGAAATTTATTCTAAAAATCTTTAATCTATAGTCAAATATATTGCCATATTTTGGTATGTGGTTGGTAGTATTGTGGTAGTTGGTGCTCTGACATGTTGTCCATGGCTTCACTTCGAGTGCAATTTGAAAGTGTGCTTCATTACTTTCTCGACCTCGTCAAAAACATATGAATTATAACTGATATTAACAATGTGCATTTTTTGCAATGTGCATTTTTTGCCATTAAAACTTATTTTGTTTATTATTGTTTGTTTGTTTGTTTGTTTGGGTTTATGGAATATCAACATTTGTAGGTTATTTAATGCCAAATCCATTTTTATACAAATGAACAGTTCTATTTCAAACAATTCAGTTTAGCATAATAACGAAGTTTAAATATCAAAACAGTTGTATTTCAAGTAATTCAGTTTTGCATAAGTACATAGTTTAGTTCTATTTGACCAATAGAATAGGACCCTATCAGGTGCTACAACTCCGGGCCAGAGTGGACATGGGAGTGATGGCAATGAAAGGGTAATCCGCATTCCCTAAAGCTACAGCATAACTGGAACTTCATGATCACATTGTTTAGTGTTTAGTGTCATATCAAGACACTTGTTGGAAGTGGGGGTTACTCCTCTGTAAAGGTGCAGTCTGTGTATTCTACGGCTCCAGCCGACTGGGCAATTTTTAGACAGACATCAATTTACCTTTACGTACTCCAGATAAGTAGACATTAGAAAATAAGTTAGAGTGAGTGACAGATAGAGTGATTTTAACGGCATGTCAGCCGTCCTGGGTTATTTTATACTATAGGACTTACACTCCTATAATTTAAATAAGGCGGTATGCCACGTGTTCCCATAACAAAGTTGGCAGACGCAAGCAAATATTCAGTCTCGGGAAACCATTGGCCAGGAGAACCACGGGACCTGCTTAAAACTACGTCCTCATTTGAATTTTGTCCCGCGTTTTTTGGAGCCGATTCCAAGACACGTATTTTCTATGAATACGTCGTCTTCAAACTCTCTATTTCTTTTTCCCAATTTCTATTGCAGCGCTAACACACTCTCTCCAGTGTGACTCTCTTATTCACCAACAGACGCAAAAAGCCACAAAATGGATAAACCACGCAAACCTTTTTTTCCTCAAAATACTTTGCCTATGAGACTTTTTCCAGCCTCGGAAACACCAACTGTTTCAAACCACAGGAACAAATGAACATTTAAAAATATGTAGTCGACATGAATAGGACACTTTTATTATTTAACCCTTTCTGTAGATTTAGTTGTGTTAGACACACACACACACACACACACAGAGGACTATTTGACGAACAATATAGACCCATATCAATATTATGAATGTATCATTGCATATTTTCTTCTGAATATAAATTTGTTTTGTTTGTCGCCTTGTTTTGAATGTTCCTTTTGTCTGCACCGTTTCATATATCTACCCATTTACTTCATTTACTACATTTGTCCCCATGTGCCTTTTTTACCTTTTTCCATGTGCCTTTTTCCAAACATAATATACCACAAAACAAAATATATACTAAACCACAACATTAAATTTTGGGGGACTAAACATATCAACCAAATAACATGTCTCCCTACAATACCAAGAACTGCGTTCATTGTAAATTCAGACTTAAATCTAAAATTATTCATATTTCAATTTAAAAAAGAGTTCTTAAGAAGCAAATGAAACGTACGTGAAATTGTTTCTTTAGAGGTAGTACCGAAGTGGTAGTACCTGTTTGGATGAGATGCGAAAGGTACAACCTCTTTGGATATGAGTAGACCAGAGAGTAATGAAATTAGTTTGAGTGTTTTACGAGTTTAAAAAGTTTTGGGAAATTTTCGATATCGATTTACCTTTTTTTTTTTTGTAATTGTTGTTGATGACCGTAGTCGAGGGTGACCCGAAGGCTCCCTTTTCGATAGCTACTACACCAAGTTGTAGTCGAGGGCGCAACTCCTTTCCCAGGATTGACCCACTTCACCCTTTATCCTTACCTTATAATGCTGAGTGTTAAGCATTAAGTACCATTTTCTGAGTCTTTGGTATGACTCGACCGGGGATTGAACCCAGGTCTACCGGGCCATTGCCAAACACTCTAATCATAAGGCCAATGTCCGATTAAGTTGAAAAAAAGAGTTAATGATATTATGATCTTGTATGACACTTAAATCTGTTCAAATGAAATAATTAACATTCTAATTCTAAATTATTATATTTAAAAGTCAACCCAATCGACTGGGGCTGTAGAATATACCTACTGTATCTCTGGAGACGGATAAGATTCCCCCCCCCACACACACACACCAATAAGTGTCCCGGATATGACACTAACTAAACTGACAGGTGGAGGTGTCCATGGTGTAATGGTTATCGTCGTAGGAAATGAACACGGCGACACGAGTTCAAATCTTGGACGAGACTGATTGCATTTCACATAGCACTAATAGCCTTGGGAAAGGTATGAATCTAATTATTCTCCCTCCAGCAATGGGTAAATAGTAGGACAGACTGGGTTCTTCAGCCTTGGTTAGGCAACTAGTTTAGGAGAAGGAAAACTCTGAATTCAAACCTGTTAAACTCCGTTTAAAAATTGACCTTGTGTCATATCCTGCCCGAGCGGAGGGGTTGGTAAATAGGCTAAATAAACTGACAGTGAGGCTATCCGAGTACACACACACACACGCGCGCTGATATTCAATTTTAATGAATACTCATCCATGCATGTACTCAAAGAAACTTTCTGAAACACATATTTGTATCGGGATCTTCATACTCGACATTCCTACAGAAAACTGTAAAACTTATTCATTTGTAAGACGGAACTAAAAATCTTTTATCTATAGTCAAATATATTGCCATATTTTGGTATGTGGTTGGTAGTATTGTGGTAGTTGGTGCTCTGACTTGTTGTGCATGGCTTCACTTCGAGTGCAATTTGAAAGTGTGGTTCGTTACTTTTAGTCGGGTGAGGCTGTAGAATACCCCGACTGCATCCCTGTAGAGGTTGTAGGATTATTGTCCTAGATATAATATTAAGAATTAAATGGTGAGGCTCCGGTAACGCTAATGCCTTGAGGAATGTGGAGTACCCCTTCATTGCCATCGCTCCCAGATCCAATGTGGCCCGGAGTGGTAACATTGGATAGGGACATATCTATGGGTCAAATAAAACTGTTTGACATTTGAACTGTGTCCAAAGAAATAAATTATTATAAAATGAATTGTTAGAAGTCGAAAATAGATCATTTAACTTGGTATAAACAAATAACTGATGTTTAATCGAATTGATAGTGATCATATTTACCCAACCCCTCCGCTCGGGCAGGATATGTATGTATAAAGATGATTTAGCGTTAAATAACTTACGTGTACAATGGTTAATATGTAATAAAACCAACCCAAATCAAATCATATATAATTTTTATGCATGTATAAAGAGGATTTAGTATGAAATAACCTACAATGGTTGATATGCCATAAAACCCAACCAAACCAAATCATATATATCTAATATATATGTATAAATAGGATTAGGCATTAAATAATCTACAACGGTTGATACGCCATAAAACCAAATCAAACCAAATCATATATATCTTATAATATATATAAAGATGATTTAGCATTAAATAACTTACAATGGTTAACATGTCATAAAACCAAACCAAACCAAACCAAACCAAATCATATATATCTTATATGTATTTATAAAGAGGATTTGGTAATAAATAACTTACAATGGTTGATAGGCCATAAAACCAAACCAAACCAAACCAAACCAAATCATATGTTAAAAGTAAGATGATTAAAAAATTCTACAATTATAACGTGCTTTAAAAAAAATTGAAATATGAATACGAATATCAAGGGACACATATTAAAGATAATATTGCCACTCCTAGCCGCCTACCATAAAAATCTTGACTCAGATAATTTAACGTTCCAATGTCCAAAATCCTTTGATTTGATCACTTGTTTTTTAATCAAACTATTGTGCATGTTGTCAGATACGAAATGTGCAGATTATAACCCAAGCTATAAGACAACCCGACAACTTGAATGTTATTATATACATTATATTTATTTTTCAATTAAGTTTTAATATTTCTACGAATGTTAAATTAATATTTTACCAGTCATATTCAAATAATAATTTGGCATAAACTTGTTCACAGTCTTTTTTACCTTAGATAAAAAAAACAAAAAAAAAATGGCCTGACGGTGAGACCAGAGCAATCCAAATTTATTGCATTGGCGATACACTTTTTGAAAATATGTAAAAAAAAAAAAGAAACAAGCAAATTTTTCTTCGACTAATTAAATAAATAATTCCCTCTGAATATATATAGTTATTCACAGATACTGTTTCGTTGTATCACAACTCTTCCGTATGGCTAGACACGCAGGACGCTTCAAGTTGAGATCGAAACCCACCCATCTTTACATTAGACTTAGCATACTACCACGCAGCCATCAAGCGACCTACGTAAGCTTTGGAATTATAACGCATTATGTATTAGTTTTCGTCTGTTTACATTTTGCATAACCGGATACTGGAGTGCTCAATTCGTTAGAAGAGTTTTGTATTAAACGAATGGTAGACATTAATTCCTTCGCCAGAGTGCTCAACCCCGGACGGGGAACGTATATATATATAAATTCAAAGAAATATTTGTTTTATGAAAGAAGTCGAAAACCCAAGGGATTATTGGTAACGCACAATTTTGAAATGCTCAGATTTAGACCGATTCCTCTTTCCAGACTGTGATTGTGTCACGTGGCTCATCTGGAGACCACGCTAAGCAGTATCTTAGAAGACGACAAACAACGCCAAACTGTTTTTATAAGAATATACTACGTTGCAGCCAGATGCCCATCTTGTTGCCTTAAAAGCTGTCATCGATGTAAACAAAAAAATTCCTGGTATTCTTAATCGCTTTTATTCATTGGAAGAATCCGGAGATTGTCAAACATATAATTTCCACCTGAGTGTATATGTTGTCTTGTTGGGGAACTTACGAGGCGAGGATCCTATAATTATCTTGGTGGTGAGTTCTCGCACGTGGATATTATCGTTTCCTTGGATTCTTTGGGCAGCGAAAGAGAACAGAGACGTCAACAGCCACAACAGCCATTATTACGACACAGTCTTTTTATGAAAAGAAAAATGGCTTTTTGTTTGTTTGTTTGTTTGTTTGTTTGTTTGTTGTTTCTTGTTGCTTTGTTTTCTTTTTTTGCTTTTATTTTTTATTTTTTTGTGAGGGGGATAATCAACAATGCATCGTGGATTTTTCTTTCTCCATTGTTCAAAAAGAAAGAAAGAAAGAAAGAAAGAAAGAAAGAAAGAAAGAAAGAAAGAAAGAAAGAAAAAAAGATGTAAATAATAAAAAGAGAGAAAGAATAAAAAAAGAAAAATGTAAATAATAGAAAGAAAGAAAGAAAGAAAGAAAGAAAGAAAGGTGTAAATAATAAAAAGAGAAAGAATAAAAAAAGAAAAATGTAAAGAAAGAAAGAAAGAAAGAAAGAGAGAGAGAAAGATGTAAATAATAAAAAGAGAGAAAGAATAAAAAAAGAAAAATGTAAATAACAGAAAGAAAGAAAGAAAGAAAGAAAGAAAGATTAAAGAAAGAAAGAAAGAAAGAAAGAAAGAAAGAAAGATGTAAACAATAGAATGAGAGAAAGAATAAAAAAAGAAAAATGTAAATAATAGAAAGAAAGAAAGAAAGAAAGAAAGAAAGAAAGAAAGAAAGATGTAAACAATAGAATGAGAGAAAGAATAAAAAAAGAAAAGTGTAAAAAAAGAAAGAAAGAAAGAAAGAATATGAAGAAAAATAAAAGAAAGAATATAAAGTGAATGGATGTAACGAAAATATAAAAAAGAAAGAAAGAAAAGAAAGAAAAGAAAGAAAAGAATGTAAATAATAGAAAGAAAGGAAAAAAGTATATAAAGGAAGGAAGAAAGAAAGAAAGAAACTAACGTTGTTCGTTCAGAATTTTAAGAGTTGCCTGTGGTTTTATTGGTTTAGTGGCTTCAGATCACCCATCCCACAAACATACAAGGACCAGTTGGAAAAAAAAAAAGCTTAGATTTACCAAAACTCACAGCACACTGAAATGGGCACAGATAAACGAATCGACAAACTGAACGCCTACAAACTCTAATTTGATTTTAAATATTTATTTAATCACGAGTTATTGTCGGTTTTAGAGTACCGAACAAATTCTGCATTCCAAACACTGAATTGGATTGAATAATTTTCGGCTTTCGCCTAACTTTCATATATAAATATATATTGAGTGTTTTGGTGCAAAACACTTCCTAAAAATACAAGAAAAATTATTTTTAGTGTTCAAGGCTTTTTTTAAGACTTTGTATATATATATATATATATATATATAAAGTTTGCCCAGTCAGCTGGGGCTGTAGAATACACTGACTGCACTTCTGCAGAGGGGTAAGACCCCCCACCCCTAAGGAGTGTTCTGGATATGACACTAAACAATCTGATGGTGAGGTTCCAGCAGTGTTGGAGCTTTGGGGAATGCAGTGTACCCCTTCATTGCCATCGCTCCCAGGTCCACTCTGGCCCGGAGTGGTAGCACCTGATAGGGTCCTATCTATGTGTTAAATAGAACTAACAGCATACTTATGCTAAAATAAATTGTTTCAGTAAACTGAATAGCTTGAAATAGAAATGTTTTTCACAATTAAACCGTACTTACATTTAAATTGCTTAACTGAATTATTTGAAATAGAACTGTTTTTCGACATTAAAACTGTATTTACACTTAACTGAATAAAAGCCTTTAACACTATATATATATATATATATATATATATATATATATAGTCATTCACAGACTGTTTCGTTATATCAAAACTCTTCAGTGTGGCTAGACACACGAGACGTTTTAAACTGGGATCGAAGGCCGGCTGATTTTACGTCTGTTGGATATCTTACCCGAGATTTATCGCCATTTTCAGCGTAAGCGAAGGAGTTTTTACATATACACTATCGGCTACCGGAGTGCTCAGTTTATGAGAAGAGCTTTATATTTACGTGTATGTAGCAGCCAGCAATTCTTCACACGAGTGCTCAATTCACTAGGGGCGGGGAAGCATATATATTAGGACAGTGAAGATAGCGTAGCCATAGAATCAACGATATTTGCCAGTTGTCGGTTTCTCGCCACTATGTTCATCTTGGCCTTGACAAACGTATTGGCGTGAAACTGACCGTTGCCCCAAACTACTGACTCTGTGTCAACGCTATCTTAACTTAAATATTCAAACTCTGTCAATTACAATAAGCACTCTTTATTCATAGATACAGAAAACTATATTATATATACATATATATATATATAATGTAAGTAAAGTAAAGTTGGCGACTGTAGTCGAGGGCGACCCGAAGGCTCCCTTTTCAATAGCTACAACACCTTTGTGTAGGGGAGAGCGCTACTCCTTTCCCTGGATTGCTCCACTTTAACCTTGGTATATACCTTATATTGCTGAGTGTTTAGCAAGGAAGTATCAAGTACCATTTTTAAAGTCTTTGGTATGACGCGACCTGGGATTGAAGCCCGGTTTTCCGGACCATTGGCGAACACTCTACTTCTGTGGACCCCTTCATATGGACGACTAGCTAGAACCTATTTACAGCAGCTTTGTGTCGATACGGGATGTAGCCTGGAAGACCTGCCAGGAGCGATGGACGATAGTGACGAGTGGCGAGAGAAAAGATCAGGGAGATCCGTGTTAGCAGCACGACATAATGATGATGATGATGAATTACGTGGTTTGTCAGAAAAGTAATGGAACTGATTGTGCTGTGTGAGCTATGGGCGAAAGAGGGATAACATGATATCTTGGGAGTATATAACTGTAATCTAAGCTTTCTGCAACTATTACATATTGCCCAGTTGGCTGGGACTGCAGAATACACCAATTGTATCTCTCTAGAGGGGTGAGACTCCCCACCCCACGACTGTCCAGGATATTGCACAAAATAATCTGATAGTAAGGCCCCAGTAATGCTAGAGCTTTGGGGAATGCGGAGTACCCCTTCATTGCCATCGCTTCCAGGTTAACTCTGGCCTGAGGTGGTGACACCTGATAGGGTCCTATCTATGGGTCAAACAGAACTAATCGGTGTAATTACGCTAAACTGAATTGTTTGAAATAGAATTGTTTCGACATTTAACTGTGTGTAAACAAAATACCGTGTACTTATGCTAAACTAAATCATTAGTGATACATAGCAATATTCTGAACCATTTAACTTTGTTGACTTGCTAAACAGAACTGTTTGAAATGGAACTGTTTGATCGTTTAACTGAGTGTAAAAAAACTTTATTTAAACCAATGACTAACAGTATGTTAACAAAAACTGTACTTATGCTAAACTTAATTCCTTGAAATTAAGTAAAACCCTTTAACAAGCCTGGGCTCAGTTTTGTTTACACATTTAAAAGGTTTCACTTAATTTCAAGCTATTCAGCTTAGTATAAGTAGTCTTTTGTTGACATACAGTTAGTCATTGGTTTAAATACTGTTTTTTTTACACACAGTTAAACGATCTTCCAAATGTGTTTAGAATTCATATATTTGATATATGAATAAAAAAAACGATTTAGCATTGAATGATCTGCAATGGTCGATATGCCATGAAACCAAACCAACCAATGCAACCTATAGGATTTACACTCCTATAATTTAAATTGGGCGGTATGTCACTTGTTCCCGAAACAAAGATGGCGGACGCACGCAAATATTCAGTCCCAGGAAACCATTGGCCAGGAGAACCACGTGGTCAGTGTTTAAAACTACGTTCTCATTTGAATTTCGTCGCGCGTTTTTTGGAGCCGATTCCAAGACTTGTATTTTCTATAAATACGTCGTCTTCAAACATTCTTTCTCTTTTTCACAATTTCACTTGCAGTGCTAACACACTCTCTCCTGTGTGACTTCCAGAGAGAATACTATCACTCTCTTATATTCACCAACAGCCGTCAAACGCCACAAAATGCATAGGCCATGCAAACATTCCTTTCCTCAGTATACCCTGTCTGTGAGACTTTTGCCAGTCTCGAAAACAGCAACTGCGTCGAATCACAGAAAGAAACGAAGATTTAGAAATATGTAGTTAACATATGTAGTTGATGTTTTCTCCATCACTGGCCACAATTCGTTCTTGATCTTCTACCACTTCTATATGTTGCCCGAAGTACTTGAATCATGTTTCTATCGTCGTGGAGATTTTCCTAGTGGTCGTATATATTCTGAAAATCTTTTCTGCAAAATCAACAACAAAAAAATAACAATAATTTAAACAAAAATGACCAATGATCTGAAATCAAAACAAAGCTGGAAAAAACACTCAGTTGAGTTAAAAATGTTGTAAAATACAGACAAATACAATATACTTAACGTAACAATCACAAGAATCAATATATATATATATATATATATATATATATATATAAATAAAAGGAAACATATAACGGTAGCCCAGTGGGCTGGGGCTGTGGAACACACCGACTGCATCTCTGCAGAGGGGGTAAGACTTTCCCAACGAGTGTCCCGATATGACATGATATAATCAGATGGTGAGGCTCCAGTAATGCTGGAGCTTTCGAGAATGTCGATTACCCCTTCGTAACCTTTACTACTTGGTGTACTCTGACCTGAAGAAGTAGCACCTTTCTATGGGTCAAACAAATGGCATACTAAATCAAATTGCCAGAAAATTGAACTGCTTGATCATTTAACAGTGTGCGAATGAATGACGTTTAATTGAATTGTTTGTGATACATAGCAATACTTGGAACCATTTGACTACGTGCAAACGAGTGAGTAATGTTGAATTGAATTATTAGTGTTAAACAGCAATACTTGTAACCTCTTCACAGTCTGCAAACGAATGATTAATTCAGAATAGAATTATAAGTATTAGACGGCCATAATTGAAGCTTTTAATTGTATAGAAACAATGGCAATAAGAGTGTGCAAACAAATTAGTTCCGTTTTAAAAATGAAATTACCAACAAATTATTTACTAAAAAAATCATATATGTATATCTATTTAAATGTGCACAAACGAGTAAAAGTTAATTGAGTTAGTCGTGTTAGATAGAAATTTTTGAAACCATTTAACTATGTGCCCCCCCAAAATGAGATCAAGCTCATTTAAAACTGTTATCAAGAAATCGTGTTTACAAATCATATATTTAATATATATGATTTGTAATATATAAATAATTCGTGCACACACACATAAATTTATATGTATAAAGAGGATTTGGCATTAAATTACCTACAAGGGTTGATATGCCATACAACCCAACCAAACCAAATCACATATATTTAATATATATGTATAAAGAGGATTTGGCATTAAATTACCTACAAGGGTTAATATGCCATACAACCCAGCAGTTTGATCAGCATAAATTTAGAAATAAATCATAACTTCATTTTTAAAGATTTCAAGATATCAGTTTATATATAGGCTGTCTCAATATACATGGGACCCATGTGACTGCTAATAACTCAACTAATAATAATGCTGGGTGTTTTTTTTTTTCAGATTAGAAAATTGTATACTATCATCATCAACATGTCGTGCCGCTAGCATGGATATCCCTGACCCTCTCTCGCCACTTCTCCCTATCGTTCATCGCTTCTGGCAGGTCTTCATATAGGCGAAACTTCCTGACGATCCGTTAAGGTGAAACTTTAGTAGAAGATTTTCGACTAGCGATTTAAGTTAATTCTATATTTGGCTCCATTGTTTAATGTTGAGCACTTTAGTAATTATAGCATTGCAGTATTCGCGGAGGGTTTTTTGGTTTTCTTTTGGCCACTGACTTAGTACCCCTTGATTTTTTTCAAGGAGTAGAACGAGGTTGGTCTTTTCTTTCTTTTTTACCCAAAAAACTTTTTCTTTTTCCTCTGGACCGTGACTCGAGACATTTTTTTCTCTTGTTCCTGGGCAGGGTTTTTTTGTTTTTTTCTGATACCGTGATTACTGGTAGATATTTGATTAGTAAATATATATATATATATATATATAGTGTAACCCGCATATGAGACCCAGATATAAGAGAGATTTTCTCTGGTCCCAAATTACCTAAACAAAATAGATCAAACCCGGATATAAGATACTCATTCTCCGGTCTCCCGAAAACTCTCTTATATCCGGGTTACACAGTATTTTTCCTATGGACGGTAAACTTTCTCTGCCCCCATATATATATACATATATATATATATATATATATATATATATATATATATATATATACAGAGAGAGAGAGAGAGAGAGAGAGAGTAAATAGTATAAGTCTTAATAGTATTTTTAAGATAATAAAACTAATTAATTATATAATTTATCAGCTAATGTTGTCAGAACCAATACAAACGAAGTTACAAGATCTTGAAGAGAAAATCTTAAGTTAATAATAAAAATTAATTTAAAAAAATAGCTCGGTTAGTTTATTTGCTCTAATGACATATCAACCCTTAATGGTTATTTAATACCAAATCCTTTTTACATACACACACAGAAACATGTCTAATTTGTAGTAATTCATTGAGCCCCTCACTTAGATGTGGCACAAGGCCGTATGAATGGGGCAGCCAATGAGACTCGAGCTCATTCGAATAGGTTTCCTAGTCAAGCTTGCTAACCATTACACAACGCGAGGTGGCCCATATGTATGGTTTGTAAACGTGTCGTTTGTAATTAACACTTTTAAACAAGCCAGAGCTCATTTGCTTGCACAATTAAAAGTTTTTAAGTATTGTTATCCAACCCTAATAATTCTATTTTGTGCGGGTGTCCTCGTTGTGTAATGGTTAAAGCGATAGACTGCGGAATCGTAGTAAGCGAGTTCGTACTCTAGTCGCGCTATTACGTTCACTTTTGGGCAAATACACTTGGGAAAAATATGAACCCCCTTATCCTCCCAGCTATGGGTTAAATAGTACCACTACTGTTCTTCTAGGAAAATATCTTTGGCATTGAATAACCTACAAAGGTTGAAATGCCATTAAACAAAGAAACTAATCCAAACTAATTCTATTTACTATTATAGGACTTACACTCCTATAATTTAAATTAGGCGGTATGCCACTTGTTCCCACAACAAAGATGGTGGACGCAAGTAAATATTCAGTCTCGGGAAACCATTGGCCAGGAGAACCACGTCACCCGCTTAAAACTACGTCTACGTTTGAATTTCGTACCGCGTTTTTTGGAGCTGATTCCAAGACACGTATTTTCTATAAATACGTCGTCTTCAAACTCTCTATCTCTTTTTCCCAATTTCTATTGCAGCGCTAACACACTCTCTCCAGTGTGACTCTCTTATTCACCAACAGACGTCAAAAGCCACAAAATGGATAAGCCTCGCTGACATTCATTTCTTCAAAATACTTTGACTATGAGACTTTTTCCAGCCTCGGAAATACCGACTGTTTCAAACCACTGGAAGAAATGAACATTTAAAAATATGTAGTCGACATGAATAGGACACTTTTATTATTGAACCCTTTCTATAGTTTTAGTTAGACGAACCAGATATGCAGGACACTGCTGGAGAAGCAGGGACGAACTCATAAGTGATGTACTCTTATGGACCCCCACACATGGCCGTGCAAAAGCAGGACGACCAGCACGAACATACATTCAGCAACTATGTGAGGATACAGGATGTTGTCCAGAAGACCTGCCTGAGGCGATGAACGATAGGGAAAAGTGGCGAGAGAGGGTCAGTGATATCCGTGCTACCAGCTCGACATGATGATGATGATGATGATGATGATAGTTTTAGTTGTGTTTGACACACACGCACACACACACGGGACTATTTTGCGAACAATATAGAACTATAGCAATATTTTAAATGTATCATTGCATATTTTGTTCTGAATATAAATTTGTTTTGTTTGTCGCCTCGTTTTGAATGTTCCTTTTGTCTGCACCGTTTCATATCTTTACCCATTTACTTCATTTACTATATTTGTCTCCATGTGCCTATTTTACCTTTTTCCATTTGCCTTTTTTCCAAACATAATATACCGCTAAACTAAACATATACTAAACCACAACATTAAATTTTGGAGGACTAAACATACCTACCAAATAACATGTCCACCTACACTATTTATTAATCCTTTATTTGCGCACCGTTAAGTGGGTCCAAGTATTGTTATTCAACACTAATAATTATTATTAATCATTTGTTTTTACACAGTCTAAATGGCTAAGCTGTTTCTGGAAGTCGAAATGAAGAGAGAGAGAGAGAGAGAGAGAGAGAGAGAGAGAGAGAGAGAGAGAGAGAGAGAGAGAGAGAGCTGTCTCTGGAGGTTAAAATTTGAGAGAGTGAGAGTACTGTCTCTGGAAATCAAAATGGGAGAGAATGAGTTCTTGGAAGACGAGAGTATATATATATAGGCAATCCTTGTCATGTCGTTGGCTCCAAATGCGCGGGACAAAATCAAAGGTGCGGACGTAGTTGTGAGCACAAATCCCGTGACTTTCCTGACCAATTGGTTCTGAAGACTGATGAGTTTACAGACGTCCACCATCTTTGTTTCGGGAACAGGTGATATCACGGCCATTTTAAAATATAGGAATGTAATTCCTATAACTAGATTGAAGAACACCTTATATATATATATATATACCAAGCCCAACCAAATCCAGTCACACTATTATGTTAACTTTTGGACTGGTATGTTTGGGAATGCTTTGATTCATGTTATATCCAGTTATAAGTTAAATTATATCGCTATTGTATTTCTACAAGAATGTCTTTCGCATTAAATAACCCAAGAAAATTGATATGCCATTAAGTAAAGAAACCAAAGCAAAGTTTACTGTAAAAAAATGTTTTTTTTCCATTTACTTTTGGTATAACCAATTGCGAAATGACGCGTTCTGTCTAGAAACAACGAAAAGTGAATTATTTGTTACATAGTGTAATATATTTTTTCTTTCTTTTTTTGTTATTGTTTGGATTTATTTATTATTATTATTATTATTATTATTATTATTATTATTATTATTATTATTTACTCCTCGAGAGTTTTATTGTTATTACTATTACTATTATTATTATTATTTGCATTTTTATCATTTTTATCTCCTTTTTGTCGCTCTTTTGTGAATGTTACGTTATTCCGCTTTCTTCTTGAAACAATTATTTTCACAGCCGCACACCAGCGTCAGCATGAGATGAACGGCAATTTTCTAAAATGGACAATCAATCTTTTAAAAGTGAACAAAATTCCTGGCAAATAATGAGAGAGAAAGAAAGAAAGAAAGAAAGAAAGAAGAAAAATATAACATCCAATAAAACGCAAATTAGACCAATTTGAATGTCTTAGAAATCATTTTTCAACAATATTTGCCCTCCTCGATCTCAACCAGCCGGAATGTAATATGTTTAACTCATTGTTTCATTTATTTTACAATGAATACACTTAATTCTGCTCCTATTTTTCTTTCGTTTGTTCCTCTGGTTACTGATTATTGGTTGGTTGTTCAAGCATTGTCATTTATATATTCAAACCGAGAAATACGTGGATGACTTTTCCTTTCAAAGGATTAATTTGATATTCCAAATCTTTTGCAGACGAACAAAGATACACAAAGACTCACATAACCATTCATCAATGTCTAATCATATATACGAATATACGTATGATATATATCCGACTTCCCACCTAATCAGATTTGACACAAGGTCATTTTATAGTGGGGGGCCAAGCATACGTATATGCGTTAGCATGTAAAATGAATGAGGTTGCTCCAGTTTATCTCCCAACCAGTTCTTTAAACGTGTCTCGTTTAAGAAATACATATGCCTTTTAAAGGAGACATATAGTATAAAGTTTTATCATACAACTCCTTTCAAATACAAAAAAAAATGTGCCTGGAGACAATAAATAGTAATCTCCCTAAGAGAATGTGTGTATCTGTTCGGGGACTCACGGACAGTCATACGACAATGATAGAAATATTTTCTCTGTTCTTTGAACAGTTTAGAAATTGTTTCTTGCCACGCCATTGAAACATAGAGCCGAAATAGCTGTAACCAGTTTAGTCTACACCAATAAGACTTTTTTCTGTTTTGCCGTTTTTGTACTTCTTTTACATACTGCTTGTTCATCGACCGATACGTCCATATTTTATCTATTAAAACACGGTTCTCAAATATATATATAAAAATGTGGATGACTATAGATATATACTCCCCTACCCCCGTAGGGTCGAGCTCTTTAGCGAAGAAGTAATCGTGTTGCCATTAACGCCTTTGCAAGTCTCTTCGTATTTGAATTGAGATCTCGGCGGCCGTTGAACGGATGTATGTAAACAATAGTAATTGTGATTCATAACCGTTTAAAATGTACTTCGTAGCTAATATCTCCTCGTGGCTAAATGGTTAGAAGCTTTCGCTTAGCGTTTGAGTCAACCGGGTTTCGATCCCAGCTACGGGGAGATACTGTCTAGCCACATTGATGAGTTCTGATAGAACGAAACAGATCTGTCTGTGGATGACTATATATATATATATATATATATATATCTACAGAGAGACATACATACGAGGTGCATACAATAAGTTTCCAGACTTTTTTCGTATGGGCATTTAGAATTGTCGTAGACTCTTGAAATTCACTATGTTATTGCTATACATCTTATGAGATGACTGACCAATTTGTATGATTTCGGGTTCAAATGAACAGCTACAGCAGCAATTGGAATAAAACCTACTAAAGCCCGATTATCACAGCTGGTGAATTTCAAAAATGCAATCTGACACTTGAGAAGAACGATATGCAATAAAATTGTGTTTTAAACTTGGAAAAATGCCACAGAAACGTATGGAATGTTTCAGACTGCTTTTGGACCATCTTACATGAATCGAACATCACTTTTTGAGGGTCATAAGAGATTCAAGGAAGGCAGGGAGTCAGCAAGGGATGATGAGAGGTGTGGGAGAAGTCAATACACCAGAGTTGATTGGTCAAACGGTTAGGGTTAGGGTTACAGTTACTATGTGGAGGTTTTAAGGGAGTTCAGGAATAGATTCCACCGGAAGAGGCTAGCACTCTTCAAATCGGATCAGTGGCATTTCCTGCAGGACAATGCACCAGTCCACAATTCCATCCTTGTCACAGACTATTTGAGCAAGATGGGCATCAAGACAGTTCCTCAGCCTCCCTATAGTCCAGACCTTGCTCCCTGTGACTTTCCCTAAGCTCAGGGGCTGTTGTTATGAGACAATTGAAGAGATGAAAGAGGCTGTGACGAAGGTCATTGACACACTCACACAAGAAGACTTCCATGGAGCCTTCCAGATGTTTTTGGAATGGTACAGAAGTGCATTGCAGCCAGAGGAGATTACTTCGAAGGGAACTAGAGTTTCATGTGTGTAATATCAATAAATGTGCCCGTACGAAAAAAGTCTGGAAACTATTCGTATGCACCTCGTATATATATATATATTTATATATACATGTATTTGCCAATTCCTCGAGATGAGCAGGAAGTGACATAAGGTCAATTTTTTAAAGCAGATTTTAACAGGTTTGAATTCGGAGTTTTCTTTCTCTTAGACCACTTCCCATACCAAAATTAAAGCGCCCAGTCTATTCAAGAATTTATCCATAGCTGGTGGGAGAAATACAAATTGCTTCACCAAGAATTTGAACTCGAGTCTCCATATCCATTTCCTACAATGATAAACGTTACACCAGAAGCACCTTCATTAAAAAAAACAAAAAAGAATCATAAGCCTGTATTTACAAAAGTTCAAACAATTTTGGAAGAATTTTTATCTGAATTGACTTGATTTTTTTAATGACTACAGTTTTGTGTAGGAATTTACTGAGTCTCGAACTCACTTGCGTAGGTTTGCCTGTCTAGCTTGCCAACCGCTCATGGTGCCCACCGCAGTTTTTTGTACAACCATTGAACATGCAATGAGGACAGAAGTATCTTTCTCCCCATTCTATAATTTTGTTTAATATGCAATGCTTGTCATAAAACAATTATAAATTTCAAATTGAAGCAAAAGTGTTTGCTTATTGATCATGAAATTTGTTCATAAAATTTTGATCTCAACTTTTGATAAGGATTCTTTTCTACAATTATTTAGAGTTTGAAATGACGAATCAAAATGGCTTCGGTTTGCCTCACTCAGTGAAGAAAGATAAATCAATCTTTCATTTAATTGCTAATTTGGATAGACTGAAAAAGCTGAACACACAAGTCTTTCATGTCTTCATTACACTTGAAAGCTGGAGTCAGTTTAAATAATTAATTTTGTGTAATGTAAAAGAATGTTTCCATCTAAATGAATACTTTGTAAATAATAAGGTTGTGAGGTTATTATGCATCCCAAAAAACAATGACTTAACCCTTGGGATTAGCCTACTCGGGTGGGGCTGTAGGATACATCAATTGCATCTCTGTAGAGGGGTTAGATCCACCCTCCAACAAATGTCCCTGGTATATGACATTAACCAATCTGATGGCAAGGCTACGGTAATGCTGGAGCTTTAGAGAATACCGAGTACTCTGTTAGGGTCCTATCTATGGGTCAAATAGAACTGTTCAACATTTTAATTGAGAGCAAATGAATGAATTGTTAGAGATAGAAATGTTTGATCATTTAACAATATGTAAACGAATGACTGATGTTTAATTGAATTGTTAGTGATACATAGCAATACTTGGAACCATTTAACTTTGTTGACTTATTCTAAATTGAATTGTTAGAAATAGAACAGTTTTATCATTTAACTGTGTGTGAACAAATGACTGATGTTTAATTGAATTGTTAGTGATACATAGCAATACTTGGAACCATTTAACTTTGTTGACTTATTCTAAATTGAATTGTTAGAAATAGAACAGTTTTATCATTTAACTGTGTTTGAACAAATGACTGATGTTTAATTGAATTGTTAGTGATACATAGCAATACTTGGAACCATTTAACTTTGTTAACTTATGCTAAATTGAATTGTTAGAAATTGAGCCTTTTGATGATTTAACTGCGATTATCAACAAAATGTGTTTAGAAATCATGTATTTAATACATATGTAAAAACAGGTTTAAGCAATAAATAACCAACAATGTTTTATATGACAGAAAACCAAGCCAAAAATTTTGGTATCTGATGGTTTGGTTTGGTTTGTTGGGTTTTATGGCATATTCACCTTTGTAGGTTATTTAACACCAAATCCATTTTTATCTAAATAATCTGTTCTATTTAAAACAATTCAGTTTAGCACATGTACACAGTTTAATTGTCAAAAACATTTCTATTTCAAACTATTCAAGCAGTTATATGAAACAATTCAGTTAAGTGTAAATACAGTTTTAATGTCGAAAAACAGTTCGATTTCAAATAATTCAGTTAATCAGTAGCATGCAGTTTAAATGTAAGTACGGTTTAATTGTGAAAAACATTTCTATTTCAAGCTACTCAGTTTACTCAAACAATTCAGTTTAGCATAAGTATGCTGTTAACCCATAGATAGGACCCTTATCAGGTGCTACCACTCCGGGCCAGAGTAGACCTGGGAGTGATGGTAATGAAGGGGTACTCCGCATTCCCCAAAGCTCCAGCATTGCTGGAATCTCACCATATCCAGGACACTCATTGGAGGGGGGGGGTCTTACCCCTCAGATGAGAAACAGTACATTGTTGTTATTTAACAGCCTATTGGGCTGTTAAATCACAGATTACAACATTTCACATTTTTAGCCATTTTGATGGATGTTTAGGGCTTAGAGCTATATAGAGTAAAAGTAAAGTTCTCAACCTTAGTTAAGGATGACCCAAAGGCTCCCTTTTCAATAGCTACTATACCAAGGTGTACGGGAGGGTGTTACTCCATTCTCTGGATTGCTCCATTTTACCCTTGATCCTCACCTAATAGTGCTGAATGCTAAGCAAGGCGGCATCAAGTACCATTTTTTGTGTCTTTGGTATGACTCAACCTGGGATTGAACCCCGGTCTCCCGGACTATAGGTGAACACTCTACACATTAGACCAATGACCCAGTAAACAAGTTAGAGTTGTATAGATGAATATCATTTTCTTTCATACCATAATCTTTAAAGATAAAGATACACACACAGACTCTCTCTCACACACACACACACACACGCACACACACACACATATATATATATATATATATATATATATATATATATATATATATGGGAAAACTGAAACTAAATCTGACTGTATGAAAATGTATAATTATGAAAAAACTTAAGGTCTTTAGGAGATTTGGTTTGGTTTGGTTTGGTTTGGTTTTATGGCATATCAACCATTGTAGGTTATTTAATCCATTTTTATACATATAAACAGTTTTATTTCAAACAATTTAGTTTAGCATGAGTACAGATTTTTGTTGCACACAGTTAAATGTAAAAACAGTTCTATTTCAAAAAATTCAGTTTAGCATAAGTTCACAGTTTAGTCATATTTGACCCATAGATATGTCTCTATCAGGTGCTACTAATCTGGGCCAGAGTGGCCCTAGGAGAAATGGCAATAAAGGGTACTCCACATTCCCCAAAGCTCCAGCATTGCTGGAATCTCACCATCAGATTGTTTGGTGTCATATTACCAGGACACTCATTGGGCGAGTCTTACCCCTCAGCTGAGAAACAGTCAATGTATTCTGCAGCCTCAGCCATCTGGGCCTGTCTTCAGGGGAGGATTTTATTTTTTGCCAATGTTAAACGATTCGGCATAACACCTTCTTTACAAAAATATATAACGTTTTTTATTACATCTTGAACAGTCGAAAACTCTGTAATTGTGTGTGTGTGTTTGTGTGTGTGTGAGTGTGTTTGTGAGAGCGAGAGAGAGAGAGACTGTGAGATGGAGGACTCAGAGAAGGACTGCTATGTTGACCTTTTCTTAACCCATGTTGTGCTTGCATATTCAGAGCCTTTCATCTTTGCTTCCTTGATGAGAGGTACTCAACTAGGTTCCACTGTAGATCAATGTCCCCTGCTATGGGTGGTGCCCAGTATGGTTGACTTTGATTCTATAACTCAGTCTGACCGTGTGACTGACTGACTGACTCTGAGACTGACCATTCTGACTTGGGTACCAGTGTATATATAATTTCATAACACTCACGCATTCTTCCAGTCATCAACCTATGTAAACTACTTACACACTCTTATAGCTTGTTTTCCGGGAATCGATTTGTTTACACAGGTGCATCCTGCTTAGAGAAATCCTTAATTGACGGCTCTGTCAAAGGTCAATATACATCATGATACCAACATTGCTCATATAACCACCACCTTTTTACGTCATCTTACATACCACCCCTTTGATGCCAGCTCCATCAAACAACATATAACTACCACACATTAATAACACGGAAAAATGAATATCACCTGACGTCAACTGATTTCTATACAAAAAAAAGGTATCAATTTTGTATCTGTATTTTTGCTTTTATTGACCAATCAGCGTTTTTGCACTTGTTTTGAAATTTCTTTGAGACTTGCAGATAGCAATATTTGACTTGCTACAATACATCTCAAGGATCAAAACCAAAAATAATTTAAGAAATGTTTTCCTTCAGAGAATGTTAATTAACGTATTTCTTAACCAATTAAAATCAAAGATAAATCATCAACATTTCTTATCTAATTTTAAGTCTGTGGGAATCTTTTAAATAGAGAAAAAATAGATAGGTCTTTCGGTTTAACAGATTTATTCTGTAGCCAACTCAAAAAAAATTCAGTTTATTTCTCTTGAGTGAAAATCTACATCATCTTTACTTCGGGAATGCATTTAATTTTCTTAATTTCTAGTTTGGTTTGGGTGGGTTTTATGGCATATCAATCCTTGTAGGTTATTTAATGCCAAATCTTCTTTATACTTATATATTAATTATATATGATTTGGTTTGGGTGGGTTTTATGGCATATCAAACCTTGTAGGTTATTTAATGCCAAATCTTCTTTATACATATACATTAGATATACATAATTTGGTTTGGTTGTGTTTCATGGCATATTAAATATTGTAGGTTATTTAATACCAAATCCTCTTCATATATATATATATATATATATATATATTAAATATACATGATTTGGTTTGTTTGGGTTTTATGGCATACTGACTATTGTAGGTTATTTAATGGCAAATCCTCCTTATACATATATTTTAAATATATATTATTTGGTTGGGCTTTATGCCATATCAACCATTGTAGGTTATTTAATGCCAAATCCTGTCAATACATATATATCAAAATTATATGATTTTAAACAAATTTTGTTGATGACATTTCTGAATAAACCTGAGCTCATTTTTTTTCATACAGGTTAATGATTTTAAGTATTGCTGATCCAGGAGACCTGGGTTCAATCCCAGGTCGCATCATATGAAAGAAAGGAGTAGCGCCCTTCCCTACACCTTGGTGTAGTAGCTATTGAAAAGGAGCCTTCTAGTTGCCTTCGACTACGGTCGCGAACTTTATATATGACTGTCACAATTTAGTATAAGTCATTTTTTTGCTCACAGTTTGTTGGTAATTTCATTTTTAAATGAGTTGTAACTAAGTGGTACTATTTACCAACCCCTCCACTCGGGCAGGATAAGACACAAGGTCAATTTTTAAGCGGAGTTTAACAGGTTTGAATTCAGAGTTTTCCTTCTCCTAGACTAGTTGCCTAACCAAGGATGAAGAACCTAGTCTCACCTACTATTTACCCATTGCTGGAGGGAGAATAATTGGATTCATACCTTTCCCAAGGGTATTAGTGCTATGTGAAATGCAATAAGTCTCGTCCAGGATTTGAACTCGTATCGCTGTGTAACTAAGTGGTTTGGAATCTAGTATTGCTGTAATTTATACACAGTTAAATGGTTTCAATTATTGCTATATAACATTAATAATTCTATTCAGTATTAATCATTTGTTTGCAGACAGTGAAGTGGTTCCAAGTATTGTTATTGAATACCAATAACTCTATTCAACACTATTTGCATATTTGCACTCAGTCAAATGGTTCCTATTATTGCTATCTGTTGTGTTCTGGTTAGTGAACGCTTGTAATATTAAATAAAGGACAAACCATGATATGAGAGGAAATAGAGATATATTCTCCGGAAAAAGTATATACAATAGAAAGACTATTAGTAGACAAGAACATAGGATTAGTGAACGCTTGTAATATTAAATAAAGGACAAACCATGATATGAGAGGAAATAGAGATATATTCTCAGGAAAAAGTATATACAATAGAGAGACTATTAGTTGACAAGAACATAGGATTAGTGAACGCTTGTAATATTAAATAAAGGACAAACCATGATATGAGAGGAAATAGAGATATATTCTCAGGAAAAAGTATATACAATAGAGAGACTATTAGTAGACAAGAACATAGGATTAGTGAACGCTTGTAATATTAAATAAAGGACAAACCATGATATGAGAGGAAATAGAGATATATTCTCAGGAAAAAGTATATACAATAGAGAGACTATTAGTTGACAAGAACATAGGATTAGTGAACGCTTGTAATATTAAATAAAGGACAAACCTCGATATGAGAGGAAATAGAGATATATTCTCAGGAAAAAGTATATACAATAGAGAGACTATTAGTAGACAAGAACATAGGATTAGTGAATACAGAATAAAGTAATATTGGCTTCTATTATTACGGTAGCAAGTAAGGTGATCTAGTGCGATCTCCAGTCTCCAATGCTCTAATACTATTCCTATAAGAAGCTGCTCTTCACCTTCTAGTCTGTCTTGGTATTAGTAGCTACTGCTATATATGGCAGATAGACTAGTTCATTGTGTGGAAAAAGGTGGGTGATACCCAACACTATCTATCAGTAACAATTCAATTAAACATCAGTCATTTGTTTACACACAGTTAATGTGATCAAAGTTCAATTTCTAACAAATAAGTCTGATTTGATATAAGTCAATGGTTTGCACATTGTTTGAAATACAATTCACTTCATGGATAGGACCCTTTCAGGTACTACCACTCCAGGTCAGAGTGGTCCAGGGAGCAACTGGCAATAAAGGGGTACTCCGCATTCCCCAAAGCTCCAGGGCCGGAGCCTTACCAACAGATTGTTTAATGTCATATGCAGGACATTTTTTTGGAGGAGTCTTACCTGTCTTCAGGGATGCAGTTAATGTATTCTTTAGCCCCAGCTGACAGGTCTGTTAAATGTTCCTGTTTGCATGGACTTATTGAAACTAGAACTACAGCCTAAACTCACGGATGAAAATTCCAGAAGCCGCAATTTTACTACCACAAAATTAATCCATTATATTAAGACTAAAGAAAACTGCTATATTTCATGCATGAATCTTCACTTTCTCTCTTCAAATATTTACTTTGTTAAGTCAGTAAAAAGGTAATTCCTGTGTATGGAGTGAGTGAGAGAGAGGCTCTCTGTGATTGGATATACTAATCACATGATGAGCCTAGAAGTCTTGGCACAAAAATCCAAAATCCAGTTAGATAGATTCCACCAGGCATTCTGTGTGGCAGTGTCATTAAAAGCAAAATCCAAAATCCAGTTAGATAGATTCCACCAGGCATTCTGTGTGGCAGTGTCATTAAAAGCAAAATCCAAAATCCAGTTAGATAGATTCCACCAGGCATTCTGTGTGGCAGTGTCATTAAAAGCTCTCAGAGAGATAACCCTAAGATACTAGATATTTTCTTCAGCATGCCAATAAGTCCTCAAATTTATACACAGGAAGGACTGTATATTATCATTCATTACTTCACGTAAATTATTAGAATTAAACAAAGTATTAATCCATTTATTTGATGCCTTAGAATAAACACAATACTAACACCATAACTCTCGGACAAATGTTATCTTTTCTAACAAGAAAAGTCTTTGAAGCTTCTGATTTTTTTAACAAACTTTTCTCTAAATTCAAAGAAATAAAAATCTGTTTATTTGTATATCAGTGTTTTTATTCAGTCATTTACACCTTTTTCCACCAATCCACCTCTCTGACACCAGTGCCATCAAACAACACATAACACAGAAAAATTCACATCTCCTGAAGCATGTAAAATCTTGACCAATAATACCAAAAAATAACATCACAAATCCTAAAAGACTTATTATTAAAAATTATTAAAAAAAAACAACAAAGAATAAATAAAAAAGCATTCAACACTGGAACAAACATATTAATCATCTCCAAAGACTAATCTGCTAGCCAGAATAACCCTATCATTTAAAAAACACCTCCAACAATATATATATATATATATATATATATATATATATATATATATATAAATATATCATATAAAAAAACAATACATACAAAAATAATAATCCCCAGAAGATAATCAATTGATATATTTGAAAACTCTAGGGAGAAAAACATAGAGCTACCTCTTTATCAAACTGAACCCTGGTAAAAAAACTAGCAACAATGCTAGAAAAAAGATGTTTGATTATACAAATATACACAACATATATATACATTTATATTAATGTATATATATATATATATATATATGCAGAGTATATTTTTATTATCTATCTATTGATAGATAAATATTTCTTATATTTCTTCTTTATCAATCTAACTACATATGTATATATATGTATATATATACACAGACACACAAACACACACACACACACAGATCTATACACACATAGATAGATAGATAGATAGATAAAAAAGAAATATATATAAATAATTAAGAAGAAATGGAAGATGTAACTCCACACACACTGACACACTCAGATAAAGACACACAAATTCACAGGGTTGATAGACAGAATCATAGATAGATAAATATATATATATATATATATATATACTGTCATCCACAGACAGACAGTTTTGTTGTATGACAACTCTTCGGCATGGCTAGACACGTAGGACACTTGAAGCTGGGATCGAAACCCACCCAACTTTACGTTAGCATGAGCATCATACTGCTTAGCCAACAAGCAAACCATGTCAGCTTGAGAATTATAAGGCGTTATGTAGTCGCTTTTGTTTGTTTACATTTTGCCTTGTCGGATAAAAGAGAACTCAATTCTGTGTGTGAGTGTGTGTGTGTGTATATATACATATATATATATATATATATATATGTATATGTAGTGTATATTTTTATTATCTCTCTATCAATCAATCTCTCTCTCTCTACATATATATATATATATATATAGAGAGAGAGATTGATTGATAGAGAGATAATAAAAATATACACTACATATACATATATATACATATATATATATATGTATATATACACACACACACACTCACACACAGAATTATATACACACACACACACACACTCACACACAGAATTATATATATATATGTATATATACACACACACACACTCACACACATCTTTCTCTCTCTCTCTCTATATATATATATATAGAGAGAGAGAGAGAGAGAAAGATGGATAGATAGATAGATAGATAGATAGGAATACTGGTGACAAAAGAAGATTCATTATTGATGTTTTTTGATAATTATATCATTGACTTTTGGACAATATCTTAATTATCAGATTAAAGTGCCAGTATTTTTGTTATGGTGGAGTGAAGAGTTTTATATTGACAACAATAAACTCCATTTTGCTAAATGGTGACCTCGAACTTAGCAAACTAGAGACATTTAAATTTTCAGGGTGGTTTATTCATACAAATGTTGTCATTACATCTGATATTTAGGGAAAGATAATCAAAATCCGAGACCACAAATTTCTTGTTGTGTATGTAAATGGCATTTTTTTTTTGTTTTGTTTTGTGGGTTCATCATTTAAAAAAAAAAAAAAAAAAAAAGAAAAAATGAAATTGTAGAAAAAGTTGTCTGATGTTCTAACGATTAAGTTGGGTAAATGGTGGCCTTTATCAAATTCTTCTTTTTCAAACTGATTGGAGAGTGCACAGAAATAAATTATAGATAAATGAGGAAAAAGATGAAAAAATCCCCACCCCACAACGCCACCCAACCAAAAAAAGGGAGATAATTGTGCCAAAATATTGAATGAAGAAAAAAAGCATGAAATTTATATGAACAAAATGTCAAACTAATTAAAAAGATAATAGCACACACACACACACACACACACATGCACACACACACAAACACACACACATATACAAATATATATATAAATGTTTTCATTAACGAAAGAGCTCTTCAGGCTGATATATGAACTGATTTGCATGCATCTGCCTGAATATGAACACAAGTTAAATAATAAATGTGGTTATAAAATATATACATATATCTGTGTGTGTGTGTGTGTGTGTGTGTGTGTGTGTGTGTATGTGTGTGAGTGTATTATAATATATATGCATATGTTATATATATATATATATATATGTATATGTATATATATATATATGTATATATCATATATTTACATATATAATATGATATGTATATATGTATGCATGCATATATATTTATATTTATATATAACGTTATCATAAGTATTGATAGATACATATATAGATAATATTAAATTCAAATATTGTATATATTAGATATATTTTATAATATAAATAAGTTGGCCGACCTTTATCAAGGGCAACCCAAAGGTTACCTTTTCAATTGCTGCGAGACCAAGGTGTTGGGGAGAGGGCTACTCTCTTCCCTACATGGCTCCACTTACCCTTGATCTATACCTTATAGTTCTGAGTGTTAATCAAGGAGGTATCAAGCACCATTTTTTGAGTTTTTGGTATGATTTAACCATGGATTGATTGGTATGATTTGACCATTGGTAAACATTCTAACCCCTGTGCCGGTGGAGCGGTTATGATGTTAGCATCAATGACCAGAGTTCAAATCCTGGAGGAGGCAGTTTGCATTTCACATTAAATAGTTGAACAGAGTTCTTTAGCATCAGTAAGGTAACCAGCCTAGAGAAGGAAAACTCAGGATTCAAACCAGCTGTATTCCACTAAATATAAACCTCATGTCACATCCAGGAGGGGTTGGGTAAGTACATACGTACATTCATAGATGTAAATTAAGTTACATAGACATACATGACGTATCGGTAATATTAGCGTATATTTTTGATATTGATGACAATAAAATATGTATATTTGCATGTCTGTGTTAGTAGGCATGTGTGCATATGTCTCTTTGTGGGCATATCAGTCCATTGGTTCTAGTCTGAGGCTGGTATTGTGTTTTTACGTTTGAAACAGATAGAAGTTAGACAACCATTTAAATGTGGGTAAACCTTTTTATCTTAGTCTTTTTCTCAGTGGTTGTTACAAAATACCAGCCTAGGATAATACATATATACATATACATATATATATATATATATATATATATATATATATATATATATATATATATATATATATAGTTAGATTACATGTAAATAAAATCTCACCTTAATACTTTTTTATTTCTTTATTCCATAAAGTTTCATAAAGTTTCTTCTTATTCTGCTAAGGTGGTTAGTATTAGAGCACTTTTGGGTTTATCAAATATTTTCATAAATAGTTCTTTATTCTCATGGACCAAGTGGGTAAAGTGTTCGCCTAATGGCCCCGGAGACTGCGGTTCAGTCTAAGGTTGTTTCATATCAAAGACTTCAAAAATTGTTCTTGATACCTCCTTGCTTAACTCTTAACATTATGAGGTAAGGATCAAATAGATCAATCCAGAGAAAGGACTAACCCCTTCCCCTACACCTCAGTGTAGTAGCTAATGAAAAAGGAGCTTTCGGGTTCCTTTTGACTATGGCCGCCAACATTTCTTATATATAGTAAGTAAAGTTGGCGACCATAGTTGAGGGTGACCTGAAGGCTCCCTTTTTGATAGCTACTACACCAAGGTGTAGGGGAGGGCGCTACTCCTTTCCTTGGATTGCTCCACTTTACCCTTGGTCCATACCTGATAATGCTGAGTGTTGAGCAAGGAGGCATCAAGTACCATTTTTTGAGTCTTTGGTATGACTCGACCTGGGACTGAACCCAGGTTTCCCAGGAGGCATCTGTAATTATACACATCAATACATATGCAAATCCATATGAGTGTGTCTGGAAAATAACGTTTAATGATATTGATAATTACTTATTGAACAAGCTGCAAAATGCATAAGTATGTACATGTATATAAACGTGTATGCGTGTTTCTTTCGTGGTATAATTTTTATCTAACTGAGATCCTATCTACATGGTGCATTCAATAGGTTTCCAGACTTTTTTGTACGGGCATTTAAAATTGTCGTAGACTCTTGAAAATTCAGTATGTTATTGCTATACATCTTATGAGATGACTGACCAATTTTTTATGATTTCAGCTTCAAATGGACAGCTACAGCAGCAATTGGAATACAACTTACTAAAACCTGATTGTCATAGCTGGTGAATTTCAAAAATGCAATCTTGACGTGAAGACACCTTAGAAGAACGATATGCAATAAAATTCTGTTTTAAACTTGGAAAAAATGCCACAGAAACGTATGGAATGCTTCACACTGCTTTTCGACCATTTTGCATGAATCGAGCATCAGTTTTTGAGTGACATTAGAGATTCGAGGAAGGCAGGGAGTCTGTGAGGGATAATGAGAGGTGTAGGAGGAGTAAAGAAGTCAATACACCAGAGTTGATTGGCCTAACGGTTAGGGTTGCTATGTTGTGGTTTTAAGAGAGTTCAGGGAGAGATTCCTTCGAAAATAGCCAGAACTTTTCAAATCGGGTCAGTGGCATTTCCACTAGGACAGTGCACCAGTCCACTACTCCATCCTTGTCACAGACTATTTGACCAAGATGGGCATCAAAATAGTACGTCGCCCTCCCTACAGTCTAGACCTTGCTCCCTGTGACTTTTGGTTATTCCCTAAGCTCAGAGGTTGTCATTATGAGACAATTGAGGAGATGAAAGTAGATGTGACGAAGGTCATTGACACGCACACAAGGGGACTTCCATGGGGCCTTCCAGAAGTTGTTGGAACGGTACAATAAGTGCATTGCAGCCGGAGGAGATTACTTCGAAGAGGACTAGAGTTTCATGTGTGTACTATCAATAAAAGTGCCCATACGAAAAATGTCTGGAAACTTATTTAATGATCCTCGTAAGTCATATAGATAGTGACAGAATAGACATTTCTATAGTTTTCAGTGAATATCACATCAGAATGTGTTTATTGATTATTCATTTCTTTCGTCCAGTATATCTTGTGTGAATTTCTTTTATCCTCCAACATTTGAAAGAAACCAGTTCAGCAGAACTCATCCGCATTTAACATCACAAAAAATGATTTGACAAACAAAAAAGTATAAACCTTTTGTTTGTTTATATTCTTTAATTGTATTGGAAATACCGGTATACCTTGTATTACGTTGTTTAGAGTTAAATCGTTCTTGATTATACATCGTTTGTCAAAAAAATATACGGAAAAATAAAAATCAAACTTAAGTCATTTTATTTGAATTTATGTCTGTCTGCTACAAATATTGAAGTCGTAATATCACTAGAAAAGCGTTAAAAGCGCATAAAATCATGTTACTGTACAATAAATAATAAAAGTTTATAAAATCACGACAATGAACAGCCATCTACATCTACGATGTAAATAAGCAAATTGAATGTAAATATTGGTAAATTTAACGGTCGCAAAATGCTTTTAATAACTATATTTATCATTTAACCTTACAAACTCCTTTTATTTTATAGTATCTTAGAGCAAACCACATTCACAAATGAACAGTCCTCGATGTATTGTAAAGATCACCAAATTGTAAACATCGACATTTACAAGTATGTACGTACATATATTCGTAAATTTAGATTAAATTTTTTCTGTTCTATATTAAAAACTAAAATTTATTTGTTTGTAAGCTTAAAATAGATTCTTATTGACCATATTTTATTAAAATGGATTTATACGTAAAATACAGAACTGTGAATGGTTATTTGTTGTTTAAGCTTGGGAGAAGTAAATTCAGAGAAAAGTAAATTCGGCGTAAGTCATTTTTCAGCCTTAGTTGCCTCTTCTGGAACAAATTACCGACGTAAGGTGAGGTATATTTGTATTCGTACTAATATTAGAAAATATCTTTGTCTGGTGATTGTGATCGAGCATACAGATATACAGTATAGTATTAACGGCCTTCTCACAGTATATAATGATGCATACGAAGGAAAATAATATACATACACACAAAAGAATTATATTTTGTCTGTTTAAAGTTGGGACTGTTTTATCAAGAGTATGTTTAGGGCTTGGTGAAATTGTTGTTATTTTTAGCAAGGAAAAGTTGTGACGTGCGTGTGTTTACGTTGAGTTGTTTCCTCGCTAAGTTTATAAGATAAATAGATGAGAAGGTTCAAGATGTACGAAGTCGAAATGGTTTTAGTTTTTACATAAAGGTTTTATTGGCTGCATGGAATATTTTTTTGTGTTTGTGCTGCAAGCCTCGTGGAAAAGGAAAGATGTAAAGAAACGAAATGGAGATATGATAGAGTTGAGAAAGCAACGCGTATCGTTGGACGTGCGAGGGATTGTGTTCGCCTTAGTTTAGCGAAAGTCTTGTTTGCCGTTGGAGGAAATAAACTTTGGAGTCACTGTGAGTTTTGTGTGTCTGGTGATTTTGGGAAGAGGTGTGCGTGTCTTCATTAATGTTGCCCAGAGGTGAAATGAGAGCTCGGTGCCGGGAGCGTGATTAGGCATCGCATCGACATAGCCAATTTTGGGGGTGAAATAAAGTTGTTCTTGTGTGTGGCGTATTGAATGTATCTAATTCATATTCAACTGGGATTCCTTGGTCTAAGAGAAAATAGACGCAAGGAATCCATAAATTAGATAGGTTCCCTCATGTGTCCATGCTGCTGCTGCTATTGAAGAACCGCCAGTGAGACGTCTGCACTGGACGGCGTTATTCAGCCAAAGAGAGTGTGTTTGATAGCTTACCCAATTTCTGCTGCTCGGAAAGGAAGTCCGGATCAATAGGATAAGTCATCCTGGTTGGGTGAAATTATGCGTCGAATTAAGTTGCGCGCCAAACCAAAATACGAAATTTTCTTCCGCTACATATAGTTGCAAGGAAAGGACAAAGCACAGAGTTGCAAATCTGTAAGAGGAGATATTGTGTTTTGATATTTAATTTCCATTTTGTAGTGGTATATTTAATTTGTTTTTATATGTGGTTGCGTGTTTTCACAAATCGGAAGGTCGCCATTTATAGCGATGGGGATAACATTATTATTATTATTATTATTGGGTTTTTGGTTAAAAGTTTAAGTTTGTTTTGTTGGTATTACTTTGGTTGCGTTGGTATTACGTTGGTTGCGTTGGTGTTTCGTTGGTAATTTGTTGTAGCGTTGGTATTTCGTTGGTGGCGTTGGTAATTCATTGGTAGTGTTAGTATGTCGTTGGTTGTTATCCCCTCGCTAAATGTTGATGGAAAATAAAGGTGTTGGAGAAGAACGAAGACGTCGTTAGGTTTTTGTATCAAGGTTTTAATGGCAGCATGATGTAAAGGGGTTTACGCTGGTATGCTGCGAGCCTCGTAGTAAAGAAAGAAGGTTGGAAGTTGTTAGAGTGTATCATCTAATTTGTTTTTAACTAGGATCCCTTGGTCTAGAAGAATAGACCCAAAGGGTCCATAAACTAGATGGCTCTCCTCATAGTGTATGATGCTGCTACTGCTACTCAGCAGCAGACGAATAGACGTCCGTTCCCATTGAGGATTTCTGGGAAGAGAGAGATTGGCGGACTTTCTTCAATTTTTGGTGCTGCTTGGAAATATGGTTCGGGCTGAATAGGACAGGTCATCCTGATTGGGTGAAAATGTTCGGTGACACTAACGTTCAAATTAAATTACGCGCCAAACAAAAAAATACCAGTTTCTTTCTGCTACATATCAAACAAGAAGACAAGAGAAAAATTTAACAACCATATTAACAAACAGGAAACAATTGGCTCGAACAATTGTGTTGGTGAATATAAAAATGTCTGTGAAACAGCGAAGAAAATGTTCATAGTTGTATTGATTGGAACGAGTTAATTTTAGGAAATTTGATGTGTGTTGAATGGTAGTGAAAATCGAGGAATAAAATGTTCCCAAATTTTTGTTGGTAGGGGTGAGTCACAGACATCAATCACTCGGCCTCTGCAACGAATATCTTTAGTATCTAGTGCACGAGTCACTCACTGATTGGATTCGCACCTACACTTCAAGGCGACTTCGCCCCCCCCCCGGTTAAACCAAAGTACAGCACAACCGGGACATCGATCATCCAGCCTTAGCAACCAATGTATCCACATCATTGACCGTCTCCAGAAACATCTACAACTTGATCATATAGCAACACCTAATATCTGCACCAAGCACAGAGACCATCCTCACCATCTAGACGCGCTGTCGACCCAAACTAATTTACTTTCTGCAACATAGACTTCAACACCCAACAGAGACTACACCGACGTGATACAACAACCGCGACTTCTACACCAGCTCTAGCTTCACCAGTAGCAGTTCTTGCATCTTCCAGCACCTGCAGACCAGCTCCAGCTTAACCCAGCTGCCGTTCCTGCGCGACCAAGCAACCAGCACCAACTGTAGACCAGTTCCAGCTTAACCCAGCAGCCGTTCTTGCACGACGAAGCAACAGTATCTGCAGCATCTGGTACACGTGCGAATCGGACTAGCACCAACACTTGAGACCACATCGATAAAGACCTGCTCAATAAAATCTGGATTTAAACTTATCCACTTGCTTCTGTCTTCTGTCCAGTCCTCTGTCAATCAAATAACAATGCATAAACAACCTACTCGCGGGATCGACGCATCCACAAATACCGGTCCCGCGACATATATATATATATATATATATATGTAAGTAAAAAAGAGCATAATGGGCTCTCTTGATTTGGTAGGGCAATTAATCTAATAAAATTTTAAAAACCAGAATTCATAATATGATGAATGTTGTTTGGGAGAATCCGTAGTACTATGGGGGACCATTCCCCTTTTATCAACAGATCCAAAAATTGTCGCTGGTTCTACTGAGATCTTCACCACTATAAAGAAATTACCTGTTGGGAGTCGAATGGTCCACATCTTTTACTGAACTTTTGAAAAATCAAATATCAAGACTGACAGGAAAATCAATCACACACACACACACACACACACACATATATATATATATATATATATATATATATTTACGTTGTCAGACCGTAGTCGGGGGCGACCCGAAAGCTCCCTTTTAAATAGCTACTACACCAAGGTGTAGGGGAGGGCGCTACTCCTTTCCCTGGATTGCTCCACTTTACCCTTGATCTGTGCCTTATAATGCAAGGAGGCACTAAGTACTACTTTTTGAGTCTTTGGTATGACTCGACTTGGGATTAAACCCTGATCTGCTGGACCTTTGGCAAACACTCTAACCATTATGCTAATGGCCCTGAGTACCTTTATCTCTCATTATAAAATAATTAATCTTATACTCTTTTTTATATCTGATTGTAGTACTGCGGTACTCTCAGATAATGGTCATTATGCTTTAGCCTAGAAACCATTTCTGACGAGTCATAATGAAGTAATGCTGTAATTGTTATCGTCGTAGGAAATGAACACGGCGACACAAGTTCAAATCCTGGACCAGACTGATTGCATTTCACATAACACTAATACCCTTGGGAAAGGTATGAATCCAGTTATTCTCCCTCCAGCTATGGGTAAATAGTAGGGCAGACTAGGTTCTTCAGCCTTGGTGAGGCAACTAGACTAGGAGAAAGAAAACTCTGAATTAAAACCTGTTAAACTCCGCTTTAAAATTGACCTTGTGTCATATCCTGCCCGAGCGGAGGGGTTGGTAAATAGGATAATGAAGGCTTAGTTGGCCACACAGAAGTTGTTCAAGTTTTAGCTGCAGAATGCCAATACAATATATATATATATATATATATATATATATATATATATATATATATATAATGAAGGAAAGTATATAGATATAGATATATATATGTATATAACCGATATATATGTATATATATATATATAAGTATGTTTGATTAAATAATAAAGACACATTTTGTCTATATAATTTCATTAAGATCCTTTCAAGTTTCCTCGGTGTAGTAGCTATTGAAAAGGGAGCCTACTGATCACCCTGGACTACAGGTGCCAACTTTACTTTACTTTTCCTTAGTTCTATTTGACCCATAGATAGGATCCTATCAGGTTCCACCTTTCTGGGCTACAGTGGACGAGGGAGCAATGGCAATGAAGGAGTACTCTGCATTTCACAAAGCCCCAGCATTACTGAAACCTCACCAGCAGATTGTTTGGTGTCATATCCAGGACACTTTTTGTGCGTGGGGAGTCTTACCCCTCTGCAGAGAAGCAGTTGGTGTATTCTACAGCCCCAGCTGACAGGGCAATTCTTTTTCGTATTTAATCATTTGTTTGTGCACAGTTGAATGGTTTCAAGTATTGCTATATAACACAAACAATTAACATATATATTAACATTATATATATATATATATATATATATATATATATATAACTATTTAACTGTGTGAAAACAAATGACTGATGTTAATTGAACAGGTCCTGGAAGCAGCACCCCACAAAGCAGCAGCTGTACGGCCACCCATCACGAAAACTATCAAAATTAGACTATCCAGACATGCGCGACACTGCTGGAGAAGTAGGACCGAGCTCATAAGTGATGTACTCCTGTGGACCCCTTCACATGGCCAAGCAAAGGCAAGACGACCAGCTCGAACCTACATACAGCAGCTCTGTGTAGATACAGGATGTATCTCTGAAGACCTGCCGGAAGCAAGGGACGACAGGGAGGGGTGGTGAGAGAGGGTCAGGGATATCCGTACTGATGGCGCGCATTGATGATGATATATATATATATATATATATATATATATATATATATATATATATATATGTTGAAAAGATAGATTTGTAGTGAATCTTTCAGTGTGGTAGAAATATGTGGAAAGTTGGATGAATCAAACACTGAACTCAAATTTATTTATATGTGTGATATTTCGTTTGGCTTTATTTCATCTTCACGAACTTCTTCAAGACTGAGACTGTTTATAGAGTTTTTCAATTTAAAAAGATAGATTTGTAGTGAATATTTCAGTGTGGTAGAAATATGTGGAAAGTTGGATGAATCAAATACTGAACTCAAATTTATATGTGTGATATTTCGTTTGGCTTTATTTCATCTTCACGAACTTCTTCAAGACTGAGACTGTTTATAGAGTTTTTCTATTTAAAATCATGTGAGGACAGTGGAGGGGATACAGTTGTAGCAGGAAAAATTTGGAGGGATTTAAAGTCAAATGTATCAGATTTAATAAAAGGGTTTTTCTTTTGAAAGTGCAGATAAATTTTAGGGAGTTGATAACGTGCAGGGGAAAAGGGAGTTTCGATCGTCATTTGTTTTGATTGATCATTTGTGTACATATATATATATATGATTTGTAAGTGAATAGTCCCTAGGTAATTTTATTTTTGAATGGTTTGCACACAATTAAGTACAGTTATTTTTGCACACAGTTAAATGTTTTCAAGTTTTGCTATCAATCACAAATAATTTTATTTTATATCAATCATTTGTTTGTACAAAGATTAATAGTTTCAAGTCTTGTTATTTAACACTATTAATTATATTCAACATCTTGCTCAGTTGGCTGGGGCTGTAGAATACACCGACTGCACTTCTGCAGAAGGGTAAGACGAAACAAGAGCCCAACAACGAGTGTTCTTGATATGAGACTAAACAATCTAGCCCAGTCAGCTGGGGCTGTAGAATACACCAACTGCTTCTCTGCAGAGGTGTAAAACCCCCACAACGAGTGTCTTTCATATGACACTAAACAATCTGATGGTGAGGCTCCAGTAATGCTGGAGCTTTGGGGAATGTGGAGTACCCCTTCATTGCCATTGCTCCCAGGTCCACTCTGGTCCAGAGTGGCAGCACCTGATAGGGTCCTATCTATGGGTTAAATAGAACTTAACTGGGTACTTATGGTAAACTGAATTGTTCGAAATGGAGCTCTTTTTGACATTGAAACTGTAATTACGTTAAACTGATTTTTTAAAAATAGAACTGTTTTGACATTTAACAGTGTGTAAATAAAATCTATACTTATATTTATACTAAACTGAATTGGTTGAAATAGAACCGTTTGATTAAACTGAATAGCTTGAAATAGAAATGTTTTTGACGATCAAACTTATGCTAAACTGGATTGTTTGAAATAGAAATGATTATTTGTATAAGAATGGATTTGGCATTGATTAACTTGCAAAGGTTGATATGCCATAAAAACCCAACCAACCAACCAACCAACCAACCAACCAACTATTCAACATCATTCATTTATTTGCACACAGTTAAATGGATCCAATTATGGCTGAGTAATACCAATAGTTCAATTTTTGCTCACACTTAAACGGTTTCAAGCGTTCCAATCCGACATCTATAATTTTATTTAGTCTTAATCAGTTGTTTGCACACACTTAAATTGCTTCGAGTAATTGATATCTAACACCAATAGTTTCATTAGCACACAGACAAATGGGTTTAAGCATTGCTATGTAACGCTATGTAACAATTCAATTTAACATCAGTCATTTTCTTGCTCACCGTTAAATGATTAAACAGTTCTATTTGACCCATAGCTGGGAGCTAAAAAGGTACTACCAGTCTGGGTCCAAGTGGACATGAGAGTAATGGAAATGAAGGAGTACTCTATATTCCTCAGAGCTCCAGGTCTGGAGCCTCATCTTCAGATGCAGTTTAGTATCATAGCTAGGACACTCACTGGGGGAGGTGGCCTTACCAACTCCGCAGAAATCCAGTCGGCGTATTCTACAGTCCCAGTCAACTGGACTAGTAGGATTCGGGAAATGATGGATTATACAAATCAAAGTTATAAATGAAAATGGCTGATAAATATTTTAATTTTTTCTTTTTATTTAAGTTTTTTGTTTTGGCTGGAGACAGAAGACCCACTCTTAGACACACACACACACACACCATATTTACCCAACCCCTCTGCTCGGACAGGATATGACACAAGGTCAATTTTTAAGCGGAGTTTAACAGGTTTGAATTCAGTGTTTTCCTAGACTAGTTGCCTCACCAAGGTTGAAGAACCTAGTCCGTCCTACTATTTACCCATAGCTGGAGGGAGAATAATTGGATTCATACCTTTCCCAAGGGTATTAGTGCTATGTGAAATGTAACCAGTCTCGTCCAGGATTTGAACTCGTGTCACTGTGTCCATTTCCTATGACGATAACCATTACACCACGGGCACCTCCCCCCCCCCACAAGATTATGAAGCCTGAGGTTGCGACCTGATCTGTCTATATCTAAACCCAGCATTGTTCTCTATAATAACCAAATACAAATTAGAAAATATAAAGAATTTTGATATAAAAGATAAGTGTCTATTTATCCAGAATCTTTTTGAACCGGTCTCTCTCTCTCTCTCTCTCTCTCTCTCTCTCTCTCTCTCTCTCAAGTGATCTCTTTTTCTTTCTCTCTTTCCATTTCTGTCTTTCATTCTCTCACTCTTTAGCTTCCTCTCTCTCTTTATTTCTATCTATCTATCTATCTATCTATCTATCTATCTATCATTTTATTCTCTCACTATATATATTTTTTCTTTCTCTTTCTTTGTCTCTCTCATTCTTTCTATTTCTCTTTCTTTATCTCTCTCTCTCTTTCTCTCTTTCTCAATGTCTCTCTAACAATCTACCCCCCCTTTTTTTCTTTGTCCGTCTTTGTCTCCCCACTCTCTCTCTCTCTCTCTCTCTCTCTCTCTATATATATATATATATATACATATCTTTTTCTTTCTCTTCCTTTGTCTCTCTCTTTCTTTCTCTTTCTCTTTCTTTATCTCTCTCTCTCTCTCTTTCTCAATGTCTCTCTAACAATCTACCTCTTTCCTTTGTCTCTCTTTGTCTCCCCCCTCTCCCTCTCTCTTGCTACTGTTATAAATAAATAAAATAGAATGTAGGCCAGATTTAATTAAAGCTATGCGGGTTAGGAAGGGCTAAAAGAATTGAAATTTCTCAAACAAATTAGTATCACTTCAGATGCCTTTGGTTATTAACAATTAATAACTTCAAAATATTTTCCATCATCCAAATTTGGTTAAATTACACGAGGACCATCATTATTAATTACTTTAATTAACAAGATTCACTTAGAAAGTTTGTGATTTTTTATAATCAAAACGATTTTGAAAACAGACGTAATTTTTACCTGAACTCACATTCCAAGTAAAAAATTTTCATATTATCACTATCGTTTTGCTTTTCGTTTTTTAAATAAAAGAATATCGAAAAGACAGATTAAAAAAACAATGGCGTAAAAATCAATATTGTAATCAATTGGATGATATTGTTTTTCTTTTGACCATTTGTACTATCAAAGATGTGGGTTCAGAAAGTATTGGGACTAAAGCTTAATTTACCAAGACAAAAATAAACAATAAGTGAAACAAGAATTTTCTTCAAAATTGTCTTCTGTGGCAGCGATTTTTCCATCAGTTGAAATTCTTCTGAAACTTTTCTTTGTTCTGGCACAAGTCTGCTGGAGCTATAGAATACACCGACTGCATCTCTGCTGAGGGTAAGACTATACTCCCACAACGAGTGTCCTGATATGAAATTAAACCATCTGATGACAAGGCTCCAGCCTTAGAGATTTGGGGAATATGAAGTACCCCTTCATTGACATCGCTCTCTGTTCAACACTGACCCAGAGTGGTAACCCCTGATTGGGTCCTATCAATGGGTCAAATAGAACTAACTATGTGTGCAAACAAATGACTGATGTTAATTTGTGACTGTCATATAGCAATACTTGAAACCATTTAACTGTGTACAAAAAAGAGCTCCGGCTCGTTTAAGAATGTAATGAACAAAATGTGTTGAAAAATCATATATATTTAATATATATGTATACATAGGATTCGGCATTAAATAACCTACAATGGTTGATAAGCCGTAAAATCCAACAAAACCAAATCATATCTATTTAATATATATGCATAAAGAGGATTTGGCATTAAATAACCTACAATGGTTTATAAACCGTAAAACCCAACTAAACCAAATCATATATATTTAATATATATGTATAAAGAGGATTTGACATTAAATAACCTACAATGGTTGATATGCCGTAAAACCCAACCATACCAAATCATATATATGTAATATATATTTATGAATAGGATTCAGCATTAAATATCCTACAATGGTTGATATGCCGTAAAACCCAACCATACCAAATCATATATATTTAAGATATATGTATAAGTAGGATTCAGCATAAATAACCTGCAGTGGTTGATAAGCCATAAAACCCAACCAAATTAGATCCTTCATATTTGATATATCTGTATCAACAGGATTTGCCATTAAATAACCTACAAGGTTTGATATGAGTAAGTAAAGTTAGCGACCATAGTCGAGGGTGACCCGAAGGCTCCCTTTTCGATAGCTACTACACCAAGGTGTAGGGGAGGGCGCTACTCCATTCCCTGGATTGCTCCACTTTACCCTTGAACCGTACCTTATAATGCTGAGTGTTAAGCAAGGTGGTATCAAGTTCCATTTTTAAAGTCTTTGGTATGACTCGACCTGGGATTGAACCCAGGTCTCCCGGGCCATTGGCGAACACTCTAACCGCTGGGCCAATGTCCCGGTAAATTTGATATGAAATAAAGCCCAACCGAAGCAAATCTTATATTTCTAACATTTCTGTATGAAGAGGATTTGGCATTGAATAACCTAAAATCGTTGATATTCCATAAAACCCAACCAACCAACCAACCAACCAACCAAATCCAAATATTTGAAATATTACGTCTTGAAAATCCGGTAAACTCATACATGCGAAACACTGAACGGCTGTTTCGACTTTATTGGATCTCATCTGCAGTGCATACTGTGCTCTCCACCACTGGAGATCGAATCAACTACAACAGAATGCAGAAGCCGGAACTCTACCATTGGGCCACCAGTTCATATTGCACATAAGAGATGCTGAATTATCTTGTCATAGTGACAATGCGCGACCACTTTGCCTAATGTGTCTTGAAGGTGCGTATTCCCTACAGAGGACTCGGCTGGCCCGGGAGACCTGGGTTCAATCCCAGGTCGAGTCATACCAAAGACTTTAAAAATGGAACTTGATACCACCTTGCTTAACACTCAGCATTATAAGGTAAGGTTCAAGGGTAAAGTGGAGCAATCCAGGGAATGGAGTAGCGCCCTCCCCTACACCTTGGTGTAGTAGCTATCGAAAAGGGAGCCTTCGGGTCACCCTCGACTATGGTCGCTAACTTTTTATATATATATATATATATATATCGCACTTGGTTCGCCATAAATCCACAAAGAGAATTAGTGACAATCAACACTGTTATAATATATATATATATATATATATATATATATTTATGGCGAACCAAATGCGATATATATATATATATATATATATTTATATATATTTAAATATATATATATTTAAAAATGGCACTTGATACCTCCATGCTTAACACTCAGCAATATAAGCTACGTATCAAGGGTAAAGTAGAGCCATCCAGAGAAAGGAGTAGCGCCCTCCCCTACACCTCGATGTAGAAGTTATTGATAAGGGAACCTTCTGGTCGCCCTCGACTACGGTCGCCAACTTTACTTATATATATATATATATATATATATATATTAGCAGCATTTCTTCATTGTTACATATTTGATTGAACATTATAGACAATTTTTTTTCGACATAATCTTTGTTTTTTGAGTTTCCGTATTGATCTTATGATATTCGGCTGGAATTGGTTGATAAATCTTCCATAGTTAGTTATTTCCTAAGTACTTTCTGCCCAACTTTGGGCCATCATCAGCGGAGGATGTATTACAAAAGTGATATATCTTATGTATGTACATTACTACTTTGTAAGAATGAGCGTTTATACTGGTGTATTGCGTAGGGTTTACTTTCCAAATTTGTTTCTATAAATAGCGTCAATAGCTAAAGACATTTACGTAGATTAGCACCGGTTTCAAAATTAATTCTATTAAGTTTGGGTTGTATGTTTCTAATATGTAATGCCTCAACAATCTGTAGTTTTTACTTGTTATTTTGTTGTTCTAAAATTGTTGTGTTTTCGGTAAGAATTTTCCGAAATCCTGTTGTTGGGCATGTATGTTTTTTTTTGTTGTGCTATGGAACTGGTATCTATTCCCAGGATTGTTCCACTTTACCCTTGATAAGTACCTTATAATGCTGAGTGTTAGGCAAGGAAGCATCAAGTACCATTTTTGAATCATTGTCACGACCCCACCTGGGATGGAACCTCGGTCTTCTGGACCATTGGCAAACACCCTACTCATTAGACTAATGGTATATATATATATATATATATATATATGTGTGTGTGTGTGTGAATGTATGTGTATTGGCATATGTATGCATGTTCATATACATGTGCATGCATGTACATATATGTCTGTATGTCTGAATATGTGCATATATGTCTGTATGTGTATATATGTCTGTATGGGCATATATGTATGTGAATCTGTACACATTTGCATATATGTATGTGTATTTGTGCAAATATGTATGCATGTGCATGTATATGTCTCGTCCAGGATTTGAACTCGTATCGTCGTGTCCATTTCCTACGACGATAACCATTACACCACGGGTACCTCCAATAGATCTTTTGGTTAATGAGTGCTAATTATATTTTGTTGTAATTATTGAACATTTGTTTACCTTAGCTGTAAAAAAAAATTGACATCAATATTTATTTTGTAATTATATTATGATTACGAAATATCAAAAACTTTATGTCACTCCATATTTTCTTGTTTATGTTCTGTATTTTCAGACTAAAAATAAAGTACCTATTTTAATAATATTGGAGCTAAATTTTTAAAAAATAGAATTAAAATATTAAAAGAAATACGTTTTATTTGTATATTTTCTACAAGAAATAATAAAATCCAGGCATCTTAGGTTCAGAAAAAAAATTAAATCTTTATTTTAAAATATTGATATTTGATGTACTAATTCATCGACGATAGATAGATAGATAATGTTTCACTTATTTCTAAAGCCTTCGGGAAAGTATGTGTTCATCTTTTCTCACCTTAGCTATGAGTAAAATTGACTGGGTTCCTTAACCTTGGTAGAGGAACCTGTCTTGGAAAATGAAAAACTCTGAATTCAAAACGTGAGTGTTGTTCGAAGAATCTTTGACATCATGGTGCACTTTTTTTTGCTTCTTTTTTTTTTTCTGCTTTTTTGTTTTGTTTATTTATTTTTTGTTATCAGTTGTTAATGTCGCTGGGTCATACCGCCCCAATGTGTTAGTAAAGAATAAGAAGCCAAGACATAATTTGGGAGATAGTATATAAGTAAAGTTGGCGACTGTAGTCGAGGGCGACCAGAAGGCTCCCTTTTCAATAGCTACTACACCGGGGTGTTGGGAAGGACGCTACTCTTTTCCCTGGATTGCTCCACTTTACCCTTGATACGTACCTTATAATGCTGAGTGTTAAGCAAGGAGGCATCAAGTACCATTTTTTGAGTCTTTGGTATGACTCGACCTGGAGATTGAACCCAGGTCTCCCGGGCCATTGGCGAACACTCTAGCCATCATGCCAATGTCCGAAGTGTAATTGTTTACAAAATATTATTAAATGGCAATAGTTACTTTGAACCATATAATTGCTTACAAACTATATGTATTTGATAGGAATACTTGAAACCATGTATGACCCAGTCGGTTGGGGGTGCAGGATATACTGACTGCATCTCTGCAGAGGGGTAAGACACCCCAACGAGTGTCCTAGAAATGATTTTAAGCATTCTGATGGTACTATTTACCAACCCCTCCGCTCGGGCAGGATATGACACAAGGTCAATTTTTAAGCGGAGTTTAACAGGTTTGAATTCAGAGTTTTCCTTCTCCTAGACTAGTTGCCTAACCAAGGCTGAAGAACCTAGTCTATCCTACTATTTACCCATAGCTGGAGGAAGAATAATTGGATTCATACCTTTCCCAAGGGTATTAGTGTTATGTGAAATGCAATCAGTTTCGTCCAGAATTTGAACTCGTATCGCCGTGTTCATTTCCTACGGCGATAACGACTACACCACGGGCACCTCCACAAAGCATTCTGATGGTGAAGCTCCAGTAATGCTGGAGCTTTGGGAATGCGGAGTACTCCTTTATTCCCATTGCTACCAAGTCTCACATAATTGTTCAGTTAAAAAAAGGAGGAAAATGATTTGAACTTAACTCTGAATGGTGGATGGACGGTTAACATTTCTGTATAATTCTTTTATATATTAATATGCAATTTATTGGTGTCTATGGCTCATTTATACCAAGTCTTCTTACAAAAAGGAGAATATAGAATGAGTGAAATCTTTGAGATCAAATTTAATAAATATGCAACTCCTCTGGTATATATATATATATATATATATATATTTAGTTGAGGGGTGGCTTTAGTGGTGTACTATAGCCCCAATTAACGCCATGTGCGAAATAGACATATAATGTTCATAACAATAGAACATATAAAGAACATAGGAATCTCGAAATTCGAAAACACGTAACGACTGCTTGTTTGTATATTTTCTACAAGAAATAATAAAATCCAGGCATCTTAGGTTCAGAAAAAAATTAAATCTTTATTTTAAAATATTGATATTTGATGTACTAATTCATCGACGATAGATAGATAGATAGATAGATAATGTTTCACTTATTTCTAAAGCCTTCGGGAAAGTATGTCAAATAACAATTAAAATTCTGTGATATATAAGCAAACTACCAAATTTCTAATATATATATATATATATATATATATATATATATATATATATATAGTTGAGGGGTGGCTTTAGTGGTGTACTATAGCCCCAATTAACGCTATGTGCGAAATAGACATATAATGTTCATAACAATAGAACATATAAAGAACATAGGAATCTCGAAATTCGAAAACACGTAACGACTTCTTGTTTAGGTACGAAACCTTTTTATTAACTTTGATTTAAAGGTTTCGACATAAGGAGGAGAGACACAATCTCGCTATGCCGTCTTATTCATTTGGCCCCTATCTCGTGCGGCACCCACGGCGCGCAAATTCGTCTCGCCTCAGCGAGCCCCAAAAGTCGAACCTCCTCGTTTGGTGTCTGGTTTCCAACTCTCTAACTTTCTTCAAATCTCCCACAAACCTCCGCGCGCTTCCGGTGCGTGACGTCACCCGCACCCTATCACCCCGTTCCGTCATCTCGGGCTATTGTGACATCTCTGAGTGGCACGTACGCCCCGCACGCGCGTTACCACCTACATCAAGGTTTGCACCTAACTAACCCATGTGCTGAGCCGAAAGGTTCTGAGCCTAACTAAACTCAAAGGCATGAACCGAAATCCCTTGGCCATTACGTTACAGGGGGTAATTTCAAACAGTATGTTCCGGAGTTTTCTTGTTTGGATACTGATTCAAAAAGATAATACAGACGACAAAGTTTTAGAAAAAGAAATTTGTATTAATGAAACAAAGCAAAGAAAAGATAGGAAGGATAAAGTGTGGCAAATTTGTTTTAATTTGCGGGATTTTATCTGAGAGAGAGAGAGAGAGAGAGAGAGAGAGAGAATCCGGTTAACAAGATTCTTCGATTTTTAGTTGTCTCGTTGAATTTTTGGTGTGTTTTTCCGCTTTCGTTTAATTTTAGTTGTTAAGCTGATTTTTAGTCAAATTGTTGGGTTTTGTAAGTTCAGTCGAACTTAAATGAATTTCCAGTTAAGTTGATTTTAAGTTGAATTTCTCGGATAGCTCCCAGCAAATTTGATTACTTTTTAACGGTTAAAAGAGGCGATTGACAAATGCCCTTCTGCTGAGTATCCTTTTTCTGCTCCAAAGGCCGCTTCTCGAGTGCGCACTCAAACTTTATAGGAGCCAGCGACGAAAAAGGTTGTGGGCAGCTCTTGATGTCTAGGCCCACTTCTCCCTTCTCCACTCTGAAAGTGCCAAAGTTGCTGTTAATTTGTCATGCGTGGTCAGTCTTGTTCTATTGTTAGCATATTTATATATGTTTACGATAGTACCAAATCAGTTGAGGGCGGCGTTTGTATTCTTTCTCTGGTTTATTTGCAGAACCTCTCTTTTTACAACATGAGTGTTATCAAGTATTAATTATTTTTGTCGGGCTCAAAAATCTACAGGCATGTTTACTTGTGCAGTTTGTCCCAGCTACTTCTCTACAGGGGTTAAGATTCCCCTCCCCAAACGAGTGGAGATGTAAAAGTAAAGTTTGCAACCTTAGTCGAGGGCGATCAGAAGGCTCCCTTTTTAATAGCTACAACACCGAGGTGTATGGGAGGGCGCTACTCCTTTCCCCTGGATTGCTCAACTTTACCCTTGATACGTACCTTATATTGCTGAGTGTTAAGCAAGGAGGTAACAAGTACCATTTTTAAAGTCTTCGGTATGACTCGACCTGGGATTGAACCCTGGTCTCCCGACAAACCAATTTACTTATGTAATCTTAAATGTCTAGAAGAATCAGTGCTACGAGGTGCATACAATAAGTTTCCAGTCTTTTTTCGTAAGGGCCTTTAAAATTGTCGTAGACTCTTGAAAAATCAGTATGTCATTGTCATACATCTTATGAGATGACTGACCAATTTTTATGATTTCATCTTCAAATGAACAGCTACAGCAGCAATTGGAATACACCCTACTAAAGCCTGATTGTCACAGCTGGTGAATTTCAAAAATGCAATCTGACACTTTAGAAGAACGATATGCAATAAAACTCTGTTTTAAACTTGGAAAAAATGCCACAGAAACGTATGGAATGCTTTAAACTGCTTTTCAACCATCTTGCATGAATCGAGCATCAGTTTTTGAGTGGCATAAGAGATTCAAGGAAGGCAGGGTGTCTGTGAGGGATGATGAGTGCTGTGGGAAGAGTAAGGAAGTCAATACACCAGAGATGATTGGCCAAACTGTTAGGGTAAGGGTTAGGGTTACTATGTTGAGTTTTTAAGGAAGTTCAGGAAGAGATTCCTTTGGAAGTGGCCAACACTCTTCAAATCGGCTCAGTGGCATTTCCCTCAGGACAATACACCAGTCCACAACTCCATCCTTGTCACAGACTATTTGAGCAAGATGGGCATCAAGACAGTTCCTTAGCCTCCCTAAAGTCCAGACCTTGCTCCCTATGACTTTTGGTTATTCCCTAAGCTCACAGGCTGTCGTTATGAGACAATTGAGGAGATGAAAGAGGCTGTGACGAAGGTAAATGACACGCTCACAAAGGAGGATTTTCGTGGGGCCTTCCAGAAGTTGTAGGAACGGTACAACAAGTGCATTGCAGCCGGAGGAGATAACTTCGAAGAGGACTAGAGTTTCATGTGTGTACTATCAATAAAAGTGCCCATACGAAAAAAGTCTGGAAACCTATCGTATGCACCTCGTAATTAAAAAAAACGAAAAAGAAGTTAGTCTCAATACTTTTTGAATGTTCTCTCCCACACACAATAGTCAAATCCTATTTTTACCAACATAATGAATTTTTATTTCTGTTTCTCATGTTTTTGTTTTTGTTTTTGTTTTTGATATAATTCTTATAGGTGATACCTTCTTTGTTTTCAGGCTTATTCTCTCCCGATGATACAAATTTTTCTACGTCTTTCATTTTGACTGTGGCTTTCTCATATAATACTAGGTTAGAGACCATATTCTTTGAAAAAGTATTGGAGCTTTTGGGGTATATGAAAGGTTTTTCTCGTGGTATGGCTAATTGTTGGTATATTGTTGGGAATTGTTCGCATTGTTAGGAGATTCTGAGATTCTTATCTGATTCTTTTTTCTTCTTACCCCATTCGCTTGTTTTCTTCTTTTGTCTGTCAAAGCTGTAAAAGGAATTAAGGTCGAAAGGAAAAAGACAGGGCAAATGACTTGAACTTAACTCTAAATGGTAGATATAAGGTTTACATTTCTATATAATTTTTCTATATATTAATGTGCTATTTATTGGCGTCTATGGCTTATACAAAATCTTCTTACAAATGGAAGTATAAAATGAGTGAAATCTTCGAGATAAAATTTGATGAATGTGCAACTCCTCTTTTATTCTTGGGGTTCATGACTAATCTGCGGTGTGAATTTTTTCCTGATCCAGTAGAAATAGTTGTGCTTCCTCAGACAAAACTTTGAAGTATATTATTATCTCATCTTCGGCATACTATTACTTTGAGGGTCCGTCATGTGTCTTGCTGCTACTAGCAGGAGACGGAGCGCACTGCAAGGACCCAGGACTTAACCAGCCGGGGTAAAAAGACCCATCTGTATTAGCCGAGGGGTTAAAATCTTACGAGAAAGAGTTTCTCTTTGGCACCAGGAAGCCCTTCTTCTTAGGCATGGGCCAATTTCGCTTTCTGAGAAATTGCCATTTTACCCTTCATTCATCACATTCTTTTCATAATATTTACCTTTTCTTAATTTCCCTACAAGCTATAAATTTGACAACTGTTATTTTTTGTTTTGATTCTTTCCTTGTTTAGAAGCTCAAACACAAAAAAGGTTGCATTTCTTATTTTCTCTTTATTTTGTTGAAGTTAAATGTTAGTGTCATCGAGATGTACCGTTACACACCAAACGAACGATTGCTACATTACACGCTACACTGTTCAAATGGAAGTTTTGCTGGTACTAGATCAATAGATGTTTGGTACTCCTACCACAGATAGACATTTGCACCACTACGTCGAACGGGTTCAGGCGTGTAGCTCTACTTATCACGGACCTCGTGATACCTTCCACGTGACAAAAATTGACAAACACACAAAAATTCGTCTTGGTTCGCTAATACAAAAGATTTTAGTAGTCGTTTGGAGGAGAGAAACAGCGAATGAAAGCTGAGTTGACAGCGTTAGCTAGACAAAGAGAAACAAAATGCAGTGAGGAGAGAAAGAGGAGAGACATACCTTGAATTTTTTCACGTTTTCTATTGTAGTTTTTTTGTCAGATGCTTCCTCTCGGGGTCCGTACTCACTGGTTCTCGTCTGGGTGTGAAACCAAAATGGGGGCCGCAACTTTCGGATGATTTCGCATCGTCGTGTCTGGTGTCCAACTGACTGTCTTTACCTCGTCGCGTGCGGCCGCCAAATAACTCTTTCCTGTCTTCTATCCCGCATCTACTGCTTTATGGTGTTTTCATTTGAGTTCCCTTCAGCCAATTAGAACTTGTTGTCGATTTGCTGCTTATAGGTTTCTATATTTAATCCGGGCGTCCCTTATCATTTTACAGAGAGTCTTATATTTTTCAAAATGGTTTCATATTTATCTATTTCTTTGTTAGTTAGGAATATATCATGTACTTTCTGAAGATACAGCATCGTTTAAACATAGTGTGTGTGTGTACAGGTGTACGTATCTACAAACACCAAAAGTATATACACATACAGGGATACGAACACTCACGCATATACAAAAGCACACAGAATACACACTTGCAGATATACACCCCACCTAAAACACACATACGCATCTGCTTAGGCTAAAGGTTGCCATGGACAATTAACCCCAACTGGACATTCATAGACGCAAATCCGGGAATTAAAAAGAGCCTCAAATCTATCATAACAGTCGCCATTATGAAAACCAAAGGAAGCTCCCAAATCCATCATTAACTTCCTGAAGATGACTTAAGCGTCATAAACACGTGTAGAAGCAAAAATAAATAAATGACCAGAAACAAAATTCACTTGTGAACCAATTCATTTTTAAGTATTTACTTTTTTCTCTCACTGGACCTACGAAAAAAAAAATGAAAAAAGTATATGTATATATCCTATTTACCAACCCCTCCGCTCGGGCAGGATATGACACAAGGTCAATTTTTAAGCGGAGTTTAGCAGGTTTTAATTCAGAGTTTTCCTTCTCCTAGACTAGTTGCCTCACCAAGGCTGAAGAACCCAGTCTGTCCTACTATTTCCCCATAGCTGGAGGGAGAATAATTGGATTCATACCTTTCCCTATGGTATTAGTGCTATGTGAAATGCAATCATTCTCGTCCAGGATTTGAACTCGAGTCGCCGTGTTCATTTCCTACGACGATAACCATTACATCACGGGCACCTATGTATATATATATATATACACACACTCAACGAATGCAAAAAACATCAGCTGCTTTATGTAATTTACAAAGCGCTTTGCTTTGATGTGGCCCATCAGCTGCTTTATAAAATATCAATTTTAATGTACTTATATATAAGCAGAAACGTTCATTACTTAGAAATGAACACATAAGACAGATGTGGCCAAATGTCATGTTATAGTCCAGGAGACATGGGTTCAATCCAAGATCCGAGCCATACGAAAGACTCGAAAATTTTACTTGATGCTTTCTTGCTTAATACTCAGTATAATAAAGTACAGATGAAGTAGAGCAATCCAGAGAAACGGGTAGCACCCTCACCTACATCTCAGGGTAGTAGTCATTGAAAAGGTAGCCTTCGGGTCGCTCTCGACCATGGTGGGCTAACTTACATATATATATATATTGTTATATTGTATACTTTGACAGTAAGTTGTTATCGAAACATGTTCTTTTCAAAATCTTTCAGTGAATACTTTCGTATCTTCTGGCTATTTTTATATTTAGATCAAGATGGTGAAGAAAGAATCCTATACTAGCCGAAGCGCTTTCGACCATTTCGCTGGTCATTCCGAGGGGTTGTGTTTGGTTGTTTGTTGCCATGAGTTTTATTCATATTAATTTGTAGTGTTTTTTTTTTTTAACTAATGGGGTTGGCTAGTTATTGAATATGTTTATTACCTTTCTACTTGTGTTGAATGCTATTTTATTTATAGTAGTTTATTTATTTATTCTTTTTATAGTTATTGCTTCGAGGATTTGTATATATATATATATATATATATATATATATATATATATATATATATATATATATATATATATATATATATATATATATATATATATATATATATATATATATATATATATATATATATATATATATATATATATATATATATATATATATATATATATATATATATATATATATATATATATATATATATATATATGGGCGGTTGTTTAGGTTTTTTAGTAACTATTATGTATATATATATATAAATATATATATGACACAAACATTTAATAAATTCATACATGGGTCACTGTAAAGACAGCAACAGCAGTGCTACCAACAACCCCTTCATCAGATGATGACCCAGGGGTCAGGCATTGGTTCAGGTCCAAACCAATGCCCAACTTCAGTGTTATAAATACATATATACATAAGGAGGAGTGCTTAGTATTCGTAGGAAATGGAATCAGCAACCCGAGGTCAAATCCTGGACGAAGCTGTTGACATTTCACTTCGTGCTAATGTCTTTGGGAAAGGCATGAATCAATTTTTTTGGCCCGTATCTACGAAGAAATAGAAAGGTAGATTGGATTGTTTCACCTTGATAAGGCAACCAGTCAAGCAGAATGAAAAAAATGGCTGTTCTCCACTTAAAAAAGGGATCTTGTGTTGTATCCTGTTTGCAGGTGATGATTTTTTTTTTTTTGGTTTGGTTTTATGGCATATCAACGATTGTGAGTTATTTAATGCCAAATCCATTTTTAAGCATGAAAACACTTCTATTTTAAACAATTTAGTTTAGCATAAGTACAAAGATCAAATTTCAAAACAGTCCTATTTTAAACAATTCACTTTAACATAAATACACAGTTTAAATGTCAAAAACAGTTTAACTTCAAACAATTCAGTTTATCATAAGTACGCTGTTTAAATGTAAAAACAGTTCTATTTCAAACAAATCAGTTTAGCATAAGTACACTGTTTAGTTCTATTTGATCCATAGTTAAGATTCTATAAGGTGCTCCACTCTGGGTCAGAGTCGACCTGGGAGTGATGGCGATGAAAGGTACTCCGCATTCCCCAAACCTCCAGCATTACTGGAGCCTTGCCATCAGATTGTTTAGTGTCATATTCTGCACATTCGTTGGGAGAATCCCACCCTTCTACTTAGATGCAGTCGGTGTATTCTGCGGCCCCAATCGACTGGGTCAAGCAGCTGAGGAGCAGTGTAAATACATATATATCATCATCATCATGTCACGCTACTAGCACGGATTTCCCTGACTCTCTCTCTCTCTCTCTCTCTTTCCCTCCCTCTCTCTCACTCATCATTCGTCTCTATCATTTATCACTTCCGGCAGGTCTTCTAGACTACATTCTGTCCGTACAAAGCTGTTGTAGGTAAGTTCTTGTTTGTCACCCAATACTTGTACGTCCTATTGAAGGAGTCCATGGGAACGCATTGCTAATGAGTTCGTCCTTACTTCTCTAGCAGCGTCTCGTATATCTTGTTCGTCTAATTTAGATGGTTTTAGAGAAGGGACGTATGTGACCGTACAGCTGCCGTTTTGTGGAATTTTACTTCCAGGATTTGTTCAATATAGCTCGTAGCATTTTTGTTTAGTGCCCGTCTAGCTTTTTCTCTATAAGCTTAGTGGTGCATCCATATAATAAAATTGACACAATCTCTGCCGGAAAGAAATTGGGTAATATATATATATATATATATATGTGTGTGTGTGTGTGTGTGTGTGTGTGTATTCATATAATAAAATTGACACAATCTCTGCCGGAAAGAAATTGGGTTATATATATATATATATATATATATATATATATATATGTGTGTGTGTGTGTGTGTGTGTGTGTGTGTGTGTATTCATACGGATACTGCCCAGTCGGCGTCTCTACAAATGGGTAAGCCTCCGCTCCGAACAAGTGTCCCAGGTTTGACATTATAGTAAGGTTGACACAACCGTTTTGTGGGATGCTGCTTCCAGGATTTGTTCAAATCGTAGCATTTTTGTGCAGTCCCTGTCTAGCGTTTTCTCTATAAGCTTAGCCAGCGTCCATGTGGTGCATCCATACATATATTGCGTTATCATATATATATATATATATAGTCATCCACAGACAGACTGTTTCGTTCTATCAGAACTCTTCAGTGTGGCTAGACACGCAGGACGCTCGAAGCCGGGATCGAAACCCGACTGAGTTTCAGACCACTCGACCACCAAGCGGACCACGTTGGCTAAGGGAATTTTAAGGTATATTTATTTTTAGAAACAGCAGCAGCAGCCTTTGTTTACATTTTTTATACCCTATCGACTACCAGAGTGTTCAATTCTTTCGAAGAGCTTTGCATTATACGAGCGGCGGCCGACAATTCCTTCGCCAGAGTGCTCAACCCCCATATATATATAGTGTCCTGCATGTCTGGTTCGTCTAGTTTTGATAGTTTTCGTGATGGGTTGTTGGTGGCTGTGCAGCTGCTGCTTTGTGGGGTGTCGCTTCCAGGACTTGTCCAATAATGCTGAGCTCTGACTTGTTTAAAAGTTGTTACCAACAAACTATTAGTTAACAAATCAGATATATTTATTTGATATGTAATAATTAAAAAGGTTGATGTGCCGTAAAACACAACCAACGATACCGCCAACCAAGTAAACAATATCCACCCAAGCATCGACCAATGGAATACATTTGTCTTTTTCCTTCACATGATTCATATGCAACTCTGTGATCATATCAATCTCTCAGTTTGTTTACATCTATCTATCTATCTATCTATCTATCTATCTATCTCAGTCCGTTCATATCTATCTATCTATCTATCTATCTATCTATGTTTAAAGTGAATACATGCTATCATCTGACATTTAAAACAAAACAAGTATTTACATAATCCGACAGCTCATTGGTAGCACACCACAAAAAAGACTTAATCAACAAAAAAATAGACACCTTTTTTCTTAACCATCTAAGAAAACAGTAATTGCCACTGATGTATCAGTTCTAAAAAAAAAGGTGATCTATCTATGTACCGTAACACATACTGAATACACCTTCGCATCTGACATAGGTGTATATAAAAAGAGATGGAATATGAATTCGTTTATGAGAGATCAAAATTTGATAGACAAACGTAAATAAACCGACAAGACAGAAATATACAAATATGAGCGAGGAAGGTCGAATGTCGACTTAGACGTATTTTAAACATCACTAGATTCTATTCATATTAATTTTTGTTATTCGTTTTTTTTTTATCTTTTTGTTCTGTTTGTTGTTTTGTTTATTTTTTTCTAATTTTTTTACTAATTTTTTTCTAATATTGAACACTAAGACTCTACAATAAAAAAAATCCATCTCAAATTTCATAGCATTGGTCCTCTAAAGACAAGAGACGTGTTCTTAATTATCAATAAAAAAAATTTGCATAAAAAAAATTTTCTTGTATTTTTTAGATATTTTTTCTTTTGCATTAAAGTGGTTGGTTGGTTGTTTGGTTAGGTTTTTTATCATATCAACCTTTGTAGATTTTAATCATTAAGGGTTTTCGGACTATTGTCCTCATCTTTCTTGTTATTTCCATAACGTTTCGGCCGATATGTCCTCCGGCCTTCTGCAGGTGTTTGTCGAACTCGGGAACCTTCACGGAACTTCGAACTACATCCTTTATTGAAACCACGGGGGTCGCGTGTTCTGATTCTGTAAGCCATAACCGGGTACAAGTGTTAAGTATTCCTAGCCTTCTTAATTACCAATACTCCGAGGGCAATGGTGCGAAGGTAATAGTACGAGGGGAGATTGAAAAGTCGGGTATGGCGGACCATATATAGAAGGAAAATGGAAATCATCTGCCCTTATGGGATAAAGTTGAAATAATTGATAGGGCTGAACATTGGAGGATTAGACGCCTTAAGGAATCAGCACATATGTTGGGCTACAATGACCTGCTGAGTAGACCAAGTATAGAGTTGAATACAATATGGGAACCGATAATTAAGAAGGCTAGACGAGGAAAAATAATCTGAATATGAGCACAGGTAAAAAATCATACATGATAGTAGTAATTCTAGTCAAGTAAGAACATTAAGTTTATAAGTCCCAAAAAATTCACTCTGAATTGTCCAGCAGGATACATAGCGAAACGGTTATCGGTGTTGGTTCCCTAAGCTTTTAAGTTGACAATCATCTGGAGGCGAGTAACAATACAGGAATACTTAACACTTGTACCCGGTTATGGCTAACGGAATTAGAACAGGTGACAGCCGTGGATTCAATAAAGGACGTAGCTCGAAGTTTCGTGAAGGTTCCCGAGTTCGACAAACACCTGCAGAAGGCCTGAGGACGTATCGGCCGAAACGTTGTGGAAATAACAAGAAAGATGAAGACTATAGTCCGAAAACCCCTAACGATAAAAATCAACAAGCTTCGTCTCAGAAATTCAGACAACTAACAATCTTTGTAGATTATCTAACGCCGAATCCATTTTTATACAAATAATGATTTTTTTTTCAAACAATTCAGTTTAGCATGAGTACATAGTTTAATTGTCGAAAACATTTCTATTTCAACCTATTCAGTTAAGTCAAACAGTTCCAATTCAAACAGTTTCCCTTGAGTACAGTTTCAATGTCGAAAACAGTTCTATTTCAAATAATTCAGTTTCGTATAAGTATGCAGTTTAGATCTCAAAACAGTTCTATTTCGAACAATTCAGTTTAGCATAAGTACGCAGTTTAAATTCTGAAACAGTAAACTCTCGAAACCAGAATTAAGTTCTACTTGACCCATAGATAGGACCCTATCAGGTGCTACCATTCCGAACCAGAGTGAACCTGGAAGCGATGGTAGTAAAGAGGTACTCCGCATTCCCCAAAGCTCCAGCAATACTGGAACCTCACCATGAGATTTTTTAGTGTCATAACCAGGACACTCGTAGAGGGGGAGGTTTGCAGAGAAGCAGTCGGTATATTCTACAGCCGCAGCCGACAGTGAAAATTGAAGTTGTTAAACTTTAAATACTTTTTTAAAAAATAATAAAAGACTTTAAATGAATTTATAAATAGAAGATTTCAAAAATCTTATTTCAGCTACTTTTAAAGCTGTAAAACACAGTACATCACGCTGTGATTTTAGTCATGGAACAAAGAAAGACGTTTTTCCACAATTCGAATAGAAATCATTTTATTTTTAACTAATATACTTGAATACAACTTAGTGTGTGATCACTCACGAATCATTTGATTAGTTTTTGATTTTATAGTTTTCCCAAATGTCTTCTATTAATATAAATATTTTAATGTGATTATTATTTGCTTGCATTGATTGAGTGATTGATTTTCGAAATTTCATCGTAATTCTTTTTTTTTTTTCGTGAATGTAGAAATGTGAAAGCATTAGAAATATCAAATGAAGTCATTCAGAAATTAATAAACAGAGAGACATTTGATGTAAAATCAATAATTAAAAGAAAAATTACCTTATGGAAGACTATAAATGCTATAATTAGTTTTATTAGTCGATTTATTAATATACTTATTCATACTTATCTTTTAAGATGCACAGTTGAAGATGAATCAAAAGCACCAGACAAGTTTGATATTAAGTCACTTCCTGTTTAGAGAAATTATATTAAAGCTTTAAACCTAGTTCCCAATTATGATTTTAAGTCATACAAGCAGGGTTACCAGGCATTGCCAAATTGGAAGGCATGACATTACATATAACAGTATAGAAATGTGTTCTAAATATGTTTCTTCTAAAGTAATCTATCTTTTTATTCTATTTATTTGTCGTTGCCTCCCACCAGACACGACTTGACACATGGTCAAAAGCCCGAAGGCCGATTAAAGTGGGGGGAAGGGGAGGGGAAGGTTGGGAACGAGCCGAGACTCGAACCCTGCTGGTCTATCATCGGTTCACTTAGTGCAATGTGACCCTGATGAGGCAAGCAGTTTCACGAACCCAAATGTTGGTCCGGGCACGTATGCCGGGTTTAGTGCCATACATAGGTTTCGAGAAAGTCCGCGGGGACCTCTCTATCTTTTTATTCTATGTGTTTAAACATGAGTTTAAGTTTGAAATGTTTGTGGCAATCTACTGGAGTTAGGCAAGTTGGGTATAATGATTGTTAGGAATACTGTTCCACTGGTTTGGTTGGGTTTTATGGCATATCAACCATTGTAGGTTATTTAATGCTAAATCCTTTTTATACATATCCATTATATATATATGATTTTGTTTTGTTTGTTTTTATGGCATATCAACCTTTGTAGGTTACTTTATGCCAAATCCTCTTTATACATATATATTAAATATATATGATTCGGTTTGGTTAGGTTTTATGGCATATCAACCATTGTAGGTTGTTTAATGACAATCATCTTTATACATATATATTAAATATATATAATTTGTTTTGGTGGGGTTTTATGGCATATCAACCATTGTAGGTTATTTAATGCCAAATCTTGTTTATACATATAAATTAAATATATATGATTTGTAAACATTTTGTTGATATCACAATTGATTCATTTGCACACAGTTAAATGGTTTCAAGTATAGCTATTTAACACTTATTCAACATTATTCATTCGTTTGTACATTGTCAAACGTTTCTAATTATAGCAAATTATCTGTAACAGTTCAATTAGATTGTCATTGTTTACACTCAGTAAAATAATCGAACAGTTTTATTTCAAGCAATTCAGTACTGCATAAATGATTAGCTATGGGTAAATAGTAGGGCAAACTGGGTTCTTCAGCCTTGGTAAGGCAACTAGTTAGGAGAAGGAATACTCTGAATTCAAACCTGTTAAACTCCGCTTAAAAATTGACCTTGTGTCATATCCTGCCCGAGCAGAGGGGTTGGTAAATATGATAAATGATTAGTTTGAACACATTTGAAATGTCAATCAGTTCTATTTTACCCATAGATATGACACTATCAGTTGCTACCTCTCCAGACCAGAGTGGACCTCGTAGCGATGGCAAGGAAGGGGTACTCTGCATTACCCAAAGCTCCAGCATTACTGGAACCTTACTATCAGATTGTTTGGTGTCATATCCAGGACACTTGAAGGTGATTTTTACCCCTCTGCATATCTACATCTTTGCATCTTTTGCATCTCTGCATCTTTTACCCCTCTGCATCTTTTACCCCTCTGCATCTCTGCATCTTTTACCCCTCTGCATCTTTGTTTTAATGGCATATCAAACTTTATGAATTATTCAATGCTCAATCAATCCTTGTAGAAGAACAGTAGCAGCACTCCTTAAAAAGTTTGGTGATCAATAACAGTTAATAATATCCATTTTGATCAGATCATGTTCTATTTGGAATTTTGAAAAAAAATCCTGCTATCTCTGCTTCTGAAGAAAATTTATTTTCTACTTCTATGAAAAGTTAATGTTACTTCTTTATGTTTGACAACCTGTGTGTGAGCACACACACACACATACACACACACGCGCGCACGCACATACACACCCACGCATACACACACGCACACGCACCCACGCATATATATATATATATATATATATATATATATATATATAAAAGGATTGCTTTTAGTCCAAGAGGAGGAAAGTAAATATTTTAAAACGCGTATGCAGAGAGAAAGTGGGGGATAACAACCCTGAAAATAGGTGTGTACAAGTATGCATGTACATAGGTCTAAGTGCATGAGTATGAGCACACACACACACACACACACACACACACATCCACACACACACACTGAGAATACATACTTGGATATATACAGGGTGGAACGATAAAATTGTCGCCCTAGTAAAGACGACATGATTCTCTTTCCGTTTAATGATAACCGGTTTTCCTTTTTTGTTGCAGACCATCTACTCGTTGGCCAGTTGTGTACAAATCCCAAGAGCGATAGGAGCCTTCTGTTATATCTGAAAGTTACTCAATGTTTAACGAACGAGATTGGAGATACGCTGCTGTATACCATTGCTATCTACCGACCCAAGTTATGATAACAGGACCATTGTCAGCACCCTCAAAATGTAAATCCGGACGGTTCAACGTGTCCAGGGTGATGAAAACAAAGTTTTCGGCGATAGAGCGATAGGAGCCCTCTGTTATATTTGAAAGTGACTCAATGTTTAACGAACGAGATTGGAAATACGCCGCTGTATACCATTGCTCTCAACCGATCCAAGTTATGACAACAGGACCATTGCCAGCACCCTCAAAATGTAAATCTGGACGGTTCAACGTGTCCAGGGTGATGAAAACAAAGTTTTCGGCTACGGTTATGGTCTTTGGTGTGGTTTCAAGTGAGGGCCTCATCATACCACCTCACATCTTCGAAGTCGGCTTGAAAGTTAACACCAAAGTGTACCTGGATGTGCTGAAGAGTGTAGTTATCCCCTGGTGCAATCGGGTGGCCGGTGGCAGACCCTGGGTGTGGCAGCAGGACCAAACGCCGGCTCACAAGTCCAAAGAGAGCCAGGCTTGGCTTCAGAAGGAGTGCTACGACTCTGTACCCTTCTCTCACTGGCCCCCCTCCTCCTCCGACCTGAACCCGCTGGACTACTTCATTTGGTCATACGTCAAGAACATCACCAACATGACCTCCCACAACACCAAAGCCAGCCCGATCGCCGCCATCCGCCGAGTATTCGCCGAGCTCCCGCCGGCGCTTGTGGAAAAGGCATGCTCCCAGTTCCGGATCCGTATCGAGGCGGTGATTGAGGCTGAAGGCGGCTTACATTGAATAGATGTCAGCTCTACTATATAATCAAGTTACCTGAATTGATTTTTTCAATAAAAGTTTTAAAATAGTAGTGTTGTTTTCTTTAGGACGATCATTTTATCGTTCAACCCTGTATTTATATATACTGTAGCAGCCATAAGTTAAGGTACGAAACAACAACAAATATCTAAATGACATTTACTTGAAAAAATTTGCCTGTACGTTTATGAAAATTTCTCTAAATATAACTGGGACATATATAAATTTTTCTAATTTTTTTTTTACAGTGTATAAATGGTGAACTAAAAAAAAAAATATACATTTTGTCATGGTCAAAAGTTAAAGAATGCTGTTGAATTATAGTAATTTAGATAATTTTTAAACAATTTGATGGCTAATTTTGATTTATAGTCAATTGTCCTACATCGTTGGAACTATTATTAAGCAAGATGGTGGCGAAAGCATGTAATTGTCGAGAAGGAAAAAGCTCATTTTAGCAAATCATGAAGTAGGCAAATCGTATTCTGAAATTGCTGGTATTGTACGAAGGTTAAAACCCTTTGTTTATCGTGTAATCAGTAGATTTAAAGCTGCCAAGACACTTGAATCAAAACCGAGAACTGGCAGGCCTCCTATGACTACCAAATAGGAAGATCGGATGATTGTTAAAATGTCTTTAAAAGACCGTTTCGATACAACAACGTTTATATCTCATGCATTTTGTGAGAAAACAGGAAAGCCAATCACTAGAAAAATTGTTTCTTGTAGGTTGAATAAGGAAATATTAATGGCTCGGATTCCATGTCGCAATCCTTTGATTTCAAAGAAAAATCAAAAGGTTCGTCTAGACTTCGCCTCAGAGCATATCCTGTGGATAGAAGAACAATGGAATATGGTTCACTTCAGTGATGAATCTAAATTCAACTTGTTTGGATTTGATGGTAAGAGGTTTGTAAGAAGTAAAGATGGTGAATGCTTATCTCCTCAATTCGTTAAGAAAACGGTGAAATTTGGAAGGAGAGCGTAATGGTGTGTGGATGATTTCTTCAGCGGGAGTAGGACCCATTGTTTGTTTACACGGTAATATTAATGCCAGTGTTTATAAAGAACTTCTTCGCCCGCACGCTATTCCTCATATACGCAAAGGGACACTTGAAACTCCAATATTATGCTAGACAATGCGCCTTACCATAAAGCTAAGACTGTGTTAAGTTTTCTTAAAGAGAAGGAATAGCTGTTATGAAGTGGCCACCACAAAGCCCACATATGAATCCAATAGAAAGTGTATGGAAAATCATAAGAGAGAAAGCTCTGAACAGAAATTCTCAAAATATTGATGATTTATGGGGTTTTCTGAAAGAAGAATGGGAAAGTATCACTACCACCTTTTATAAGAAGTTAATTGGCTCATGTGGTCGAAGATGCAATGAGGTAATCAAATGCAAAGGAAAATTCACAAAATATTGAATTTTTCTTAATATATATATTGATCTAACAAGGATTTATGATACGTTCCTTAACTTTTGACCAGGCAACTATACATATATATATAATATCGATAATTACTTAGTGAGTCAGGAACTAACCTACTATAGTTTCGCCTAAGCGGCTCATCAGGGTACCTAATCCCGACTAAAGAAGTATGGAAAAAAACTATATTTAAAGTAAAAAAAAAAAAAAAGAAAAAAGGTGGCTTTTTCTTTTGACCAACCAATTAATTGCGTGTCTTTTGATTTTTTTCAATTGGTATGACAAGGTTGGCCTTTTCTTTTTCTTTTTGTTTTCCAATATATATTTTTCCCCTTGACAGTGATTCGTTGTATATTTTCATCTTCAAATCACTTGCTGGGTTTTTTTTACCGTAAGGGCTATTATTTAATATATATATACACACACACACACACAGACATATATATATATATATATATATATATATATACATGCCTTTATATATACAAAAGAACAACTGCAGAGAGCAGAGATCTTCATGGAAATTAACTCCGTGAGAACATTCAGACACAAATCCTGTATTTAAAAAGGATTACACCCTATTAACACAATTTTCACAATAAAAACTGCAAGCAAAGATAACTCCAACCATTATTCATGTCTTGAAAAATACTTAGTCTTAAACACGTTGAGCACAAGAATACGGTGTCACAATATACATGGGACCCATGTGACTGCCCTATTATATCTGCTCACTCAGCATATGTATAAATATATAGGATGTCTCAATATACATGGGACCCATATGACTGCCCTATTATTTCTGCTTACTCAGTATATGTATAAATATATGGGATGCCTCAATATACAAGGGACCCATGTGACTGCCCTATTATTTCTGCTTACTCAGTATATGTATAAATATATAGGATGTCTCAATATACGTGGGACCCATGTCGCTGCCCTTTTATTTCTGCTCCCTCAGTATATGTATAAATATATAGGATGTCTCAATATACATGGGACCGATGTGACTGCCCTATTGTTTCTGCTTACTCGGTATATGTATAAATATATCATCATCATCATCATTATCATGTCGTGCGGCCAGCACGGATATCCCTGACACTCTCTCTCCACGTCTCCCTATCATTTATCGCCTTTGGAAGGTCTTCAGGGTTACATCCCGTATCATCACATAGCTACTGTATGTATGTTCGAGCTGGTCGTCCTCCTTTGGATTGGCCATATGCGGGGGTCCAAAGGAGTACATCACTTACGAGTTCGTCCCTGTTTCTCCAGCAGTGTCCGGCATGTCTGGTTCGTCTCGCTTGGATAGTTTTCGTGATAGGTGGTAGGTGACCGTATAGTTGGTGCCTTGTGGGGTGTTGTCACCAGGACTTGTTCAATATTGCTCTCAACATTCTTGTATAATTGCCGTCTAGCTTCTTCTCCAGCCGTTTAGTCAACGTAAAAGTAGTGCATCCATAAAGCAGTATCGACACGACCGGTGCCTGGAAGAAACTGCGTTTCATTTTATCGGACAGGTTTGATTTCCAGATGATCGAAAGCCTATCGATAGCTGTCCATGCCTTCGTTAGCCGTATGTCGATGTCTTAGAATGTCTCAATATCCATGGGACCGATGTGACTGCCCTATTATTTCTGCTTACTCAGTATATGTATAAATATATAGGATGTCTCAATATACATGGGACCGATGTGACTGCCCTATTATTTCTGCTCACTCAGTATATGTATAAATATATAGGATGTCTCAATATACACGGGACCGATGTGGTTGCCCTATTATTTCTGCTCACTCAATATATGTATAAATATATAGGATGTCTCAATATACGTGGGACCGATGTGACTGCCCTATTATTTCTGCTTACTCAGTATATGTATAAATATATTGGATGTCTCAATATACATGGGACCCATGTGGCTGCCCTATGATTTCTGCTCCCTCAGTATATGTATAAATATATAGGATGTCTCAATATACACGGGACCGATGTGGTTGCCCTATTATTTCTGCTCACTCAATATATGTATAAATATATAGGATGTCTCAATATACGTGGGACCGATGTGACTGCCCTATTATTTCTGCTTACTCAGTATATGTATAAATATATAGGATGTCTCAATATACATGGGACCGATGTGACTGCCCTATTATTTCTGCTCACTCAGTATATGTATAAATATATAGGATGTCTCAATATACATGGGACCCATGTCGCTGCCCTATTATTTCTGCTCTCTCAGTATATGTATAAATATATAGGATGTCTCAATATACATGGGACCGATGTGACTGCTCTATTATTTCTGCTCCCTCAGTATATGTATAAATATATAGGATGTCTCAATATACATGGGACCCATGTGACTGCTAATAACTGTACTAATAATAATGTTGTGTTCTTTTTTTATTTCAGATTTGAAGTAGTGTACTTTACGACTAATAATCCTCAATCACAATTCCTTGGACAAAATATTTTGCGTTACTACTTATTTGGATACAAAATCATCGAAAACTGTCTTTAAAAAATGTTCAACCTATTAATAGAATAATGATTTATTACTGAGACAAGAAACTCAAAAAACGATTCCATGTCCTGGAAGCTTATGTCATAACAATTAAAAAAAAACCCATTGATTTGATGTCAAAGGGTGCATTTTTTACAGGATGTGTTCCAAATGACTGCATCTGCGCTTGTCTCAGTAATAAATCATTATCATATTAATGGGTGGCATCAATTTTGAGACACCCTGTATATGAAATGATAAAAACCGAAATACCCAATCCAGAAACATTTTTAAACCTATTCATTTTGTTTGATAGATAGATAGATTGAAAGATAGATAGATAGATAGGATGAAATAGAATGTACAAATTTGGGGTGACACAAAAACACCGAAATGCGAGGTGCATACGATAAGTTTCGAGACTTTTCTCGTATGGGCACTTTTATTGATAGTACACACATGAAACTCTAGTCCCATTCCAAGTAATCTCCTCCGGCTGCAATGCACTTGTTGTACTGTTCTAACAACTTCTGCAGGGCCCCATGGAAGTCCTCTTGTGTGAGCGTGTCAATGACCTTCGTCACAGCCTCTTTCATCTCCTTAATTGTCTCATAACGACAGCCTCTGAGCTTAGGGAATAAGCAAAAGTCACAGGGAGCAAGGTCTGGACTATAGGGAGGTTGAGGAACTGTCTTGATGCCCATCTTGGTGAAATAGTCTGTGACAAGGGTGGAGTTGTGGACTGGTGCATTGTGCTGGTGGAAATGCCGCTGAGCCAATTTAAAAAATGCTGGCCTCTTCCGACGGAATCTCTTCCTGAACTCCCTTAAAACCTCAACATAGTAACCCTAACCCAAACCCTTTGGCCAATCAACTCTGGCGTATTGTCTTCCTTACTCCTCCCACACCTCTCATCTTCCCTCACAGACTCCCTGCCTTCCTTGAATCTCTTATGCCCCTCAAAAACTGATGCTCGATTGATGCAAGATGGTCGAAAAGCAGTCGGAAGCATTCCATACGTTTCTGTGGCATTTTTCCCAAGTTTAAAACACAATTTTATTGCATATCGTTCTTCTAAAGTGTCAGATTGCATTTTTTGAAATTCACCAGCTGTGACAATCAGGCTTTAGTGGCTTGTATTCTAATTGCTGCTGTAGCTATTCATTTGAACCTGAAATCATAAAAATTAGTCAGTCATCTCATAAGATGTATAGCAATAACATACTGAATATGCAGGAGTTTACAATAATTTTAAATGCCCATACGAAAAAAGTCCGGAAACTTATCGTAAACAAATCAAGTAGCCACAGCTAATTTTAAATATACCCCACCCAGGCTTAACATACACCTCTCAAATGGAGAGCTCAGTACGAGGTGTCCCGAATGCAGAATACAAAGATCAACTGAAGACGTCTGAATATAAGAAATTAATTTTCATTACAGAATGTATATACCACATAACTATTTCATTTCACACACACACACACAAATTGATACTCTCCCCTATATATATATATATATATCTTTGATTCTCTTTATTTACTAGGAACCTATGGGCTCCTGAGTGAATGGGCTAGTCTAAATGAAACATGGCATATAAACTCCTTTCACTTCAAGAAGTGTTTTAATGGTATTTGTTGGTTGTGGGAGGTGCATCAGAATATTTTACCTTACAAAGGATTAAGAAAAATCAAAGACGTCCAAAAAGCAAATAAAATCAACATCTGCGTTTGTCTTCCTCCCCGACGATGTTCATTTATGGGGGGGGAGGAGTCTAAAATCCCTTTGAAGAAGATTCATTAGACAATAATGATTCATATAAAAAAGCAAACAGAATGAATTTTTGCTTGACAAAATGTGCCTTGGAACGTGAGGCTGGGCTGAAAATAACCGAAACATGTTGATACGCCATTAAATAAACGAACCAAACCCTAAACTTTTATTTCGAAAAGATTCATGCTGTCTCCTTTATCCGTTCCTTTTAAATGAACAGTCATTAATAAAAACCCGCTGACATATATATGGGTTTAGTGTCTTTGTTTTAATGGCATATCAACCTTTATGAGTTATGTAATGCCAAAGCTATCTTTGTAGAAGAACAGTTAACCCATAACTGAGGGATAAGGGGGTTCATGCCTTTCCCAAGGTTATTAGTCTGAAAATTCACAACTGGAACTTGAACTTATATATATATATATATATATATATATATGTGTGTGTGTGTGTGCAGGGGATTTCAGAAAAATCTGTTGATTGGTTAGGTTTTATGGCATATCAACCCATGTGAGTTATTTAATGCCGAATTATCTTTATACATATATATTGAATATATATAATTTGTGAACGAATAGTTTGCAGATAATATTTTTAAATGGGGGTGTCCTCGTGGTTTAATGATTAAAGCGATGGACTGCGGAATCGTAGTACGCGAGTTCGTACTCCAGTCGCACTATTACATTCACTTTCGGAGGTGCCTGTGGTGTAATGGTTATCGTCGCAGGATGTAGACACGACGACACGAGTTCAAATCCTTGACGAGACTGATTACATTTCACATAGCACTAATACCCTTGGGAAAGGTATGAATCCAATTATTCTCCCTCCAGCTATGGGTAAATAGTAGGGCAGACAAGGTTCTTCAGCCTTGGTGAGGCGACTAGTCCAGGAGAAGGAAAACTCTGAATTGCAACCTGTAAACTCCGCTTAAAAATTGACCTTGTGTCATATCCTACCCGAGCGGAGGGGTTGGTAAATAGGATTACATTCACTTTCGGACAAATACCCTTGGGAAAGGTATGGACCCCCATATCCTCCCAACTATGAGATAAATAGTACCACTACTGTTCTTCAAGGAGAATAGCTTTGGCATGAAATAACCAACAAAGATTGATATGCCATTAAACAAAGAAACCAAACCAAACCTGAGCCAGAGCTCATTTGTTTGCACACAGTTAAATGGTTTCAAGTATTGCTATGTACCACAAACAATTTAATCTAACATCAATCATTTGTTTGTTCACAGCCAAATGTTTACACGTATATGATTAGTAAGTGAATAGTTTGTAGGTAATTTAAATGAGTTAGAGTTAATTTGTTTGCACACAGTTTGTGGTTTCAAATATAAATAATTCTGTTTAGTGTTCTGTTTAGTATTTTGCGCACACGTAAGTGGCTTCAAGTATTGTAATCTAACTCCAATAGTTTTTTTTAATCATTAAGGGTTTTCGGACTATTGTTTTCATCTTTATTGTTATTTTCACAACGTTTCGGCCAATATGTCCTCCAGCCTTCTTCAGGCCTTTGTCGAACTCGGGAACCGTTACGGAACTTCGAACGACATCCTTTAATGAATACATGGGGGTCGCCTGTTCTGATTCCGTTTGCCATAACCGGGTACAAGTGTTTAGTATTCTTGTATTGTTACTCGCCTGCAGTCAGGATTGAACCAGCAACTTCCAGATGATTGTCTCCTTAGAAGCTTAGGGAACCAACGCCTTTACACTATATGTCCTGCTGGACAGTTTAGAGTGAATTATGGGGACTTAGCGTCGAATCAACCGAAAAGGACATCGAAACGAGGTTAACGAAAGCATGGACAGCTATCAATAGGCTATCGATTATATGGAAATCAGACCTAACCGATAAAATGAAACTCAGTTTCTTCCAGGCAGCGGTCACATCGATACTGCTATATGGATGCACTACATGGACGCTAACAAAACGACTGGAGAAGAAGCTAGATGGCAATTACACAAGAATGCTGCGTGCAATCCTGAACAAGTCCTGGCAGCAACACCCCACAAGACACCAACTGTACGGCCACCTGCCCCCTATCACGAAAACTATTCAAGTTAGACGAACCAGATATGCAGGACACTGCTGGAGAAGCAGAGATGAACTCATAAGAGATGTACTCTTATGGATCCCCACACATGGCCGCGCAAAAGCAGGACGACCAGCTCGAACGTACATTCAGCAGCTATGTGAGGATACAGGATGTTGTCCTGAAGACCTACCTAGGGCGATGAACGATAGGGAGGAGTGGCGAGAGAGGGTCAGGGATATCCGTGCTACCAGCGCGATATGATGATGATGATAAAATTAATGCTCTTACTTGACTATGATTACTACTCTTATGAATGACTTTTTTATCTGTGCTCATATTCAGATTTTTTTTTCAGAAATTCAGACAATATTCAATAGTTTTATTTGCACACAGTCAAATGGTTTCAAGTACTGCTATGTAACACTAACAATTCAACTTACTATCTGTCATTTGTTTGTCCATAGTTAAATGATTAAACAGTTCTATTTGACCCATACAGATAGGACTCGACTTGTTACAACCACTCGGGTTCTGAGTCGGCATGAGAGTAATGGCAATGAAGGGGTACTCCACATTCCACAGAGCCCCAGGACTGAAACCTCACCATCAGATAGTTTAGAGTAAAATCCAGAAATTTCCTTTGGAGTCGGCGGGGAGTCCCCTCTGCAGAGAAGCAGTCATTGTATACTACACTCCCAGATGGTTTGGTTCATGAAAATGACTATAATTTCATAATCTAATAACGTGACCAATTCTCGTTGAAATCATCTCACATTTTAACAATGTGTGAAGAAACAACACAAAGTTTTATGTTTCTATGCATACAGTTAAAATTAGAGATGATTTGTCGGAGAACTGGTCAAGATATTAGATTACAAAATCTCAGTATTTCTTAAACACCCTGTATGTCGGCTGGGCCTGTAGAATACACCGACTGCTTCTCTGCAGACGGGTAAGGCTCTGCCAACGAGCATCCCGGATATTACACTAAACAATATGATAGTGAGACTCCAGTAGTGCTGGAGCTTTGGGAAATGCGGAGTACCCCTTCATTGCCATCGCTCCCAGGTCCACTCTGGCCCGGAGTGGTAGCACCTGATAGGGTCCTGGCGATGTATCAAATAGAACTAAACTGTGTTCTTATACTATACTGAATTGTATGAAAGAGAACTGTTTTGATATTTGAAATATGTACTTATGCTAAACTGATTAAAAAAAAATAGAACTATGTTTTGACATTGAAACTGTGTACTCATGTTAAACTGAATTATTTGAAATAGAACTGTTTTGACATTTAACTGTGTGTAAGCAAAAAAAACAAAACAAAACAATACTTATACTAAACCGAATTGTTTGAAATAGAACTGTTTATATGTATAAAAATGGATTTGACATGAGATAACCTACAATGGTTGATGTGCCATAAAACCAAACCAACGTCTCAAATGATATAAAAGTTTTAGAATCACACTATATATATATATATATATATGTGCATCCAAACAAGCACATATTATTGTTAAATTCATATTTGGCATAAATCGTGTGAGTGAGTGTGTGTCACTGTAGGTAATCCTATAGGGAAAACACACACACTCATACCTACATATATATATATATATATATATATATATATATATTTGCTTTCTTCTGACCTTCCCCCGTCTTCATATTGCGGCCCCAGTCAACCTGTAAGTCTATTTATAAATTGAGTTGTATTGCAAATTAGAAAGGAGTGAGTGTCTGTGTAGCCTCGTCTTTCACAGTAAGGGCATTCCACTGGAAAATGGGCTGTTCTTCTAGTGTTCCAAAATAAAGAATTTGGCAGTTTGTTATCATGGTGAAAGAATGGTTGGTCAGGGGTTGCTAAGAATTGCCTTGGCAGGGAGAGAAGAGGGTTGGAGCTAGGGGAAGGTATTGTGGGGAGTGCAAGTAAGAAAAAAAAATGGCGGGGCGGGATTGGGCGCAAGAAATGTGGCCGATTTGAAACAATGCCATTCATAGGTCCATCAGCATCACTATACAAAACGTCATCGTGATGGTTGCATGAGCAGATGAGCTTTACCAAATTTAGAAAATGGTTGGGTCGGTGGCGGTGGTGATGGTAGTGGTGGTGGTGGTGGGTTTGGGGGCTGTCAGAGGAACTGAGTGTGCGATGGAGCGAAAGGCTTTTAAGCCTGGTTACCAAGGTTGGTTTCCTAAATTGTAACTGCAATGAGCGTTTTTCGAAGTGGCGGCGGTGAGCGGGGGTGGGGGAATAGTGGCGGGAAAAGAATTTCAGCATGATCTGTCCTGTAAGGATCAGCCTAAGACCAAAGCGGGATAGGGGTCAGAGCTAAAGACCTTTGGTGGTTGAACAAAATTATCACTTGCACACCGACAAAACCCTTTAACTTTCCCGTCAGCCGTCCGACTCTCTCTCTCTCTCTCTCTCTCTCTCTCTCTCTCTCTTTTAAAGCTCGTGCTTTTCTTTTTTTTTCCTTTTTTCTAACGTTTTGAAAAAATATTTTTCATTCAGTCAATGTTTGTATCTGTCTTTCTTTTCTCTTTCTCTCTGTCTATCTGTCTGTCTGTCTGTTTGTCTGTCTTTAAACACCTCTCTCTCTATCTCTCTCTGAATTTCTCCTCTTTCATTCCATCTGGGTTTTTTTCCTATTTTATTGATCTCTTTCTCATTGTTGCTTTACTTCAAACCTTCCCCCTCTCTCTCTCTCCCTCTTTCTCTGTCTTTCTCTCTGTCTGTCTCTTTCTGAATTTCTCTCTTTAATTCTCTCTCTTTTCTTTTTTATAGATCTCTTTCTCATTGCTGCTTTCCCTTCCTCAATTTTTTAATTCCAAACTTTCTATATTTATCTTTCTCCTCCCCACTCTCTCTTTCTATCTCTCATTCTCTCTCTTTCCCTCTCTTTCTCTCTCTTTCTCCATCTCTGTTTTGTTTTGTTGTTTAATGGCATATCGACCATCTTCGGTTATTTAATACCAAATCCAGCCTTCTAGAAGAACAGTAGTGATACTATTTAACCCATAGCTGGGAGGATAAGGGGGTTCATGCCTTTCCCAAGGGTATTTGTCCGAAAGTGAACGTAATAGCGTGACTGGAGTACGAACTCGCTTACTACAATTCCGCATTCCAGCGCTTTAACCAGGACACTCCTTTAAGCAGGACACCCCTTTTAACAGTCCTTTAACAAGAACACCCCTTCTCTGTCTGTCTGTCTGTCTGTCTCTCTCTGATGCGGTATTTTTCTTTTATTGACTGCTTTATAATAGACATTTTTTGTCTACATATTTTTTTTGTTTGTCCTTTCGAATTGCCGTATTGATCTTATGATATTCGGCGGGAATTAGTTGATAAACCTCCCATAATTTGTTATTTCCCGCGTACTCTCTGCCCAACTTTGGGCCATCATCAGGGGAGGATGTATTACAAAAGTGATGTAACTTTTGTATGTACATTACTACTTTGTAAGAATGAGCGTTTATAATGTATTGTGTAGCGTTTACTTTTCGAATTTGTTTCTATAAATAGCGTCAGTAGCTAAAGACATTTAAGTACATTAACATTGGTTTCAAAACTAATTCTATTAAGTTTGGATTTTATGTTCCTAATATGTAGTGCCTCGAGAATCTGTAGTTTTTGCTTGTTATTTTGATGTTCTAATAATGTTGTATTTTCGGTAAGAATTTTCCGTAATTCTGTTTTTTTTTAAATGCTGTGTTATGGAACTTGTATCAGACAGGTGCATTTTAAGTACTTGGGAAATAACTAATTACGGAAGGTTTATCAACCGATTCCCGCCGAATATCATAAGATCAATTCGGTTATTCGAAAAGATTAACAAAAAAATATGTAGACAAAAAATGTCTATTATGTTCAATCAAATATTCATCAATGAAGAAATGCTACCAAAATAAACACACACACACACACACACACACACATATATGAATTTTTCCCTCTTTCAACCTGTCAAGATAAAAAAAATAACCTGGCTTGGAAGTAGAAGAGTAGAAGAGCTGAATCCGTTCGGTCGAGGAGGAGATCCAGTGGGAACTGTGCAAATAGCTCGAGTTTGACCATATATTTTATGATATTTTATGATATTAATACAGTAAATATGGACTCTGAAAAAGAGCATAAAGAAAAAGCTAGATAGGAACTACACAAGAATGCTGTGTGTTGCTTTGAACAAATTCTGGAAAACAGAAAACAACTGAGCAATGGGCGATAGGAACAGAGAGAGAGAGAGAGAGAGAGAGAGAGAGAGAGAAATAGAGAGAGAGCGTGAGTGAATGATGATGATGATATACATATATTTTCTTTCTTTCTTTCTTTCTTTCTTTCTTTCTTTCTTTCTTTCTTTCTTCATTGTGTTGGGGTTTTTTCCGCTCAACTTTCTTTCTACCTTTGTTTCTTTGGGTTTATTTTTTTAATTATTTCTGTCTTCTTCTCTAGTTCGTTTCTTCTTACCTTCTTCCTTAGTTCTCCCTTTTTCCTTCTCACCTTTTCTTGTTCCTTCGCTTTTCCTTTTTTGCCTTCTTCTTCATCCTGCCTTACCTTTCCTTTCTTCCATTTCTATCTGTTATTATTTCTATCTTTTTTTCTCATCATCCTCTGTCTTTTTTCCCCCCGCTCTCTTTTCTTTTTTCATTTCTTTCATTATCCCTGTCATTCTTCTTCTTCTTCTTCTTCTTCTTCTTCTTCTTCTTCTTCTTCTTCTTCTTTCCCCCCTTCATGCATTCTGCATTGCCTTCCTTTCTGATCTTTTTCTCAATAAATTTCTCCTTAAACAATTTTTTTTCTCTCTCTCTCTCTTTTTTTTTCTAGTTCCTCTTCTCTCACTCCTTTTCCCTCCGCCTCCTTCTCTCGCTCTCTCTCTCACTCACTCGCTCGCTCTCTCTCTCTCTCTTTATATAGTTCCTGTTCTCTCACTCCTTTTCTCTCCTTCTCCTTCACTATCTTTCTCACTCTCTCTCTTTATCTCGTTCCTCTTCTCTCAATCCTTTTCCCTCCGCCTCCTTCTCTCTCTCTCTCTCTCTCACTCTCTCGCTCGCTCTCTCTCTCTCTTTATATAGTTCCTGTTCTCTCACTCCTTTTCTCTCCTTCTCCTTCACTATCTCTCTCACTCTCTCTCTTTATCTAGTTCCTCTTCTCTCAATCCTTTTCCCTCCGCCTCCTTCTCTCTCTCTCTCTCACCCTCTCTCTCTCTCTCTCTCTCTTTATATAGTTCCTGTTCTCTCACTCCTTTTCTCTCCTTCTCCTTCACTATCTCTCTCACTCTCTCTCTTTATCTAGTTCCTCTTCTCTCACTCCTTTTCCCTCCGCCTCCTTCTCTCTCTCTCTCTCTCACTCTCTCGCTCGCTCTCTCTCTCTTTTTATATAGTTCCTGTTCTCTCACTCCTTTTCTCTCCTTCTCCTTCACTATCTCTCTCACTCTCTCTCTTTATCTAGTTCCTCTTCTCTCACTCCTTTTCCCTCCGCCTCCTTCTCTCTCTCTCTCTCTCACTCTCCCGCTATCTCTCTCCCTCTTTATATAGTTCCTGTTCTCTCACTCCTTTTCTCTCCTTCTCCTTCACTATCTTTCTCACTCTCTCTCTTTATCTAGTTCCTCTTCTCTCAATCCTTTTCCCTCCGCCTCCTTCTCTCTCTCTCTCACCCTCTCGCTCTCTCTCTCTCTCTCTTTATATAGTTCCTGTTCTCTCACTCCTTTTCTCTCCTTCTCCTTCACTATCTCTCTCACTCTCTCTCTTTATCTAGTTCCTCTTCTCTCACTCCTTTTCCCTCCGCCTCCTTCTCTCTCTCTCTCTCTCTCGCTCGCTCGCTCTCTCTCTCTCTCTTTATATACTTCCTGTTCTCTCACTCCTTTTCTCTCCTTCTCCTTCACTATCTCTCTCACTCTCTCTCTCTTTATCTAGTTCCTCTTCTCTCAATCCTTTTCCCTCCGCCTCCTTCTCTCTCTCTCTCTCTCTCTCTCGCTCGCTCTCTCTCTCTCTTTATATAGTTCCTGTTCTCTCACTCCTTTTCTCTCCTTCTCCTTCACTATCTCTCTCACTCTCTCTCTTTATCTAGTTCCTCTTCTCTCAATCCTTTTCCCTCCGCCTCCTTCTCTCTCTCTCTCTCACTCTCTCGCTCGCTCTCTCTCTCTCTCTTTATATAGTTCCTGTTCTCTCACTCCTTTTCTCTCCTTCTCCTTCACTATCTCTCTCACTCTCTCTCTTTATCTAATTCCTCTTCTCTCAATCCTTTTCCCCCCTCTCTCTCTCTGTCTTTGTTGCTGTCCTTCCTTCTTCCTACAGACACACTCTTAATAAGAGATCATACTTTTGGTGCCTTTCAGCTTTTTGTACGCAACCTTCACATTCTATTCTCAGAGATTCAGTTAAGAGGCACATCTAAGTCAGTGTCTGATATAATTGTACCCTGCAAAGAATATCTCGTATGGGACTGTAGCTTATTAAAGCAAAATGGAAGAATGGAGAAGAGTATATATATATATATATATATATATATATATATATATATATATATATATATATCTTATTGTCTTTATATATATATATATATATATAACCACAAATATGCATATATAAAGATATGAATTTATATATGTATTTATCTTTATATATATATATATATAAATATATATATATATTTATATCTTATTGTCTTTATATATATATGTATATATATATATATATTTATAAATGTATATATAATAACATATATGCATATATAAAGATATAAATTTATATATGTATTTATCTTTATATATGTATATATAGATATATATATATAAATGTATATATAATAACATATATGCATATATAAAGATATAAATTTATATATGTATTTATCTTTATATATATATATATATATATATATATATATATATATATATATATATATGTCTTTATACATACATATCTGTCTTCATATGTATATATATATATATATATATATATACCGAGAAAAAGAGAAAGAGAGATACCGAGAGGGAAGATACTCACACATACACCCACACAAAAAAAAGAAACTTGAAAAAAAAACAAGAAAGAAAGAAGGAATGCAAGCCACGCTGCATAACGGATATAGGCGTTTGGTTAATGAATTTCTTAGTGAAATCATCTGGTGGTTGCAGGTTCAATCCTGACTTCAGGTAAAAATATCAATGAATACTTACTATAGCTTAAATCTTGTGCCAGGTTATAATTTACAGAATTAGAACTATCTACCCCCATGGATTAAATCGAGTTTGGTTTGAAGTTCCGTATAAGCTCCTGTAGAAAGCCGAAGGACACATCGGCTGAAACGCCGCCAACATAGCAGTAAAGATGAAGACAATAGTCCGAATACTCTAAATGATAAAAAGAAGGGTTGATGAAGGAATAGTGGAAGATGAAAGAGAGAGAAGGAGAAACAGAGAAAAGAGAGAGAAAAGAGAGAGAAAAGAGAAAGAGAGAGAGAAAGACAGAGAGAGAAAGACAGAGAGAGAAAAGAAAAGAACATAAAACAAGAAAAGAGAAACAGCAGGAAGAAGAATGACAGAGAGAAGGAGAGAGAGAGAGAGAGAGAGAGAGAGAGAGAGAGAAAAGAAACGAGAAAGAAGATGAGAGAGTAAGGAGAAAGAGGGAGAAGGAGAGAAAAGAAAAGAACATATAGCGAGAAAGGAGAAACAGCAGCAAGAAGAAGCAAGTCCAAGAAGAAGGACAGAGAGAGAGAGAGAGAGAGAGAGAGTGTGTGTGAAAGAGATAGAGAGACAGCAAGAAGGGGAACGAGAGAGAAAGAGATAGAGAGACAGCGAGAAGGGGAACGAGAGAGAAAGAGAGAGAGCAAAGAGAGAGAGAAGGAGAGCGAGACAGAAAAAGAGAGAGAGAGGGAGAAAAGAAAAGAACATAAAAAGAGAAAAGAGAAACAGCAGGAGGAAGAAGGAAGGACAATGAGAAGGACCGAGAGAGAGAGAGAGAGAGAGTGGAGGGAGAGACTGAGGGAGAGAGAGAGAGAGAAGAATATAAAAAGAGAAAAGAGAAACAACAGGAAGAATGAAAGACAAAAAGAAAGAAAGAGAGAGAGAAAGAGAGATGGGGGGAAGAGAGGAAGATAAATTTAGAAATAGTTGGATGAAAAGAGAGAAGAAGAAGAAGAAGAAGAAGAAGAAGGTTATAAAGAAAAACAAAGAGAGAAAGAGAGAGTAAATAAAATAACGCGAAGAAAGAAGGAAGAGTGAAATGAAAAGGTAAAGATAAGATGACAAAAACGTGATAGGAAACTGAAAAAGCCAAAAAGGCAGTAAAGAAAGAAAATGGTTGAAAACGAAAGTTAGATAACGATAATATTCATCATTAGGGAAAGAAAAATAAACTAAAATATCACCAGGAAAGCATCCTTTTTCTTCGCTTTGACGAATAACTTCGACTTCCACGTTCGAGGCGCCATCCGCCTTTAAGCTTTCCCTAACTTCCCACTTTTGCTCAGAAGAAACCTGTCTCGCTCTGCCCAGACCGAATCTATTACTTTCAGCTTTGACTAGACCTCTCTCATCCTACCCTGACCGAACCTCTCTCCTCCCAATCTGATCAAACCTGCTCTGACTAAATCTTTCTCCTTCTGCCCTGACCAAACCTCTCTCTTCCTACTCTGAACAAATCTCTCTTCTCCTACCCTGACAAAACATCTCTTTTCCAGTTCTGACAAAACCACTCTCCTCCTACCCAGACCAAGCCTCTCTCCTCCTTCTCTGGCCAAACCTCTCTCATCCGTTCCAGACCAAACCTCTCTCTCCCCCTTCTCTGACCAAACCTTTCTCCTCCTGCCCAGACCAAACCTCTCTCTTCCTGCTCTGACCAAACCTCTCCCCTCCTACTCTGAACAAATCTCTCTTCTCCTACCCTGATCAAACATCTCTCTTCGTTCTGACAAAACCTCTCTCCTCCTGCCCTGACCAAACCTTTCTCCTCCTTCTCTGACCAAACCTCTCTCATCCTTCCCAGACCAAACCTCTCTCTTCCTGCTCTGACCAAACCTCTCTCTTCCTATCCAGACCAAACCTCTATCATCCTGCTCTGACCAAACCTCTCTCTTCCTGTCCAGTCCAAACCTCTCTCTTTCTGCTCTAACCAAACCTCTGTTCTCCTACCCTGACCAAACCTCTCTCTTTCTGCTCTGACCAAACCTCTGTTCTCCTTCCCAGACCAAACCTCTCTCTTTCTGCTCTGACCAAACCTCTGTTCTCCTTCCCAGACCAAACCTCTCTCTTCCTGCTCTGATTAAACCTCTTTCTTCTGTCAAACTAAACCTCTCTCATTCTGCTCCGACCAAACATCTGCTCTGACCAAACCTCTGTTCTTCTACCCTGACCAAACCTCTTTCTTCCTGCTCTGACCAAACCTCTGTTCTTCTACCCTGACCAAACCTCTTTCTTCCTGCTCTGACCAAACCTCTGTTCTTCTACCCTGACCAAACCTCTTTCTTCCTGCTCTGACCAAACCTCTGTTCTTCTACCCTGACCAAACCTCTCTCTTCCTGCACTGATCAAACCTCTTTCTTCCTGTCATACTAAACCTCTCTCATTCTGCTCCGACCAAACCTCTGTCTCCTACCCTGACCAAACCTCTTTCTTCCTGCTCTGACCAAACCTCTGTTCTTCTACCCTGACCAAACCTCTCTCTTCCTGCACTGATCAAACCTCTTTCTTCCTGTCAAACTAAACCTCCCTCATTCTGCTCCGACCAAACATCTGCTCTGACCAAACCTCTGTTCTTCTACCCTGACCAAACCTCTCTCTTCCTGCACTGATCAAACCTCTTTCTTCCTGTCATACTAAACCTCTCTCATTCTGCTCTGACCAAACCTCTGTTCTCCTACCCTGACCAAACCTCTTTCTTCCTGCTCTGACCAAACCTCTGTTCTTCTACCCTGACCAAACCTCTCTCTTCCTGCACTGATCAAACCTCTTTCTTCCTGTCATACTAAACCTCTCTCATTCTGCTCCGACCAAACCTCTGTCTCCTACCCTGACCAAACCTCTTTCTTCCTGCTCTGACCAAACCTCTGTTCTTCTACCCTGACCAAACCTCTCTCTTCCTGCACTGATCAAACCTCTTTCTTCCTGTCAAACTAAACCTCCCTCATTCTGCTCCGACCAAACCTCTGTGGTAAACAAAATTCCATCTTTTGATAATGCACCTTTATCCACTGTATTCGTAATTTCGACAAACTAAATTAGCTGTCACATCGCTGAATATACGCGTACGAGGAAAAACTATCAGGACTAAAACTTTAGATATGGAGATCTGAGGGATGTTGCCTATCCCTTCATAACCATTTCTCTCTGATAGACTGAAAACCTTATCCCCATCTTATGCGCATTTTCATTAGTTTGTTACTTGAAATATCCATACATTTGTTTTTCTTTCCATTTTTCTTTCTTAGTTTTTTCTATGTGTACTAATGTAGCCAATGCGATTTGGCTGTGGTAATTAATCATTCTTTGCTCTTCTTATTATAGACCTCGTCTGCTCATATTGAAGTATTAACGCAAACTTCAACGCTGGCGAGTCCTTTTTCTGCTTTTTTTTCTTGATACATATTGTCTGTCTATGTCGTCTCTCGATTGTGATGCCTTTTGTATCATCATCATCATCATCATCATCAACGGCTTCCTTGTCCTTTGGTCCCTATGTCTGAGTCCCTCCATTGTCCATTATAAGAAGGGTACAGAGTATCTGCCTAGGTGTTTATCCTTTTGATGAGCTTTCTGTCATAGAGCTTTGCTTCAATAAGTTTTCTAGTTAGTCTGATGTACTCTTTTCTTATTTTTTTTCTTTCGTATCCTTTTGTTTGATGGTGTTGGTGTTGATATTTCCAAGGATTTGAAAGCTTCCTTCTCTTATTCTTTCTCTTATTCTTTCCTATTTTGGCAATTTTGTCTTTTCCAACTTTTCATTATAAGAATAGAACATTTTTCGACGCCGAATTCCTCCCTACACCCTAGCTGTATATTCTTATTGTTTGTATCAAAATATCCTGTTCTTTCTTCGTTCCATCCTTCTTTCCTCTCTTTTCTTTTGATTCCTCTTTTTCATCCATTTTTACTGCATATCTCACTTCATCTCTCTCCTGGGCACGTCTTCGTGGTGTAATGGTTAAAGCGCTAGACTGCGGAATCGTTATAAACATGTTCGAAATCTCGCCATGTTTACTTTCGGACAAATACCCCTTGGAAAAGTTATGAACCCCTTATTCCCTCCCCGCCCGCAGCTATGGGTTAAATAGTGCCACTGCTGTTCTTCTGGAAGGATGGCTTTAACATTAAATAACCCACGGAGGTTGATATGCCATTAAACAAAGAAACCAGATCATCTCTCTTTTTTTTTTCATTTGTGTTGGTTTTCTTTCTTTCTTTCTTTCTTTCTTTCTATCTTTTTGTCTTCTTTTTCTTCTCTATCATATTTCCTTCCTTCCTTTCTTACTTCTTTTTCATTTTTTTTCTCTCTTTCATTCTGCTTTACTTTCCTTTCTTCCATTTTTCTTTCTTTCTTTCTTTCTTTCTTTCTTTCTTTCTCCTTGTTATTCTTTGTTTCTCTATCATATTTCATTTCTTCTTTCCTTCCCATTTTCGTCCTCTATTTCATTCTGCCTTTTTCTCTTCTTTCTTTCTTTCTTTCTTTCTTTCTTTCTTTCTTTTCTCTATTATATTTCCTTCCGTCTTTTTCATTTTTTCATTTCCTCTATTTCATTCTGCTTTACTTTCCTTTCTTTCATTTTCCTTTCTTTCTTTCTTTCTTTCTTTCTTTCTTTCTTTCTTTCTTTCTTTCTTTCTTTATCATATTTCCTTCCTTCCCTCTTTCTCATTTTCTTCCTCTTTTTCATTCTGCCTTCTTTCTTTCTTCATTTCTTTCTTTCTTTCTCCTTGTTATTCTTTACTTCTCTATCATATTTCTTTCCTTCTTTCCTTCCCATTTTCTTCCTCTATTTCATTCTGCCTTTTTCTTTCTTTCTTTTTTTCTTTCTTTCTTTTCTTTTCATCATTCCGCTTCGTCACCCTTCCTTCTTTCCTTCTTAAATTTTGTTCCTTCTTTTCTCTCTCCCCCTCTCTCTCTCTCTCTCTTCCTTCTCTCTCTCTCTCTCTCCCTCTTTTTCCTTCTCTCCTTCTTTTTGTACCCTATTCCTCTCATAGTTTTCTTTCGTCAATCAGAAAAGCTCTGTTAGCACAACATTATAAATGATCATACTAACCTAGAACTGTCATTTCTCCTGACAGCCATTGATAATGTATTGTTAGTGGCCCGGTTTGTCTTATTCAATCTTCATGTGTCAGACCTGCTGCTTTTGGCAGAAGGCAAAGAGACACAACTGAAATAAAAATAAGCGATAAGAAAAATATGGCAAATGAAGAAAATACAGTTTTAATACACACACAAAGAATGTGATGAAGATGGGATGAATAAGAGAAAAAAGGAAAGAAGACACAAGAAGAGAGAAAAAGTTTGGTTTATTTTGGTGGGTTTTATGGCATATCAACCTTTGTAGGTTATTTAACGCCAAATATATTTTCATGTAAATAATCAGTTCTATTTAAAACAATTTAGTTTCGCATGAGTACAGTTTAATTGTCAAAAAACATTTCAATTTCAAACAATTAAAGCAATTATATATACCAATTCAGTTTAGTGTAAGTACAGTTTCAATGTCAAAAACAGTTCAATTTCAAATAATTCAGTTTTGCATGAGCACACCGTTTAAATGTAAGTTCAGTTTAATTGTGAAAGACATTTTTATTTTGAGCTATTCAGTTTAGTCAAGATATTCTGATTCAGTTAATTCAGTTTAGTATAAGTACAAATTTTGTTTACACACAGTTACATATCATAACAGTTCTATATTAAATAATTCAGTTTAGTGTACATAGAGTTTAAAAATCAAAAACAGTTCTATTTTAGATAATTCAGTTTAGCATAAACGCGCAGTTTAAATGTAAGTACGGTTTAATTGTCAAAAACATTTATATTTCAAGCTATTCAGTCTAATCATACAGTTCAGTTTTGCATAAGTATGCCGTTAGTTCTATTTAACCCATAGATAGGGCCCTATCAGGTGCTACCACTCCGGGCCAGAGTGAACCTAGGAGCGATGGCAATAAAGGGGTACTCCGCATTCCCCAAAGCTGCAGCACTGTAGGAACCTCACCATCAGATTGTTTAGTGTCATATCAGGACACTCATTGCGGGGGGATCTTACCCCTCTGCAGAGGTGCAGTCGGTGTATTCAACAACCCCAAAGGGAAAAAGTGAAAAAGTAAATAATGTATATTTGGTTAGAAGGCGAATTTAATGCAACATCGGAAACGGAATCAATAACCCGTGTTTAAATCATTAATGAGGCTGTTTGCATTTCATTTTGTGCTAATGCCCTTGGGAAAAGTATCAATTAATCTGTTGTTCCATCAGCTATTTGTAGATAATGGAACAGACCGCGTTCTTTAGTCTTGATAAGGCAAACAGTCTTGGAGAAGTAAAAGCATGAAATAAACCAGCCTTACTCCTCTTAAAAATTGACATAATCTCACATTCTTAATCATAGTGGCAATAAATATGTCTTGGAGGTGCCCGTGGTGTAATGTTTATCATCGTAGGAAATAGACACGGCGACACGAGTTCAAATCCTGGCCGAGACTGATTGCATTTCACATAGCACTAATACCCTTGGGGAAGGTATGAATCCAATTATTCTCCCTCCAGCTATGGGTAAATAGCAGGGCAGACTGATTTCTTCAGCCTTGGTGAGACAACTAGTCTAGGAGAAGGAAAACTCTGATTTCAAACCTGTTAAACTCTGCTTAAAAATTGACCTTGTGTTATATCCTGCCCGAGCGGAGGGGTTGGTAAATATGGTAAATATGTCATAAGAAAATATGAGAATATATATGTATATAATGCATCGGACATGGGCATGATGGTTAGAGTGTTCGCCAATGGTCCGGGAGACCTGGGTTCAATCCCAGGTCGAGTCATACCAAAGACTTTAAAATGGTACTTGATGTCTCCTTGCTTAACACTCAGTGTTATAAGGTATCGATCAAGGGTAAGTGGATCAATCCAGGGAAAAGAGTAGTGGCTTCGGTGTAGTAGCTATCGAAAAGGGAGCCTTCGGGTTACCCTCGACTACGGTCGCCAACTTTACTACTTATATGTGTATAAACTTACATTTTGGAATCTTTAAAATTAAAGTTGTGATTAGTTTTAAAATTATGTCTCACTGAACCATCATTTATGGTCCCTTTTTTTTTTCGAGACCCTTTTATGTTCATAAATTCATTTTTAAATTTCACGGGAAGTTTCACCCATTTATTTTTTATTACTATCCATTTTTATTCCTAACAACGTAAACTCCAGCATTGGATTTAATGTCAATAAAATGGTAATTCCTGTGTATGGAGTGAGTGAGTGAGAGAGAGGCTCTCTGTGATTGGATATACTAATCACGTGATGAGCCCAGAAGTCTTAGCGCAAAAATCCAAAACCCAGTCAGACAGATTCCACCAGACGTTCCGAGAGGCAGGGATGTTAAAGACTCAGAAAGACAACCCTAAGATACCTGATATCTTTTTTTTTTGTTGTTATTATTCATTAGTGAAATTTCCTAGAAAGTTTAGGAGTTTTTTTTGTTTCTAGTTTGTCATCAAAATCAATGGTAGGTTCAATGTTGTTAAATCTATAAATAATTTTTGGATATTATAAATTTAAAGAAACCAGATTCAAAAATGTAAAAACAGGCATTCAAGAACATCACTTCGAGGAGAACCCATCGGTAAACCATATATCTGTTTATAAACAATATAAGTTTATAAATTATATATCTGTTTATAAACCATATATCTGTTTATAAACCATATAAGTTTATAAAACCATATATCTGTTTATAAACTATATAAGCTTATAAACCATATACGTTTATAAAACCATATATCTGTTTATAAACCATATAAGTTTATAAAACCATATATCTGTTTATGAACAATATAAGTTTATAAACCATATATATGTTTATAAACCATATATCTGTTTATAAAACGTATAAGTTTATAAAGCCATATAACTATTTAAAAACCATATATCTGTTTATAAACCATATTATTTTATAAACCATATATCTGTTTATAAACCATATAAGTTTATAAACCATATATCTGTTTATAAATCATATATCTGTTTATAAATCATATAAGTTTATAAAACCATATATCTGTTTATAAAAAAATACTATATAAAAAAAAGTAATATTTCTTGCATAATGCACAAATTTTAATTATTTTGTGAATTGGTATGGGTGAAGTAATAATTTATTTTTAGTTGAATTTCTAAGCATGTGCATACATAGATACTCAGACACATGCATACACTCATCTTTAAGGCTAGTTGCCCAACGGTATTTTATCTGGCTGGAGGGAATAAAAAGGTTCATGCCTTTGTACGAATATCACACACACACACACGCACACTCACATATATATATATATATATATATATATATATTGTATCAGTGTTGGTTGTCACTACTTCACTTTATTGGTTTGTGGCGAACCAAATGCGATATAATTTGGAGAGTGCTCAATATCTGTGATAGAGATATTGTACAATAATAATAAATAAATACATAATAGGTTTTATATATTTAATGCCTACGACCTTAGGTTTCATGAAGTTTTACTATCAAAAACTTCATGAAACCTAAGGTCACAGAATATATGAAACCTAAGGTCGCATTGAATATATAAAATCTATTATATATATATATATATATATATATACGTGGTGCATTATTCAATAAGTTTCCAGACGTTTTTGTACAGGCATTTAAGATTATCGTAGATACTTAAAAATTCAGTATGTTATTGCTATACATCTTATGAGATGACTGACCAATTTTTATGTTTTCAGCTTTAAATGAACAGGAACTTGAATACACCCTTCTAAAGCCTGATTGTCACGGCTGGTGAATTTCAAAAATGCAATCTGGACGTGAGGAAGCACGATATGCAATAGAATTCTGTTTTAAACTTGGAAAAAATGCCACAGAAACGTATGGAATGCTTCTGACTGCTTTTCGACCATCTTGCATGAATCGAGCATCAGTTTTTGAGTGGCATAAGAGATTCAAGGAAGGTAGGGAGTCTGTGAGGGATGATAAGTGGTGTGGGAGGAGTAAGTAAGTCAATACACCAGAGTTGATTGGGCAAACGGTAAGGGTTAGGGTTACTATGTTGAGGTTTTAAGGGAGTTCAGGAAGAGATTCCGTCGGAAGAGGTCAGCACTCTTCAAATCGGATCAGTGGCATTTCCAGCAGTCCACAATTCACTAGTCCACAACTGCATCCTTGTCACAGACTATTTGACTAAGATGGGCATCAAGACAGTTCCTCAACCTCCCTATAGTCCAGACCTTGCTCCTTGTGACTTTTGGTTATTCCCTAAGCTCAGAGGCTGTCTTTACGAGACAATTGAGGAGATGAAAGTAGCTGTGACGAAGGTCATTGACACGCTCACACAAGAGGACTTCCAGAAGTTGTTTTAACGGTACAGCAAGTGTGCGTTGTAGCCGGTGGAGATTACTTCGAAGGGGACTAGAGTTTCAAGAAATGTGCCCATACGAAAAAAAGTCTGGAAACTTATTTAATGATCCTCGTATATATATATATATATATAGAGAGAGAGAGAGAGTGATTCAAAAATATATTAACATTTCTATGGGAGTACTCTCATGATTTATTATGATTTCAAACAATTTCTACGTGTACATCTCTGTCAACACTTTCTTGGAATTGGGTCTTTCAAATGGTATATTAGTTAGCAGGATAGGCTGGCTAATCATTTTTAGTGGATTTGATTCTCACCGGGTGCACCATACTTCTGACCTTGTGCTAAATGAATTCAAGCATAAAAAATGGCAACACATTCTTGGATTCATCCGTAGGAGATTTTTTTAAAATGCTTACACTTTAATGGGAGTACCTCTGTGAGAAAACCAGAACTAATATTTTGGAGACCACCTAAGGAATATTCAACGAAAAAAAATACGTAGTGTCATTAAGGTGCTCCCATAGAAACGATAACATATTTTTTGATACTCTGTATATGCTCATGTTATTAAAGCGACATGTGTCTATGCTTCGTTCTTTCAAAAATGTTAGGTTAGGTTTGATTTTCTGGCATATCAACCATAGTTGGTGAATTAAAGTCAAATCCTGTTTTTACGTATATATCAGATATATAATTTAAAACTTTTTTAGATACACACAGTTGAATGATCAAATAGTTCTATTTCTAAAAATTCAATTTAACATAAGTCAACAAAGTTAAATGGTTTCAAGTATTGCTATGTATCACTAACAATTCAATTAAACATAAGTCATTTTTTTACACACAGTTAAATGATCAAAAAGTTCTATTTCAAACAACTCAATTCAGCATAAGTCATTTTTGCATTCATTTAAAATCGTAAACAGTTTTATTTGACCTTGAGATAGGACCATATTCTATGCTCCCACTCCGGGCCAGAGTGGACCTGTGAGGGATCCCAATAAAGGAGTACTCTGCATTCCCCGAAGCTCCAGCATTACCGTAGCCCCATCAGATTGTTTTGTGTCATATCCAGGAAACTCATCTTACCCGTCTGCAGGTATGCAGTCTGTGTATTCTACAGCCCCAGCCGACTGGGCGAATACAAAAATGTGTTGCAGAAAGTTTCTTTGAATACGTGTGAGTATTCATTAAAAGTGAATATCAGTGTGTGTATGAGTGTGTGGGTGGTGGAGTGTTTGTCTACAAGACTAGAACTAAGTAAAAACATAGGATATATGTATGTATGCATATATATATATATATATATAGTAAGTAAGTTGGCTGAAGGCTCCCTTTTCAATCGGCATTATACCAGCCCATTAGAATAATGGTTAGAGTGTTTGAAACTGATACGGGAGACTTAGGTTCAATCCTTAGTCGATTCATACCAAAGATTTAAAAAATGGTACGTCGTGCCTCCTAGGACTGTTTTGATATTTTGATATTTAAACTGTGTACTGAATTGTTTGAAATTTAATTCGGCGTTAAATGACCCGAAAAGGGTTAATACGCCGTAAAACAAACCAACCAACCAACCAACCAACCGTATTCCTCCATGCTTAACACTCAGCATTATAAAGGGGGGTGTCTTCGTGGTGTAATGGTTAAAGCGATGGACTGCGGAATCGTAGTAAGCGAGTTCGTACTCCAGTCGCGCTATTACGTTCACTTTCGGGCAAATACCCTTGGGGAAGGTATGAACCCCCTTATCCTCCCAGCTATGGGTTAAATAGTACCACTACTGTTCTTCTAGGAGAATGGCTTTGGCATTAAATAACCTAACAAAGATTGATATGCCATTAAATAAAGAAACCAATCCAATCAGCATTAAAAGATACGGATCAAGAGTAAGTTGAGCAATCCAGGGAAAGGATTAATGCCCCCCCTTTACCTTGGTGTAGTAGCTATTGAAAAAGAAGCGTTCGGGTTGCCCTCGACTGCGATCGGTCAGCTTACTTACTCACCTATTTATACATGCGTGTGTATGAGCGTGTATGTGAAATCTAGTAAAAACACTTTACATAAATATACGGTGTTCGCAACTGTGTTCATTAAATATGTGTGTCTACAATTGCGTGTATCTTGTGTGTCCAGGAAGAGTATTAAGTGTCCCAAGAGTTTAAGCAGAGTTCCATGAATAAGCATCTTTATGCATACACCTGTATCCATCATAAAAGATTCATGCAACCATCTCTACCAATGGCTTCACTGATTAAATCTTCAGCACTAATTTTAAATGCTTTTTTTTTTACTTTCTTTCATATCTCAAATGCGCTTTTTATTCATATGAGTGTCTTCACACTTTCTTCATTAAAAGTCTGTGTCCCTTCAAAAGTATCACAGATGGAAAAATATTTGAAGATTGTAATTTTGAGTTTTATAGTGGAGCAGCCAAAAGTTTTACACATAAGTAATTTGAAAGCAGGTTGAATAGGCCTCTAAGTGAATGCCGACAAAACGGAATGTATATGCTTTAATCAAAAAGACATTTTCTACTCTAAATGGTGGCTTTCTAAAAATAGTGGACTAGTTCAACTACCTCGGAAGCAGTGTCTCATCTACTGAAAATGACATCAATAAAATGCAATGTTTTCCGAGTAGCGGTCGTATCCATACTAGTAAATGGCTGCACCACATGGACGCTGAGTGAGCATATGGAGAAAAGGCCTGACGGCAATCACACAAAAATACTGCGAGTCATATTGAACAAATCCTAGAAGCAACATCCCACAAAGCAGCAGCTGTACGGCCACCTACTTTCCATCTCTAAAACCATTCAAATAAGACGGACAAGACATGCCGGACACTGCTGTAGAAGTAAGAACGTAAGCGACGTTCTCCTATAAATCCCTTCACACGGACGTGCAAGTGTTGGACGACCAAGAAGAACTTATCTACAACAGCCCTGTATGGACACAGGATGTTGTCTAGAAGACCTGATGGAAGCGATGGATGATAGAGACGAATGATGTGAGAGAGAGAGTCAGGGGAAATCCTGTGATAGCAGCACAACATGATGAAATTAGCCCACCGTAGTCGCTAAAAAATTGACCTTGTGTCACATCTTGGGGAAGAATCATGGATAATTAAGGATACTGGTAACCCTGTCTTTAGTAAGGATCTCCAACTAGTGAAAAAAATATCGTTAAGAAAATTTCATCTAATTAATCACCGTTGAATAAGGAAATCTAAGTGGACATCCTCTTATTGTGCTATGGCCGGCTGGGGCTGCTGAATATACCTCAACTGAGAGGTAAGACTTCCCCAATGAGTTTTCTGCGTATGACACTAAACAATCTGATGCTGAGGTTTCAGTAATGCTGGAGCTTTGGGGAATACGGAGTACCTCTTCATTGCCATCGCTCTCAGTTCGTCTCTGGCTCGGAGTAGTAACACCTGATCGGGTCCTATCTATAGCTCAAATAGAACTGAACTGTGTACTTATGCTAACTGAATAATTTGAAATTTGACATTTAAACTGTGTGCTAAACTGAATTTTTTTAAATAGAGCTGTTTCGTTATTTCAGCTGTTTACTTATGCAAAACTAAATTGTTTGAAATAGAAATGTTTTTACATTTAACTGTGTGTAAACAAAAAAAAATGTACTTATGTTAAACTGAATTGTTTAAAATAGAACTGTTTTGAAATTTAAGCTGCGTACTTATGCTAAAGTGAATTGTTTGAAATGAAACTGTTTATATGTAAAAAAAAAATTTGGCTTTAAATAACCTACAATGGTTGATATGCTATAAAACCAAACCAAACCAAACCAAACCAAAGCAGATCTAAGTGTGCATATATTTTGCAATGTGTAGTCGAATATAGTTTTAAGAATTTGTCCCTAGTTGTTATTTTGAAGTTAAAATAAAAAAAAAAAGTTTTGCTGTAAGGTCTAATGTATATTTAATTCAAAGCCGAAAACCATAAAAATACATTTGTGACTTATGAATTTTTTAAAACAGGGAATGAAAAGAAAACAGAGTAATTCAAAAATAATATACAAGTCGACTACAGTAGCCTCTTTTTTCTTGGATTTTTTCTGGCAAAGTTTGCCATTACTTTGCCATAACTGATCTCGGTAATCGACTGAAACTGCTCTAATTTTTCTTTGAAGACAATATATTTCACTTCATCTAGTTTCTTGTTCCGTCAAGATAACACCGAATTTTTGCTTTCCTTAAGCTTCTTTGTCTGAAAGCATTTCAACTTTCGTGGGTCATTTAATGACAAATCCATCCTCGTAGAAGATCCTTAGTGGTACTGTTTAACCCATAACTGGAGATGATAAAAGGGTTCATACCTTTCCTTAAGGGCATTTGTTCAAAAATGAATGTAACAACAGGACTAGAGTTCAAACTCACTCAGTACGATGTCCTAGTCAGCACGTTAGCAAATATTCCACGGAGAACTCCCCATCGTCTTCGAACGTCCAAAATTTTTGATTGCTGGAAGATGGTTGGTTTGTTGGTTGGGTTTTATGGCATATCAACTTTTGTTGGTTATTTAACGCCAAATACATTTTTATGTAAATAATCAGTTCTATTTCAAACAATTCAGTTTAGCATGAGTACACAGTTTAATTGTCAAAAGCATTTTTATTTCAAACTATTCAGTTTATTCAAACAGTTCTAATTCACCTAATTCAGTTTACTAAACTGAATTAGCTGAATTAGAACTGTTGTACACATTTTGTTTACACACAGTTAAATGTCAAAACAGTTTAGTGTAAATACAGTTTTAATGTAAAAAAAACAGTTCTATTTCAAATATTTCAGTTTAGCATAAGCACCCAGTTTAAATGTAAGTTTGGTTTAATCATCAAAAACATTTCTATTTTAAGCTATTCAGTTTAGTCAAACAGTTCGGTTTAGCATAAGTATGCCGTTAGTTCTATTTACTCCTTGGAAAGGGTCCTATCAGGTGCAACCGCGCCGGACCAGAGTGGACCTGGGAGTGATGGCAATAAAGGGGTACTTCACAATCCTCAAAGCCCCAGCATTACTGGAGTCTCACCATCAGATTGTTTAGGGTCATATCTAGGACACTCGTTGAGGGGGTCTTACCCCTCTGCAGAGGTGCAGTCGGTGTATTCTACAGCCCCAGCCGACACGGCAATTGCTGGAAGAAATGTCGCGAAAATTCTTCAGCTCTTCTCCAGATAATTGACTGTGTTCAATGAATCGTTCCGTAAATGGGACGATGATCACCGTGCAGGATCGTATTACAAAGCGAAAGAAAACAATTCAATTGATATCACTTGTAGAGTCTCCAATTATCGAAAAGAACATAACTATTTTGATTTCAACTCCTATCCTCAAGATAATCTTGGCTGATAAGGAGTGTATAAGATTCTGTTTATATGTACAGGGTGTCTCAGAATAGATTTGCCCTGTCGGCTGGGGCTGTAGAATACACCGACTGCACCTCTGCAGAGAGGTAAGACCTTCCCAATGATTGTCCTGGATATGACACTAAACAATCTGATGGTGAGATTCCAGTAATGCTGGGGCTTTCAGGAATACGGATCACCCCTTCATTGCCATTGCTCTCAGGTCCACTCTGATCCGGATTGGAAGCACCTGATAGGGCCCTATCTATGGATTAAATAGAACTAACGTCATACTCATGCTAAACTATGTTTGACTAGACTGAAAAGCTTAAAATAGAAATGTTTTTCACAATTAAACTGTACTTACATTTAAACTGCGTGCTTATGCTAAACTGAATTATTTGAAATAGAACTGTTTTTGACATTGAAAAACCCAACCAACTACCAACTATCAAAATAGATGCAACCCATAAATATGATAATAATTTTTACTGAGACGAGCACAATAGCAATCATTTGGAACACGTTCTGTGAAAAATGCACCCTTTGAGATCGAGACATTAAATCAATGTCTTTTTTTTTAATCATCATTATACCAGCTTCCAGGATATGGATTCTTTTTTTTTAAGTTTCTTGTCCCAACAATAAATCATTATCATATTAATGGGTGGCATCTATTTTGAGACAATTTTGAATGATTTTGTAAATGAATAGTTTGTAGGTAACAATTTTCGAATGATCAAAAAGTGTTGGAAACTGTTATTGATCGATCAAGATGAATTTGGTTGGCTGATTGGTTTATGGATTTTAATGGGGTGTAAACCTGTCCGGGGTTATTTCATGCCAAGAAGTTAGGGAATACATCTACATTTACACTTTTATTGATAATGGTTACTTGTTTGGTGTGGTTTGATTTGGTTTTTATAGTATATCAACATTGTTGGTTATTTAATGCCAAATCCTTTTTTACGTATTGTGACGGCAAATCGAACTAAAATCCCAAAACGGGACTTTATTTTCGCACGTGTGAAGACGGGGCAGGTTGGCACTTGATCCCCTACAGAATAAGTCCTGTTCAGAGTTCTTCTCTCAGGCAGATAAGAACTGGCATATTATGTGAGGGAATAATTTAGGGCCAGACTGACCACCGCTGGCAAAGAGGTTCCAAATTTCACACTATCACACACCCACCAGGCCGCTAAACTTCTTTCCCTTAGATAATAGAAGAATACGGGCCTATAGGTCTTAGTCGTAATAATATTAATATTGTTGTTTTAGTCGGCAACTCCGGTTTCCCATGTGATACTTTAGGAATTAATAAGACAATTCAAAGCAAGATAATATAAGGCGAATAGAAGCTGAAAGGAAAGCATGAAATAACAACATAGACCACATGGTAAAATGAAAATACATAGGTTCTTTACTACGGTTATATATATATACGTTCGGAGTTTCAAAACATATAATTGGATAGTCCATGAATATAAATGTCTTTTCTTGGCTTTTATCCTTCTTCACGTTGAGAGAGAGAGAGTGGTAAACAAAATTTGGGTGTAAAGGAAAAATGTCCCCAAAGTTACTTATCTTATTTTTTTGACGGGGTTCCACTGGAGAATTTTCTTCTTTCACGGGCTACTAGACTTTGTACTGTTTTTAATACTGGCTTGAAGGACTTGGGGTCCTTCGTGTCTCAGCTAATCTTTTGTCTTTAGCCCGGAGTAAAATGGCTATGGTCCGACTGCCACGAGCCTTGCTCAAAAACTGCCTTTTTTGTGCCTTACTTCCGCTGACGGGAAGGGAATCCCACTTCCGTTTTGGGGTCCCAGCCAATCATTTGGCTTCTCTCTCTTTCCCCTTCCGATGTCCGGCGACCTGAGGTCACTTAAGTGCGAACATCTGGTCTCCTGTGTGACCCACATTCCTTCCTAACGGTCACTTTTTGACTGCTAGATAATGTTAGTTCAACGGGGGGATAATATCATTCTTACCTCTTCGTCTCCGTGAGCTATCACGTGACACTATATATTGAATATATGATTTGTAAACATACGTTCTAGATACACACCGTTAAATGATCAAACAATTCTACATCCAACAATTCAATTCAACATATCATTTTTGCTTGAATACACATTAAATGTTAAACAGTTCTTTTTAACCCACTGACAGAACTCTATCAGGGTCAGAGTCGACCTGGGAGCAAAAGCAATGAAGGGGTACTCTACATTTCCTAAAGTTCCAGTATTACAGGAGCCTCACTATCGGATTGTTTAGAGTCATATGCTGGACAGTTGTTTGGGGAGTCTTATACCTTTGCAGAGATGCAGTCGGTTTATTCTACTGCCCCAGCCGACTGGGCCAAGTGGTTAGTTGTGTTTCATGGCTTATCAATCACTGTAGGTTATTTAATGCCAAATCCTATTTCTACATATATATTAGATATATATGATTTGGTTTCGTTGTGTTTTATGGCATATTAAACATTGTAGGTTATTTAATACCAAATCAACCACTGCAAGTTATTTAACGCCAAATCCTCTTTATATATATATATGTATTTTCTTTAAAGAAAAAACCAAAGACAGGTTATTTTAGGATGATAATTTTATTTCCATCCTGTTTTGTGTTTCTGATGTAAACCAAAAACACGAAGAAAAATATAACAGGACTTCTTCAGATCTTATAGATAAAACAAAACAGAATAGACCGGGGGGGGGAGAGGAAAAGAGGGGAAGAGTTATCTCCTCATTTTATTAAACTTCCGTTTTTTTACTTATTTATTTTATTTATTCTTCTAATTTTACCGTCGGTTGGAATTATGGTAATTTAACTTTTTTATTTATTTTATTCATTTTCTTTTTTTGTTAAGTTCGATAATTAACTTTTATGGGTTTTGTTTATATAATAAATTTCCTGTAAGGGAAATATTAATACTTATATTAATTTTGAGTCTATTTCCTCAGTTACCTATTTTTTTCGTGTACGTATATTGGATACGTTTTTTCTTTTCTTTATTTTCATTTTATTTTATTTTCGTTCATTTACCTTGTTTTTCAATCTATTTCTATGTTTTTTTAGGATAATTAGTCGATAGTTTAAATTTAGCCTTATGTCTACATCTTGCTATTAATTCACATCTCATATTTAATAACTTTTCAGGCACTGGATACGTCATTATTTGTATTTTCTCTTTGGTTTGGTTTAATGGTATATCAACCCTTCTAGGTTATTTAATGTGATGATAACCATTAAACCACTGGCACCTCTTAAGATTCTATTTGTATATTAGAGATGGGATATGTTGCATTTTAAACACTCATTAATGAATTTTGTCCGAACAATCTATCATATCTGTGGTTGGAGAACCTAAACCTTGAAACGGAATCTCTGTCTTCCCAAAATATTTACCACGATAATTCTATGTTCTCTGTATTTTTTTTTTTTTTTTTTGTAGTTACAAAGCCAACACAATCACTAATTCATCTTCCTGTCTTTTCTCCCTTGCTTTGGAAAATTAAACTGACACGTTTCGCAATAAGATGAGCTCCAGGAAGAATGAAATTTTATGTAAGTCTCCACTTAACAAGGGACAGAAAAAAAAACATCTCGTATTAGCGCAATGCGAAATGCAAACAGCTATCTTCAGAGTTTGAACTCGGGTCGACACGTTCCTTTTCTTACCTGTTGTAGATGGCAGTATTATTAAAATGCATCTAAATACAACGATTTGAAAGAACCTCACTTTTTTTTAGAAAGGACAGTTCCTCTGGTCACAAGTGTTGCATGTCGATAGATTGGAATGTTGCAAATGGATTTTTTTTTTGTTAAAAGGACAGACGCCTTTGAGGCTAAAAGCTTAATGGAAAAAGACGAAACAGGCTTGCGGAAATAGGAAATGAGTGACAACTTAACAGGTCAATTAACCAGGTGGTCGTGACATATTGAAATAAGAAATGAGATGACCTTGATATATGACGAGGGAAATAGCGGACAAAATCCCGAAAACAAAAAGTATCGGTGTCACCAGCTGGAATGAAAATACTGGAAATTTGCAGACCGGATGTGAGTTGTCAACCTCGAATAGATGAGTTTATAAAACCAGCCACGTTCAGATGTCAGAGAAGATACCGGCTAAGGGTCAAAGTGAAGAGATCTCCCGTCAATTCCTCGTATGCACTCATAATCACTTCGACTATCTCTTAGACTTCATATTCATATCATATTTACCCAACCCCTCCGCTCGGTCAGGATATGACACAAGGTCAATTTTTAAGCGGAGTTTAACAGGTTTGAATTCAGAGTTTTCCTTCTCCTTGACTAGTTGCCTCACCAAGGCTGAAGAACCTAGTCTGTCCTACTATTTACCCATAGCTGGAGGGAGAATAATTGGATTCATACCTTTCCCAAGGGTATTAGTGCTATGTGAAATGCAATCAGTCCAGGATTTGAACTCGTGTCGCCGTGTCCAATTCCTGCGACGATAACCATTACACCACGGGCACTTCATATTCATATCAAGCCGGAGAAATAAAGAAAATAAGTTATATTTTTATATTCTAGTGTATTTTTTTATTTATTTATTTATTTATTTTTTGCTGTTACTATCAAGTGCAGGTACAGTGTGCAACTTGGTAGGAAGAAATCCAGGAGCAGTATACAGCACAAAGTCTTTGTTAGTGTGTGAGAACTACCAGGATGAGTAAAAAGTTTTGAAATATTTTGGTAGTACGAGGCCGTGAAAGTGACGAACCACACTGGACTGTGAGATGCCTAGATCGCCTGATACTCTTCGAGAACTACCCGTTGCATTTGTCTCTATGGCTTGGAGCATGGCATCGGAATCCATAGTTTACAGCCAATCTAAGCCTGGCCATCGAAATTTCTTGAACCGTCTGGTTACCGTATTGCGATCAACTGTAACATTATGGTACCAAGTGTAGCATAACCAGTCATGTCGAAAGTTATCACGCGTCCCATATAAAGACTATTCAGTTGTTTCTTAATATGAAAATTTACGGCTTCTAATGATAGAGATAGAATAAAGGTCGGTTGGTTGGCTGATTGGTTGGGTTTTATGGCATATAAACCTTTGTAGGTTATTGTTGTGGCGGAATCACCTACTATGAACTCAACCACTCTCCATAATACCGGAAGACGCGGCAATACGAAGTCAGTCTAGATCCGGAAGCTAACGTCGCCCCCGCGCGGTTATGCGAACTAGCTTACCGTTCTATGTTCTTGTAACCATCCTTTGTTCTGGTAAATATATACCTATAATATAACCGTGGTGTTCTGTTCTCTCTGTGACCCCTTCCAGGGCCATAAGAGTTATTTAATGCCAAATCCACTTTTATATAAATAATCAGTTTTATTTAAAACAATCCAGTTTAACATGAGTACACAGCTTAATTGTCGAAAACATTTCTATTTTAAGCTATTCAGTTTAGTCAAACAGTTCGAATTCGACCAATTCAGTTTACTATAAGTATAGTTTTTGTCCACACACAGTTAAATGTCAAAACAGTTCGATTTCAAACAATTCAATTTAACGTAAGTACACAGTTTAGTTCTATTTAACCAGTAGATAGGACATATCAGGTGCTACCACTCCGGGCCAGAGTGAACCTGGGACTGATGCATTCCCCAAAGCTCCAGCATTACTGAAACCTCACCATGAGATTGTTTAGAGTCATATCCCGGACACTCGTTGGGAGGGTCTTAGCCTCTTGCAGAGGTACAGTCGGTGTATTCTACAGCCCCAGCCGACTGAGCTAGAGAATAAAGGATATGTGTCAACTCAGTGAGACTGAAACCTTAACCCCTGGCAGGCGAAACGGATAAACACAGACTTAATTTCTTCTTCACACCACCCAAGTTCTACCCAACGGTGTAGTGTCCGACAGCCTCTGTCTCCGACTGTAACGAATTACAACTAAGTGGATCTTAGAAATCTTATATATATTCTCCTAATTATTCTCTAAACTAATCTGATAATAACACGTCATCACTAAAACATTCCAGTACCACGTCTTTCTAAATATCAGCTAACATATATCCAAATGTTTATTTAGCCAATTTCAAAGCAAACCTACATAATGGCAGGAGCTGACATGCGCATATGCAAAATAAGGTTCACCCGTCTGATCTTTCCAACTCGAACTTGCAAAGTTTTTAACTAGCACACAATTTATCACAAAAATTAATTAACTAAAATAATTAATCGAAATCATTAATTATATCTCACAACTTCTCCATCTTTCCAACAACAAATGTTTTTTAGCTGCTTCTGTAAGATTATGGTTCAGTTCAAAGTCATAAAGTATGTTCTAAATTAGACTATGTTACACATTCATCAGAGCAACTTTCATATTAGATGCACAGTGGAATACTGTTCAACATGTCAGCGTACCAGCTACCACAATATTACCGACCACTGTGGGGTCGGTAATATTGTGGTATTGCCTCAGCTTGAGCTGCTTCAGTCATGTGATATATGCACTGCAAACTGGCACATGCCAAAATATTGCCAAACTTTTGACTTACACTATTATTAAAAAGGAAATCATTTCGATTTGTTTATAAGTTGATTATAATCTTTTGCGCAATCAATCTCATTACAAAATAGGTTGACCATGTACACATGGGAGCCTGCTATGAGGAAAATGGTTGGGTGAAGGAGAGAACAAAGGTGAGAAGGAGAAAGAGAGAGAAAAAAAAAGAGAGGGAGAGAAGTTAAAAAAGCAGAAGAGAGAGAGAGAGAGAGAGAGATGAAAAAAATCAATTATTAAATAAAATTTTACATGAATCAGACATGAGATATGTTGCATTTTAGTTAGTCATTAATGAATTTTGTCCGAACTATCAATCGTATTTGTAGTTGGAGAACCCAAAACTTAAAACAGAATCTCTCTTCCCAAAATATGAACGGTAATTTGATTTTCTCTATATTTTTTGTTGTTACAAAGCCAACCAAATCGGCTTTTTTTTTTTGCTTCCTCTTTTTTCTCCTTTGCATTGCCATATTTGAGAATTCAACAGCTTGAAACAAAACCTCAGTTTCCCTGATTGAGGTTTTGACCGGAAGGACTATTCCAGTAGTCACAAGGTCTTTGACAGTGTGTGGAAACTACCTGGATGAGTGAAAAGTTTTGCAATATTTTGGTAGTACGAGGCTGTAAAAGTGGCGAACAACACTAGACTGTGAGGTGACTAACTTGCTTGAAACTCTCTGAGTGCTACTCGTTGCCTTTGTCTCAATGGCTTGGGGCATGGTATTGGAATGAATAGTTAAAAGCCTACCTGACTTTGTTTAGCCATCGAAATTTCTTGAACCGTCTGGTTACCGTATTGTGATCAACCAAATACGAATCTAAGTGTAGCGTTATCGGTCATGTCGAATGCATATTTTAATTTGGTTCTTTGATCTCCTTTTCAGGAAATTGCTGGTGCGTCTGGTGTTAAGGGTCTCGACTGTCGGGCATTTGTAGTTCCAAATTATCATGGAGATGTGATGCCCCAACAACAAAACAGCAGTATTGAGGGTCGGAACCGAAGCAAACTAGCCTGCATTGAGGCCACTCCAGGTAAGTAATTAAACGAATAAACATATTGATTGCCCAGTCGGCTGGGGCTGTAAAACACACCGACTGCATCTCTGCAGAGGGCTTAGAACGCCCCCAAAGAGTGTCCTGGATATGACACAAAACAATCTGATGGTGAGGTTCCAGTGATGTTGGAGCTCTGGGGAATGTGGAGTACTCCTTCATTGCCATCGCTCCCAGGTCCACTCTGGTTCGAAGTCTTAGCACCTGATAGGTCCTTATCTATGGTTTAAATAGAACTAATCTGCGTAGTTATGTTCAACTAAATTACTTGAAATAGAACTGTTTTTATATTTAAACTGCGTACTTATGCTAAACTGATTTGTTTGAAATAGAACTCTTTTTGACATTGAAACTGTACTTACGCTAAACTGAATAGTTTGAATAAGGACTGTTTGACTAAATCAAATAGCTTGAAATAGAAATGTTTTTTGACAATTAAACTGTGTACTCATACTAAACTGAATTGTATGAATTAGAACTGGTTATTTGTATAAAACGGATTTGGCATTAAATAACCTACAAAGGTTGATATGCCATAAAACCAAAACAACCAACCAACCAACCAGTATCATCCAGTATTTGAATTTAAGTCACCAAGTCCATTTCCTAATTTGAAGAGTATGGAATACTTCTTCCTTGGCATTACTCCCAGATCCACTCAGATCTAGAGTGGTAGTACTCTTTAGGATCTCATCAATCAGACCTGTTTAAAAATCATTTGAATTGGATAGTATAATTTGAAACCATTGTGTATGAATTATTTGTATTTGATAAAAATACTTGATGCCATTTAACCATAAATTATTTTTCATTCAGATAGTTATTTGAAGCTATAATTGTTTACTAAGGTTTGGTTTGGTTTCTTTGCTTAATGGCATATCAACCTTTACGGGTTATCTAATGCCAAAACGATCCTTGAAGAAGAACATCAGGGATTTTATTTAACTCATAATTGGGATATGAGGGGGGTTCATGCCTTTTCCGATGGTATTAGTCCGAAAGTGAATGTAATAGCACAACTGGTGAAAACATGTAACTAAATAAACGCAAATATCTATTATTAGATAGAAATAATCCCAGAAAAGTATATAATTATTAGTATTAGATAGGAATACTTGAAACTCTACAATGGTGTGCAATTATTTGTCTTAAGACTACTTGAAGCTATGGGTAAATTGTAGGGTAGTCTAAGCTCTTTTGACTTGGTATGGCAACCGGTCCAGGAGAAGGAAAACTTTGAATTAAACCTGTTAAATGCCGCTAAAAAATGACCTTGTGTCACATCCTGCTGGTGTGGGGTGGGAGAGTAAGTAAATAAATACAAAGAAACACATTTTCCGGACTTAAGAATAAGACAACCCTGGTTGGGTTGACATGCTATCAAAATCAATCAATCATCTCTTAAATAGGAACCAGTCACTAAAAAAATCAATGTTTAGGAATCTAAAGGCCACAGACAAACAAACTTTTCCTAGTTATTATAATAAATGGTTGAAAGAGTTGCTGAAGATTTACATCTAAGTGTTTGTGCTTATGTATGTGTGTGTGTTCATGTTTCTATATACGCGTGCGTGTGTGTGTGTGTGTGTATGAGTGTGGGAGACTAGTACAGAAGAGAAAGCATCCTCAGATATAACGAGTATTAGTCGAGAAGTGAAACAAAGACCAATTTCCTGACGGAGAGCTGCTTAGAACATAAGCCAAGGTAGCAGAAGCAGCATTGAAACGGGTCAGAGATGTGACCACAAAATTGTTTTTATTAACTGTTTTCTCCGACAGTGGAAGCTAATTCGGCACTCAGGAAAGAAAGCGTAAGGGAAATAAATTTCCTGGGATGAGAGAGTTATTTGGCACATTCTGGGAGACGTTACACTTAGAGAGACGTAATGTTTCAAAGATGTCTTTCTGATGAAGAGATGGTACCTCGTCTGGCAAACAACTTGTACATGAAGTGATGGCGGGGAGATGAGGAAGAAAGTGGTGTATATCTGTGTTTTGGTCAGGGAGGAATTTTGCGTATGTATATAGACGTGCGCTCAGGTCAGAGTGTCATTTCAATGTACCTCTGCGAGCGAATGCATCTAGTAATATATACACTTGAAAGTTGTCTGCATTTATTTGCACATGAAATGACTTTTTATTTGCCTCTAGCTGATTTAGCAGAAGCCTATTTGTTTAACATATACTAGATGACCCTGTTGGCTTTCTGTTGTATCAGCAGTCCATGATGATATTGACGCTGCAATTTAGGAAGGAGTGAAGCATTCACAATAATATTTTGCTCTAACTCAGACCTAACAAAACTCTGTGGGTGAGGCTTACAATATGCTGGGTGCATCCTCTGCAGAGGGAACACGCCACACTAAACTGCATCTGGAGCTTTGAGGAATGTGGAGTAGACTGCACCTGGAGCTTTGAGGAATGTGGAGTAGACAATCATTGCCATTACTCCCAGGTCCACTCTGATTAGGATTCAATCAATGGGTTAAAGAGAACTGATTAACCGTTTAATTGTGTCCAAGCAAATGAAAAATTTTGAATCGTTAACGCTACATAGAAACACTTGAAATCATTTAACTGTGAGTAAATAAAATTATTAGTCCTAGAGATTTGGGGAATGTGGAGTGCTCCATCATTGCCATTACTCCCAGGTCCAGTCAGACACAAAGTCATAAAATCTATTAGAGTCCCATTGATGGTTGAAGTTGATTTGTTTTGAAAATTGTCATAATTTTAATAGGACCATGAGTAAAAAAAAGTTAAGAAATAATTGCACGAAAAATGTAAAAATGAACATACAATAAACGCAATTTCCCTAACTTCTAGGCAAAAAGTAACCCTCGATGGGTTGACATTCCATTAAAATCAATCACTGAATCTATCATTCAGACATTAGAAAATTATCATTCACTTGCATATTAGATTAGTTTAGTTTGGTTTCGTTTCGTTTCGTTTTGTTGGGTTGGGTTGGGTTTCATGGCATATCAACCATTATGGGTTATTTAATACCAAATCCTCTTTATACATACATATTAAATGATTTCTATACACATTTTGTAGATAACATTTCTAAATGAGTGTGAGCTCGTTTTTTGCATCCAGTTAAATGGTTTCACTTATTTCTAGCTAATACGAATAATTCAATTTACTATTAATCATTTGTTTGCACACAGTTAAATATTTTCAAGTATTGCTAACAATTCAGTCAAATATCAGTCATTTGTTTACTTACTGTTGAATGATCAAACAGTTGTTTAAATGTTAAACAGTTCTATTTGACTCATAGATAGGACTTTATCATGTACTACCACTCCAGGTCAGAGTGAACCTGGGAGCAATGGCAATGAAGGGGTAATACACATTCCCTAAAGCATTAGTATTACTGGAGCCTCACCATCAGATTGCTTAATGTCATATCCAGGACACTAATGGGGGGAGTCCTACCCCTCTGCAGAGATGCAGTCAGTGTATTCTACCGCCCCACCCGACTGGGTCCACTTGCACATTTGACTGGAAATAATTTTATTTTCTAAGTTAGAAGAGTTAAACTGTATTGTTCAGGTAAAAACTGAATGTGATATATTGTTTATGTATGCTTATATATATATATATATATATATATATATGTAAAGATGGTTGTTGTAGGTCCAAAGAAAGAATAAGGATATATTTTAAGATAGGAAGGTCTACGAAGAGATTTGTATTTTTTGAATTCATTTATTTTGTTCTTTTGTGTTATATATATGTATGTTTCCAGCTTGTTGCTTTCGTCAGAGAACATTTGTGGCACAAGGCCTTTTTAATAGGGTAGTCAATGAGACTTGAACTCTCTCTTGTTTCCAGTATAAATACACACACACACACACACACACACACATACACACACACACACACATATATATATATATATATATATATAGTTTGCTTTGGATTCGTGGTTTTAATGGCATATCAACCTTTTTGCTTTATTTCATGGAAATCTACAACAAAAGTGTTGCCTTGTGATTTTTGCTCACACTCTTTTGATGATTAGATGAATCGTCAGAATTTATGAAGTTGTGAGTTGATATCTCTGAAAATTGTCCTGATTTTTTCTGGGAACTTTTGTTGCATATTGACCCTTGACTCGGCAGTCAATCAGAGACGCACTTGTGTAAATAAGCGGAAGAAGGTCGCGTGATCTATCAGAAGTTGTAGGTATTATGAAATGATATATGCAGATACAGCTTGTGAGTTAGAGTCAGAGCCAGCTTGCCGTCAGTGAGAGTGCCCTTCTGAGTGTCGCTGCCCTCAGTGGTCTCTGGCTGAGCAAACCTGGCTTGAAGATAACACAGCATGCTATGGTCAAGAGAAGAAAAAGTTATGAGTCACAATAGCAATCTTTCATTGACCCCTTTTGAAAGAATAAAAAGACCTTGTATCTTTATAAAGAAGTGTTGTCCTTCATCCTTCAACTGTGTTTTGCCGTGGTAAGGAAAAGATACACAGTGAAATAGAGTTAATTATTTATTAACTGAAGTGGTACAGTCCCAACAAATATTATCGGTTTCGCGCTGTGGGTGTTACGTCCGAATTTGGTCTTAATACTGACCAAGATCTTTCTGTACCCGCCGTGTCCTTTTATACCTCCGAGATACCGGAAGTCTCGTGATACTAGCCACTATACAACAAACTGCTATGCAACTCCTTTTCAAAATCAGGTTGGATATGATTGAGAAGCAGGGAATTATAGAGTTTAGCAGCTGCAGCAGTAAAGTTTTTCCTCTTTAGTTTTTAATGATTCAGAGGTCTTATTTCTTGAGAAAAGGGAGGATGCAGCCTTTTGTCCATTTTTCTATTGTCTTTTATTCATACGCAGTTGTTATAATCAAAGATGAAAGGCCCAGTCAGCAGGGACTACAGAATACACCGAATATATCTCTGAAAAGAGCTGAGACACTTCCAACAAATGTCCTGTACATGACACAAACCAATCTGATAGTGAGGCTTCATTAATGCTGAAGCTTTGGGGAATGTGGAGTACCCCTTCATTGCCATCACTCCCAGGTCCACTCTGGCTCAGAGTGGTAGCAACTGATTGTATCCTATCTATAGGTTAAATAGAATTGACATCTAAATGGTGTATTTATGCTAAACTGAGTCGTTTGGGATAGAACTGTTTTTACAATTAACTTTGTGCAAACAAAAAACTGTGTACTTATGCTAAAATGAATTGTGTGAAATAGAACTGTTTTTACATTTAGCAGTGTTTTCATATTAGATAGAAATAAGAGAAACCGCTTACCTTTGTGAAAAAAATGAACTCAGGCTCATTTGAAAATACTAATCATATATCTAATATATTTGTATTTAAAGGATTTGGCATTAAATGATATACAATGGTTGATATGCCATAAAAAAAACAAACCAAAACAAAGAAGTATGTCATCAAATTTCCTTACCTTCCATACATCAGGTGGTGTTTCATCCTGGCAGGTGGTTGGGTTGAGAGCTGACATGAGAAAAAGCAGTCAGCATAGAAAGATTGTGTGTCTCTCTCTCCTAATGTTGAATAACCTTTAACTCAAAGGAAATAAAATTTCGTAACTGAACCAATTTTGTGAATGTCGTGTATTTCGGATTCCCTATGTCTATTTCACACATCGGTATATCTGGCTATGTAACATCTATCTATCTATCTATCTATCTATCTATTCATTCTCATTATCTATCTCTCTCTCTATCTATTCATTCTCATTATCTATCTATCTATCTATCTATTCATTCTCATTATCTATCTATCTATCTATTCTTATTATCTATCTATCTATCTATTCATTCTCATTATCTATCTATCTATCTATCTATCTATTCATTCTCATTATCTATCTATCTATCTATCTATTCATTCTCATTATCTATCTATCTATCTATCTATCTATTCATTCTCATTATCTATCTATCTATCTACCTATTCATTCTCATTATCTATCTATCTATCTTCATATCCATTTATCTATCTCTTGTTATTCACATCTATCTCTGTCTGTTTATATCAACCAATTATATTTATCACTCAAGTCATGTGTGATGAGAAATGAGTTAATAAATATACTAGAGAAGTTAATGTTTATGGCCATTTCTTGTACAATAAATATAAGCCCCCAAAATGCAAATTTTTTTAATGTCTTGACTTTTGGTGTTCTAAAAATAAGTTATAAGAAAAAAATGTTATGGAAAAAAATGTTGGTTTCTATCCTGGACATTTTCATTTTGATGTCTACTTGGTATTCTTGAACAAAAATGAATTAATAAAAGATTAATATCTGGATAGATTCAATATTTTGAGTTTAAATTTATACTTACGTAGTTGAAAACATTTTTAATGACAACAGAAAATGCAACAGGCATGAATTTTGCAGTGCCTTGAGGTATTTGTTGACAGACAGCAAAAAAGATATTTGCCTACAAGCACAATCAGAAGTCGATCTGGCATATAAGTTGATCTCAAGATTTTTGCTTAAAATTCTGGATGAGACCTATACCTTCTGTATAAATTTTGGGTGAGACCTATAACTCCTGTATAAATTTTAGGTGAAACCTATACCTCCTGTATAAATTTTGAGTGAGACATATACCTGCTGTATAAATTTGGGAGTGAGACCTATACCTCCCGTATAGATTTTTAATGAGACCTATACCGCCTGCATAAATTTTGAATGAGACCTATACCCCCTGTATATATTTTGAGTGAGACCTATATCTCCAGTATAAATTTTGAATGAGACCTATACCTCCTGTATAAATTTTAGGTGAGACCTATACCTTCTGTATGAATTTTGAGTGAGACCTATACCTGCTGTATAAATTTTGGGTGAGACCTATACATCCTGTATAAATTTTGGGTGAGACCTATAACTCCTGTATAAATTTTAGTTGAGACCCATACCTCCTGTATAAATTTTGAGTGACCCCTATACCTGCTGTATAAATTTGAGAGTGAGACCGATACCTCCTGTATAGATTTTTAATGAGACCTATACCTCCTGCATAAATTTTGAATGAGACCTATACCCCCTGTATATATTTTGGGTGAGACCTATATCTCCTGTATAAATTTTGGGTGAGACCTATATCTCCTGTATAAATTTTGAGTGAGACCTATACCTCCTGTATAAATTTTAGGTGAGACCTATACCTACTGTATAAATTTTAGGTGAGACCTATACCTACTGTATAAATTTTGAGTGAGACCTATACCTCCTGTATAAATTTTGAATGAGACCTATACCTGCTGTATAAATTTGGGGGTGAGACCTCTACCTCGTGTATAAATTTTGGGTGAGACCTATACAAGTTTTATAGTCTATAGTTTTCCCTTCTTTTTTGAAAATTTATGTGTGGACATGTGAGAGTGTTCTTGAGAGAAAGATCTTTGTTCTGTTAATCGTTTCTGTTTGGAAAGTGGTGTAAAGAGAATTTATTTACATCTTTGCCAATACGAGCCTTCTGTGGAACATTATACAAGCAAAATAGACATTATTAGGTATTATTTATCCCCAAACTTTACAGCAGTGAAACAAAAAAACATAAATATATTGCAGTCCAAAAATAGGTTTGGCTTAATTTTTTGCTTTTATGGCTATTGGTTATTAAATGCCAAAGCCATCCATGTTGAAGATTGGTAGTGGTACTGTTTAACCTATAGCCATGGGGATTAGGGGGTTTATAGCTTTTCCTAGGGTATTAGTTGCCCTGTCAACAGGGGCTGTAGAATACACCTACGACTTCTCTGCAAAGGGGTAAGACTCTCCCAATGAGTGTCCTGGATATGACACTAAGCAATCTGAGGGTGAGGTCCCAGTAATGCTAGAGCTTTGGGGAATGCGAAGTACCTCTTCATTGCCATTGCTTCCAGATCCACTCTGGCCCAATGTGGTAGCACCTGATAGGATCCTATCAATGGGTCAAATAGAACTAAACTGTGTGTTTATGCTAAACTAAATTACTTAAAATAGAACTGTTTTTGACATTGAAACTGCTTACTTATACTAAACTGAATTGGTTAAAATAGAACTGTTTTGACATTGAAACTGAACTGTTTTGACATTTAACTGCATGTTAACAAAAAAAACATACTTATAGCAAGGAAGTCCAAACTTCAGTCTTTCAGACAAATACCCTAATGCCAAATTAAATGACCCATAAAGGGTTGATACACCGTAAAACAAAATAACCAACCAGTTGAGGGTATTTGTCTGAAAGACTGAAGTTTGGACTTCCTTACTATGGTTTCACAGTCAGCCGTGTTAGCCGCTATGCCATAGGAACTCCTGTCCAAAAGTAAGTACTCTCCTGATGTAATTAAGCAAAATTATTTTGACCTGTTGCATATTCCTTAGTTACTATGCTATAGAATTTGGTCATAAATAATACTTAATAATATCCATTTTGATTATATAATGTTCCACTAAAAATGATAACATTCTGGTATCTTTGGTTTAAAAGAAAATTGAATTTTATGGTAAAAATTGTTAGTTGTGTACTTGTTTATTGGCAATACTGTAAACACACACACACACACACACACATATATATAACCTGGTCTGTGGCCTTGAGGTAAGGAAGTTTGAACTCCAGTCTTGCTATTATGTTCACCATTGAATTAATACCCTTGGGAAAGGTATGAATCCCCTTATCTCTCCTGGACATGGGTTAAATAGCATCATTGCTGTTCTACAAGGATAGATTTGGTATTAAATAAGTTTAAAATTACCTGCTTTTCAATCATATCGGACCTGAAGTTGAAAGACTTCTTAGAAAAAATCAGAACAATTTTCAGAGATAGATAGATAGATAGATAGATATGAATGGAATGAGATAGATAGATAGATAGATAGATATGAATGGAATGAGATAGATAGATAGATAGATAGATATGAATCAACTGAGATAGATATGAATTAACAAAGAGAGAGACAGAGAGAGACAGACAGATTGAGACAGAGAGAGAGAGATAAATGAACTGAGATAGATAGATAGATAGATAGATGGATTGATATATAGATTGATGTGAATGGAGTGGGATATATATATATATATATATATATATAAGGAGAGAGAGAGAGAGAGATGAATGAACTGAGATAGATAGATGGATTGATATATAGTATAGATTGATGTGAATGGAGTGGGATATATATATATATATATATATATATATAGAGAGAGAGAGAGAGAGATGAATTTACTGAGATAGATAGATAGATGGATTGATAGATTGATATGAATGGAGTGGGATATATATATATATACATATATATATATATAGAGAGAGAGAGATAAATGAACTGAGATAGATAGATAGAGAGATGGATTGATAGATTGATGTGAATGGAGTGGGATATATATATATATATATATATATATATAGAGAGAGAGAGAGAGAGAGAGAGAGAGATGAATGAACTGAGATAGATAGATAGATGGATTGATAGATTGATAAGAATGGAGTGGGATATATATATATATATATATATATATATAGAGAGAGAGAGAGAGATAAATGAACTGTGATAGATAGAGAGATGGATTGATAGATTGATGTGAATGGAGTGGGATATATACATATATATATATAGAGAGAGAGAGAGAGAAATGAATGAACTGAGATAGATGGATTGATGTGAATGGAGATAGATAGATAGATAGATTGATATGAATCAAGAGAATTTTAATTTTTTTAAGTAAACTTACTTGTACATTAACTATTAAACTATTTCATTTTAAATGAACAGTTAAGCTATCCAAAAGAATTGGTCTTCATTTCAGAATATTGGTTAAGATTATCCCATTGTACAGCTGGAAATAAAATCTGACTTCATAATCAAAGATACATTGCCAAGTCTGAGAATAAAACTTCTTTTGAATCTGTTCACTTAAACTTAATTTCAAGTTGGAGATGGAGCAGAAACTTCACCATATGGCATTGAACTGGCAATTAATGAATGTAATTAGTGGGTCAAAGGTATCATATTTAATTATTCCTTATTGGCCTGAACTGTTCCGGCCAAATAAACCAGTATAGGTTAATACGACATACATACTTACATACATACACATGCGTGTGTGCATATGTGTGTGTGTGTGTGTGCATATATATATATATATATTAAGTAATAATTAATAATCAAGAAAGATGATAAATGTGTATGTGTACATGACCATATATAAATATGTGTGAGTATGTAAAGTTTGCTGATAAGCGTAGAGACAAATATATAAATTTCTTTATAAGTATAAGCATAAATACATTTACGTATTTACAATAGGCAGGAGGTGATAGAAGGTCAGTTTTTAAGAGGAGAATGTATTTATCAACCCCTCAGCATGGGCAGGATATGACACAAGGTCAATCTTTAAGCCGAGTTTGACAGGTTTGAATTTAGAGTTTTCCTTTTCCTAGACTGGTTGCTTCACCAAGGCTGAAGAACTCAGTCGGTTCTACCATTTAACCATAGCTGGAGGGACAATTATTGGATTCATACCTTTCCCAAGGGTATTAGTAAAATGTTATCAGCCTCCTCCAGTATTTGAACTTGTGTCGTCATGTTAATTTCCTATGATGATAACGCGCACCGCCGGTTTTTAAGAGCAGTACTACTGATAAAATGAAACGCAGTTTCTTCCAGGCAGCGGTCACATCGATACTGCTATATGGATGCACTACATGGACGCTAACAAAACGGCTGGAGAAGAAGCTAGATGGCAATTACACAAGAATGCTGCGTGCAATCCTGAACAAGTCCTGGCAGCAACACCCCAGAAGACACCAACTGTACGGCCACCTGCCCCCTATCACGAAAACTATTCAAGTTAGACGAACCAGACATGCAGGACACTGCTGGAGAAGCAGAGATGAACTCATAAGAGATGTACTCTTATGGATCCCCAAACATGGCCACGCAAAAGCAGGACGACCAGCTTGAACGTACATTCAGCAGCTATGTGAGGATACAGGATGTTGTCCTGAAGACCTACCTAGGGCGATGAACGATAGGGAGGAGTGGCAAGAGAGGGTCAGGGATATCCGTGCTACCAGCGCGATATGATGATGATGACTACTGATATGAATTCAAAGTTTTCCTTCTCCTAGAGTGGTTGCCTTACCAAGCCTATAGAACCCAATCTGCTCTACTATTTATCCATAGCTGGTGGGATAAGAGATGGATTCATGCCTTTTCCAAGAGCATTCATGCTAAGGAAAACAAAAAGCCTTCTACAGAATTTAAACTCAGTTTACCAATACCATTTCCGACATTGATAAGCGCTACACTAAAAGTGCCTCTGGTATATTATGCTTGTACACACACACACACACACACACATACATAAGGACTGGACAGACTAATTCTTGCTAAAGTTTTGTGATCTGGTAGAAACCAGTGCATTCTGCATCACTCACTCAATTATAGGCAGAGAAGAAAATTGTCTGCTTGTTCAAATACTTATAAGTAATACTGAAGGTATATCTTTATCTATATATGTACACAGTCTGTGTTAATCTTTATAATGTTTTTGAATGTGTGTCTGTATGCGTGTGCATGTGTGTGTGTGCGTGCGTGCGTGTGTGTGTGTGTGTGTGTGTGTGTGTGTGAGTTTGTATTTTTGAATTTTGCTCTTGTATCTATGTAACAGTATAGAAAATAACTGTAACATAGATAAGAATGAACTGAGATAGATAGATAGATAGATAGATAGATAGATAGATAGAAAGAAAGAAACAAACCAAGTTAGATTGATAAATAAATATGAATGAATGAACTGAGATAGATAGATAGATAGATAGATAGATAGATAGAAACAAACCGAGTTAGACTGATGAATAAATATGAATGAATGAACTGAGATAGATAGATAGATAGATAGATAGATAGATAGATAGATAGATAGAAAGAAAGAAACAAACCAAGTTAGATTGATAAATAAATATGAATGAATGAACTGAGATAGATAGATAGATAGATAGATAGATAGAAACAAACCGAGTTAGACTGATGAATAAATATGAATGAATGAACTGAGATAGATAGATAGATAGATAGATAGATAGATAGATAGATAGATAGATAGATATGAATAAACTGAGATAGATAGATAGATAGATAAATAGAAACAAACCGAGTTAGACTGATAAATAAATATGAATGAATGAACTGAGATAGATAGATAGATAGATAGATAGATAGATAGATAGAAACAAACCGAGTTAGACTGATAAATAAATATGAGTGAATAAACTGAGATAGATAGATAGATATGAATGAACTGAGATAGATAGATAGATAGATAGATAGATAAATAGAAACAAACCGAGTTAGACTGATAAATAAATATGAATGAATGAACTGAGATAGATAGATAGATAGATAGATAGATATGAATGAACTGAGATAGATAGATAGATAGATAGATAGATAGATAGATAGAAACAAACCGAGTTAGACTGATAAATAAATATGAATGAATAAACTGAGATAGATAGATAGATATGAATGAACTGAGATAGATAGATAGATAGATTGATAGATAGATAGAAACAAACCGAGTTAGACTGATAAATAAATATGAATGAATGAACTGAGATAGATAGATAGATAGATAGATAGATATGAATGAACTGAGATAGATAGATAGATAGATAGATATGAATGAACTGAGACAGACAGATAGACAAACAGACAAAAAGATAGATATATGTATAAATCACTGGTCAAATGGATATTTTTCCCACATGTATATAATATCAGTGTATGTGAATGTGCATCAGTGTGTGTGTGTGTGTGTGTGTGTGTGTGTGTGTGTGTAAGATTGTCTCTCCCTACCTGTGCTTCAAGCCCTTTCCGCATGTGTATGTTCCAACATTTTATGTGAACCTTTATCTACATCTGCCTATATATCTGCATGGCCAGTCTGAGAGCAGGGAAGTGAATGTCCACAGTAACGTTTGCTAGCTTTGTTTACCATTTCTTTTGCTAAATGGCCTCTTTGTTCAAAGTGTGTCTTGGCTATCTCAAGAGAAGACATAAAATTTTATGACATTCTCTGTGCTTGTTATATGTATTTTATTATATGCCACAGGCTGTGATCTCTTGTATAGGAAGGAAGTGATACCATCAGACTTGCCCAAGAATTTATGAAGACAATTCACATCTTCCAAATCTAGAAACGCCTCTACCATGAGTTCTGTAAAACAAGGAATTCTTTTTAAAAAATCAACTGCACAACCTACAATAATTATAATTTCCTGTCAAAGACAACTGACAATAATTAGTCGTGTGTAATAGGCATTCTTGTATAATGTGTACTGATAAATTTTTTTCGGTGAAATTCTTGGAAAAACATTTCCCATATACTGTAAAAAGTAAATTTGGCGACCTTAGTCAAAAGTGACCTGAAAGCTCCCTTTTCATTAGCTACAACACTGAGGTGTCAGGGAGGGTGCTACTCCTTTTCCTGGATTGCTCCACTTTACCCTTGATCTGTACCTTATAATGCTGAGTGTTAAACAAGGAAGCATCAACTACCATTTTTGAGTCTTTGGTATGACTCAACCTGGGATTGAACCCTGGTCTCCTGGATCATTGGCGAACACTCTACTCATTAGGCGAATGGTCTTTGCATTTGATTTTTATCTACTAAAAGTGAGACATTATACATATTAGTTAATGATTTAAAATAAAAAAAATTTATACAGGATTCAGAACAAAGACAAGAGCCTGTTCATTCGAAAATGTCACAAAATTCTGGTGAAAATATGTTCAAAATAGAAAGTCAAAATTATACAAACAGAAGTGTTTGTTACACATTTGTTAGCTTGGATCAAAGATATAACTGACATTCGGTCATATCGTCTTGAACATAGTGATGCGTGTAGCCGAAAAGAAAAGCAACTCAGCCCAGTCAGTTGGGGCTGTAGAATAAACTAACTGCATCTCTGCAGAGGATTAAGCCCCCACCAATGAGTGTCCTAGTTATAACCCTAAATAATCTGATGGTGAGGCACCAATCCTTGAGCTCCGGAGAATCCAGAATACCTTTCCATTGCCATTGCTAAATGTGCCACTCTGGCCTGGAGTGGTAGCATCTAATAGGGTCCAACCCATTGGTCAAATAGAACTGTCAGACATTTAAACAGTATGCAAAAAAATGACTTATGTTAATTTGAATTGTTAGAAATAGAACTGATTGACCATTCAACTATGTGTAAACAAATGACTGATGTTTAATTGAATAGTTTATGATACATAGCAATACTTGAAACCATTAAACTGTGTGCAAATGAATATATAACGTTAAAAAGAATTGTTGGTGTTAAATAGCAATACTTGGAACTCCGAAATTGTGGACCTAAATTGAATTATTTGTATTTCATAACCTTATTTACCATCCCAACTATGGGCTAAATAGTACCACTACTGTTCTTCTAGGAGAATGGCTTTGGCATTAAATAACCTAAAAAGAGTTGATATGCCATTAAACGAAGAAACCAACCAAACCAAACCTTAATTACCAACCCCTCTGCTTGGGCAGGATATGACACAAGGTCAATTTTTAAATGAAGTTTAACAGGTTTGAATTCAGAGTTTTCCTTCTAGACTAGTTGCCTCACCAAGGCTGAAGAACCCAGTCTGTCTTTCTATTTACTCATAGCTGGAGGAAAAATAATTGGATTCATACCTTTCCCAAGGGTATTAGTGCTATGTGAAATGCAATCAGTCTCGTCCAGGATTTGAAGTCGTGTCGCCTTGTTCATTTCCTATGACAATAACCATTACACCAAGGGCACCTCCTTTTTTTTACCAACCCCTCCGCTTAGGCAGGATATGACACAAGGTCAGTTTTTGCATTTCATTATAATACTTGGAACTATTTGACTATGTTTGAATGAATGAATAATATTTATTAGAATAATTACAAACTATTCACTTACAAATCATATATGTATATCTCATTGGTCCAGTGGGTAGGGTGTTCGCCAGGGAGACCTGGGTTCAATCCCAGGTCCAATCATACCAAAGACACAAAAAATGGTTTTGATGCTACCTTGCTTAACACTCTGGATTATAAGGTAAGGATCAAGGGTAAAGTGAAGCAATCCAGGGAATGGAGTAGCACCCTCCCCAACACTTTGTTGTAGTAGCTATTGAAAAGGGAGCCTTCTGATGGCCCTTGACTACGGTCACCAAGTACTATTATATCCATTCAAATGGGTGTAAACAAATGACTGACATGAAGATGTTACTGTTACATAGAAATACTTGGAACCATTCGACTGTGAGAAAACAAATGATTAAAAGTAAATAGAAGTATTTGTATTAGATAGAAATACTTGCAACCATTTAACTGTGTAGAAATAATAGCAATTCTTTAAAAATGAAATTACCTACAAACTTTGCCTAGTTGGTTGGGGCTGCAGAATACACCAAATGCTTTTCTGCTGAGGGTAAGACTTCCCCAATGAGTGTCCTGTATATGACACTAAACAATCTTATGGTGAAGTTCCAGTATTGCTAGAGCTTTGGGGAATGTGGAGTACCACTTCATTTGCTGTCGCTCCAAGGTCCACTCTGACCCGGGGAGGTAGCAACTCATTGGGTCCAGTCTATGGGTCAAATAGGACTAAACTGTGTACTAATGCTAAACTGAATTGTTTGAAATAGAACTGTTTTTGACATTTAACCAAGAGTAAAAAAAAACAATGCACATACTAAACTGAGTTGTTTGAATTAGAACTGTTTCACTAAACTGAATGGCTTGAAATAGAAATGTTTTGACAATTAAACTGTGAACGTATCCAAAACCGATTTGTTTAAAATAGAACTCTTTGACTAAACTGAATAGCTTGAAATTGAAGTTTTTTGATAACTAAACTGTGTACTTATGATAAACTGAATTGTTTGAAATAGAACTGTTTATTCATATAATAATAGATTTAGCATTAAATAATTTACAAAGGTTGATATGACATAAAACCCAAACAAACAAACAAATACCTACAAACTATTCACTTACAAATCATACAGGTATATCCATTTGAATGTCTACAAACAAATAATTAATAGCAAATAGAATTATTCCTGTTATATAGAAATGCTTGAAACCAGTTAACTGAGTGCAAAAATATGAGCTGAGGTTCATTTAAAAATGTTATCTACAAAATGTGTTTACAAATCTTGTATATTTAATATACATGTATAAAGAGGATTTGGCATTAAATAACCTTCAATAGTTGATATGCCATAAAACCCAACCAAACCAAATCATATATATTTAATGTATATGTATAAAGAGGATTTGGCATTAAATAACCTTCAATAGTTGATATGCCATAAAACCCAACCAAACCAAATCATATATATTTAATGTATATGTATAAAGAGGATTTGGCATTAAATAACTTTCAATAGTTGATATGCCATAAAACCCAACCAAACCAAATCATATATATTTAATATATATGTATAAAGAGGATTAGGCATTAAATAACCTTCAATAGTTGATATGCCATAAAACCCAACCAAACCTAATCATATATATTTAATGTATATGTATAAAGAGGACTTGGCATTAAATAACCTTTAATAGTTGATATGCCATAAAACCCAACCAAACCAAATCATAAATATCTAATATATATGTATACAGAGGATTTGGCATTAAATGGACATGGTGACAAGAGTTCAAATCCTGGACGAGACTGATTGCATTTCACATTACACAAATACCCTTGGGAAAGGTATGAATCCAATTATTCTCCCTCCAGCTATGGGCAGACTAGTTCTTCAGCCTTGGTGAGGCAACTAGTCTAGGAGAAGGAAAACTCATATCCTACCTGAGCGGAGGGGTTGGTAAATATGGATATACCATAAAACCTAACCAAACCAAATCATATATATTTGATATATATATATATACATATATGATATGCCATAAAACTCAATCAAGCCAAGTCATATATATTTGATATACAGGGTATCTGAAAATAAATGCAACCATTAATATGATAATTCATATTACATCAAGTCATCTTTTATCTGAGTCTTAAAAAGCAATCATATGGTTTCAGAAAGGTCAAACCAGATGAAAAGGGCAGAAATTGATTGACTTATCCCACAGTGCACGTTAAAGAACAAATTCTTGGAATGTTTTCAGAGGGACTTTTTTCAGACTACTTCTGACAGAATCTTGCATTGTATGCACATTGTCAGGACACCTTGCAGTCAACTTCCTGCCAGATCTGAGATTTTCTGTCTTCTTGTTGAGGTTTTCTACTGACCCTGTCACTTGAAATTTATGTAGCCAACAATAAATTAGACCTTTCTGGGGATGATTGTTAAGTTAAACTTCCTGTGAAATAAGTGATATAGGTGATGGCAACTACACAACAATGCAGCATGCTTTTTTGAACAGATCCAGGAAGCAGCACCAGACAAAACAGCAACTGTATGGCCACTTACCTCCCATCTTGCAAACCATTCAAATAAGACAAGCAAGACATGCTGATCAGTGGTGGGGAAGTAAAGAAAAACTCATAAACAACATTCTCCTATATATGTGTGTATGTGTGTATATGTGATTAGTTGGTTGGTTGGTTGGTTGGTTGTAATTCATGACATATCAACTCTTGTAGGTTATTTAATGCCAAATCCTGTTTATATATATATATATACAAACAGGATTTGGCATTGAAGAACTAACAATGATTGATATGCCGTAAAACACAACCAACCAACTAATCACACACACATATATGTGTGTGCGTGTGTGTGTGTGTGTGTGTGTGTGTGACTACTTTATAGGTAACAGTATTTATAAGCAAGCCAGTGTTCTTTTGTTTTCACACAGTTAAATAGTTTCAAGTATAGTAAATGATTAAACAGTTCTATTTGATCCTTACATGGGACCATGATAAGTACTGCCATTCCAGGTCAGAGTCGACCTGGAAATGATGGCTATAAATAGTTACTCTAAATTTCCCAAACTCCAAGGCTGGAGCCCCACCATTAGTCGTAGTTTAATGTCATGTCCAGGACGCTAGATTGTTTCAAGTATTCCTATGCAATACTAATAATTCTATTCAGTTGTTTGCACAGAGATGGTTTCAACTGTTGCAAATGATTAACCCGTTTAATTTGACCCATAAAGGTCATCGCAATTACTCCCAGGTCCACTCTGGTTCAGACTGGAGCTTCACTGTCTGATGCAGTTTAGTGTCATATCCAAGACACTCGGGGTTGACGATCTTACCTCTCTGCTGGGATACAGTCAGCATATTCTACAGCCTGAGATGACTGGTATATAAACTCATGGAAGTGCACATATATATATATATATATATATATATATATATATATATATATATATATATATATATATATATACTAGGAGATTTTACTGGCATTGCTTGGATGTCAAATATGTTGAAAATGATTAATAACTTTATTTGTTTATGATTTATACCAGTCAGGACAAGGATTTTCATAAACTGGGGCTGGTTAAATAATATATCCTTATTTGATAAATACCTCAGTAATTCAGTTTTGCTTATTTACATGTTACTAATATGAAGCTTTAATCTAGTGGCTAGAGTGTTTGCCAATGGTCTGGGAGACCAGGGTTCAATCCCAGGTCAAGTCATATCAAAGACTCAAAAAATGGAACTTGATACCTGGGAAAGGTGCTGCACCCTCCCCTAGACCTCAGTGTTGTACCTATTGAAAAAGGGGCCTTAGGGTCACCCTCGACAATGGTTGCCTACTTTTACTTTTAATATGAAACGTTACAAATATTAAGGAAATCTTATAGGTACTGATAGAGATGTTCTGTTGGCTACAATATTCATTTCTCTAAAGGAAAAAAATCAAACAAAGAAACATTTTCTTTTAAAGGTATATATATATATATATATATAAAATATTCATTTTGCTGTTAAGAAAGAAAAATGTAAAATGCCAAATAGAGAATAGCACACAATATATAGAGGCAAGAATATATTGTTTAACTTCTAAAAAACATTTCACTACAACATCTGGTTTTATGAAAACATTCTTTTATACAATGTAAGGCAATTTTTAAAATATGGTGTGTTTCAAAAAATTTGAATTTGGTTGAGATGTAAATATCTGAGTAAATACAAAATCTAATCAAATGAAATTATTATATACACATATACATACATACATCTATATATATATATATATATATATATATATATATATATATATATATATATATATATATATATATATACTTTCACACGTTGTATGATGAAAAAAAAAATATATATACATGATGATGATTCATTTTGCCGTTAAGAAAAGAAAATTGAAAATGCCAAATAGAAAATCGTACACAATATAGAAAAAAGAATAGATTGTTTTACTTCATGTCAAAAAACTAAAAAGATTTTACTCCACCATATTTTTCTGAAAATATTTAATTATTCAAAGTAAGGTAGTTTTTTAAAATAAAGTTTGTTTAAAAACATTTTATTTAAGTTGAGATGTAAATATCTGAGCAACTATGTAGTCTAAAGAAATTAATATATATATATATATATATATATATATATATATATATATGTGTGTGTGTGTGTGTGTGTGTGTGTGTGTGTGTGTGTGTGTAAACAAAACAAATGTGATACATATGCATTTAAAATTCCTTTGCTTATGTGAGTTTCCTTGTGGCTGTGTGGTGGAATCTTGGATTGGCGTTTGAGTCAGGCGGGTTTTGATCCCAGCTCTGAGAATACCGTGTATATATATATATATATATATATATATATATATATATATATATATAAATATATTTCTGATATATCTAGCACTTTATCATACAAAAATATACCAAGCCCCACTTGTTTTTTGATGATGAATTCTTTTTCATCTTTTGCTGAAATTTATTCTAAATCTAGATATTTAGACCTTTATAACTACCTACCTATCTTTTTCTTTAGGATTTGCCATAAGTCACACAAAGGAGGGTGGAGATGTATAACCCAAGCTAATCAATATACGAGAACTGTTGTAATTTACCTCCGTAGGATTTGGTGAATGCCATGCTTAAGTGGAAAGAACGGATGACTTACCAAAGTACAACCTAACCTTCGTGCTCATGCTTATATGTTTTTACTTTACAGATCCGAGTTACAAAATTAATTCTTTGCTGAATAGCTCTCCTCAGGATGACTTTGTAGTGACACCTGTCCTATTTAATTGCTCTCACACCAGTTGACTGGGGCTGTAGAATACACTGACTACCTCTCTGCAGAGTAGTAAGACCCAACCCCACCCCCATCCGCAAGTGTCCTGGATATGACACAAAACAATCTGATAGTCAGACTCCAGTAATGCTGGAAGTTTGGGGAATATGGAGTACCCCTTAATTGCCATCGCTCCTAGGTGCACTCTGGCCAGGAGTGGTAGCACCTGATAGGCTCCAGTCTATGGGTCAAATAGAACTGATGGACATTAAAATTGAGTGAGAATAAATGACTTATGTTAAATTGAATTGTTAGAAATAGAACTATTTTATGATTAACATGTATAAACAAAGGACTGATGTTGAATTGAATTGTTAGTAATTCATAGCAATACTTGGAACCATTTAACTGTGTGCAAAAAAAGGAGCTCAGGCTCATTTAAAAATGTTATCAAGACAATTTGTTTACAAATCATATGTATATTTATGATATATGCATGAAGGGAATTTGGCATTAAATAACCTACAATGGTTGATATGCCATAAAACCCAATCCAACCAAATCAAATATATTCAATATATATGTATAAAGAGGATTTGGCATTAAATAACCTACAATGGTTGATATGCCATGAAACCCAACCAAACCAAATCATATATATTTGATATATATGTATAAAGAGGATTTGGCATTAAATAACCTACAATGGTTGATATGCCATGAAACCCAACCAAACCAAATCATATATATTTAATATATATGTATACAGAGGATTTGGCATTAAATAACCTACAATGGTTGATATGCCATGAAACCCAACCAAACCAAATCATATATATTTGATATATATGTATAAAGAGGATTTGGCATTAAATAACCTACAATTGTTAATATGCCATAAAACCCAACCAAACCAAATTATATATATTCAATATATATGTAAAAAGAGGATTTGGCATTGAATAACCTACAATGACACTAAACAATCTGATGTTGAGGTTCCAGTAATACTGGAACTTTGCGTAATGTGAAGTACCCCTTCATTGCCATCACACCCAGGTGTTGTATAGCCGTGATACAACTATATGGATACATATACATGCGGAAACATAATCAACAATAATGACGAACGAACACACTTCTTTAGAAAAATATACCTCTCACACTTTATTCGAAAGGGTTGCGAAAGGGTTGTGTGTTAGAGGTGAGTTGGAGACGGAACAGACTGCAACATATTGACCTCCAGTTCCTCTAGCTATAGCAGCACTTCTTTTTCATTCTGCTGGGCTGTTCAACCGGGGGTCCTGAGGGCCATCGGAATGTGTCATTTCCTTCCGGTGCATCACTTTGGAATAGCATGTTTGGCCGGGTCGAAGGTCAATATACAACATGAGTTTCACTGATCCTTTAATTTAACAAAAGAAAACATAGAGCATTGAATTTTGAGTTGTTTCTACGCATGCTGTTAAAATTGGAGATCATTTCAACAAGAATTGGTCAAGTTATTAGATTATGAAATTATATCAATTTTTTCTGAAACAGCCTGCGTAATTTCTGAAAACGTTCACATTATTCTTTTAGCATCATTGCATAAAAGACTAAGGCAATATAAAGTAGTGGACCTTAGTTGAGGGTAACCCGAAGGCTTCCTTTTTAATAGCTACTACACTTATTTTGCTTATTCAAGCTTGTCAGAATGAAATCAAGACTATGTTCAGCTAACTTATATATATATATATATATATATATATATATATATATATATATATATATATAAGTTGGCTGACCATAGTCTGTGGTGAACCAAAGGCTCCCTTTTCAATAGCTACTACACCGAGGTGTAGGGAAGGGTGCTACTCCTTTCCCTGGATTGTTCCACTTTACCATTGATCCTAACCTTATTTTGCTGAGTGTTAAGCAAGGATGTATCAAGTTCCATTTTTTGAGTCTTTGGTATGACTTGACCTCGGATTGAACCACGGTCTCCCGGACCATTGGTGAACACTCTGCTTATTAGACCAATGACTTTCTGTACTTCCCATGTAATAAATGAAAAAAGATATCCGCAAATTATACTTGGCAAGTATTTTCATGTTTTTATTTTCATTTTTTTTTATTCTTTTACTACCAACACGAAACAATGACTTTTATTGTGCCTGCTTTTACAATTGGTCATTTGTTGTTTTGTTTTTGTATTTTTAGTTCGCTGGAGTTTGTTATCATTAAAAGTTGAGTTTTTATGAATTTTTTTTTTTTATTATTCACTGAGATTTTTTGTTAGTGAAATATTACTGATTTATAATGGCTGGAAACAGTGAAAATGACTCAAGTGATTTGTCAGATAGTGAGTCAGAAGTTTTGTTTGATGATGGAGAAAGCTCAGGTGACACTCTATCAGATAGTGAATCAGTTGGATAAGATGATTGTGTATCATTTTTAAATTCTAGATTTCAGTATCAAATAAATTAACAGTCCTTTATTTCGATTTCCAAAAGATAAAATGTGTTTTTCTGTATATTTTGTTCAAAGAAATCAATAAAAGTTATTCAAATAAAACCGTCAAAAACTGATATCTCTTTGATTTTACTGGTTAATTTCAAGATGGTAAAAAACCTGACAACATAAAAACAAAAAAAAAATAGATGAATAAATGCACAAATAGATTGTTTTAGTTCATCATAATCTTAGAATGGTTAAAATGTTCCTTGTCTTAAAAAAAGATATATATTTTTAAATATCTTTTCTAACATTCGTGATAGAAAGAGTAAAGTGGAACTCTTCAAAAGTGAAAACTGAGAAAATTATGCAAACTTATTATGGAGGCTAAATTGCTTCAAACAAATTTGGAACTTCTGTTGTAAATATTTAAAACAACTATTTAGGCTTGTGCAGCATTGAAAAGATGAAATTTTTCATATTTCAGTTTATTATCTATATTTTCTATTTACATGGACGTATTATTTATTTAGAATTCTAAGCATGGCTCGGCTGAAAATAATCTTTCTTTACACAGGTGAACAAAATTTAACAAAAATAATTAGAAAACATTCAGTTTAGATATAACTTCTTTCATTTTGTGCATTCCGATAACAAGAGGTAATTTAGTGTATTTGTTTGTAAGGATAATTTTTATTTGCATATCGTCTACGCTCGAAACAGGAAACATTAAATTGGAGCTTTTGTACTTGCGAACATAGCGACTAAGGAATTCTTAGATTGATCAATATGAAGTGTTTAGAATGAGGGTGAATTGTTTCAAAAACATGCCGTGGGCATCCTTATTTTACACTGTAAAGAAATAATTCTATCTAAAACCATGCCCCCAGAAAAAAAAAACGAAAGAATTATATGACCTTGTAATGATATCAGACTGGTTGTATCTAATTTGCATGTTTAATTTGCATATGTAGGAATGGTATAGTTGATTAGTTGGCTGGTTGGTTGTTTCATGGCATATCAACTTGTGTGAGTTATTTAATACCAAGCCCTATATATATATATATATATATATATATATATATATATATATATAAAGCAAAGCTCTTTGAACGAATTGAGCACTCTGGTATTCGATAAGGTGTAAATGTAAACAAACAAAAGCGACAACACAATGCCTTATAATTCCCGAGCTGACGTGGTTTGCTTGTTGGCTGAGTGGTATGATAAAAATCTAACGTTAAGTTGGGCGGGTTTCAATCCCAGCTTCAAGCGTCCTACGTCTCTAGCTACACTGAAGAATTGTGATACGACGAAACAGTCTATCTGTGGATGACAATATATAATATATCAATATATATGTATGATAACCAAGCAACACCAGTCATTTGTTTACACACAGTTAAATGATAAAACAATTCTATTTCTAATCATTCAATTTAGCATTAGTCATTTGTTTGCACTCATTTCTATTTTACTTTATTAGGTGCTACTACTTGGGACCCGAGTGGATCTTGGAGTAATGGCGATGAAAGGGGTACTCCAGACGGTTCAGAGCTTCAGACGCAATTCAGTGGCAAGGACACTCGTTTTATAAGGCCAGGGAAGGGGGCTTATCTGTCTACATGTGATACAGTCGGTATATTCTAAGCTCTATCAGCAGGGCTGGTGGATAAAAATTGGTATGGATGTAGCTATATGAAGGGCACAATATAAATGCATTCAGTAATTTCTCATAGTTGGCAAATGGCTGATGTAATAGGTGAAGATCGAACACACTACAAAGTAGTCATTTACTAAGCTTAGTTTCGTTTAATACAGAATTATAAGGCACCCTGAGAGAATCGAGCTCATTAACATTAGCTAGCCTTGTTTGAGTTGGTTTCGTTGGGTTATCAACAATTGTAGGTTATTTAATGCCAAATCCTATTTACACATGTGGCAGAAAGAACCTTGTATGTTTGGTGCGAAAATTATTTTGTCTAGTCATATATTTTCACCAATGAGAATGACGACTCCCATTCGGCCTGGATGACTTTCCCGGGCATACTGAATTCGGTGAAACCCCGCAAAACTATCTTTTCCTCAAAATCCTTCGAACAGGACGGAAGCATTTCTGTCCGCTCCTGCATCAGCAGCAACTCACCACCATGAGAAGAGCCGTCTAATCCATGGACCTTCGGGTTTACACTTCTAGACCCAAGGGTACCCAGTTGAATATGAATTAGACGTATTAATTTCGCCTCTGACAATTCAGCTACTTCATTCCTGGACCACCTTTTCTGGAGACCTTCATACTTCTCTCCTACAGCAAACAGGACCACGTGTCATGGCTGAATATTTCATTCCTGATCTACCGTCTAATTCATGGACCTTTAAGTCTACACTTGGAGACCCAAATGTTCCTAGTTGCAAATGAACTAGACATATTAATTCCACCTCTGACAATTCAGCTACTTCATTCCTGGACAACCTTTAAGGAGACAGCGATTACTTCTCTCCCACGGCAACCAGGACCACACACCAACGGCTTAACATTCACTCCTGTTCTAAAATCAACAACTCAATACTTGCTATGTCTACAGCGACGCATTCCGCTCCGACTTTTAGCTGCTGTGATTCTTTCTCAACTCGATAACTATTATCTTCCTTCCTACGAGACTTGAAGCATAAAAGTACCCATTCAATCTTTCCGTTATACACATATATATTAAACATATTTGTAAACACATTTTGCTGATAACACTTTTTAAACGAGCCCGAGCTCATTTTTTTCACAGTTAAATGGTTTCACCTATTGCTGTTTAACTCTAACAACTTAGCATTAGCCATTTGTTTGCCCGTGGTGTTACGGTTATCGTCGTAGGAAATGGACACGGCGACACGAGTTCAAATCCTGGACGAGACTGATTGCATTTCACATAGCACCAATACACTTGGGAAAGGTATGAATCCAATTATTCTCCCTCCAGCTAAGGGGATATAGTAGGGAAGACTGGGTTCTTCAGCCTTGGTGAGGCAACTAGTCTAGGAAAAGAATACTCTGAATTCAAACCTGTTAAACTCCGCTTAAAAGTTGACCTTGTGTCATATCCTGCCCGAGCGGAGGGGTTGGGTAAATAGGATTAGCCATTTGTTTGCATACATATAAATAGATATACATAATTTTAAGTGAATAGTTTTTAGGTAATTTCATTTTCAAATAAGTTTGAGTCAATGTGTTTGCACTCTAGTATTGTTATTGTTTCTACACTGTGAAATGATTTCAATTATTGCAATCTAACATCGATTATTCTATTCAACTCTATTCATTGTTTTGTACTCAGTCCAATAATTCCAAGTATTGTTATGAAATACCAATAATTCAATTTAGGTAGACAATTAAAGAGTTTCAAGTATTGATATTGTTATATACAAGCGTGTTAGTTGCAAGAAAAATAGGACTGACTAGAAAATTTTGTTTATTTCGTTTATTGGAATGGAATATCTGGCCGACTGACAGGCGGTTATCTGGTCGGCGGCAAGCAGATGGTTTGATCTGGTCTGATGGTGTTGTTGGCGACGGCCGTACATTCAACGGCCCGTGTGACCTCAACTTGCACTATTTATTTTCCCGACTTCAAACACCGGCCCCAGAAAATACTATTTGTAGAAAAAAAGTGACTGGTTGAAAAATGGACTTTTTTTTTATAACTGAGAATTTTCTGGGGATTTTGAATAGACTATGCGCGGAGCCTATGCGCAGAAGCCATGATTTTCTCAGTTGTTGGGTCAACATCCGGTTGATGTTATTTTCTTCAGCAATGTCAATGTCTGTCGGTCTGTGTTTTGTGTGTGTTAGTTAGGTGTGTGAAGAGTTGTGGGTGAGTCAGAAGAGATTTGATGTATTTTACTATAACACTATTTAACACTAATAATTCTATTCAACATTACTCATTCACTTGCATACAGTTAAATAGTTCCAAGTATTGCTATGTAATATCAATAATTCAATTTAGGCACACGATTAAAGAGTTTCAAGTATTGCTATTTAGCACTAATAATTCTATTCAACTCTATTTATTCATTTTCACACAGTTAAATGGTTCCAAGTATTGCTATGTAATACTAATAATTCCATTTAGACACACAGTTAAAGAGTTTCAAGTATTGCTATGTATTCTAACAATTTATTTAAATAGTCATTTGTTTACCCTAATGGTCAAACAATTCTATTTTTAACAATACAGTTTAACGTAGGTAATTTGTTTGCACACAGTTTAAATGTCCAACAGTTCAGTTTGAACCATATATAGGACCCTATCAGGTGCAACCATTTTCAGCCAGAGTGGACCTCGGAGTAATGGCAATTAAAGGGTACTTCTTATTCCCAGTGATCCACTGACTGGTGCCACGCCATCGTGGTCCACTGAATGGAGACTCACCATCAGATGGGGTAATCTCATATTCAGGATACTCGTTGAGGTGGGGAGTCTTACCCCTCTACAGAGATGTAGTCGGTGTATTCAAGAACCACTGCCGACTGGGTTGAGTTTTGTTCGAAGCGAGCTGAGTCGTTTATTAAGCTTTAGCTTTTAGGAGGTGCCCGTGGTGTAATGGTTATCGTCGTAGGAAATGGACACGGCGACACGAGTTCAAATCCTGGACGAGACTGATTGCATTTAACATAACACTAAAACCCTTGGGAAAGGTATGAATCCAATTATTCTCCCTCCAGCTATGGGTAAATAGTAGGGAAGACTGGGTTCTTCAGCCTTGGTGAGGCAACTAGTCTAGGAGAAGGAAAACTCTGAATTCAAACCTGTTAAACTCCGCTTAAAAGTTGACCTTGTGTCATATCCTGCCCGAGTGGAGGGGTTGGTAAATAGGATTAAGCTTTAGCTTAATTCATCACATGGTAAAAAGAATGGGAATCTCTGTGAGACTCGAAATACCTTCAATAGTTTGGTTGTCAAACTCGTTAATGCAAGTTGTTTTGTACATTTAAACTTGAGTAATTAAGGGTGTTGCAATTTTATTTTCTCTCAATTCATTTTAATTTTTGCCAGAAATAGGATTGTCAGGTGTGGTACTTAGTACGATCTATTTATTCATTGCAGCAGATTGAAAAATTAGAAAGCAAAAGAAAAGAATTATGAATGTGATCAGTTTAATTTTATTTAAAAAAAAGGTTGGAGAGAGGCATTTATTTACTGATATTACTTCCAAACAATCAGCGCGTAGCTTGAAAATGTGAAGTGGGTGTGTGTTTAAATCGAGACAAATATACTTCCAAAATGGCTGCTGAAAAAACTGAAAGAAAAAGAAAAGGAACAGTTACTGTTAAACTGTTCAATGGACGAATTTCCGAAAAAAAAGTATGGGTAGGAGAAGTAATATTGATGATCACGACTGCAACCATGATGCAGACATAATGCTTTGGCTCTTATTAAAAAGAAGGAAAAAAAACAGGAGGGAGACAGAACTAGTTACAAACACCAGGCGATCATTACGACCAGTAGGGGGCGCAGATAATCACAAGTTTTATAGGGAAAATAAAGAAAGAAAAAGGACAAGAGAAGAATAAAGAAAAATATTAATAAACAAGAAGTAATTTGAGTTACGTTTTAACATCAAAAGTTATCTTCCCGGACATTAATTAACTTGCCACAGATGTTTTTTTATTGCAAAAAAAAAAAGAAGAAAAAAAGAAAAAACAAAGAAAGTATGTTATTCTTCACCAGACGAGGGACTTCCAAATTCGATGATTACTACTGGGATTTTTAATTTTTTATTTGACTAAAGATTTCTTTCTGAAGATGCAATTAGGCCGTTATAGAGATTTTTTTTTTCATGAAATTTATGAAGAAGAAGAAGAAGAAGAAGAAGAAGAAGAAGAAGAAGAAGAAGAAGTGTATTGTGATTGTAAAACGGGCGGCTTAGATTTACGGCTCAGACACTTGTATATGCTCGAAGTTCATTTCTTTGAAAAGTAATCAGAAATGCATAGATTTTATTAATTAAATTTAAGAAATAGTCAATAGGCCTCTTGGTTTTGATAGGGCATGGATCAAGCAAGGGTTAGGAATTCATTTTTAAGAATATATTTTTCAATCGATTACAGTTAATTAAAATTGCATTGCATGGGATTGCTTGTACCAATGTTGATGCCAATATAATCTAGTTTACACATACACACAAACATATGCATACGCGTACACATACATACGTGCATATGAACACGCATACGCATATTCATATTCATATTTACCCAACCCCTCCGCTCGGGCAGGATATGACACAAGGTCAATTTTTAAGCGGAGTTTAACAGGTTTGAATTCAGAGTTTTCCTTCTCCTAGGCTTGTTGCCTCACCAAGGCTGAAGAACCTAGTCTGCCCTACTATTTACCCATAGCTGGAGGGAGAATAATTGGATTAATACCTTTCCCAAGGGTATTAGTACTATGTGAAATGCAATCAGTGTCGTCCAGGATTTGAACTCGTGTCACCGTGTCCATTTCCTACGACGATAACCATTACACCACGGGCACCTCCTATAAATATATTCATATAACAAAATTTCTCATCATAATGGTATGAGTACATTTTATCCAAATTTTTATACACCTATATACACATATAGCAAAACATGTTAAGTCAATTTCCAACCAACCAACTATATATATATATAAGTAAACAAAGTTGGAGACCGTTGTCGACGATGACCCAAAACCTCCCTTTTCGATAACTACTACACCCAGGTGTTGGGGAGGGCACAACTTCTTTTCCTAGATTGCTCCACTTTACTCTTGATCCTTACCTTATAATGCTGAGTGTTAAGCAAGGTACCATCAAGTACCATTTTTTGAGTCTTTGGTATGACTCGACCTGGGATTGAACCCAGGGTTCCCGGGCCATTGGCGAACACTCTAACCATTATGCCAATAATGATAAAAAGTGAAGTTGGGAACCATAGTCGAGGGCGACTCGAAGGCTCCCTTTTCAGTAGCTACTACACCGAAGTGTAGGGTTGGGCACTACTCCTTTCCTTGATTGCTCCCCTTTACCTTTGATATGTACCTTATAATGCTGAGTGTTAAACTAGGTGGCATCAAGTACCATTTTTGAGTTTTCCGTATAACTCAACCTGGGATTGAACCCCAGTCTACCGGGCCACTGGCAAACACTCTAACCACTAATAATAATTAGTGAATATATTAGTTTTTATATATATATTTAATAGTATGGAAGCTTGTCTGCGACCACAGGTTTTATGACGTCTTATAAACGACAATCATCAGGCTGAGAACGAAAGATATTGAAGAAATCGAAAAAAATTACTCATTATTTTGATATAACAGCTCTATCACAGATATTGAGCACTCTCCAAATTATATCACATTTAGTCTGCCATAAACCCACCAAGTGAGATAGTGACAACCAACGCACACACACGCACACACACACACACACACACACACACACACACACAGAGTTGATTGGTTGTTTTTTTAATGGCATATCAACCCTTGTAGATTTATACATGTAAAATTTTTTAAGTGAATAGGTTGTAGCAAACATTCTTAAACTAGCTAGAGAACTTTTTTTTCCACAGAGTTAAATGGCTTCAAATATTACTATCGAATGTTAACTGTTCTTTTTCCACAGAGTTAAATAGTTTCAAATATTACTATCGAATGTTAACTGTTCTTTTTGCACACAGTTGAATAGTTTCAAGTATAGTAAATAATTAAATAGTTGTATTTGACCCATAATGTGATCTTAACAGGTACTAACAGTCAACTCCAAAATGGACATTGGAGTGATGGCAATGAAAGAGTATTCCACATTCCCCAATTCTCCAGAACTAGAGCCTCATCATCTGATAGTTTAGTATCATATATCAGGACCCTCGTTGGGAAGGAGGTCTTACCCCCTCTGCAGAGATTCAGTCTGCGTATTCTACAATCCCTGCTAACTGTACTGACATATATATATATATATATATATATATATATCACTTTGTGGGTATGTGTCGACCCAAGTGCAATATAATATGGAGAACGTTCAAAATCTAGGATAGAGCTATAATATAATAATGATAAATAAATATATATTAGATATATATATTTAATTCATAGAATATAGACTGCGACCCTAGGTTTCATGGAGTTTTTTTGCAAAAGAACAATCATCAGGCAGTTAAGAAAATGATATGCCAGATGATTGTTGTTTTGCAAAAAAGTCCATGAAACCCAGGGTCGCAGTCTATATTCCATGAATTAAATTTATATATATAATATATATTTATTATATATATATATATGTATATATATATATATATATATATATATATATATATATATATGTGTGTGTGTGTGTATATATATATATATATATAACAGTGTTGGTTGTCACTTTGTGGGTTTGTGTCGAACCAAGTGCTGAGGTTACGGTCTAAACTCCATGAATTATATATATATATATATATATATATATATATATATATATATATATATATATATATATATAAGCGGGTATGTGTAAACAAAACAAATTTGATATATAAGCCTTTAAATTCCCATCCCTTACGCTAGTTTCCTCGTGGCTGAGTGGTAGAATCTTGGATTGGCGTTTGAGTCAGCCGCGTTTCGATCCCACCTTTGACAATCTAGAGTGTCTAGCCACACTGAAGAATAGTGATACAACGAAACAGTCTGTCTTTGAATGACTTTATATATATATATATATATATATATATATATTTGGTGGCACTTCTGCCATAAAGTTTATCATCATGGGAAGGGGACTCAGCTATCCGCGTTCAGATCCGGAACGAGACTGTTTGCAATTCACATAGTGCAAATATCTTTGGGAAAAGTATAAATCTAACTATTCTTTCTCCAGTTTTGGAGGAATTGTCGGACGGACTAGGCTCTTTAACCTTGGTATACCAACCAGTCTAGAAGGAAAACTATGAATTCACACCAGTTGTTGAGCTTGAGAGGGATGAGTTCAGCAAAGATATTTTTGACCAAGACACACTATATGCTATGCAGAAGCCCCTTTTACCATTTTGAAGAAAGTCTCAAGACCGATAACATCCGTTCATTATTTGTGTGTGCAATAAATTAGAAGAGAACTCTTTTGGTCATATTACAGAAGGAATGCGGTCCGAAAAACCACGTCCGTACACTATGACTGGTCCCTGATTAACAATAGGGATATTAGCAATAAATATACATTAACTCTAAGAAAAAAATTCGATGCACTTCAGGAGATAATAATCATTTAGTGATGGTAAATACTGTAAGTAACCAGAAGTCTGTGTTCTACACTAAGCAAAACATTGTAAATCACAACAATGAAGATGTATAACATGGCCCATAAATAGGTACAGTTTTAATTTCTAATTCTTATCAAAACCAAATATACCTGGGTGATTGGTTGGTTGTTTTGTTTTATGGTGTATCAAACCCTTTCGGGTCATTTAACGCCAAATTAAGTCATTTTGATAAAAGTTCCAAACAATTCATTTTAGTATAAATATAGTTTTTTGTTTACACACAGTTGAATGACAAAACAGTTCTATTTCAAACAATTCTGTTTAGCATAAGTACACAGTTTAAATGTTGAAATAGTTCTATTCCAAACAATTCAGTTTAGCATAAATACACAGTTTAAATGTCGAAACAGTTCTATTTAAAAAGAAATTCAGTTTAGCCTAAGTACACAATTTTAAATGTCGAAACCGTTCTATTCCAAACAATTCAGTTTAGCATAAGTACACAATTTTAGATGTCGAAACAGTTCTATTTCAAACAATTCTGTTTAGCATAAGTACGCAATTTAGATGTCGAAACAGTTCTATTTCAAGCAATTCAGTTGACCATAAGTACTCATAAGTTTAGTTCTTTTTGACTCATAGATAGTTCCATTTCAAATAATTCAGTTTAGCATAAGTACATAATTTAGTTCTATTTGACCCATTCATGGGACCCTATCAGGTGCTACCACTCCGGTCCATCGTGACCTGGGAGCGTTCCTCAAAGCTCCAAGAGGTGTCCTCGTGGTGTCATGGTTAAAGCGATGGACTACGGAATCGTAGTAAGCGAGTTCGTACTCCAGTTGCGCTATTACGTTCACTTCCGGGCAAATACCCTTGGAAAATGTATGAACCCCCTTATCCTCCCAGCTATGGGTTAAATAGTGCCACTACTGTTCTTCTAGGAGAATGGCTTTGGCATTAAATAACATACAAAGGTTGATATGCCATTAAACAAAAAAAAAAAAACCCAAACCAATCAAAGCTCCAGCATTACTTGAACCTCACCATCAGATTGTTTAGTTATATTCAGGACACTCACTGGGAGTGTCTTAACCCTCTGCAGAGATGCAGCTAATACATTTTGTTGCCCCAGCTGACTGGGCCACAAAGATATCAGGATTCGATAATTTCGAGTAGATTATATTATATACTATACATCATATATCAGATTATATATTATACATCATCATCAAATCACGTTTTTATTTTTCCTAACTACATCTTGGGCCTGCACAGTTCTTGTTGGTCGGTCAACACTGGCACGTCCATGTGTAGGGGTCCATAGAAGAACGTCACTTATGAGTTCGTCTTTGCTTTGCTTCTCCAACAGTGTACCGCATGTCTTGTTCGTCTCTCTTGGATGATTTTATGGGATGTGTTTTGTGGGATGTGGCTTCCAGGATTTGTTCAAGACAACTCGTAGTATTCTTCATATTTACCAACCCCTCTGCTCGGGCAGGATATGACACAAGGTCAATTTTTTAAGCGAAGTTTAACAGGTTTGAATTCAGAGTTTTCCTTCTCCTTGACTAGTTGCCTCACGAAGGCTGAAGAACCTTGTCTACCCTACTATTTACCCCTAACTGGAGGAAGAATAATTGGATTCATACCTTTCCCAAAGGTATTAGTGCTATGTGAAATGCAATCAGTCTCGGCCAGGATTTGAACTCGTGTCACCGTGTCCCTTTCCTACGACGATAACCATTACACTACGGTCACCTCGTAGCATTCTTATGTAGTTCTAATCAAGCGTTTACTCCATGCGTTTTGGTAGCATCCATGTGGTGCATCCATATTGTAGTATTGATAAAACCACAGCATTCCTAAGTATGACACTAAACTGCATCTGATGGTGAGGCTACCGTCCTGTAGATCTGAGAAATGCAGAGTAACCCCTTATTTGTATTACTCCCAGGTCCACTGGCCTTGAGTGGCAGTACTTGTTAGGGTCTCAACTTTGGGTCAAATGGACTTTTTAAAAAATTATTCATATTCCATAGGACTGTGTGCAAACCCCTTTATACAACAACACAAAAAATGTAAATATGAACACACAATGAACGCGATTCCCTAACCTAAAATAAGACGAGACAAGTTGACATGCTGTTAAACCCAATTAGTCAATGATCTCAGAATTATAATTCTACTACAGCTAATAATAATAATACAAGGTGATCCACAAGAGTTTGAGTGACAGATAGCCTCCTCAAGTCTCCAGGACTCTTTTCAGTATTCTAGCAGATCTCAGTAATGCACGTTTGGATGGTCTCCACTCGTCTTCTTATTTCCAAGTCATCCAGTCCTTGTATCAATCCTTCGGTGGGTGTACTGAGAGCACAAATTACTATTGGTATAATCATCACTTTGATGTTCCACAGTTTTTTAATTTCCTTGTAAGGTCGAGGAACTTATCCTTCTTTTCACTTTCCTTCAATTTTACTCTGTGGTCAGCCGGAACGGCGACGTCCACTATTCGGCAGGTTCTTTTTTGTTGTCTATCAATAAGTTATTATTATTATTTAATCCTCAGATTCTTTCACCCCAGTGTTAGCTGATGGTTTTTCACTGGAGTGAGAGTGACAGCAAGTCTACTCAAGTCTCCTGGACTCTTCTCAGTATTCTGGCCGTTCTAAATAATGTAGTAGTTTGGATGGTCTCCACTCGTCCACGAACTTCTAAGTCCTCCAGTCCCTTTAATAATCCTTTAGTTACTGTCCCAAACGCAACAATCACAATTGGTATAATTGTCACCTTCATATTCCATAGTTTTTTTTTAATTCCCTAGCAAGGTCCAGGTACTTATCCTTCTTTTCATATTCTTTCAGTTTTATTCTGTGGTCAGCCGGTACAGCATAATCGACAATTTTGCAAATTCTTTTTTTTTTTACGATTATTATAATGTCTGGGCTTCTGGCCAAGATTAGGTGATCCGTTTGTATATCAAAGTCCCATAGGAGTTTATGTGCGTCATTTTTTTGGACAGATGCTGGGTTATGCATATACCATTTGTTCGTATGGTCAAATTTCAATTTCTTGCACATCTCCCAGTTAGCTAACTCTCGTGTGAAAAACTCTCAAGGAGTAAACAATAATAATGATAATATTAAATTGGAAATAAGAGGCTGAGTGGAGAGCATCCAAATTACTGCATTATTGAGGTCGGCCAGAATACGGAGAAGTGTCCTGGAGTCTTGAGGAGATTTGCTCTCACTCAAACTTTAGTAAAAGACCATCAGCTACTGCTTATGCGAGAAACACTCAAAGAGTAAATAATGATATGAAAGTATTCAATAGTCATTAATTCTGTTGATATACTTGATTTAATCTGGAGTTTGGTTACTAACACCAAATCAAGAAAAATGAAAATATCCAGTAGTCATTACATCTGTTGATATACTTGATATCATCTGGAGTTTGGTTACTAACACCAAATCAAGAAAAATGAAAATATCCAGTAGTCATTACATCTGTTGATATACTTGATATCATCTGGAGTTTGGTTACTAATACCAAATCAAGAAAAATAAAAATATCCAATAGTCATTACATTTGTTGATATACTTGATATAATCTGGAGTTTGGTTACTAATACCAAATCAAGAAAAATGAAAATATCCAGTAGTCATTACATCTGTTGATATACTTGATATCATCTGGAGTTTGGTTACTAATACCAAATCAAGAAAAATGAAAATATCCAATAGTCATTACATTTGTTGATATACTTGATATAATCTGGAGTTTGGTTACTAATACCAAATCAAGAAAAATGAAAATATCCAATAGTCATTACATTTGTTGATATACTTGATATAATCTGGAGTTTGGTTACTAATACCAAATCAAGAAAAATGAAAATATCCAATAGTCATTACATCTGTTGATATACTTGATATAATCTGGAGTTTGGTTACTAATACCAAATCAAGAAAAATGAAAATATCCAATAGTCATTACATTTGTTGATATACTTGATATAATCTGGAGTTTGGTTACTAATACCAAATCAAGAAAAATGAAAATATCCAATAGTCATTACATCTGTTGATATATTTGATATAATCTGGAGTTTGGTTACTAATACCAAATCAAGAAAAATGAAAATATCCAATAGTCATTACATTTGTTGATATACTTGATATAATCTGGAGTTTGGTTACTAATACCAAATCAAGAAAAATGAAAATATCCAATAGTCATTACATCTGTTGATATACTTGATATCATCTGGAGTTTGGTTACTAATACCAAATCAAGAAAAATAAAAATATCCAATAGTCATTACATCTGTTGATATACTTGATATCATCTGGAGTTTGGTTACTAATACCAAATCAAGAAAAATAAAAATATCCAATAGTCATTACATTTGTTGATATACTTGATATAATCTGGAGTTTGGTTACTAATACCAAATCAAGAAAAATGAAAATATCCAGTAGTCATTACATCTGTTGATATACTTGATATCATCTGGAGTTTGGTTACTCATACCAAATCAAGAAAAATGAAAATATCCAATAGTCATTACATCTGTTGATATACTTGATATCATCTGGAGTTTGGTTACTCATACCAAATCAAGAAAAATGAAAATATCCAATAGTCATTACATCTGTTGATATACCTGATATCATCTGGAGTTTGGTTACTCATACCAAATCAAGAAAAATGAAAATATCCAATAGGCATTACATCTGTTGATATACTTGATATCATCTGGAGTTTGGTTACTAATACCACATCAAGAAAAAATTTGAATTCATTGTTTTAGAGAAAAAATATCTTTTGGTAATTAATACATTTTTGTGTTGGAAAAGAAACAAAAAACGAAACACATGAAAATGGTAAAAAAAAATTGTCAAAGAAAACCACAATACCATCAAGTAGAACATAGATTTTTATTTCGCCCACATTTTGTTCAGTTTCTCAATTAATTATTCTTTATAAAAATCCCTTTATCAATAAATGGATTTTTGATTTTTTTTTTTTCTATCCATTTTTGTTGGCGCGACTTTTCTCCATTTCTTTCTCTTTCTTTTTTTTTTTTTTTTTTTTTTAATTATTTTTCCTTTCTTTCTTTAAGCTCTACTTTTCAATTTCTTCCACAGCTGTGGCACCAGATTCTGCTAAAATTCTTCTTGAATGGAGGTTAGGCAATGTAGAACTTGGTCATTATTAAAAGAAGTATTTTTTTTCTTTTTTCTTTTTAAGACGAAAGGAGCCTTTTGCAATAATAAATGAAATTTGAGAGTTCTTCATTTCGTATCTGCCTGAGATGATTGTCTGTCTTCGCTTAAAGATTTAGAATAATTTAATATCAGACGACATCCTATTTACCGAATTTATGTTATAATTAATGGAAAATAGAACTTAAAGAAATAAGAATCGTAGTTTAATAGTTATTAATTTCCATTTCCAATTCACTGTACTGAGGTGAGTCAAAAGTTTGGCTCTATTTTCGTATGCTCTGGTTTGTGGCGGGTAAATCACGTGAAAGAACCCGTTCAAGTCGTAAATTGTACCTGTTGTTGTTAGTAGTATCATGGTAGTTAGTTCACTGATTCATTGAATATTGTTTCATACCGTGGGTGATTTGAAAGCTGCACGAATGAAGTTTTTGTTTTGTTTTATTTTGTTTTATGGCATATCAACCATTGTAGGTTATCTAATGCTAAATCCATTTTTATACATATAAAAGTAAGTAAACTTGTCTCCCTTTAGTCGAGGGGGACCAGAAGGCTCCCTTTTCAATAGCTACTACACCGAGGATTACTCCACTTTACCCTTGATACGTACCTTATATTGCTGCGTGTTAAGCAAGGGGGTATTAAGTACCCTTTTTAAAGTCTTTGGTCATATGAACAGTTCTATTTCAAACAATTCAGTTTAGCATAAGTACGCTGTTTAGTTCTATTTGACTCATAGATAGGACCTTATCAGGTGCTACCACTCTGGGCCATAGCAGACCTGGGAGTGATGGCAATAAAGTATAAAAATCTATTTCTAATAAAAAAGAATCAACTTGACCACGTGCGGCACTTGGCTTGGCCTGAGTAGAAAAGGGAGAAGTAATCCTAGACAGTGCGGCACAAAAAAGTGACTTCCTCTTTTTGTCATGGACCCCCATTTGATTCTCAGTATGAATTCGGGGACCGAACTGTAAAGGCAAGAAAAATTAGCCAGCAATTGGTTTCGTCACTCGCTTCTTGAATGAAGCTTCCCAAGAAATAAAAATAAATGAAAATCGACTACTAAAGTTCTATCCAGAAAATTCTATTGAAAGAAAATTTAACCGAGAATTCCCCGGAAAAGAACCTCAAAGAAGACTCGAAATTCAAATAACTCTGAAACTTCGATAAAACAAAAAAGCAAAGAAAAATACTCAAATTCAAAGAACTTTGTTTCCTAGACACTCTCTCATATAAGTTTCCCGCAAATTGCACTAAAATTTGTAGCACTTTATCTTTTCTATCCCTTTCTTTCTTATTTCTTCGTATAAAATTCCTTTTTAAAAACTTTATTGTCTGTGTTATCTTTTCGAACGAATATCCGAACTAGAAAGCTGCGGAACTTACTATTTAAACTTACTGTTAATGGCACTCTAAAGCCCCCTAAAAACATTACCCAGTAAAATACTAAACTTGGCTTTAGTGTCACTCACTTCATATCAAATTTTGATCCCCCTTAAACTTTCCTTATATCAAAATTTTCATCCCTGTTAATTTCTTTAAAAGGGGTACTCCGCATTCCTCATCAGATTGTTTAGTGTGATATACGGGGCACTCGATGGGTGAGTCTTACTCCTCTGCAGAGATGCTGTCGTTGTATTCTGCAGCCCCAGCTGACCGGGTCGTCGAATGAAGCACATCATATTCTAATTTGGGAAGGTATGCCTCACAAGTTTCAGTGGGGCTATAACGTTGAGAAACAAAAAAAAAAAATTGTCGATCGAAACGTGAAGACAGTTAATCACAGTACAGTAAACAGATGGTTCAAGAAATTTCGTTCAGTTTACGAGAACTTCAATGATCAGGAAAGGTCAGGTAGGTCTAAAACTGTCGATTCCGAGGCCGTGTTCCAAATCGTAGAGGCAAATCCAGTGAGAAGCATTCAGAGAGTATCAGGCAAGCACAGCTTCACACGGCCCATTGTGGTTCGTCACCTTCAAGGTTTCAGCAAAGGCATCTGGAACAGCCGAATAATGTCACATTAATAAAATATTGTAAAACTTTTGACTCATGTGAATATCAATCATAAATGGTCAAAGGCCACCTTTGGCAGCCATTCAGATCGATGTTGAGTCTAACCTTATTCATCGAATTTGAATTATGATTAATTCCAAATAAGGCAAAGTACTTTATAATTAACATTAAATTTCCCTTGGTGTATTATAAGGTTAGTTTAGATTTTTGAAAAAGAAAGCAAGCATGGGGCACCATGGGAGAATCAAATTCATTACTCAGTTGTAATGATCCGCTAGAACTGCAGGCTAACCATTACACCAAAGGAAAGAGTCTGATTAATAGTTTATTAAGCCGAGTTAAGTCTTTGGCGCAAGATTAGAACCATGGTGCACCAAGTGAGGAACAAACTAACAACTCAATAGAGACCTGTTTGATAACCAAGAAAAGAGATCCAATTGTTATTTACAATGCTTAACTTAGTTTTTAGCACAAGAACACAAACATGGGACACCCGGTCAGGATTAAACTCACTACCTAATAGAGACCCGCTTGTTAACCATTACACTAGGAGGAGATCATCGTTTTGACAAAAGACCCCAAGTATTAGTGAAAAAAAAAACATACCAATTCCATTTATGTAGTGTAATGGTCAGTGAGCCAGGTTCCCAGGTCATTGTTAAAGTGTTTGGTCCTCACTGAGCGCCCCTAACTTTTGACAATATGCTAAAATTTTAGCTTCACAAATTATGATGAGTGCCTTATGCTGCTTAACAGTTAACGAACTATGCTAACTGATAATTGTTTGTGAGTCTAGTTCTCACAGTGTGCCCCATACTAAGGGCCAAACTAAGGAATATCTAGTAGATGACACCGTGTTATGAAAGATTCAAATTCGGATTTACATTTTCTGATAAACGTTCAAAAAATGCTTTCCAGAGAGCTGTAGTTTGGAGAATTTTATGGTTGTAGTCTCAATCCCAGAAAATCTGTTGGGATTAAAAAGGGGATGAAGAACCTGTGGGAATAACCGTCTATTATCTACTTAACCAAATGGAACTACCAATTTTTTTATTGCTTGATATTAATCTCGTATTCTGCAAATCGGTCTGCTTTTAATTATTTTTTTTTTATCTTTCTCTCTCTTTTGTCAGGTCAGCCTCAAGCAGTAGAAAACCATGAACTGTCCTCTTCTCTGATCAGCAGACTTCAAAACTTAGACCAAAAACCTATTTTGCAAACATTCTCCCCATGTGGAAGCCCAAAGAACCTCTCACAATCGTTGTGCAAGCCAGATGTCTCTTCTGTGCCCGGCTTGAAAGCCACTAGCACCGACACAGAATCGCTTGCTTCTTGCAGTTTATCGGAAAGCAGAGAATCGGATTTGAACCCTCAGCACTTGGCCACAGTACCACAATTCTCCCATGCAGACTACTCACAGCAGATGGAATATTCAAAGACATTGTATAAATTGACTAGTCACCAGCTTTTTCATTCAAATACACGGTTATCTAAATAATGTTACATTGGAAATAAAGTTTTAAAATAATGGTTTTTCTTTTTTCTTTTTTTCGTTAAAGTATTTATAAAACAATCAAACATCCCGATGTTATATATTCACAACGTTTCGACCGATGTGTCCTTCGTCCTTCTTCAGGTGTTTCTTGTCGAACCCGACAGCCTGCACAAATTAGACAAATAACTGACCATCCAGACTACTGCACTGTTAAAATCTGCGAAAATACTCAGAAGATTACTGGGAAACTTAGAAGACTTGCTGTCGCTTCGACTTCAGTGAAAAACACTAGTTAAAACTGAAGTGAAAAATTCAAAAAGAGTAAAATTACGATTTACCGTATATCTTTAATTATCTTTCCTATCCAATACTAAATGTACTTTAATCAAGCAGGCGATATCTCCACACTAAGCTATCAATAGACTATCGGTCATATGAAAGTCAGACCTGACCGATAAAATAAAACGCAGTTTCTTCCAAGCAGCGTTCGTGTCGATACTGCTATATGGATGCACTACATGGACCCTAACTAAACGTATAGAGAAAAAGTTTGACGGCAACTACACAAGAATGCTTCGAGCAATACTGAACAAGTCCTGGATGCAGCACCCCACAAAGCAACAGCTGTACGGCCACGTACCACCCATCACGAAAACTATCCAAGTTAGACGAACCAGACATGCGGGACACTGCTGGAGAAGTAGGAACGAGCTCATAAGTGATGTGCTTCAGTGGACCCCGTCACATGGACGAGCAAAAGCAGGACGACCAGCTCGAACCTACGAACAGGATGTAGTCCTGAAGACCTGCCGGAAGCAATTGACGATAGGGAGGGTTGGCGAGAGAACGTCAGGGATATCCGTGCTGATGGCGTGACAGGGTGATGATGATGATGAAATAATTATTCTTATCTAATACAAACCATTTGTATATAATTATATAGCATATAATAGTATGGTTTCATGTACTCCTCTCAAATATTAGTTATTTTCATGCGTTTTATACATGTAAACACTTCACACCAAGTTGCTAATGCTTTAGGACCTGATATATTTATGAATCTTTAAAACCTATCTATTGGACCTTTAATTGGGACCCAAATTAAAGTAAAAGTAAAGTTGGCAACCGTGGTCGAGGGCAACCAAAAGGCTCCCTTTTCAATAGCTGCTACACCGTGGTGTAGGATAAGGCGCTACTCCTTAATACCCTTGGGAAAGCTATGAATCCAATTATTCTCCCTCCAGCTATGGGTAAATAGTAGGGCAGACTAGGTTCTTCAGGCTTGGTGAGGCAACTAGTCTAGGAGAAGGAAAACTCTGAACTCAAACCTGTTAAACTCCGCTTAAAAATTGACCTCGTGTCATATCCAGCCCGAGCGGAGGGGTTGGGTAAATATGGCTACTCCTTTCCCTGGATTGCTCCACTTTACCCTTGATACGTACCTTATATTGCTGAGTGTTAAGCTAGGAGGTATCAAGTACCATTTTTAAAGTCTTTGGTGTGACACGACCTGGGATTCAACCCAGATCTCCCGTGCAATTTGGCGAACACTCTACCCACGAGGCCAATGAGCCAGTTTCAGGCATAATTATCTAAATTCATTTTTCAAATTATTAGTAAGGTGTTCAATGTGAAGTAAAGGTAATTTAAAAGCTAATATTTATTTATTGAGACACTGTTTAAAACCAGCGCATGAACACATGTAACATATTGACCCCGGCCAAGCTGTCAAAATAGGAAATGCACCTGTGTAAATAACAGGTGCATCCGGTCGAGGAGTATCAGAATATAACCTTGACCGTGGACGGGTTGAATGAGTGCGATTTGTGACGCACACAAGAAGAAGGTGGACGTCGAACTATTACATAACTCGGTGCACAGGAAGTTCAATTAGTTGGAGATAAGATGCGGTAGAGAAAACCAGCATCCAGCAGAGGGGGCCCTGAGGCCTACGATTGAACAGCTGCAGTTGGAGAGAAGATGCTGGAATGAGGACCATGTCCCAGAGAGGCTGGGCCCCCAGACCCCGGTTGAGCAGCCCCGGAGAACGGAAAAGAAACGCTGTTATAGCCATAAGAGTGGGAGTCAATATGTTGCAGTTCTGTTCGGTCTCCAACTCCCTCTCACAGTAAAACATTTAGTAACCCTTTCGAACCCTTTCATATATATTTTTCTCAAGACCTGTGTCGCTCGTCTTTATTGTGTCGTCATGATTTTGCATGCATATGTGTATGTATAGTTGTTCATGGCTATACAACACACAGATTAACGCAGTAACACTGTGTATACTTACTGTCAATAGTGATAGTTTGTTTGCTTGGGTTTTATGCTCTATCAACCTTTGTAGTTTATTTAATGCCAAATCCATTTTTAAACAAATAAACAGTTCTATTTCAAACAATTCAGTTTAGAATAATTACACAGTTTAATTGTCAAAAACATTTCTAATTCAAGCTATTCAGTTTAGTCAAACAGCTCTGATTCAAGCTATTCAGTTTAGTATGAATATAGTTTTTGTTTACACACAGTTAAATGTCAAAAAAAGGTTATATTTCAAACGATTCAGATTAGCGTAAGTACAGTTTCAAAGTCAAAAACAGTTCTATTTCAAACAATTCAGCTTAGCACACAAAAACAGTTCTATTTCAATCAATTCAGTTTCGCATATGTACGCAGTTGAAATGTCAAAACAATTCTGTTTCGAGCAATTCAGTTTAGCATAAATACGCATTTATTTGACCCATAGATAGGATCCTATCAGGTGCTACAACTCCAGTCCAGAGTGGACCTGGGAGTCATGGCAATGAAGGAATACTCCGCCTTCCCCAAAGCTCCAGCATTACTGGAACCCCACCATTAGATTGTTTAGTGTCATATCCAGGACACTAGTTGCAGGTGGGGGTGTCTTAACCCTCTGCAGAGATGCAGAGGAGTAAGTTATTCAACAGCCCAGTCGACTTGGTAAAATAGTGATGGGTATCTTATATACCATCAAATATGATAAATGATAATATATCAAGGAAGAGTATAATCTATTCAAGTGAAGGCTATCAAAAGTGTATCACGATTTAAAAGCAAGGTAGATACCAACTATGAAGAAACATTTCTATTTCAAGCTATTCAGTTTAGTCAAACAGTTCTGATTCAAGCAATTCAGTTTAGTATGAATATTGTTTTTGTTTACACACAGTTAAATATCAAAAAAAGTTCTATTTCAAACAATTCAGATTAGCGAAGGTACAGTTTCAATGTCAAAAACAGTTCTATTTCAAACAATTAAGTTTAGCAAATTCCACTGATAGAGAACCTTTTTAAAAAATCATATAAGAAAGGAATATATAATTCATTTATTCGACTTGACAACCATAACAACAAAAATGTAACTCCATATCCCCCTCAGCTCTAGAAGTGTAGCCTCGCCACTAGATCCAGTTTAGTATCATAACTAAAACCTCTATCTGGCTGGCTGAAGGGTAAAGGCTTATAATAGGGCATCGTCCTCGTTGGTGTTGTCTTGTTCGTTTGTTCGTGTTGTTGTTTAATGGCATATCGACCATCGCGGGGTATTTAATACCAAATCCATCCTTCTAGAACAGTTGTGGTACTATTTAACCCAAAGCTGGGAGGATAAGGGGGTTCCCACCTTTCTCAAGCGTATTTATCCGAAAGTGAATGTAATAGCGCGACTGGAATTCGAACTCGCTTACTACGTTTCTACAGCCAACGCTTTAACCATTACACCACGAGGATACCCCCTGTTGGTGTTGGCCCGAGCTGTGATTCCCTTATCCTGAAAAGGGATGCAGTAGTAAGAAAAGATCAGTCCCCAGATAAGGAATACTTGTGGTAGTGGAAAGAGGAATACCTTAAAAATGACTGAAGAGGTAGTGGGCGGGCACGAGCGCGAGCACCTGGCAGAAGGCAGTGGGCAGGAACAGCTGGAATCGCACAACTACACACCATATCAAACGATGAGTTTCAAAGGAGCTTACAAACACTCTGACCCGGAGTGGTAGTACCTGTTAGAGTCACATCTATGGCTCAAATAGACCGAGTATTGTGGATATGACTCTAAACTGCATTTGATGGTTAGGCTTTAGTCCTGAATCTTTGTGGAATGTCGAATACCCTATCATTATCATTTCTCTCAAGTCTACCCTGGCCCAGAGTGGTAGTACCAGTCAGGGTGCAATCTATGGGTCAAATAGAGCTGTTTAAACATTTAACAGTGTGCAAACAAAGGACTGGTATTAAATTGAATCGCTAATGTTAAATAGCAATGCTTGAAGCCATTTAAGTGTCGTAACATGTGAAATAGACATAGGGAATCCGAAAACACGAAATTCACGAAATTGGTTCAGGTACGAAACTTTTATTCAACTTTTTGAGTTTAAAGATTTTCCGACATGAGGAGAGAGACACAATCTTTCTATGCTGACTGCTTTTACATCGTCAGCTCTCAATCCAACCAACGCGCGGGCGCCCGTAGCGCACAAAGTCGTCTGGCCTCGCCTAGTCAACCTTCTTCTTCTGAGGCAGGAACTCAACTCACTGCTTTTTCTCAAATCTCAACCCACGCTTCCAATGCGTGACGTCACCCAAATACCCTGGGTAATTCCTATCTGGGATTTTTATTTTGACATCTCTGAATGACCCATCCTCTCCGCGCGTGCGTGAACACCTGCGTTAATGTCGCACTTAACTAACCCATGCGCTAAGCGAAAGGTTCTCATCCAAACTAAACCGAAAGCCAAGATATATAAAACGAAATCCCTCCGCCATTATATTACAGTGTGTGCAAACAAATGATTAATACTAAATAGAATTATTCATATTTGACAGGAATATTTGAAACCATTTAACAGGATGCCAACAAATGAGCTATGGCTTGTTTAAAATATTTCCTTCAAACTATTTATTTACAAATCATATATATTTGGTATATATGTATATGTATAAATTACCGGTATATGTATAAAAGTACCGGGCCATTGGGCTAATGAGTACAATGATCGTCAATGGTCCGGGAGATCGGGGTTCAATCCTTGGCCGTGTCATACCAAAGACTCAAAAATGGTACTTGATGTCACCTTGCTTAACACTCAGTATTATAAGGTAAGGATCAAGGGTAAAGTGGAGAAATCAAGAGAGTGGATTTGCACCCTCCCCTACACCTCTGTGTAGTAGCTATTGAAAAGGGAGACTTCGGTTCACCCCTGACTAAGGTCGCCAACTTGACTGTTTATATGTATAAATAGGATTTGGCATTACGTACCTTGCAAGGGTTGATATGCCATAAAATCCAACCTGCCAACCACCAGGACATAATTCCTTTTCATGGTATCACTGGGTACAGTTAGGAGATGTGACAGGTTGTACTGGGTTACATGGTACTAGCAACAAGGAAGGGTCTCTGACCCAACATATTATGTGGCAGTTTATTTGGTGGTGCCCATCTCCTCTCCAAATAGTATGTGACAGGTTGTATTGAGATAATAGCGAGCAAAACTAAGGAATCAATTATTAATAATTCATTGGCACATCTGGTTGTGTCTGGCAACATTAGAGTCATGTTTGTTCATAAGTTTTGGCAATATTTCAAGGAATATAACGAACTGTATTTTGTATTGTGAGGAGCCATTAACATACAAGGATAGGCAGACCAAATGAGGTTTATTTTTCAACATAGACCTCTTTCCAGTTTGTACGCTTCTTTCATTGGTGTTTCAGTGCTTGGATCTCATTGATCAAAAAAGTCATCAACAGCAGATAAAACTTGAAATCCATCAGTGAATATTGAGGGTTCGCTGAAAAGTTCATAGGTGGACCAAGATACTCTCATGTAATATGACCAAAAGAATTTTATTTTTAAATATAGAGATCTTTGCAGTCCACACATTTCTCCCATCAGTGTTGCAGTGCTTGGATCCTTTTGTTCAAGAAAGTAATCAACAGCAGATATAATGTCACCCAATAAACTTTTCAGCCAATGAAATTTTCAGTCCATCTTCGTATCAGATATTGTTTTGTTGGTTGTTTGAGTGGTTAATGGATTCTAACAACATATTAACCTCTCGGAGGCGGTGTCCTGTGGTGTAATGGTTAAAGCGATGGACTGCGGAATCGTAGTACGCGAGTTCGTACTCCAGTCGCGCTATTACGTTCACTTTCGCGCAAATACCCTTGGGAAAGGTATGAACCCCCTTATCCTCCCAGCTATGGGTTAAATAGTACCACTACTGTTCTTCTAGGAGAATGGCTTTGGCATTAAACAACCTAAAAAGAGTTGATATGCCATTAAACAAAGAAACCAAACCAAACCTAACCCATCTCGATTTACAGCATGGTAAGGGGATCACGTTCATTTTATGTTTGAGCTGCAGAATACACCGATTGCAGAGAGGTAAGACTACCCAACGAGTGCCCTGGATATGATACTTAACAATCTGATGGTGAGGCTTTGGTAATCCTAGAGCTTTGGGGTATGTGGAGTACCTCTTTATTGCCATTGCTCCCAGGTCCACTCTGTTAGCACCTGATAGGCTTCTATCTATGAGTCAAATAGAACTGTTTGACATTTAAACTCTATACTTATGCTAAACTGAATTGTTTGAAATATAACTGTTTGATCATTTAACTGTGTGCAAACAAATGCCTGATGTTAAATTGTTACTGTTACATAGCAATACTTGAAAACATTTAAATGTGTGCAAGCAAATGATTAAGAGTAAATAGAACTATGGGCATTAGATAGCAATCAGGGTGAGAAAAAAAATCAACTCTGGCTCGTTTAAAAATGTTATCAAGGAAATGAGTTTAGAAATCATATATTTGATATATATGTATTCGGCATTAAATGACCTACAATGGTTGATATGCCATGAAACCGAACCAAACCAAACCAAACCAATCATTTTATGCTTATACTTACATTTTTTTTGTATTGTTGTTTCTTAAGAGCTTTATGTACGGCCACCTACCACCCGTCACGAAAACTATCAAATTTGGACGAACCAGACATGCGGGACACTGCTTGAGAAGTAGGGACGAGCTCGTAAGTGATGTACTCCTATGGACTCCTTCACATGGACGAGCAAAGGCAGAACGTCCAGCTCGAACATACATACAGCAACTCTGTGCAGATCTCGGAAGTCCTTCCAAAAGGAATGGACGATAGAGAGGGTTAGCGAGAGAGGGTCCGAAATATTCGTGCTGATAGCGCGACATGATGATGATGATGATGATGATGAAGAGTTTTTTTTGTTTTTTTTTTTTGGCACACGGTCCTATCAAATACAAATAATATCTAACAGTTTTTACTACTCAGGTTCCAAGTGAGCCTGGGAGTAATGTTAATGAAAGGATACTCCGCACAGCGCAGGTTTTTAAAACTGGATCCTTACCATCAGATGCAGTTTAGCATCATACTCAGACTACCTCTTTTTTAGGAGAGAAGGTCTTACCCCCTCTCAAGGGGAAAAAGTTCATTTTACGCATCGTCGATAGAGTACAGATATTGCTTTGGCTGCACATAGAATGCGATTTGGTAAGTTGGTTTAACCAGTGTAAAATATAAAGTATGTTTGTATATATATATATATATATATATATACCAACCCTTCTGCTCGGGCAGGATGTGATCCAAAATTGTTTTTTTAAGTTTAATGGGTTTGAATTTAGAGTTTTCCTTCTCCTAGACCGGTTGCTTAATCAAGGCTAAAGAACCCAGTTTGCTCAACTATTTATCCATAGCTGGATTCATGTCTTTCCCAAGTATATTAACGCTATGTGAAATGCAATCAGCCTCGTTAAGGATTTGAACTCGTTTCGCTGTGTCTAATTCCTACGACGGTAACCATTGCATCACAGTGTGTATATGTGTGTAGGTGGATTTGTAGGAGTTATCTTCGACAACCACGTTCGTTCCTCTGAGTCGTTTGATTTCTGGATAGAATAAATTCAGGAAGGCCTCGTATTTTTCCTGAGTACTTTCGGTCCCAACACACACAGAGAGAGAGAGAGAGAGAGAGAGAGAGAGAGAGAGAGAGAGAGAGAGAGAGATTTACTGAATTCAGCTCATTCTGGTACGACGACAAATAAAAGAAAGCCTTAGTTAGGAAAATTGTATAGCGCCAATCTTTCTATTTAAAAAGTTTGCCTTCTGGCTTTTATTTAGGCTTGAACACAGACCAAAGGTACCTAGTGGAGAATATGCAACTGCTTCAATCACTAAGCCATCTCTTAAAGACAGTTTTGTTGACTTGATCACAACGCGAGGTCGATTGAAATGGGGAGTAACTGGGAGAAGAAGATTGTGTTGCGTCAGTTGTCCTAGCAAGGGGTGGGTTCTTCAAACACTGACTAATGGTTCTGATAGGAAACACACATCATCTCGCAACCGTTTGAGCAACTCTTTTCTGTTAATTGAATCGCTAAGAAAAGAAAAAGAAGAAAAAAGAAGTATATATTGCAATGACCAGAACATCCATTTCTGCAAGGCTTATCCTCTATTTCTTTCGGATCAAAGCCGCATCTGTCAACATCTCCAACAACTTAAGTGCTCTTTGCCCAATATCTACCAAATTCTCGTTGATAACATCCTCATTCTCAGCAAGACAAGTTGCGGCAGAAGATTGTTAATCTTTGAAGCGATTTTGTATTAAAAGTAGACGACTGGCCATCAATAAAAATCTGCTATGAAGCCGGAAGTGACGTGTTAAAGTGTTGATAAGATATTACATTATAGTTTTTTACCTTTCAACTCTGATGATGACTAATGTTTGTCAAATGTACAAGGATGAATTAAAAGTTTTGCAATATCTTGGTAGTACTTGAGGCCCAACTCGGCAGCTCCAGATGCTTCTGCCGTGGTCGTAAAAGTAACTGACCGGATTTCATGGGGAGCGCGGGTTCGGTCTCGTAATCCGCGCCTACTTGACCTTGACTGTCGACGTTCTTAGAACCTGAGCGAAACTTTTTGGACCATCAGGTTACTGTACTGTGATCACTACACCTTCACCATTCATACAAAAAAATATTTTTGGTTGTTTACCTGGCGTTACGGCCCAATTAGAACTTGTAAAGCCTAAGTTCCTGTATTAGATTACGTTGCACGTTCATCTGAGCGGTTTTTAAATCACACAGAAAACAATGCACACTATGTTAGCTTGTAGGGGTTAGAAAAAAAATCCAAAAGTGTAGCAGTTCCCAGAAACATCTGACAGGACGTGAAATCTGTGCATGACAGAAAAATAGACTTACTGGCACCAGAATGAAACTCGTTCTCATTCAGCAATGACCACTTGGATTGCTGCTGGTGAGGAAAACCACGTGTTCTGTTAGCGGCACGGCGGCTTATTCTCTCACCAGTCGACCTTCAAACTCACTTCAGCCTTACCTTTCATACTAGACTGACCTTCTTTCCATAGGTTGCTGGAAGTGCAGCGCACGTGTCCGTCCAAGTCTCGTACTTGATATAAGATAGTGTCTCCTCTAGTATCAGCCTATATAAAAAAAACTTTAAAAAAAATAACTGCACTTATCAGGCACTACTGAAAACGCCGACTTTGGACTTATCAACCAGGAAAACGACTAGTGTATTTCGACGCCTTATTTGGAAGACGCAGCTGTTCTCTAATAGTCCTCGCAGCATAATAGCCGAATAAAACCCCAAAATAAAGTTGAAATTCAAAAGTTGTCTTAGTATTTTTTTCTTTCTTCCTTCAGTTATTCTTTTGAGGCCTTCACAGACAAAGAAGACGCGAACGAATTAAATGGGGAAAAGAAGAAAGAAAACAATGGAGGTTGATATCTAAATACAAATACCCACAACTTACGAAACCAAACAATAACCGGCTAAATGATCTATTCCCTATAAGCTTACAAACTACCAAGATACTACTAAACCACGGCGGGTACCTGTCACAGCTTGAACAGCTTTGGTCACGTGATATAAGTAAAGTTGCTGACCGTAGCCGAGGGCGACCGGAAGGTTCCCTCTTCAATAGCTTTCACCGAGGTGTAGGGGAGAGCGCTACTTTTCGTGGATTGCTCTACTTTACCCTTGATTCATACCTTATAAATCTGAGTGTTAAGCAAGGAAGGATCAAGTACCATTTTTTGAGTCTTTGGCATGACTCGACCTGGGATGAAACGCCGGTCTCCCGGGCCATTGGTGAACACTCAAACCATTATACCAATAGGCCGGTTCACATGATATATACGTTGGAAACAAATATGTAATCATCATCATCATGTCGTGCCACTGACCCTCTCTCGCCACTTCTCCCTATCGTTCATCGCCTCTGGCTACATCCCGTATCCTCAAATAGCTGCTGTATGTATGTTCGAGCTGGTCGTCCTGCTTTTGCTTGGCCATATGTAGGGGTCCTTAGGAGTGCATCCATTATGAGCTCCAGGGAGCGGTCGTGTCGATACTACTGTATGGATGCACTACTTGGACGCTAACAAAACGGCTAGAGAAGAAGCTAGACGGCAATTACACAAGAATGTTGCGAGCAATATTGAACAAGTCCTGGCGGCAACACCCCACAAAGCACCAACTATACGGCCACCTGCCTCCCATCACGAAAACTATACAAGTTAGACGAAATATGTAATAGAATATTGGAAAACTTTATTTCTCCCAATTATTTGATATGTTGAATTACCGACGTTGGACAATGCCTTTCCACCTGTGACCCCCACCATTACGTAGAATACTCATTTGCAATCAGGAAAACTTTGTAGAAAAAAAAAGTAGAAAAAATTAAGCTGATGGAAACATTGTCATCTTTATCATATTTACCCAACCCCTCCGCTCGGACAGGATATGACACAAGGTCAATTTTTAAGCGGAGTTTAACAGGTTTTAATTCAGAGTTTTCCTTCTCCTAGGCTTGTTGCCTCACCAAGGCTGAAGAACCTAGTCTGCCCTACTATTTACACATAGCTGGAGGGAGAATAATTGGATTCATACCTTTCCCAAGGGTATTAGTGCTATGTGAAATGCAATCAGTCCAGGATTTGAACTCATGTCGCCGTGTCCATTTCCTGCGACGATAACCATTACACCACGGGCACATTGTCATATTTATTGAGATTTGATTTCCTTGTTTAAAGGTATATCAACATTCGGGGTTTATCTAATGCCAAAACCATTCTTGTATAAGAACAGCAGTGATACTACTTAACCCATAGCAGTGTGGGGATACCTTACCAAAAAGAAGTGATCGTTCAAGCACGACTGAAGTTCGAACTCGTTTACTTCGAGATTGCAGTCCCGCACTTTCATCATGACGATTTGTAATTAATAGTTCGCTTTGGTTTCTAGGTTAATAGCATATCAACCTTCGTGGGTTATTTAATACCAAAGCCACCCATAGCTGAGAGGAGAAGGGTGTTCATGTTTCCCAATTTCGAAAGTGAACGTAAAAGCCAGACTGGAGCTAAAACTCACTTACTTTGAGGCCTCAGTTCAATACCTGATCTTATTGAGGTTTGGTTTGGTTTCTTCATTTAATGGCATATCAATCTTCGTGAGTTATTTAATACCAAAGCCACCCTTCCAGAAGAACAGTAATGGTACTATTTAACCCATAGCTGGGGGGTTAAAGGGGTTCATATCTCTTTCCCAAGAGTATTTGTCCGAAAGTGAACGTAATAGCGCGACTGGAGTTCGAACTCGCTTACTACGATTCTGCAGTCCTACGCGTTAATCATTACACCTCAAGGACACCCCACCTCTTATTAACAGTGTACACTCATCAGAGTAATGTGGTAATCGTCGGTGGAAATGGACACGACGACGCGAGATTGATTGCATTTCACAGAAAGGTATGAATCCAATTATTTTCACTCCAGCTATGGGTAAATAGTAGGGAAGACTTTTCTTTAGCCTTTGTTAAGCTACCAGTCTAGGAGAAGGAAATTTTGTGAATTGAAGCTCGTTAAACTACGCTCAAAAATTGGTCTTGTGTCACATTCTTCCCGTCCGTAGAGCCTGGTAAATACATGCATTCTTCGAGCTATGAAGTTAAATCTGCTGTGTTTTCCTTGATGATTTGGTTTGGTTGGTTCGGTTTTATGGCAGTCACATCGGTCCCATGTATATAGAGACATCCTATATATTTATACATATACTGAGTGAGCAGAAATAATAGGGCAGTCACATGGGTCCAATGTATATTGAGACATCCTATATATTTATACATATACTGAGTAAGCAGAAATAATAGGGCAGTCATATCGGTCCCATGTATATTGAGACATCCTATATATTTATACATATACTGAATGAGCAGAAATAATCGGGCAGTCACATCGGTCCCATGTATATTGAGACATCCTATATATTAAATATATATCATTTGTAAACTAATAGTTTTATAGATATTTCTAAATGAGCCAGAGCTCATTTCTTTTGTATGTGTGAAACCATTTAACAGTAACAGTTTAATTTGACATAAGACATTTGTTTGCACACAGTTCGATGGTGTCAAATACTGCTATGTAACACTAAAAATTTAATCAACCGTTAGTCATTTGTACACAATTAAATGGTTAAATATACATGTTTTATAAGTAAATAGTTTGTAGGTCATCTTAATTCTAAATGAATTGGAGCTAATTTGTTTCCACACAAGTATTGCTATTGTTTGCACACAGTTAAATGGTTTAAGGTGTTGTGATATAACATTGATAATTCAATTTAACATCAGTCATTTGTTTGCTCGCAGTGAAGAGGTTTAAAGTATTGTTATTCAATACTTATAATTCTGTTTAACTCTTCATTCATTTGCATACAATTAAATGGTTTCAAGTATTCTTATCTAACTCGAGTAATATTGTTTTGCAATAATCGTTTGTTTCCACACACTTAAATGGCTTTAAGTATTGCTATCTAAAACCAATAGTTTTATTTGCTCACAGTTAAATGGTTTCTACTGTTGATATGAAACACAATTCAAATTTTACATCAGTCATTTGTTTGCATACATTTAAATGATTTACCAGTTATATTTGACGCATGGATTGGACCCGATCAGATACTATCTCGCCGGGTCAGAGTGGACCTGGGAGACATGGCAATGAAGAGGTACTCGACATTCCCAAAAGCTCCAGAACTGGATCCTTACGATCACATTCAGTTTAGTGTCATATCTAGAGGACATTCGTTGGTGGGGTGGATAGTCTTACTCATCTTCAGACATGCAGTCGGCGTGTAATATAATGGCCGAGGGATTTCGTTTTATATATCTTGCCTTTGGGTTTAGTTAGGCTGAGAACCTTTCGGCTCAGCAGATGGATTAGTTAGGTGCAAACTTGAGCGCAGGTGTTAACGCACGTGCGGGGAGAATGTGTCGTTCACAGATGTCAAAATAAAAATCCCAGGACCAGGGGATGAGACTGACGTCATGCACCGGAAGCGTGCGCGGAGGATTTTGGGGGATTTGAAAAAAAGTCAGTTGAGTTGAGTCTTGCGGTCCGAAGAAGAAGGGTGACTTTCGCTAGCTCTCGCAGTGGCCTTGTGGCTGGTGCAATACGTGTTGGGGGTGGGGGTGGGGGCAGATAGAAAAGCCAGCATAGAAAGATTGTGCCTTTCTCCTTAGGTCGAAAAACCTTTTAACTCAAAGGAAATAAAAAGTTTCGTACCTGAACTAAGAAGTCGTAAGTGTTTTTCGTGTTTCAGGATTCCTATGTTTTATGTATATATGTTATGAACATTCTATGTACGTTTTGCATATCCGTATTCATGTATGGGTATGTTACAGGCGTATTCTACCTACCTACCTGATTGGGCTTGTCTACTATGATGGCTTTGACATTGAATAACTAACAAATACTGATATGTCATGAATCAAAAAACCAAAAACCATCAAAAAACTTTGAATGTAACTTAAATGAATGTAACAATATAATGTTCCTGAACGCGAAGTGGTGGTGTAATGGTTAGCAAGCTCGACTAGCAAACCTACACGAGTGAGTTCGAGTCTCATTGGGTGCCCCTTTCATATGGCCTTGTGCCACATCTAAACAAAAAGCTTAGTAAATTTCCAAGACTTTGGCTACTACAAGTCAAAGAAGGTAGTAGAGAAGTTCTGAATAAATTCCAAAGATTGAGAGGGAAAGAAAGGAAAAATCAGTGTAGTAAAGCTGATGACACACATTGCAAGCATGGAAAGAAATTTCTATTTACTGTGTCCTGGGTATGACACTTAACAGCATCTGGTGGTGAGGCTCCGGTTCTCACTCAGTTAATCAAACGCTGTTTATCTGAGCTATTTTATTATTATGACTGATTGTAATGTTTAATTCATTTATATTTCTCATTTCTTTGACTTTGAATTTTGAAAGTTGGGTGGTTGCTTTTATGGCACATCAACTTTTGTTGGTTATTTAATGCTAGATCCTCTTTATACATATATATTAAATATATATTAATTGGTTTGGTAGGGTTTTGTGGCATATCAACCATTGTAGGTTATTTAATGCCAAATTCTCTTTATACATGTATATTGAATATTTATTATTTAGTTAGGTTAAGTTTTGTGGCATATCAACCATTATAGGTTATTTAATGCCAAATCCTCTTTGTGCATATATGCCAAATCCTGTTTATATATATATATAGTCATCCACAGACAGATCTGTTTCGTTCTATCAGAACTCATCAGTGTGGCTAGACAGTATCTTCCCGTAGCTGGGATCGAAACCCGGTTGACTCAAACGTCAAACCAAAGCTTCTAACCGTTCAGCCACGAGGAGATATTAGCTGCGAAGTAAATTTTAAACGGTTATGAATCACAATTACTATTGTTTACATACATCCGTTCAACGGTAGCCGAGACCTGATTTCAACTACGAAGAGGCTTGCAATAGACGCTAATGGCAACACGATTACTTCTTCGCCAGAGAACTCAACCCCACGGGGGTAGGGGAGTATCTCTCTCTCTCTCTATATATATATATATATTAGATGTAAATGATTTGTAGATTCATGGTTCGTTTATAACATTTTAACGAGTCAGAGCTCATTTGTTTGCACATAGCTAAATGGTTTCAACCATTTCAATCTAAAACTAAAAATTCTATTTTATATCAATCATTTGTTTGCTTACCGTTAAATGGTTTCAGGTTTGGTTTGATTTCTTTGTTTAATAGCATATCCACCTTTATAGGTTATTTAACGCCAAAGCTATTCTCCAAGAAGAACAGTAATGGCACAATTTAACCCATAGCTGGGAGGATAAGGGGGTTCATACCTTTCCCAAGGGTATTTGCCCAAAATGGTTTCAAGTATTGCTATATAACAAAGACAATTTAATTGAACATCTTTCATTTGTTTGCCCACATTTATGTGGATATACATGTATTACTCAGACGTGAATATTTTGTTGGTAATCTTATATTTAAAAAAGATAGAGCTAATTTGTTAACACACAATTAAGTATTACTATTGCACACACTTAAATGGTTTCAATTATAGCTATCTAACACTAATAACTCTGTCCAATTTTAAATATTTGTTTGCATGGAGAAGCGGTTTCAAGTATTTCTATCTAACACTAGGAATTTTATTTAATATAATAACCGTTTTTTTTTTGCGCATAGTAAAATGTGTACAATTATAGCTATTTAACATTAATAATCCTATTCAATACTGTTCATTTATTTGTTGCATAGCCGTAATACATATACAACTATACACATATACATGCAGAAGCAAAATCAACAATAATGACGAACGAACACACTTCTTTAGAAAAATATACCTCTCACACTTTCTTCGAAATGGTTGCAAAAGGGTTGCGAAAGGGTTATGTGTGAGAGGTGAGTTGGAGACTGAACAGACTGCAACATATTGACCCCAAATTCCTCTGTCTTTAGCAGCACTTCTTTCTCGTTCTACTGGGCTGCTCAATCAGGGATCCTGATGGCCCATAGGCCTCTGCTGGGTGCAGGTTCTCTCTACAACATCTTATCTCCAACTAACTCAACCTGTCTGTGGCACCGGGTTCGACACCCACCTGCTTCTTGTGGGCGTCACATCTGCACCCAATTCAACCCGTCCACAGTCAAGGTTATACCCTGATATCTTCGACCGGATGCACCTGTTATTTACACAGGTGCATCTCTTATTTGACAGCTCGGTCGAGCTCTTCAGAGAAGCAGCTGGTTTATTCTACAGTCCCACCCGACTGGTTCTCTGATAACATTAGAAAGCTATTGAACACCCCACTTAATGTGATAGTTAACGAGTGAAGCTTGCGAACCATAGTTAATGAGTTCGATTCTAATTGAGTGCTTCGTACTTCTGGCCTTGTTTTAAAATAAGCTTAGTAAGTGAGAACTGCTACGAAAGAAGGCTGTTAAGTTACAAGAGAAGACAATTTTATGATTAGGCTTTGAGTTCTGTTTTTATGGTATTTTTGTTCCTGCAGATTATCAGAAATAGATGCTGTTTAGTGTCATATCCAGGACACACGTTGCTGGGGCTCTTACACCTCTGCAGAGATGCAGTCGGTGTATTTTACAACACCAATTGACAGAGCTGTTACTTCAAATCATTTGTTGGTACACAGTTTTGCTATCTAACACAAATATTTCTATTTGGTATAAATCATTTGTTTGCACACACTTAAAGAGCTTCGAGTATTGCTCTCTATCGCCAATAGTTTTATTTGCACACAGTTTAATGGTTTCAGCTATTGATATATAAAATATTAACAATTCAATTTAGTATCAGTTATTTGTTAGCACACAGTTAAATGGTTAAACAGTTTTATATGACCCAGAGATGGAACCCTAACAGGTACTACCACTCCGAAGCAGAGTGGACCTGGAAGTAACGGTAAATGACAAGGTACTCCATATTCCCCAAAGCTTCAGGACTGGAACCTCACCATCTCATACAGTTCAGTGTCAAATGCAGAACACTCGTTGGTGGGAGTGGGAAGTTTTACTCCTCTGTTGAGATTCAGTCGGTGTATTCTATAGTCTGCTGAATGGGCTGTATTTTGGAAGTCCTGCCATCTCAAACATCTCCTACCATCTCAACGTAGGCGGTCACTCAGTGTTCCTACGGTTAGTTATAGCAGTAGGTACACTGAATGACCGCCTATGTTGCCAATAACTTGGGATGTCCCTGCTCAAAGGCTTTCGTTGAGTAGATATAAAGAAGGGATGATTGTGATATTATTCTTTTAATGGAATCATTGTCAGATCCCAAAGTTCCATAGAAACAATAAGTAAATCCTTTTCATTTCTTCATTCATAGATTTTTGAGCCAGCTGAATGTTGCATCTTTTCTTTTATTATTCAATACAACCCATCAAGATCCAAGAAGAAGAAAAAAAAGATTTACTATCTCCAATGGATCTCTAAATAATCTTTTAGATTAATTAAATCATTTCTAAACCTCGATCTCCACTCCCTCTTCTCTCTCTCTCTCTCTCTCTCTCTCTCTCTCTCTCTTACGTGTTTATTGGACTTTAAAGTTTCGCCCAAAGCAATTTTAAAAAAGAAAGAAAGAAAAGGAAAAACACACGAAAGGAAAAGAAAAGAAAAATCCCTGAATATCTTTATTCAACAATTCTAACACATCTTAATCTTATCCCTCCTCCCGAACATTTATTTACCGTAGCATCCCACTCCCATCAAATAAAAATGTTTGAATCAATAAATCTCGTAAGTGACTGTCGTATAAATCAAAGAAGCGCCTGCTGTGATCTAATTCTTAACATTTTATCGGGTATAAATAGGTAACTGAACGAGTGTATATTGCCGTGCACACACGCATGCGCACGCGCACCCACCTAGACACACTTAAAATCTAAAATATCAAATTATGATCCCTTGTTACTTGTTCCATTACTCAGAATTTCAAGCGTTATCGGAAACATTAATTTGACGATTGAGGATTCTGGAAGCAAATTAAACCTTGGAAAACAAAACGAATATTCAAGCTTCACGATTTTATATTTTTGGTTTTAAACCTGTTCTGCCACAAAAGCCTCAAGCACGTTTCTTAAACGTCTTATTTTATATATATATATATATATATATATATATATATTATAAAACGAATGTAAAATATTGGTGCCTTTCGACCGATACTCCTTCAAAAGATAATCGTTAGTCTTTACCAATGAACGAAATGGGGTTTTAAAAGAAAAGGATTTTAGAATTGGATGGAGATAAAAAAAAAAAAAAAAAAAAAAAAACAACAACAAAAAACTAAAACAAAAAAACAAAAACAACGTGCCGACAGAGAGAAGTCTATCACAAAGAAGAAATATTTGGGGAGTCATTGGCTTGATTGGAGGGCTTACAATGATTTTTCCCCCTTGCCTCCTTCCAATTTTCAAAACCCTGTTTCTTATTTACAACTTCTATATATATATATATATATATATCATCATCATCATCATCATGTCGCGCCGCCAGCACGGATATCCCTGACCCTCTCTCGCCATTTCACCCTATCATTCAGTACTGCTCTCAACATTCTTGTGTAATTTCCGTCTAGTTTCTTCTCCAGCCGTTTAGTTAGCGTCCATGTAGTGCATCCATATAGCAGTATCGATACAACCGCTGCCTGGAAGAAATTGCGTTTCATTTTATCGGTTAGGTCTGATTTCCATATGATCGAGTGCCTATCGATAGCCGTCGATGCCTTCGTCAGTCTTGTGCCGATGTCTTTTTCGGTTGATGAGACGCTACTTCCTAGGTAGGTGAATTTGTCGACTAGTTTCAGAGAGGCTCCGTCTAGTGTGGTAATGTTGCCCGTTTGGTTGTAACACATATATTCAGTTTGGTGTGCATTGACATGGAGGCCAATGCCAGCTGCGGCTCGTTCCAGACTATGCAGTTGTGTCTCTGCTTGCTTAGGCGTATTCGCCAGTAACGCCAAGTCATCAGCGTAGTCGGCGTCCGTGATTGTTTTTGCGGAGTATCTTTTGCTTCTTCTCTTAGTCAGCTCGAAGCCATTTTCTCTGATTTTGTCGATCGAAGTTCTAAGTACGTAGTCTAGACAGATGATGAAGAGGTACGGCGCTAGCGTGTCTCCTTGTAGTACTCCTGCAACAATGTCGAAGTATTCCGTGTCTCCATCTGGTGAACGTACTTTCGCTTTGGTGTTTCTGTAGAGAATCATTATCGCTGCTACGGTTTCTTTTGGTAGGCCGTATGCTAGTAGGATTTGTTCCATCTTCCCTCTGTAGATGGAATCGAAAGCCTTGGTAAAGTCGACAAATAGTTTTTTCGCCTGAAGGTTTTTTGCCCGGACGCCTTCAAGGATTCTACGGATGGTCAGTATTTGTGAGGTTGTGGATCTATTTCTCCGGAAGCCATTTTGGTTTTTCCTAAGGATGTTGTCTATTTTGGGTTCTATGCGGTTTCGTAGTAGGGCATTGTAGATTTTGGCTGCTATGGATGTAAGTGTTATCCCTCGGTAGTTCTTGGCTAGTCCGAGGTCGCCTCTTTTAGGGAAAGGAAGGATGCATCCCTTCATCCATCTTTCTATCCTATTTTGACTATAGACTGCGTTGCATTGCCGGAGCAGTATATCGTCGAATTGTCTAGTCTTCCACACTTCTGGGGGGATCTCGTCTAGCCCTGCAGCTTTCCTATTTTTAATTCTTCTAAGAACTGAGTTGAGTTCTTCTTTGGTGAAAGGACCTAGTTCAATGTCTAATTGCTTACTGATAATTCTGGTGATCGGTTCATCCGTTATTTTCGGTGAGTTTCCTCATAGATTTTTGAAATGCTGTTCCCACAGTTTTACTCTTTCTTGTTAGCTTGCAGCTTTCAATTTTGCTTTGGCTGTGCTCTTCCTTCTACTTACTTCGTTTATTGTTTGCCAGGCTATCCAGGATTGTCTATCTTCCACCGAGTCTCTAATCTTATCTATCTGAATTTGTATGTATTCTGCCTGTTCTTTTAGATATATTCCTGCTAATTGATATTGTGCCTTTTCTAGTTTTCGGGCATTTGTGTTTGTTGGGTTCTTCCGATAGCTTTTGGAGGCAGTTTTCACGAGTGCACGTTTTTCTCTAACCGCTAGCGTTTCCCAGGGGACTCTATATTTAGTTCTAGGTTTTGTTGGAATACACTTTGATGCCGCCTCAAGGTGTGCTTCTATAAAATTTTCATATTCGTCATTTGGGTACCTTTTTCTGTCTTCTCTTGTAGTGCTTCGAATCTGTTTCTTAATTCTAATGCATATTTGTCTCTAATATCTCTGTTGTTAAGTAGGGCCCAGTCATAGTGCTTGGTTGTCGCTTTTCGTGTGGCGTTTTTTCGTAGGCTTAGTCGTACTTTGGCCGTAACTATTCGATGATCGGAGGACACACCCTCGAAAGAGGAGTATGCCTCGCAATTCATCGCACTGTTTTTCCATTTCCTGTTTATAAAGACGTAGTCTCTCTGTGCTTTACTCTTATTCGCGTATGTGTAGGTCCATAATTTCCCCTCCCTTTTTTTGAAAGTTTGTATTGAGGCATGTTAATCTATTTTCTATCATGAAATCAATTAGATGTTGTCCATTCCTGTTTGACGTGTTGTGTAGGTTGTATTTGTTGTTTCTGTTTTTCCCGATTTGTGCATTCATATCTCCGCCAATGACTTGCAGGTTGTGTTTCGGAATGCTACGTACTAGGGAGGATAGCCCTTCGTAGAAGGTGACTAGTTCGGTTTCTTCGCTAACATTGGTAGGGCTGTAGCAGGAGATAATTGTTGCTTTGGGGTTGCCATTAAACGTTGCGGCCATCATCCTAGGTTGTATTCTGTCAATGCTATTTAGTGTTTTTAACGCTCTTGGTCCTATAAGCATTCCCACCCCTCCTACCGATACATTGACAGAGTTTTTCCATGCCGATACAGTCACCAGCATCCATCCATTGCTAGTTTCGTGATATTTGATATCTTCGGTGTGCGTGTATCGGTGCTCTTGTATGCAAATTACGTCTATCTTATGTTCCACGGCTGATGCAGTAAGCTCTGATAGTTGACCTATTCTATTCAGGGTTCTAACGTTAAATGTCGCTATCTGTATTGTTTGTTTGCATTTTAGTAGTTTTTGTTTGAGCTCGGTAGCTGATTTTTCGAACACTGAGGCCAGGGCTCCAACCTCAGCAGGACGCGCCCCTTTTTTACCCGCGCGAAGAGCGATGCGGTTTATGTATGTGGTTTGAGTACGAGTCATGGTTATCTTTCGATGGCTGATTTTATTCTCATCTATAGAAGCCACTCTTATAGATGAGCAGCAGTAGTTCCCCGATCGAACTGACAATCCTGAGCGTTAAGCTGCAAGACTCACACGTACATCATGCTGCTTCCCATGTGTACGTGAAAAAACAAAAAAAAAAAAACAAAACCTTTTTACCTTAAGTTTTAACTTAGTTAAAGTCCAGGACTGCTGTATATTTAAATTAAAGAAATTTTGGGGTATATTTTATCCTATCATCCGATTCAGGCCCAAACAGGTTTTTATTTTATAGGTAGAATTCGATTTTGACTTGGGTTGTTTTTTTTTGTTTTTTGTTTTTTTTTTACTGATATGAGGGTGGGCAAACAGACTTGTAAGCTTTAGAAAAGGTTCTATTCCTATTTGCCCTGTATACTAAAGCATTCGACCAGGGTCGTTATATTTTTTTTTTTTTTTTTTTTTACTCCTAAACATCTCTACATATATAAAATACACTATATTCCTCATTTAAGAACACATATATATATATATGTATATATATAAGTTGTAAAATGAGAAACATGGTTTTGAAAATTGGGAGAAAACAAGAGGGGAAAAATCATTTTACATATATATAATTAAAAAATTGTTTTCGAATTAAGAATCGTGTATAGAAAGTGGTTGAAGCTCCAGCATAGCATGTCCCGACGACTGACTTTTGTAAAATTATCGCTCGAATGGCGTCCAAATTTTACATTCGTTTTAAGTGATTCTGAAAATCATTAATATTACAACGATTCTCATAATAATTATTTCATAGCTCATTTTACCATAGTGTGCTACAATATATATCTATATATATGTTACGATAGTGTAGACATAGAGTGAACGGCGCTTGGTGACAGTCAGTTTCACGCCTATGCGATCATCAGACTTAGTTTTTGAATGGCAGCGTCTAAGCCACTTTGGTTGCTATTGTAGTGTGGAAAGGTGATCATCGAGTGTTTGTGATTTTTACAGAACGTCTCATCTCTCTATGTGGTGATATCCTGTGACCGGCTTTCTCACCAGATCTATCCCCTTGAAGATACCGGAAGTCTTTAAACATTGACCGTGGACACCTGACCAGCTGAAAGATTTTATTTGTCATGAAATCACAGTAATACTCGAGCGCTGCAGACTTCTGTGTGAATCTTAAGAAGTGTTTAGTCGCTGAAGGTTAGCGTTTGGACAATATAATCTTTAAAACAAAGCGATGACAGTATAAGTTTGAACGAGGTGCTAATTCGTGGATAATACCCGTGGTGCCCGTGGTGTAATGGTTATCGTCGTAGGAAATGGACACGGCGATACGAGTTCAAATCCTGGACGAGACTGATTGCATTTCACATTGCACTAATACCCTTGGGAAAGGTATGAATCCAATTATTCTCCCTCCAGCTATGTGTAAATAGTTGGGCAGACTAGGTTCTTCAGCCTTGGTGAGGCAACTAGTCTAGGAGAAGGAAAAATCTGAACTCAAACCTGTTAAACTCCGCTTAAAAGTTGACCTTGTGTCATATCCTGCCCGAGCGGAGGGGTTTGATATGATAATACCCCGTTTGTGATAGCGCATTTGAAAGTAACGTAAGACAGAATATTCGGTAGGAAACAGAACAAGTCAATGAATATAATATGACATTTAATTGTACACAATACACGTAGGGAATTAAGTTTCTATCTCAAGGTATACGGAAGTCACAAGCGTTCAAGGAACAAACAACAACGTTCATATAGCAAAAAGATGGATACCACTTACTCTTCTCGGGTCCAGAATATAAAAGAGAGGTCCCATGTGCTGGCCGCTAAGGAACGAACTAGCACATCTACTCTTCTCAACAGCAACAAAACAAAATGGCAAATATTTTTCTTTCTCATGAATAAAAAATCAAGCGATTATTCTGGTGGACTTTATAAATATATAGATATATAAGTGTTCGTGGAAATGGATCTGGCGATACGAGTTCAAATCCTGGACGAGGCTGATAGCATTTTGACAAATGAAAATAACACCAATACCCTTGGCAAAGTTTTGAATCACGCAATGGGTAAATAGTAAGAGAGACTGAGCTCTTTAACTTTGGTATGTCAACCAGTCTGAGAGAAGGAAAACTCTGAAATCAAACCTGCATAAAAATCGACCTTGTATCGCATCCTACTCCCGTGGAAGGGGTTGGTGTATATAATTGACGACCTTAGTCGAGGGTGACCAGAGGGCTCCCTTTTCAATAGCTACTACACCGAGGTGTAGGGGAGAGCACTATTCCATTCCTTGAATTGCTTTACTTTGCACTTGATCCATACCTTATAATGCTGAATGTTAAGCAAGGAGACATCAAGTACCATTTTTGAGTCTTTGGTATGACCCGACCTGGGATTGAACACCAGTCTCCTGGAGCATTGGCAAATGCTCTACTCAAGAGGCCAATGACTCATGATATATATATATATATATAGTATTGGACAAAAAAATCAATACAACTTATATAATTATTTTTTAAGACGATTGACGTAGTTTATGAAAATTTAGGGCAATTTATGACCTCTTAGTGTTTGGTCGGGTAACCATGAGTATTAGATACAGTGTTATTGAGTTTTTTCTTCTTTTGCAGCTACGACTTTTTTTTATGATAATTTCCTGTTTTCTCGTAAATTTTGGAGAAAACACCTACTGATGAATGATTCAATTTCTTTGTAAAATGACAGTCTACAATCATTGTATGTCACAATTTGACCTTTTTCAAACTCAGACAACTACTTACTGTTGTACTCAGAGAAGAAGAAGAAGAAGAAGAAGAAGAAGAAGAAGAAGAAGAAGAAGAAGAACAACAACAACAACAACAACAACAACAACAACAACAACAACAACGATGATGTATAAATATGACCTGATTCTTTTCTTGTTTTTCATTATTACCCGTATTAAATGTACGTATGGGTAGAGTAAGAGACAGTCGAGAATGGCTGAAATGCACACACACACACACACACACACACACACAGGGGTGACGGTACGGTTTTCCCGTGAAACTTCTTTACTTTTCTGCCTCGTTTTGCCTCGGTCAAATTTTTTTCCTGGTTTATATAATTTTCCAGACACTCATGCAATCCTCGTGGTCACACCTCCCGCCAATGCGTTGCGTGTGGACACGTCTAGCCTGTCACACACGCAACCTACGGGGTATTTCCGCGGAGGAAATACCAGCGTCCTGTTTACCTTTGTAAAAAAAAAAATTGGACATCCTCACAATTTATAAGGCATGTCGAAGGAATCTTCCTGTCGCTATCCAACAATACTAGCCATTAGCAAAAGACTAGTCACAACTTAGGGAAAAGGAAATGCAATGAAATATCGTATATTAGGGCATTTTTGAAAATTTTCGTTCGAGAAAATAATGACTTTTCGAAGCAATTTTGGGAACTTTAATAACAATTATCAAGTAAAATAATCACTTCCCATGTGTGTCTAAGTTTCAAATTCGAGGCAATAATGGAACATGGTTCGTTTTTGTTTTCCCTGTCCATTTTTTGTCCAATATTGCACTCACTCACTCACACACACACACACACACACACACCTTTGTCCCCTATGTATAGCACTAGACCTTGCTGTCTAGTTTAAGCTATAACCCGGCATACGTGCCCGGATCCAAATTTAGATTCGCGAAACTGCTTGCCTATTTAGACCCACATTGCACTTAATGGGTCGATGAGCAGCACAGACCAGCAGGGTTCGAGTCTCGGCGCGTTCCCGACCTTCCCCTCCCCTTTATCCCCACTTTAATCGGCCTTCGGGCTTTTGACCTTGTGTCAAGTCCTGTCTGGTGGGAGGCAGCGACAAATATCACACACATACACACACACACACACACACACATATATATATATATATTGAAGAGTATATATTTAGGCAACATATTGTTATTAAGGCAAGTTTTATTAAAGACGATAGAATACTGTTAATCATTTTTAATTGTAATTTTTCAAGTCTTCGTGTTAATTTTCTTGTGTCGGCATCCAGGTGGTAAAGGACTTGTCCCATATCTTCTGCCCAAGTGCTTTCGACCATACTTTTGGTCATCATCAGAGGTCGTGTAGTTTGAGTTGACAGTTTGAGTTTTATTGTTTTATTTTTGATTATTTGTAGCGTTTTTATTTAAAAGTGGTCAGTTGGAACGTTTTCAGCGTTTTGTTTTAAAACGTTCAGTTGAAAAGGTTTTCATAAATACATATTCTGTAGGATGAGTTATCTAATAGAGTCGAGGATTTTAGTTATAGTCGGAAGCACTTGAGCAGAAGATATGAGACAATTTCTTTAACACCTGGATCTGACACAAGAAAAATAAGAAGACTTGAAAAATTACAATTAAAAATGATAAACAGTGTTCCATCGTCTTTTACACACACACACACACACACACACACACACACACATATATATATATATATTAGTCATATAAAATTAGAATGCTTCCAAATACCGAATTTTAGGATATAGGGTAGATTTTTGTATCGAAGAGTTCCCAATTACTTCTCCTCCACCCCGCATTTTCTGTCCATATAATATCTTTACAAAATATTTTGGTTCATTTGTAAATAAATCACATTTTATATGTCACTGTATAATATAGGAGGTTGTTTGAAGACGATTAACAAGTTGGTTTATTTAATTTTTTTCTTTAAATGCTACGCTATTAATTAAAAAAAAACGTCTATGTTTTTTGAAGATTATAAATTATTGGTTGTAGAAGAAAGATATAAACCACCATTTTGATTTGGGAAATTTATTTTTTAGAAATTAACGGAAAGAACGAATAAAAGTGGGAAGAAAAAGAAACAAAGAAAAGAAAAATTAAAGGAGAAAATAAATAAATGAATAAATAAAATAAACGAAACTGTACAAAGCCGTGATCAAAGTGGTGATGAAATTTGATTGAATTATTGAAAAGAAGGGAAAAGAGGAAAAGGGAAGAGGCCAGGAGAGAGAAAAAAGAAAGAAAGCAAGATTAGGACAAAAAGAAGGGGTGAGATTTGAAAGACCAAAAGAGAGAAAGATAAAAGAGAAATGAAAGCCAACACTTGTCAGCCATTTTTTTTTTTTTTTTTTTAAATGACCAACAAACGTTGAGATTTATTAAAGAGACTATCTTTGAACTTGCGACAAAAAATGAATAAATAAATAAATAAATAGAAAATAAAAATGAAAATAAAAATGAATAAATAAAATAAAAAAAATATTTAAAAAATCCTTCCATTTCTTATCTTTTCTGACTGCTAATAAAAAGAAGTAAAATGAAAAAAACAAAAAACAAAAAAACAAAATCAAAAAACAAAAACAATAAATAACAAATAAAGTAACCCGAAAAAAAAAAAACATTTATTTTATATGTTTTGAAGTCAAAATGATACAATGTGAGAGACAGGAAATCCTCACTATAACAAACTAAACGGGTGGGTTTGTTAAAGTTCGTTATACCCGATGGTTGTCCCTCATTCAGAAAATAAATTCTTTTCCTTGTTTTTTTATTTTTATTTTATTTTAATGACATATCAACCTTGTGGGGTTATTTAACGCCAAAGCCATCCTTGAAGAAGAACAGTAGAGGTACTATTTAACCCATAGCTAAAGGAGGCAGTTTTATACCTTTCTCTTAATCAGAACATAACAGCGTAACTGAAGTTCGAACTCTCTGACCACGATGTAGCAGCCTGACTCGTTTGATAACACGCCACAGAATCTTCCTCAAATGATAAATTTGATATTTCGCTGCATTTCTTCAATGCAAGAAGCATTTTTTTCCCTTTCGGACCCTCTCGTACAACCATCTCTAGCATCATAACTTTAGCCAAAGAATTTTTTTTTCTCCATTTGATCTTCCATCAACCTTTATCTCCTTAATTGTGAATTTTGTTGGTTTCGTCGTCCTGTATTCGGCGAAATAACTTTTGTTAAATTTTCATTCATAAACAGATATTCAAATATACTTCTCCTGGAGAATGGGAATGTTCGTTTGGTGGCTTATGGACTGTCACACGATCATCCTCGGAATCTACTCTCTTTCTTCTTTCTTTTTTGTACTTTGAACAGTAGAGATGTTGTTTCTCTCCCAGAGAAGCCAGCAAGACTACAACTGCTTTACTGTCCAGCAATCTCAAGTGAGCTTTTTTAAACCCCGATTTTTACCCTTTTACATACAGCTTGTTCATTGAATAATTTGTATCTATCTATCTATCTATCTATGGAGGCGCCTGTGGTGTTATGGATATAGTCGTAGAAAACGGACGCAGCGAGCCGTGTTCAAATTTTGGACGAGGCTGCTTGCATTTCACATAGCGCAAATAAGGGATGCATCTTTAGCGTCAGTTTTTGTTATTATTTAGCGAGGAAAAGTGTGTTGTTTTGGGTTGTGACGTTGGTGTGTGTATTCACGTTGAGTTGTTTCCTCGCTAAGTTTGTAAGGTCCCTCGCTAATTGTTGTTAGGTATATAAAGGAGAAGGTTCAAGAGGTACGAAGTCGAAATGTGTTTTTAAGAATAGTTTTTATTTGCAGCATGGAAACTGTAGTTTGCGTTTGTGCTGCAAGTCTTGTAGTCAGTAAGAAGACGAAATGGGGTTATGAGAAAGTTGAGAAAGCAGCGCGTATCGTCGGACTTGCGAGGGATTGTGTTCGCCGTAGTTTAGTGAAAGACTTGTTTGCCGTTAGAAGAAATAAACTTTGGAGTCACCGTGAGTTTTGTGCGTCTGGTGGATTTGGGAGAGAGGCGTGCGTTGTCTCCATTAAAGTGGCCCAGAGGGGAATTGAGAACTAGGTGCTGAGAGCGGAATAAGACATCGCATCGACATAGCCAATTTTGGGGGTGACATAAAGTTGTTCCTGTGTGTAACGTGTTGAATGTATCTAATTCATATTCAACTGGGATTCCTTGGTCTAAAAGATATAGACGCAAGAAATCCATAAATTAGATAGGTTCCCTCATGTGTCCATGCTGCTGCTGCTGCTATTGAAGAGCGGCCAATGGGACGTCTGCACTAGACGGCGTTGTTCAGCCAAAGAGACTGTGTTTAGCAGCTTACACAATTTCTGCTGCCTGGGAAAGAGGTCCGGATTGAAGAGGATACGTCATCTTGATTGGGTGAAATTTTGCGTCGAATTAAATTGCGCGCCAAACCAAAATACCTTCTGCTACACATCCAACTATTCTCCGTCCAGCTGAGGGTAAATAGTAGGGCAAACTGGCTCTTTAGCCTTGGTATGGAGAAGGAAAACCTTGGTATAGGAGAAGGAAACTTCTGAAAACTCAGCTTGAATAACTGACCTTGTGTCGCATTTTGCTCGTGCGAAGCGGTTAATATATATATATATATATATATGTGTGTGTGTGTGTGTGTGTGTGTGTATAATGTTTCTGAATGAGCTTATCTTTCTTTAAGTTTACCCTGTGTTAATGTATCACAGATATACTAAAGCTATTGGCGAGTGGAGACTCGAATAAATGTCTTCCCCGCCTCCTAGAAAACTTATACATCAGTTGATATTTCACTGGTAAGATTTAATTTAAATTTAGATCAATTAATTAGTTAATTAGTTCAGATAAACACTATCGACTTTTGTATCCCTACTGTCGTAACCACCCACGTGCCATAATTCTTTAAGGCCAACGTATTCCATCAGTCCTATGGGTCAGTAGATAAAAAAAAATGGATTCACCATGATGCTCATGTTCGCTGCGTTGATTGGATTTCGTTGGATAAATCCGATTGGTTTATTGATTTTTATAGCATGTCAACCTGTCTAGGGTTATTTCATGCGTAAAGATTAGGGAATCACATTCATTATCTGTTCATATGTATGAGGCACTTTCCTTGGCACACAGTCCTATTGAACATGAATAATTTGTCATCATCATCATCATCATCATGTCGTGCCGCCAGCACGGATATCCCTGACCCTCTCTCGCCACTTCTCCCTATCATTCATCGCTTTTGGCAGGTCTTCAGGGTTACATCTCGTATCCTCACATAGCTGCTGTATGTATGTTCGAGCTGGTCGTCCTGATTTTGCTTGGCCATATGCTGAGGTCCATAGGAGTATATCACTGATGAGTTCGTCCTTGCTTCTCTAGCAGAGTATTGCGTGTCTGGTTCGTCTAACTTGTATAGTTTTCGTGGTGGGAGGCAAGTGGCCGTATAGTTGGTGTCTTGTGGGGTGTTGTCGCCAGGACTTGTTCAATATTGCTCTCAGCATTCCTGTGTAATTGCCGTCTAGTTTCTTCTACAGCCGTTTAGTTAGCGTCCAAGTAGTGCATCCATATAGCAGTATCGATACGACCGCTGCCTGGAAGAAACTGTGTTTCATTTTATCGGTCAGGTCTGATTTCCATATGATCGAGAGCCTATCGATAGCTGTCCATGTTTTCGTTAGTCGTGTGTCGATGTCTTTTTCGGTTGAGGAGACGCTACTTCCTAGGTAGGTAAATTTGTCTACTAGTTTCAGAGAGGCTCCGTCTAGTGTGGTAATGTCGCCTGTTTGGTTGTAACACATATATTCAGTAAACAGATCTATTTTACTCACTGCAGGGACCCTTACAGGCACTATCACCCTGAGTCAGATTGCACAGTCGGCTGGGGATGTAGAATACACTGATTGCACCTCTGCAGAGGGATAAGACTCCCCCGCCCCCAATAGGTGTCCTGGATATGACCCTAAACAATCTGATGGTGAGGTTCCAGTAATGCTGGGGCTTTGGGGAATGCAGAGCACCCCTTCATTGCTATTGCTCCCAGGTCCACTCTGACCTAGAGTAGTAGAACCCGAGAGGGCCCTATCCATGGGTCAAATAGAAGTAAACTGCATACTTATGCTCAACTGATTTACATGAAATAGAACTGTTTTGATATTTAGACTGTGTACTAATGTACCTGGCATATTACTGAATTGCTTCACTAAACTGAATAGCTTGAAACAGAAATGTTTTTGACAATTAAACCGTACTTACATTGAAACTGCGTACTTATGCTAAACTGAATTATTTGAAATAGAACTGTTTTTTACATTGAAACTGTATTTACACTAAACTGAATTATTTAACATAGAACTGTTTTGACATGTAACTGTGTATAAACAAAATCTGTACTTATACTAAACTGAATTAGCTGAATTAGAACTGCTTGACTAAACTGAATAGCTAGAAATAGAATTGTTTTTCACAATTAAACTGTACTTACATTTAAACAGCATGCTTATGCTAAACTGAATTGTTTGAAATTGAACTGTTTTTGTCATTGAAACTGCACTTACACTAAACTGAATTGTTATGTATAACTGTTAGAATAAAGTGAATAGCTTGAAATAGAAATGTTTTTGACAATTAAACAGTGTACTCATGCTAAACCGAATAGAACTGATAATTTGCATAAAAAATGGATTTGGTGTTAAATAACCTACAAAGATTGATATGCTATAAAACCCAACCAACCAACCAACCTGAGTCAGAGTGGATCTGTAAGTAACGGTAATGAAGAGATACACCTCCTTCCTCAAGTTCACAGCACTGGATCCTCACCATCAGATGTAGTTTAGTGACATATCCAAGACACGTTAAATCCAAATTAATTTTGGATGGTTTCATGGGTTCTTTAAAACCGAAGTTCATTATCGAAGTTCATCGGAAATTTACAGAAAATGACTAAAATCATCTTGAAATAATTGAAAATATCCCAGGATTTATTATAATTATTGTTGGGATCTTTCAATTATTTTCTTTGACTGCCATTTTTGCTGGATGATAATATCTTGATTTAACCACTAACCCCAGAAACGAAGAGGGTCAGAATTGTCGGTCAGTACTATTGGAATGTTGTGGTCCAGAGGGTGGTGGTGGACACATTTTTGAATTTGAGGCCGGCGGATGGAAGGGAGTGTTGATTACTGGGTGAAAGGTCGAAAAGAGATTTTGTACTTGCCTGCTATGACAGTGTTGTCAAAATCAATGATTTTCGTATTAGATTTATTGATTTTAGATGAGGAAAAAACAAAATGTTTCTTCTTATTAATACTATTTTGTTTTTCCTTCCTACATCAGCGGAACGTTTTCATGGCTCAATTTATTTTTTAAAGATTAAAAGATTTTAAAATTTATTTATTTTGTTATAGGGAGCATTAAAAAGGGTGTGTGTGTGTGTGGGGGGGAGAATGAGTTAAGTGAGTGTGGAGTTGTGTGTATGCCTTAACAAACAAACAAACAAATAACAATCATGGCCGTTGTGATAGGTCATACAGAAAAGAGTGGCATGGGGAGAATGGAGCGCTTTAAATGAATCATTTATAAATCCGTGAAGTGCCCGTGGCGTTACGGTTATAGTCACGGGAAAACGGACCCGACGAACAGCGTTCAAATTCTGGATGAGGTTATCTGCATTTCACTTTGCACTTATGTTCTTAGGAAAGGCATGAATCCAATTTTTCTTCCCCTTGCTCAGCAATGGGTAAATGAATTGTAGGGCAGACCTGAGGTGAATAGCCTTGGTAAGACGACCGGTCACGGAGTGGGAAAAAACTCTAACTTCAAATCGGCTGTGTATGTATCTACCCAGCCCCTCCTCTATGGGCAGGAGGTGACTCAAGAACAATTCTCAAGTGAAGTAAAGCTGGTTTGAATTCGGAGTTTTCCTTCTCCTAGATCGGTTGCTTAACCAAGAAACAAGCCTGTTCCACTATTCACCCATAGCTAGTGGAAGAACTGATGGATTTATGCTTTTCCTAAGGGCAGCAGAGGGAACTGAAATGGAAACAGCCTCATCCAGGTTTTGAACCTGGGTTGTTGAATCCATATCCAATGACATTAACCAGCTGTGTAAGTCAGGTAAGGGAGAGTTCTTTGTTATTTGTGCAATATAACCTTATACAGCCAGTCACAAGCAACTGAGAGAGAAGATGGGCGCTGACAAGTAAGCCTCCAATTGCCCATTGCTCAGAGAGAGGCTATTAAAGGGAATCACTTGCTAAGTTCTAAAGAAGAAGAAGACAACAAGTACTGCCCAGTCGGCTGCAGCTGTAGAATACACTGACTGCACCTCTGAAGAGGGTTAAGACCCCACCCACCCAACGAGTCTGTCCAGGATATGACACCGAAGAATCTGATGGTGAGATTCCAGTAATGTTGGAACTTTTGGGAATGCAGAGCACTCCTGCATTGTCATTGCTCCCAAGTCCACTCTTGCCTAGAGTAGTAGCACCTGATTGGGCCCTATCCACTGGTTAAATAGAACTAAACTGCATACTTATGCTCAACTGATTTACATGAAATGGAACTGTTTTGATATTTAGACTGTGTACTTATGCTAAATTGAATTATAAGAAATGGAACTGTTTTGACATTTAACTGTACGTAAACAAAAACTATACTTATACTAAACTAAATTGTTTGAATTAGAACTGTTTGACTAAACTGAATAGCTTGAAATAGAAATATTTTTTTGACAAACTGTGTACTAATGCTAAACAGAATTGTTTGAAATAGAACTGTTCATTTGTATAAAAATAGATTTGGCATTGAATAACCTTCAAAGGTTGATATGCCATAAAACCCAAACAAACAAACAAGCAGAGAGACAGCAAGTAATTGTATGATTTATGGATATGAGAATGAGTTGGTTGGTTGGTTGGTTTTATCGCATATCATCCCTTTTGGGTCATTTAATGCTGAAGTAAGTCATTTTGATGAAAGTTTTAAACAACTCAGTTTATAATAAGTTTAGTTTTTTTGTTCACACATAGTTAAATGTCAAAACAGTTCTATTTTAAACAATTCAGTTTAGCATAAGTACACTGTTTAGTTTCTATTTGACCTATAGATCGGACACTATCAGATGCTACCACTCTGGAGCGATGAGAATAAAGGAGTACTCCGCATTCCCCAAAGCTCCAGCATTACTGTCGCCTCACCATCAGATGCAGTTTAGTGTCATATCCTGGACACTCATTCTCACCCCTCTACAGAGAAGCAGTCGGTGTATTTTACAGCCCCAACTGACTGAGTGATATAAAAATGAGGGCACACACAAAATAAGAAAACTGATTTACTGTGGATTGATATTAAAGATTGATGAAGAAGTAGAAAATGTTTCTCTTCTTCTTCTTCTTCTTCTTCTTCTAATTATTTTTATTATTGTTATTATTATTTTAACACCTTGCAAATTTTTCACACCAGTATCAGCTGATAGTCTTTAACTAGAGTGACAGCAAGTCTCCACAAATCACCTGAACTCTTCTCTGTATTCTTGCTGATCTTAATGATGCTAAAGTCTGGATGGTGCTTGATTCTTCCTTTTATTTTTAACTTTTCCAACCCCCTTTCTAAGCTTTTAGGGACCGTTCTAAGTGCGTCAATTACAACTGGTAGCAACATCACCCTCACGTTCTACAGCGTTTATTATCATTCTACTCTTTTGAGACTGTTCCACACCAGCGTTTTCCTCCAGAGTTTGAGTGACATCTCGTATCCTCAAGTCTCAAAGACTCTTCTTAGTACTCTGACCGATTTCAACAAAGCTGAAGTTTGGATAACCTCCTCTCGTCTTCTTATTTCAAAGAACCTCTGGTCCCTGTACCAATCCTTTTGTGACTGTACTGAGCGTACCAAATACAATAGCAATCACCATCACCTTCAAGTTCCATAGCTTTTTCAATTCTCTAGCAAGGTCCAGGTATTTATCTCTCTTTTTGCCTTCTTTCAGTTTTGCCCTGTGGTCAGCCAGAAAGGCAAAGTCCACTGTTTGGCAGGTTCTCTGGGGAGATTAGAAGATCCATTTGTATCACAAAATTCCTGAGAAATTTGTGCATTTAGATGCAGGATAGATTCTGGTTTGCCTTTGGTCGAATTAAAACTTCTTGCACAGTTCCCAGTGGATCACCTTGCCCACCCAGTCATGCCTAGTTTTATAGTCCCTTTTGCGCTAATTAACTGCATTCAGTAATTTTTCACACCAGCATTAGCTGATGGTCTTTCCTTGGAGTCTGAGTGATGGCAAGTCTCCTCAGGTCTTCAGAAACCCCTTTCAGTATTCTGGCCATTTTCTGTGGTCAGGATGGTTTCAGTTCCTCCCGTCCCTTCTTCAGGCTCTTGGGTATTGTTCTGAGCACACCAAATATAACTAGTATTAACTACACCCTCACGTTCCACAGTTTTTTTATTCTCTAGCAAGGTCTAAGTATTTGTCTATCTTTTTGTCTTCTTTTATTTTTATGCAGTGGTCCACTGGAATGGCAAAATCCACTAGACGGCAAATTCTTTTTTTTTTTTTTTGTCAATTTACACTAAGTTTGATCTTTATTGGGAATCCTTGGGATTATTATTGGGAATATAAAAAAAAGAAGAATTAATTCTCAGATTAAGTTTGGTCTTTTGGCCAGGATTAGGTAATCTATTTCTATCTCAAAATCCCAGGGAATTTTATAAGTCTCATTCTTAAAGATAGATTTTGGTTTGTGCAAATATCATTTGGAAGCATGGTCAAGTTTCACTCTCTTGCATTATTCTAAGTAGATTAACTTTTCCACCTCGTCGTACCTTGTCTTGTACTTTTTTTGTTGGTTGGTTGGTTGGTTGGTTGGTTGGTTGTGTTTTATGGCATATCAACCTTTGTTAGTTATTGAACGCCAAATCCATTTTCATGTAAATAATAAGTTCTATTTCAAACAATTCAGTTTAGCATGCATACACAGTTTAATTGTCAAAAACATTTCTATTTCAAACTATTCAGTTTATTCAAACAGTTATATATAACAATTCAGTTTAGTGTAAGTACAGTTTCAAAGTCAAAAACCGTTCAATTTCAAACAATTCCGTTTAGCAAAAGCACGCAGTTTAAAATTAAGAACAGTTTCATGGTGAAAAACAATTCTATTTAAGTACAGATTTTGTTTAGACACAGTTAAATGTCAAAACAGTTCTATGTTAAACAACTCAGTTTAGTGTAAATACAGTTTCAATGTAAAAAGCAGTTCTATTTCAAATAATTCAGTTTATCATAAACACGCAGTTTAAAGGTAAGTTTGGTTTAATTGTCAAAAACATTTCTATTTCAAGCTATTCAGTTCAATAAAAAAATTCAGTTTAGCATTAGTATGCCATTAGTTCTATTCAAACCGTAGATAGAGCCCTATCAGGTGCTACCACACTGAGCCAGAGTGGACCTGGGAGCAATGGCAATGAAGGGGTGCTCCGTATTCCCCAAGGCCCAGCATAACTGGGACCTCACCATCAGACTGTTTAGTGTCATATCCAGGATAATTGATGGTGGAGGGGTCTTACCCCTCTGCAGAAGTGCAGTCAGTGTATTCTACAGACTGAGCAATACTTTTTTTTTTTTACTAGTTTGCTGCCATTTATATTGGGATTAGCACTTAAGTTCTTTCTTTCTTTCTTTCTTTCTTTCATTTTCTTTCTTTCCTTTTCCTACTCTTTATACTCACTCAATTTATATATTTTTCTCTCCCTTTCAATCTCTCTTTGTTTCTAACTTATTTTTTCTTTACTTTCTTCTTTCTATGCTGGTTTTGCTCTCTTTGTCTCTGTCTCTGTCTGTCTGACTGTCTGTCTGTCTGTCTGTCTGTATCTATCTATCTATCTATCTATCTATCTATCTATCTCCTACTCTCTTTTTCAATTTCTTTCTTCTTTCTTTTCCTTCCCTCTCTGCATTACTTCATATTTGTCGCTATCTTTCAATCTTTCTTTCTTTCTTTCTTTCTTTCTTTCTTTCTTTCTTTCTTTCCCTTCTGTTTACTTAAAAACAGCTCTATGGATACTTTAAATGACGAATAAACAACATCTCACATGAGAAAACCTGGAGGTGGCTAAGAAAAGGAAACTTTAAAAGGGAAACTGAATCTCTCATTATAGCAGCACAAAACAACACCATGAGAACCAATCATATCAAAGCAAAAATAGATAAGATGCAACAAAATAGCAAATGTAGGTGATGTGGTGACAGAGATGAAACGATCAATCACATAATAAGCAAATGCAGCAAGTTAGAAAGAGTACAAGACTGGGTCGGTAAGGTGATCCACTGAGAAATGTGCAAGAAATTTAAATTTGACAATACAAACAAATCGTACATGCACAACCCAGCATCAGTCCTGGAGAATGACACACATAAACTTCTATAGGACTTTGACATACAAACGGATCACCAAATCTCAGCCAGAAGACCAGACCTTAAAGTGATTAATAAAAAAAGAGAGAGAACTTGCAAAATTGTGGACTTTGCTATCCCAGCTGACCACAGAATAAAACTGAAAGAATGTGAAAAGAAGAATAAGTACCTGGACCTTGCTTGAGAATTGAAAAAAACTATGGAACAGAAAGGTGACAATTATACCAATCATGATTGATGCTTTTGGCATGGTAACTAAAGGATTATTAAAGGGACTTAAGGACTTTGAAGTTGGAGGACAGGTGGAGACCATCCAAACTACAGCATCTCAGAATACTGAGAAGAGTGCTGGAGACTTGAGGAGACTTGCTGTCATTCAAACTCCAGTGAAAGACCATCAGCTAATGCGGATGTGAAAAACTCTCAAGGAGTAATAATAATAATAAAAAATGCCTATTGTAATTGGTATGCTCAGTACAGTCACCAAAGGATTGGTACGGGGACTGGAGGATTTAGAAATAAGAATATGGGTAGAGACCATCCAAATGACAGCATTATTGAGATTGGCCAGAATACTATAAAGAGTCCTGAAAACTTACTGTCAATTTGACTCCAGTGGAAAACCATCAGCAAACAAGGGTATAAAAGAAACTCTCAAATGAGTAAAATAATAATATTGGTTAGAATACTGAGAAGAGTCCTGGAGACTTGACGAGATTTGCTGTTACTCAAACTTCAGTCAGAAACCATCAGGTAACATTAGTGTGAAAAACTCATAAAAGAGTAACTTGTAACTTTATATATACATACATACATACATACATATATGCACACACACACACACACACACATACACACACACACACACACACACATATATATATATATATATATATATATATATATATATATATACTAGCTGTACTAATAGAAATTCTGTGAAATACATCCATAATAATAGCGCAAATTTTAACAATAAATGACATTTTTGGCCTAATGAGTAGAGTGTTTGCCAATGGTCCAGGAGACTGGGGTTCAATTTAGCTAGCTTTTTTAGATGGTTGATTTAATTTATAACTAGGCTAATGTTTCAGGTTTGCAAAAAGGCTATCAATCTTGATGATAAAACTATTATGTCCAAGAAAGATTCTGAAAGATTTCAACAAAACAATCAATTACTACAAAAAAAAAAAAACTATCTAAAAACTAAAAAAAAAAACTGGTCATAACAAAATTAGATTCAAAATGTTCATTTTCATTCATTTTTTTTTCTTATAAACCTTTCTTTTTTTTTTTAAATATGTGATTTTAAAATTAGAATATGCAAATTACCTTACCCCATTAAATTTGGTACTTTTGTCAAGTAATAAAGCAGGTTATTAAGAGACTTGTTTGCTGTAGGAACAAGGGCTGTAGGCATTTTTGGCAAATGCCGGGCGCATGTGGGCTACGGTCCTGCGCCCGGACCCACCATAAAAAAGGCCTTGTGCCACACTTGCCCGTTGGGTGGGGATGTCAACAAATACCGCTGTAGAAACAAGATAAATTTTATGTAGAAACACAAGTTACATACACATATGCAACAAGGGTGAGTTCAAGTCTCATTGAGTACCCCATTAACAAGGCATTGTGCCATATATCCTCTGACGAAAGCAGTAAGCTGGAAATATACACATATATAACATGTATGTTAGAACAAAAAAATACAAGTCTTTAATTGGAATCATTTTGAGATGAGGCTTTTAATCTGAGAATTAATTTTTATTTGTAGTGAAAGAAGAAACAACACAAAAACTACCAAGATGAGGGGGAAAAGTCTGCAATAAATAAAAATTAATTCTCAGATTAAAAGCCTCATCTCAAAATGATTCCAATTAAAGACAAGTACAAAATATTTGGTACGGACCCGACTCTAGAAGACTAGATAAGGATTATATAAGACAAAAAAATCATTCGGGGCCCGTGGCGCAGCGGATAGAGGCGTTGAGTCTCTTCGGTTCCCGGTAAGCATTGTCAGAAGATAGCGGTTTCAAATCCTACCCAAGCCGGCCAGAGGTTTACTCGGTCAAAAAACGTGGTTCGATAGACAACAACTATGGAAGGCAGTAATTACTGGGGATACGGTTACAAGACTCAGCATTCCTATCCAAGGTCGCGGTAAAATCACCTGAAGAAGGCCAGTGGTGAAACTTGGCCGAAACGTAGTGAAAGAAGAAACAACACAAAAACTACCAAGATGTGGGGGAAAAATCCGCTATAAATAAAAATTAATTCTCAAAAAAATACAAATCTTTTTGTGAACCTTCCTATTTTAATAAATATGTTTTTATTCTTTCTTTGGACCTACAATAAACATCTTTCATACATACATATATACACACAAAGAGAGAGAGAGAGAGAGAGATATTACTTCTGAAAATTCTCATTTTGTTACTGCGTATGGAATCAGGAGCCCGCAAGAAAGCACATCGTAGCATGATTTCGAGTAGAGCAATACTCTTAAAGAATAAAGCCATTTCCAGTAGAAGTTGCAAATGAATGATATTTTTATGTTATCTACATTTGTATGAAATATATTTCTTGCTGTAATAGAGCCTGTTAAGAAAGGCTTATAAGAATCTTTAGCTCTGTTCTAAATTGAAGAATTAGTGTCATAACGAACTACAGCTACAGAGGGAAATCTATGGATTCATAGTTCAGGGTTTAGCTCATATATATATATATATATATATATATATATATATATATATATATATATATAAATCTGCTATATGGATGCACCACATGGACGGCTGGAGAAAAAACGGGACAGAAATTACACAAGAATGTTGAGAGCAATATTGAACAAGTCCTGGCGACAACACCCCACGAGACACCAACTATACGGACATTTGCCTCCCATCACGAAAACTATACAAGTTAGACGAACCAGGCACGCAGGACACTGCTGGAGAAGCAAGGATGAGCTCATAAGAGATGTGCTACTGTGGACCCCCACATATGGCCGTGCAAAAACAGGACGACCAGCTCGAACTTACATACAGCAACTATGTGAGGACACAGGATGTAACCCTGAAGACCTGCCGGAGGCGATGAATGATAAGGAGAAGTGGCGAGAGAGGGTCAGAGATATCCGTGCTGGCGGCACGACATGATGATGAATGATATATATAAATAAATTGTTGAAAAAGTTGGGAGCCTCATCCAGATTTTTGATTCGTCATCAACCACTCTTCTTCGTATAGGCCTCAATGGCACAGAAATTCATACAAAAATGTAAATTAGTCCTCCTTGTTTTACCAGAAGTGGTAGTAGGCTTCAACAGCAAAAATGTTTGGCTGTGGATCATTTTTCTGGGTAAGGCTCAAAACTTTTTGAATGACATTTACATATATATATATATATATATATATATATATATATATATATATGTGTGTGTGTGCGTGTGTGTGTGTGTGTGTGTTTAATGTTATTATACTTACGT
>OY757908.1:100541878-100546878 GCA_963585895.1 Sepioteuthis lessoniana
ATATATATATATATCATATATATATATATATATATATAATGCGTGTGTGTGTGTGTATGTGTGTGTGTGTGTGTGTGTGTGCATACTCCGTATATGTGTGTGTGTGTGTGTGTGTGTGTGTGTCTATTTCAACGTGTGTGCATATATGCATGCGCTTGCTTAGTGTTTACGACCGTGTACATTACAGAAAAGGATCCTCGTTAATGCGTGTGTGCGTAAGTGTATATAAAGTAAAAAGTAAAGTTAGCGACCATAGTCGAGGGTGACCCGAAGGCTCCCTTTTCGATAGCTACTACAACCAAGGTGTAGGGGAGGGCGCTACTCCATTCCCTGGATTGCTCCACTTTACCCTTGAACCGTACCTTATAATGCTGAGTGTTAAGCAAGGTGGTATCAAGTTCCATTTTTAGTCTTTGGTATGACTCGACCTGGGATTGAACCCAGGTCTCCCGGGCCATTGGCGAAGGTCTGTGTATGATGGCGTTGTAAATGTCTGTCTGTGTGTGTACATGTATACGCATCTATGTATACTGATATGTTTTTAGAAACTTAATCTTTCGAATTTGTGTGTGTGTGTGTGTGTGTGTGTGTGTGTTTTCGTTATATTTTCTCATCTTCATATATTTCTATTTTATCGTTTGGTTGGTTGGTTGATTTTGGAACATGTCACACCTTGCTGGTTTATTTAATGATGAAATATATATAATAGCTCCGACTTAATAATTATAAGACCAGACCTTATAATGATTAACCACAAAAAAAAAAAAAAAAGAGAGAACTTGCAAAATTGTCGACTTTGCTGTCTCGGCTGACCACAGAATACAACAGTGTGTGAAAAGAAGGATAAGTACCTCGACTTTGCAAGGGAATTGAAAAAAACTATGGAACACGAAGGTGACAATTGTACCAATCGTGATTGGTGGTTTTGGTAGAGTAATTAAAGGATTATTAAAAGGACTGGAGGACTTGGAAGTTGGTACAATCACCAAAGATTTGGTACAAGGAATGGAGGACTTGGAAATGACGGGACAAATTGAGACTGTCCAAACAACAGCATAGGTGAGATCACCTATAATACTGAGAGGAGACTTGAGGAGACTTGTTGTCACTCAAACTCCAGTAGAAAACTATCAGCTAACGCAGAGGTGAAAAACTCTCGAGGAGAAAAAATTTTAATAAATATAGTTTGACTAAACTATTATTAAGTCAAATAAATTTGACACGGTTATATGGTTAGAAGAATTCAAATCCAAAACTAATGATTTCCAAGCATCTTAGATGTAGATCACAATCGTTTTGTGCAAATGAAGACTTCGTACTTAGTTACAATTTTAATGTAAGTGACGTTCAAGCCTTTCTAAAATATCATTGGGCACAGATCTATTTGGCTTACAGATAGAAGCCGAACAGGTAACTACTATTCAGGGATCGAGTGGACCTGGCAGTAATGGCAACGAAGAAGTACAAACCATCACCTCTAGTTACAGAACTAGAATCTCACCATCGGATCCAGTCTAGTGTCCTATCCTGGACACTACAGAAAAGGTAGATGCACACATTTACGTTTACGTGGATATATATATATATATATATATATATATATATATATATATATATATATATATATAATAAATAGATATATATATATAGTAACCATTGATATCTTTAAAATATTTATACATTAAAGTCTATACATGTCTTTAGATAATATGAAAACACTTGAAAGATGCAGGTGAGAATTGATGTATAAATAAGGTGTGTCTGCGTATATATACAAGGACTACCCTTATTTGATCAGGTTTGTTTGGATTTTATGGCATATCCACTTTCCTTGTAGGTTATTTAATGCCAAATCCTCTTTATACATATATATAAAATATATATGATTTGGTTTGTTTGGGTTTTATGGCATATCAATAATTGTCGGTTATTTAATGCCAAATCCTCTTTATACATATATATCAAATATATATGATTTGGTTTGGTTGTGTTTTATGGCATATCAACCATTGTAGGTTATTTAATGCCAAATCCTCTTTATACATATATATTAAATATATATGATTTGGTTTGGTTGTGTTTTATGGCATATAACACATTGTCGGTTATTTAATGCCAAATCCTCTTTATACATATATATTAAATATATATGATTTGGTTTGGTTGGGTTTTATGGCATATCAACAATTGTCGGTTATTTAATGCCAAATCCTCTTTATACATATATATCAAATATATATGATTTGCTTCGGTTGGGTTTTATGGCATATCAATAATTGTCGGTTATTTAACGACAAATCATCTTTATACATATATATTAAATACATATATGACTTGTAAACACATTTTGTTGGTAACGTTTTTAAACCAGCCGGCACACAGTTACATGGTTTCAATTATTGCTATATAACAGTCACAATTTAACGTAAGACATACATTTGCACACAGTTTATTCTATTTGGCTAATAAATAGGACCCTATCAAGTGCTACCACTCCGGTTCAGAGCGGACCTGGGAGCGATGGCAAAGAAGGGGTACTCCGCATTTCCCAAATCTCCAAGGCTGATGCCTTGCCAACAAATGGTTTAATGTCATATTCAGGACACTCGTTGAGGAGGGGTGTTCTTACCCTTCTGCAGAGATGCAGTCGGTATATTCTACTGCTCCAGCCGACTGGGCAGCACTGCTCTGTGTATTATAAATAGGAATATATATGTATAAATATACGAAGTGTCTGCTGTGAGGTAATGGTCTCATGGCCCTACATTGTTCCTGGAGTGTTGAGTTCAATCCTCATCGAGTGCTACCTGTGACAAACGAAAACAAAAAAGAAGATAAATTTATGTTTATACATAAACACAATAAAATTAACCAAACGCATTTTGTTTAAATAAGTTTTTTTTAACGGCTGTTGTTTCTTCTATTTTGTGACACTGAAATTTTATGTCAATACAGTTATATATATATATATATATATATATATATATATATATATATATATATATTCTTATAGAAATAAGTTATTTCTGATGACATAATGCTAAAAAGAGTTGGAATTAACGGGAAAGTCACGAGATACACACAAACAAACATTAACAAACTCAACGGTCAAGGGATGAATTTTTTCATTCACTTACTTATATACATACATATGGGCATATGTTTACGTACATAAGTCGATTTCTCTCTCTCTCTCTCTCTCTTAATTTCTCTCTCTCTCTCTCTTTCTCTCCACACACACACACACACACACACACACATATGTATATACATCCATATATATAAATAGATATACATATATATATACATATATATATATATATATATATATATATATATATATACATATATATATTACTTAATAATTTAATCCTTAGACTATATTTCTCGGATTTTATGTATGTATATATATATATATATATATAAATATATATACAATATATATAAGAGAATTAATTTTTTTATTGCGGACTTTTGTCCTCATCTTGGTAGATTTTTTGTTTTTGTTTTTGTCTTTTCTCACAACGTTTCGGCCAAATTTCACCTCTGCCTTCTTCAGGTGATTACCCGTTCCCTCGGATAGGAATGCTGAGTCTTGTAACCGTATCCCCAGTAATTACTGCCTTCCATAGTTGTTGTCTATCGCACCACGAGGTCGCGGTTAATCATCTGAAGAAGGCAAGAGGTAAAATTTGGCCGAAACGTGGTGAGACCCCCCCCCCAAAAAAAAACAATAAAAAAAAATTACCAAGATGAGGACAAAAGTCCGCAATAAAAAAAATTAATTCTCAGATTAAGAAGCCTCATCTCAAAAGGATTTCAATAAAGACACACACACGTATACATATATATATATGTGTGTGTGTGTGTGTGTGTGTGTGTGTGTGTGTGTGTGTGTGTGTGTGTGTGTGATGAGTGCTCTCAACACCGACGTGAAAAGACGCAGCGTGAAGGATTGAGTTATTCTCAAACATCTTAGTTTTTGTTACACTTTTGTCTTTGCACATATTTCATTTTAATACACAAACACACACACATGTCCATATATATATATATATTTATATATATTTATATATATATATATATAATATATATATATATGTGTGTGTGTGTGTGTGTGTGTGTGTGTGTGTGTGTGTGTGTGTGTGAATGAACAAATTCTAAAAACGTTTTTTTTCAAAAATTTCTTAATACCGGGAAGCGTGGCAACCACAGAAGGATGAAAGAACAGCATATTTTCGGTAATATATATATAAATACACACACACACACACACACACACATATATATATATAGTATATATGCTTGTATGTGTATCTGGTATTTTTATGAGAATGTCTCAGTGTCCACGGCAGTAGATATATTTTATTATTTATCACGTTTAGCTTTTTTGCATAAAGTCAAGTGTAGGGAAAATCACTGAGAATTGAACTCACGACAGATTTGCTCGTGATCCATATTTACATGTCAAGACAGCTTATTCTTACAACTATTTTCATGCAATTATATATAGATTTGTTCATGATTATCTATATATCTATTTCAGTCTGTTCACATCTATCTATCTATCTATCTATCTATCTATCAGAGAGTATTTTCCAATGTATCTGTCTGTCTATCTATCACAATCTGTTCATATTCACAATTGTATTACATCATACATTTAATAATCTGTGACAATTAGTAAAGATATTTGAGTTGGAATCGGGCACCCCGCGTGTTGTAATGGTTAACAAGCTTGGCCTGCAAACCTTCACGAGTGAGTTCGATTCTCATTGGGCGCCTTAATTCATACGGCCTCGTACCAACCTCATTTGAGCAAAAAGCTTAGTAAATTACTATTTGAGTAGAAATCCTTTTAACGAATAAATATCACCCTCGACCAAATAAGTAAGTTATGGTTGGTTGGTAGAGTTTTATGGCATATGAACCTTTGTAGGCTATTTAACAGCAAATCCATTTTTTATATAAATAATCAGTTCTATTTCAAAGAATTCAGT